>OW285236.1:161681657-162881657 GCA_935421215.2 Melolontha melolontha | reverse complement strand
ATTGTTTCGAAACGCGGTGGCTTCGTCAGGTGCTTAGTACAGCAGGTTACAAATTAACATTGGTATATATAAATACAAAAAGCTTGATATTATTTTACGTTGCTTTTAAACATGAGAATTTACACGAATATAATAATAAAAATGTGTAACCCATCTAGTCAGCTCTTACTATTATACTATTGAATACTAAACATGTTTACAAATATATTTTTTTAATAAAGTAAATGTGCATTTCTATTATCGCCAAAATGGTTGCTTTAAATGAATAAATTTAACAAAAAATCAAAAACAAACAAGATTCCACTTTTGCCAATCATCTAATAGAAGAAAACCACACATTCAATAATGATTTTCAAATTTTACGTTTAGATAATAAAGGCACAAAATAAATTTTTTTCGAAAGTTTAGAAATTAATAAATTCAAACAATCACAAATTTTAACAGGATTTATATCTCACCTTTGTTGAATTTATTCATTTAAAGCAACCGTATAGACGCTACATTTACTTTATTAACCATTTTTATTTGTAAACATGTTTAGTACTCAATAGTATAACAGTAAGTGCTGACCAGATAGACCACACATTTTTGCTATATTTGTATAAATTCTCACATTTCAATGATATTGTAAAATAATATTATCCTTTTTGTATTTAACATGCTCTAATAAGTACCTGACGAAGCCATTGTGTTGACGAAACTATTGTCGTTTTACGAACAATTACTAATTGTATATAATATGGTTTATTTTAATATATTTCAAATGATTTAGACTCAATTGGTAATTATGAGAACATGTCACAAAAAGATGATGAGTTATATTTGGAAGATGAAAATGAAACTGAAGAAAACTGGAGAAAAATGAGGTATAAAAGGGAAGAATTTTTGAAAAAAGTAAGGAATTTGACCTAAAATTTTATAATCTATAGTATTTTATCATACTTTTTTAGCAATTGGAAAAATCTCATTCTTTAAATACCGAAGAAGATGATGTAATTGTTAATACGAATAGTCATGTTTTTAAATTAGGGCAAAAAGCTATAAAGAGATCTACATCTAATACTCAGAATCTCTCAGATGTGCCAGAAAGAAAAGTATCTCTACCTAGTTCTGAAGCTAAGGAACCAATTTCATTATTGGTAAATATAAGAACTGTTTTTTAGAAAATCTTACAAAACATATTTAACACTATCACAAGAACATTTGTTGAGTGCAGCCAACTGTTTGCTGCTTATTCACAATGTACTTGCAATAACTGAAGTAATAAGTAAATGTGATATAAATATGTCCAATGACAATTCTTTTGTAGATACGACTATTAGGTTATCTTAAACAGAAATTACTTGATAGCATTATAATGATATCAGGTCTGCGAGTCATTGTTTTCTGAATTTTCTTACGTTGGGTGGATTTTTCATTTCTTCAACTAATTTTTGTCATACCTTGCTAAACATTCTAGGCAATTAATTGGGAATCTCTTGATCTCGTCAATGATAAATGGTGTTTAGAAATTATTAGGTAAGGAGTACCGTGGGGTACTGATTATGAAGTATAGAATTTTAGACAGGCCCGTCCCATATTGCACCTGTCGCAGCATAGCGTAGCCTAACTGAGAATGATGAGAGGTATTTGTAACATATGCAAGTATTCTTCCACTCCAAGAAGTAGCTACAGAGCCAGAGTCTTGGGAGAGTACTTACATATATAAAAAGTACCAGTTAACCTCGCCTGCTCTACACTTGACTACTTCCGGCTGCCTAATCTTTGAATAATTTTCATATTTAGTAGTATTCCCACACATGTCCATATGGGCCTTATTATTTCTGTAATGATAATTTCGATTTTCACACTAGTAGCCATAACATTTCTCTTAATGTTATTATTTAGTTGCTGGCATTTCATATTCATGTTTTTTTGTAGGTAAGTTTTTGGTCCAGGTGTAGTCAGTCACTCCACTTTAGTTTAATATTGGAATTTGTAATATTTTTGGTGGACATTCAGTGTTGTGTAATAAATGTAACTTGTACGGATTTTGTTTCAATTTTTATTTTTAGCAAACCAGTTTTGTAAGATATCCCGATGATACTAATATTGAACTGATATTTATTGATACCATTTATCATCTGCGAATATGAATTTTTTTAAAAATTAATACACCATATGGCAACTAAAACATAAACACTGGTCTAAAACCAATCATTAATTTAAATCTAAAACCTTAAATCTGTCTCAAATTCACTTAATAGCGTCTTTTAGTTTGTTTTAGTTGTGCAAAATATTACGCTAGTTCACTGCTCTGCTTACACTGGCCTACAACCATTTTGGTGCTGGAGATTTTAGACCCGATTTTAAGTATGTCTTACATGGCGATATCAAAAATGTTACCCGTTTTCTTCTGTCTGCTCTAGTTCCCGAGAAAAAAAAAACACAATTCACGAAAAAATATATATTTTATTGACATTAAACATCAAGAAATTGTCTTTTGAGTGATTTTCTAGAATGAAACTGACTCAGGCAATCTCGCATGATTCCCCAGCAATAGTCAGCCATCATATGACTGTCCCACCTTCCTTGGTATCTATTCTCCATTGTTTTTAGGTCTTGGTGGAAACGTTCCCCTTGTTCTTCGCTTAGATCTCCTAAATTGTGTTGGAAATGATGTAGATGACTATTGAGATAGTGTAATTTTATACTCATATTACAGCCTAAATCTTTGAATCGCACCAGCATTTCCTCTACTAGTTCTACATAGTTGTCAGCCTTATGATTTCCGAGGAAATTTTGTGCAACTGCTACAAAAGATTGCCAGGCAAGCCTCTCCACATCATTCATACAAGTCTCAAAATTGGTTGTGTCTTTCATCAATTTACGTATTTGAGGTCCATCAAAGATACCTGCTTTTAGTTTTTCAGTACTTAAACCAGGAAATTTGTGAGAAATAAACTGGAAACATTGACCATTTCTATCGAGAGCCTTAACAAATTGCTTCATTAGCCCTAATTTTATATGCAATGGCGGAAGAATGATTTTTTCTCTTGAAACTAAGGGTTCATTTATAACATTTCTTTCCCCAACAACAAGAGCATCTCTCACAGGCCAATTTTTTGCAGTCCAATGACGTGATTTAGCTCGACTGTCCCAGAGACAAATAAAACATGGGTATTTAGTATAACCACTCTGTTGACCCAATAAAAAATCAACCATCTTCAAGTCGACGCAGATCACCCAGTTATGTTCAATATATTTTATTTTTTGTAAAAGATTTGAAATTACCTCATATTCTTCTTTTACACATGTTGAGTGAGCAATTGGCACGGGAGCATATTTATTTCCATTATGTAGAAGAACTGCTTTTAGACTTCGTTTACTACTGTCAATAAAGAGACGCCATTCATTGGGCTGATAGATCGTTAAACCCATGAAAGCCAGCAAACCACTCACATTACAGCAATACACAAAATTTTCATCAGATGAAAAAAAACTTCAATAACTTTCCCTCTCTCGTGCGATATGTAGACACTCGAACATCTGAGGAAAGACAATTTTTTTCTTTTAATCTTGACGCTAGTAACTCAGCACGTTCCTTCGAAAGATCTAAGTCTCTGATGAGGTCACTAAGCTCATTCTGCGAAAATGGCTTAGGATCTGATGTTATTCCGCAGTATTGAAAGTCATCATCTACTTGGGAAGAAATAGGTATTTCAGCTTCATTCTCCTGAGATTGCTGCACTACCTGATGAAAAGTTGGTATTGGAACATTTTCTGAATGAGGAACAGGTCTTTGTACTGAAGAAATATTGGGGTATTTCCATTTATGGCGATTGTTTTTGTTGATGGCCACTATATTAATCATACAAAAGTAACAGTCGTCATAATGATTTTTTTGTTCTCGCCATATCATAGGCACTCCAAACTTCAAAGACTTACGTTTCCCTCTCTCCCATTGTCGCAAATGTTCAACGCATATTTTACAAACACTATGAGGCACCCACACTTTATCTTGGTGTAGAATTTCAATACCGAAGTATGCAAAATACAAACGACGCACTGTGTTTGTAATCGATTTTCGCTGATTTTTCAGTATGAATTCACCACAAACATAACAAAATATATCAGGATCGTTAACACAACGTCTGGACGTACTAGCCATAATGAAATAGTAACACAAACTTTATCGATGATATTGTAATAATGACTAGTTACGAACAAGACCATAACAAGACCGACAACAATTCACAATGAGGGTAGTAGGTAAACTAGAGCTGATGAGTTAAAATGACGTATGTCAATATACTGTACATTACCTACTTTATCAACTATTCAAACAAACAGAGATGCACCAAAAATTTTTTTTTTTTGTAGGCCTGTGTTATTAATCACTTAACCAACACATACACTCAATATAATAAACAAACTCGTATGGTTTGGTTCTATCGAGCCTTCTATTAAGATTCTGAATATCGAGAAGCTTAATTGCTTCGACATTATATTGATTTATTCGCTTCGTGTTTCGCTGCGAATCTTCGTATTTCGCTGGCCACGTCATCGATTCCTACATCTCTGCGGGTATCACTGTTTTGAACGTAAACTTTATTTTGAAATATTTGTATATTTCTAACATGACACGATTTGGCACAACCCCAAAGTAGTATACCATTCATCCAGACTGGTTTCAAGACTTAACTATAAGCCAAAACTTTATTACATATTGAAACTTGAACATTACATCCAGAGAAGTTTTCTATATTTTAGACTAAACTCAGCTCGTTTTATCTAAGTGTGCTGTTGCAACTTTAATTTAACATCAAGCGTCATACCCAGATACATACTTGGCTGTGTTCTCGTAGGGAACAATATTACCATTTATTCTGATGGGTTTCATATCTTTTATGTTTCTATTTGTAAAGTTGACATAAGTTGATTTTTAGCTCATTAAGATTCGTTTTCTAATCCTTAGTCCAGTCGCAGATCCTATCAGGCTTTTTACAGTTTATTTGTTGTTTCTTCTATGTCATTGCCTACTGTTAGACTCACTGTATCAGATCTGTAAAATCGCCTGTATAAAGTAAATAGAGAATAGACCCATGGTCTCTGAAACGCCAGCTCTAATCTCCCTTAGCTCTGAATACTGTTGTTCTACTTTTACTCTAAACAATATGTTCAAATGTAAATTGTTCAATTTCCAGATAAGACCTTAGTGCCAGGCGCTATCAAAAGCTTGAACCACATTTAAGAAGTTGGCTAAACATATACAACATGAACATTTGTCTTGTAATGTTCTTTCCATTACATTAGTGATTCGGTGCATTTGGGTGGAATGTCTTTATCTGAATCAAAATTGATGATTCGGAATCAGCTCTTTTATTTCAATATCAGGCTCAAGTCTCTTTAATAATAATTTCTCGAATAACTTAGAGGTAAATAGGTAACAGTGATATGAGGGTCTTACGATGTAACCACACTCGGTTTTTGCAACATTATTATTTCTTGTGCTTCTTGACGTGCTAAGTGCTTGGTACATGTTTCAATTAAAACGATGCATTAAATAATTGTGTGCCGATGTGTTTTAGGATTTCCTCGGTAATTAGATCAAATGTAGGAGCCTTCTTAGGGTTAAGATTGTTTTTAAAGTCCCCATAACAGACCTTGCAGACCCATGGGGTAGTGACATGGTAAGCTTGTTCCAACTTGAGCCGTTCGGTACACTAGGATGGCAACGTGACTCACGCTACACACCTACCGCCTATTATTACCCCAGAGTTACCTTCACATACTAAGTTTTTGTCAGCCTGAGTCGAGCTGGGATAAAAAAAAACGCAACTGATATTGGCTAGATCAGGGTTGAACCGGGTTCATCAGATTCGTAGTCTAGTGACCTACTCACTAGACTATCCTAAGATTGTTTTTAATTTCATCTAATACCCTCTTTTGGTAGTACCGGCCTTAGCAGCTGGTAAAGCCGGTAACATCTCTTTTGGTGTTACCGGCCTTATTTCTTATTTCACTGTTATTATTTGGGATATCATATAGTTGCACTACTACTGTTTATTAGATTAGGTTTCTGCTTTCAACTTTCTGCTTATTGTCGCTAGGCCTTTTTTCTTATGCTTGGCTGCATGGAGAATTGGTCTTTTTTAATTTCTGGTGACTTTACACAGTTAATACTCCATGTTAACGTCCGTTTAGCGGTATATTGAAATGGATTTTGTTGATACATCAGCTTTAAATGTTTCCCAATCGGTTGTTCTCTTAGCAAGTCTGAGCGCATTTTTTTTTACTCTCACTGAATGTCAATATTACTGCTGAAGGATCAGTAGCTTAAACCAAAAATTTCTTCAATATCTATCAAATTTGATGAAACTTTTCTAGAGATAAAGAAGTCTAGTAAATCTGGTATTTTCTGTGGGTCCTAGGCCGGTCTACCGGTAGAGTAAACATTGCAATTTATTTTTCTTTAACTTTTTTAAGCTCTTTTCCTTTAGTGGTTGTTAGTCTTGAACTCCAGTCAGTTTGTGCTTGGCGGTAAAGTCTCCTCCTAGTATAAACCTATTCCCGAGATGTAGGTTTTTTCATAGTCTCTTCTTTTTAAATTATGCCTTAGGAGGACAATAGAGTACTCCCACAGTCAAGCTTTGTTTAGTGCATTTAATGCTGATTAGAAAGAGTTCATATTTTAGATGTTATTCCTAATGGTGATGTTCTCCTTGATTATAATTGCGTTACTTCCAATAGCCTGATTTTCTAGATGAGTAGTATGATATGGTTTATATCCTCTGATTGTCAAATAAGACTGATCTGTAAAATGAGTCTCCGAAACTAAATATTTTTAAACACAGAGAATATAGACATCTGTCTATATTCTCGGTGTTTAAAAATATTTCGATTTCTTCTTTTCTCTTTAGTTCATTGGCATTCCACGTTGCTATCCGTAGGTCACTATTATTCATTAATTTGTTTCACGGGGCATTGTCGCAATGTTACTGCTTCTCGCTTTTCGAGCCTGATCAATATATTTTGCAATATAATAGTTCTTTATTCCCTTTTCTGGTTTTGCTCTTGGCTTTTTTTTATTTTTTTGCAGCTACTTGTGCGTAAGTATGTTTAGGTTGCTGAGAATTTTGAATAATTTAGTTATACTGTTTCTTCTTTTGTGTAGTTCTTTAACTACCAAGCATCCACGATGTGTGTGAAACAGGATGTGCACAATTTAGACATTTCGCTGGCGTGTGTTTTAATTTTTCACATTCTTTCGTTAAATAATTACCAGCGCATTTAACACATTGTGTAATGCGTTGGAAAAATTTTTGCGTATGTCCAAAGTATGTGTTGACATTTTTTACACTCAGGAATTAATTTATAGCTTTTCAATACTCTTACTGTAACCTTCATTCGACATATATACCGAATTTCATAAATCTTTTATGTCTTTGGGCTTATGAAAAGTCAGTGGGATTATAATTTCCTTTCATTGTTTAGTTTTCTTTATTTTATATACACTTCCTGTATTTTATATCATTGACTAATTAAATTAGCTTTAATATCTTCTGGTCTACAGATTGGGTGCAAATTTCTTATCATGACTTGTTCATTTGTTTGTATGTATGCCATTCATATTTGTTATCATTCATTATTTTTGGTTATTATAAATTAAATTAGCTTTAAATGTAAATTTTTTTAATCGTAGTACATCATCTACTTGCTTATAAATTTTTAAATTACTTATAACAACGGGTGGCAGTTTTCTGTTTTTTTATTAGAATCCTAGTTTTGATTATATTCAGATTAATTAGATTTGGGTATCTTTCATTTTCCTCTGATGAATTTACAACTTTTCTTTGAAAAACTACCAAGGAAAACACAATTTTTTTAAAAACTTTTGAAGGGGTAGAAAGTAAACTTGTTGAAAGATGTATAGTAGCTTCATTAATTTTTTTTTCCCAGTCACCATCACAATATACGTAATTTCATTGCCAAACAACAAAATGATATAATAGTCCAAAAATGCTGTTGTAGAATGTTGTCAAAATTATTCTTGCTGTCTTAATAAAATTTTTCAGTATTTTATTAGTAATAAGATGATGGCCAGATTCTTTATTCTGATTTAGATTTGTAATTTCCTTTGTGGTTACTATGAATAAGAACGTTGTGATTGGAAGTGTGATTTTGCATAATGTATCTAAAAAATCCTCTATATGTTGTGAAAACATGGACAGTTGTTTAACGAAGGTGTTTTTTTCCAGTGTCGTTTCTGGTCCAATTTCTGTCCAATTTTCTAATTAGTGGCAATGTACCTTGAGGTTGCCTAAATTTTTTGTTCTCCGAGTTTATAAAATATCTTAATATAATGTTCAAATAATGCATATTACCTCCGCTAGCGTGTTATGTAAAAATCGTTTTAGTTCGTTGAAGATCAGATTATCATCGCTTCGGAGCTTCTATTATATTCTTCAGGCCTGGTGTTTTTTACTCAACAATTCTCTTACATAAACTGGAACATTATAACGCTTCTCTCATCTTCTGATGGTATAGGGGTCGAGTGCCAGGTAGTCTTCTGTATTAAAGTGGCAAAGTAGTATGTGCATGATCGTAAATTTGAATTTGAAATTGCGACCATTTACAATATGATTTTAAAAAATAATCAAACAGTTAACTGTGTATATTCTAATTTCTCAGTGAAATCTGTCTTTAATGACAAAAGTCTATAAATCATCGACGAGTAACGATCTAATCGATCCTGCATATTTGCCAAATCGATAAATTAAGCAGATTGAAGATGTGTTCTGCAAAGAGATTATCATATGATACAAAGTCTATTTTGTGATTTGAAAATGACCATACTCACACGATACTTATTTTTAAGATATATAAAAGTAATATTAACCGAGTTTTTACTTGGAAATCAAATTCGACGTTATGATGTTTCATCAACTCAAACTATAATTTAATAATTCTCCCTGTAATTTTAGTGTAAGAGGGGTTCATTTTTGGCACGTTCGGATCAAGTTTTGGCACGTGTCGCTGAGTTTACAAAAACAATTACTCCAGTTCTGGGTAATGCAAAACATTCCAAAAACTTTATTTTTCAAGCGATCTCGGAATCAACAGAAGATATTAGTTTGGTAATATTGTCTATACATTAAAAGAAACTTTAACAAGTATGACTTTATATTGCAGAGTAAAAAGAGAAAAGTTACAGAGAACACACCAAACGCTATTAAAAAGCTGCGATTAAATAATTTAAGTCCTGCAGTACAGGCAAAAAAGAAAAATAGCAAAACTAAGAAGTTGTTCAGTGTTTGGTGAGATTTTTAGACAATATATTTTATTTATGATTAAATTTAGTTTGTTATTGAAAGCAAAAATTATTTAAACTATTGTTATATTAATAAATATTCAAGTGTATAATCTATTTTAGCTTATTTAAAATTCTCCACTATTTTACATACCAATTTTCAGTTACTTGGATATAATTGTTTATTTAGTAGGTTTATTCAATAACGAATATTTTCGAGCGGCAAGTTTCTACAACTTCAACCGTGAATTGTATTACTGTTCGTCAATTCAAACGTCATTGAGCATTGGTGTGAAAGTGGTCATCTTTTTTTACTCCCACATATCAAAAATAAGTTCCGAACAATGCATTTTATTTCGGCATACTTATAGAAACATACTGTAAAGTTTGTCTTTTCGGGTTCTTAAATAAAACTAACGATAACTTTAGACACACACTATATTAATAATAAAACGTATAACAATATAAAAACTAACTACTAACAATAAGCACATCTATGTATTTATATTTATGTAACTTTAATCCGCGATGCTTCGGTATGGAATGATCCAATCTCTTCTTCGATGGCTTTTATATCGTGGCTTATATTTTCTCGATGCATGCAGAACGCTCGAGAAAATGCCAGAGGTATGACGCGTGACGCGTCGTTGGATGAGTCATCACATTGCCCCCTTCTTAAGAATGAAGTTTCGTCCCGAAACATGTCATGCTTTGGTTCTCTCAACCGATGGCGAAATCGACAGGTAGGACCTTTGTTACATTGTGACGTCATATCGAAATAACAGTGCACGGTCTTATCTTGCCTGGATGGACAGGAATATTCAAGCCGGTAACTGCATACCAGAATTTCCATACCAGTATGTCGGAAGGTTACTTTCAACATACTCCTTACAATTCTCCAGTCCAGACGGTCCACTCTACAACCCAATTTTGGAACTGCTAATTTCAGAATGTCTTGTTGTAACATTTGTTCGCGTAGGTGGGCCAGGACCTCCCATGAGGCACGATAGGTTGGCTTCAGGCTTGACAGTTCTTTCGTGACCAAATAAAATATGGGCTGTTCTTCATTTGTTATTTAGAGACTCTTCCCAATTGCTGGTCCCTGTTGCCTTAATTTTTCGATTCTTTTAAATTCCCTGGCAATTCAATTGGCCATTCGCAGGTCTCGGGCTGCGCAATGAGCAAGCGCGTAGTCTGGCGGCACCGTAAACAAATCTTGCTGTTTCTCGGTGGTCACCCCAAATCGAGCTTTTCTCGAACCAGAATACTCTCCCATAAAGTCTTCGAAGGTTAATTCCTGGCATTGGCTATCCAATCGGCGCAAGTCAGCGGCTTCGTCATTATTGTCTCCAGAGTATGGGGCTAACCGATTAAAATGTACGACTCTTGGCTTAGTGTGAGGTGTTCGCCTGATGCGGTATATTACATCGTTAATCCGCTTCAACACCTCGTATGGCCCCTCCCAATTCTTTTGAAGTTTTCCATCCCATCTGATTGTGGATGCAAGGGAGTGCTCGTCTTCCGTATGCCCAAAAGTCCACACATCTTTTCGAATAGACTGGACTCGAAATTTCGCCCTTGATCGGAATGAAGTTCCAAAGGTACACCAAAACGGCTGACGAACTCCTTCACAATCACGTCTGCTACAGTTCCAGCTTCTTGATTTGGTAGAGCATATGCTTCAACCCATTTGGTTGGTAATCCATGACCACTATTATGTATTTATTTCCTGTGTCGCTTTCTGGAAAAGGGCCGGCGGCATCTATGGCGATCCTTTCAAATGGACTTCCTACATTGTATTGGCGCATGGGTGCACGTCGACGCCTCTGGGGACCATTGCTTCCAGCGCAATTAGCACACTTCCGGCACCATTCTTTCACATCTCGTGAACAATTCACCCAGTAAAATCTCTGGCGCACCTTCTCCAGTGTTTTATGGACTCCTAAATGTCCCCCAGAAGCACTATTATGAAGTTCTCGCAATACCTCTGATATTCTTTTCTTGGGAACCACCATTTGCATCTTCCGCTCGCTTCCATCGTGATTTTCGACCTCACGTCTCAGGAGATCGTCTTCCATGGTTAAGGAATCCCATTGTGCCCAGTATGACTTCAATTCCCGTGAATGGGGAGCTACTTCTTGCCAGGTTGGTCTTTGCCCATTTCTCTTCCAAGCCCTGAAGACTGCAAGATCCGGATCAGCTTCTTGATCTGCGCGCAAATTGTCAAGTTGCCATTGGTCATCAACCACGGTGGTTCGAATCGGCCAACGCTCGCCGATTTGTCTTCGATTCGGTTGCAATGTCGACAGTCTTCTGGAAAGGGCATCTGCATTTTGATGTTTGAGGCCTGCTCTGTGTTCAATGTCGAAGTCATACTCCTGTAGCCTCTCAATCCATCTAGCTACTTGACCCTCGGGATTCTTAAATTGTAAGAGCCACTTTAAGGCAGCATAATCAGTGCGGATCAGGAACTTCTGCCCATATAGGTACTTGTAAAAATGTTCAATGGTCTTAACTACTGTCAATAACTCTCACCTGGTTACGCAGTAGTTCCTCTCTGGTTTGGACAGGGTCTTGCTGAAGTATCCAATGACCTTTTCTTGTCCATCTTGGATTTGAGAGAGCACGCCACCAATCCCGACGTTACTGGCATCCATATCCAGAACAAACCTCCCAGATGGCAGTGGATAGTTTAGGTGCACTGATCAACGTACCTTTTAACAACTCAAAGGCCGCTTGGCATTCGTTGTTCCAAATGAATGCTCGATTTTCTGTTAGGCGAGTAAGTGGTTTTGCAATGTTAGAGAATCTGGGAACGTGGCGTCGATAATACGTGCATAATCCCAAAAAGCTTCTTAGCTGATGTTTGGCTCTGGGTACAGGCCATTTTTCCACAGCTTTTACTTTTACTGGATCCACAGCAATTCCTTTTCCGGAAACCACATGTCCAAGGTAATTTACCTCTTTGCGGAAAAGGTGACACTTCTTTGGGCTTAATCTCAGGTTGGCATCTTGCAACCTCTGGAATACTACTTCAAAATTTTTCATGTGATCTTCAAAGGTCTTCCCTACCACAATCACATCATCGAGATATACCAGGCAGGTATTCCAAGAAAGTCCCCTCAGTACAGAGTCCATGAGTCGCTCAAAAGTAGCTGGGGCGTTACACAGTCCTAATGGCATGACTGTAAATTGCCAGAGTCCTGTACCTAAACTGAAGGCAGTCTTCTCTTTGTCATTGGGATCCATTCACACTTGCCAATAACCGCTCTTTAAGTCGATAGTGGAGAACCATTTTGCTCCTGCCAAGGTGTCTAGCGTATCGTCTATTCTTGGGAGAGGAGAGCTGTCATTTTTGGTACTACGATAATCCACACAGAATCTGGTAGATCCATCCTTCTTCCTGACAAGGACCACTGGTGAAGCCCATGGACTATTCGATGGTTCAATTACTACTTGGCCTTCCATATCTTGTATAATTTGCTCGGCTTCCTCACGTTTTGCCAGTGGTAACCTTCTTGGTCCTTGTCGAATTGGACTTGCATCGCCGGTATTTATTTTGTGCATTACAATATTGGTTCTTCCTTTCGTACCAGTTTCAGTTTCAAAGACGTCTTCATAACGTTTGATTAGGTCCTTAACTTGGCTTTGTTCCTTCTTGCTCAATGTTTGACAGGCGGAGTCGATTATCTTGGACAATTTCTCAGGAACCTGCACGAATTCATTCTTCTTCGCCTCTACACGATGAACGACGGCCGACACTGGAGAACACCACCCCAGAATAGTACCCTTCTTCAATGAAACAGGGTAATAGTTCACATTCATCACCCTTACCGGTACAGTCTTCTGAGTCGTAACCAGCATTTTGGCAGCTACTATTCCTCGGCCTACCTCGTCATCATCGGTCTTTGGTTCCAACATTGTAACGTTTCCGTCCAAATAATCACCTTCCGTACACGCCGTCAAAAATGTCTCACTTCTTGCATCCAGAACAACATTCTCTGCAGTAATTACTTGTACATTCCCACAATCTTTCCCATGAAGAAACAATTCTTCATTATTTATTTTTAAAGTGCCTTCTTTCATGTTTAACTGGAAGCCGTAGATGTTCATGATGTCTAATCCCAAGATTATTTCTTCTATGTCGGCTACGAGAACACGATGTCGGATTGATGTTGGTCCTATGATAAAGTTGACATCTACTTCATCTGCCACAGAAGCTGCTCCTCCTGTTGCTGTCCTAAGTCTCCATTTGCTAGAAAATAGCTTTTTATTTCTGTGAATTAAATCGGGTCGCACGATGGTTTTCGTCGATCCAGTATCTAGCAAGCAAGCATAGGTCTTTCTTTCCATAACAGCGTCCACATACAGGCCGTTGGTTTGATGTTGCAAGAATGCGATTTGGCCAAGCGTCCTTGGTGCTTTCTGATGCTGGATCGATAATTGCCCCCGCTCATCGACCCGCTTTAGTTTTCATGCTGCTCAGCCGATGCTTTCTTGGCCACCTTACCACATTTACTTCGAATGTGACCAATCTCTCCACAATTCCAGCACCGCAGTACTCTTTTGTTTGGTTTGATTTGATTTAGGACTCGGCTAACTACCTGCTCCATGAACTCATTTTCTTGTTTGTCAACAGTACAGACACGGGCATGGTTCCGAGAGGCATGCTTCGCAGTCTCAAATTCAAGCGGGTGCGCCAAAGCATCGATCAAGGTTTTCGGTCGTGCCAACCTTAATGCTTGATGCGTATCAATATCCCGTAGACCATCTATGAACGTCTGGACAGCTAGATGTTCCATGAAATTATCAGGCTCAATCGGATATGCCAGTCGTACCAGACGAGCAACATCTGCCTCAAATTCTTGAAGATTCTTGCCTTTCTTCTGTGATCGATTCATCAGTTGGGTATGGTATACTTGCTCCAAATGTGCATGCCTATATCTCATCTCCAATCGCTTAATGAGTTGAGAATAATCTTTACGTTCCTCAGGAGGCAATGTCTGCAAAATATCACTAGCATCACCCCTCAATGCTATGATTAAAGCAGTCGCCTTCTCGAAAGAAGACCATGCGTTTGCTTCTGCGGCTGCTTCGAATTGCGTCAGGTAAGTCGCCCATAACGTCTTTCCATCAAAGGTTGGTGGCTTGATTGTGGTTTTCGAGATAGTCACAGGTTCTTCTTTTATTTCGATGGGCCGCGGTATAGCTTCTTCGTTGACCTGCTTGGGATCGGAATGACTCATGGTAACAGGTAATTTCATCTGAGTCATTATTGCCTCTAAAAGTCTAGAATGTTCATTTTCTCCTCTACAACTATGAAAACCTCTTCCTTTAACGCTTCTGATTTTTTCGCTAGTCGCTCTTCTACAACTTTCTCCACTTGTTCCAGACTTTTTTTGAAGCTTCTAGAATTTTCTAGTAATTTCTTTTCCAGATTTTTCTCGAGGATTCTAGCAGTTTCAAGGTTTCTTTGTTCCATCTGGGCTTGCGAATTTATTAGACGTTGTTCCAGAGTTTGCGAATTGTCTATCAGTCGTTGTTCCAAATTTTTCACATTGTCCAGATTCTTCTGTTCCATTTGAGTTTGTGAATCTATTAGATGCTGTTCCAAGGTTTTCACACAGTCCAGATTCTTTTGCTCCATTTGTTGCATTTGACTTTGCGCATTTTCTATTAGTCGTTGTCCTATATTTTTCGCACTAGCCAGATTTTTCTGTTCCATTTGAGTTTGTGAATCTATTAGACGCTGTTCGAAGGTTTGCCAATTGTCTATCAGCCGTTGTTCCATTTTCATCAACAGCGAATTCACGTCAGCAGCTCTACCTGGAACTTGAAAGACATAATTCTCTGGATCCTCGCCTTCTTGGATCAACACATTTCGAAGCCGTTGCTGGAGAATTGCCTTTTTACCGGTTGTATTCTCATCCCTCTCCTCTAATTCTCGTTTTAAATCAGTCACTTTTAATTCCGTGAGGTTCACTCTATTCGCCATCACGATATTTAAAATAAATGTCTTTTCGCACTATATATTTATTTAAACAGATATTAAATTAACACTTAATTGTCCGTTATTTATTAATTAAATCACACCGGACACCACTGTAAAGTATTTGTCTATTCGGGTTCTTAAATAATACTAACGGTATCTTTAGACACACACTAAATTAATAATAACAACGAATAACTACATATTTAAAAACTAATTACTAACAATAAGCACATTTATGTATTTATATTTATGTAAGTTCACTCGGCGATGATTTGGTATCGAAAACTCGAGAGATGTTTGACGACCGATATACAAGTGTACCATATCGTTATGTTCAAATTTTAGGAGTGTAAAGTAGACTTCATTTCAAGTAACAAAAACGCAATACTTGTATATCCATTTTTATTTGTTTCAAAGTTACAGATCTATGAATGTGATTGTCAGATTATGAAAAAAAATGTAATCCTAAGGTCAATAAAAACTGATTTTATTTAAAAAAGTTCAAATAATAATATTTTCGAAATGTCCACCTCCTTGTTGAGTGCAGGCCCGTAAGCCAACAGAAGAAGTACTTATCCTAATTTCATACATGTTTTGTCGAATTTGCTCGGCAGCCAGCTGAATACGACCCAACAACTCTTCTCTTGTGTTCGAAACTTGCGCGTAGACTAAATTTTTCATGTTTGTACTCCCATAAATAAAAGTCAAGGGGAGTAAGATCGGGTGATCTGGGTGGCCATGCAACAGGACCACCTCGATCAATCCATCTTGGATAATTGACCTTAACCCAATTTCGGACAGCAATTCCGAAATGTGGTGGTGTCCCATCCATGTGAAACCACAAATCTCGTCGAACATTCAGTGGAACATCCACTGAAATCCAACTAAAAGACCTGGCAGTACGTCAATAAGAAATTGAAGGTAATTGTCCGCATTTAACCTCCCAGGGAAGAACGACAGGACTAATCAACAAGTCATCAATTAGGGCCGCCCAAACGTTAATAGAAAACTCATGTTGAAATTTAGATGGGCGTATAGCTTTAGGATTTTCTGGTGACCACCTGTGCAGGTTTCTCAGATTTGTAACACCACTTCTCGTGAACGTAGATTAATCTGTCCAGAGGACTGTTCTGCAGAAATTAAAATGAAGCTGTGACTCTTAATATCCAGGTTGAAGAAACTGGACGAGCATAGTGGTCTGCCTCAAGCAAACCGTGTCCCCTGCGATAGTGATATGGATATAAGCGCTCACGTTTTAAAATTCGCCAAACTGTCGTTCGTGGCACTCCTAGTTGTCTAGCGATTCGACGTCCTCTGAGAGTTGGATCCCTTGTAACAATAGCTACTGCTTCTTCCTCTAAGTCTGCTGGCAAATTTACTCCTCGGTTGAAAAGATAATCACGCAGTCCGCATTCCCGAAATTGTCTGTGTACTTCCAGAAACGTTCTGTAATGAGGAATGCGCTTATCGGGAAACCGATGTCGGTATTCAATACAGCTATTGAATACTTGACGTGCACTGCCGTTACAGTAGCCATATACAAAATGTATGTCCGCATACTCTTGAGAAGAAAATCGGTAAGGCATTTTTAATAAAGAGAACGTGTCCACTCACTAATAAGCTGTTGTATGAACTGAAACGAAATGTAATCCTTTATTAGAAAATGCAACGTTAACAGTCATCTGAACATTTGTTTATTGTATGATATTCATGGTTCAGCACTTACGAAATAAGTAAGAACCTTCTTTATCATAAATCAATTTCCAGTACTCTTTTTTGTAGATCTCCAAGAAATTACTGTATGCACTACGACACGTGTTTATTTATTTTAGGATAACATTTTATTATGCGTCGTTAACAATCACAGGCCTGTTATTGAATCGTATAACTTTTTTTAAATAAAATCAGTTTGTATTGACTTTAGGATTACATTTTTTTTTCATGATCTGACAATCACATTCATAGATCTGTAACTTTGAAACGAATAAAAATGGATATACAAGTTTTGCGTTTTTGTCACTTGAAATGAAGTCTACTTTACACTCCTAAAATTTGAACATAACGATATGGTACACTTGTATATCGGTCGTCAAACATCTCTCGAGTTTTCTATATCTATCGCGAACTTGCTAGAGGTGTGATACGTGACGTATCGTTGGATGAGTCATCACAATATAAAAAGTCAATTTATACAAACAAATTCTCATGAATCATCCGATATTGCAATATTCTAATTTCGACCAACCATTTATCTTGACAACAGATGTATTATAGGTAAATTCGATATTCGTTCCGTATTATGTCGAGGGAAATTGGTCACGAATGACCAATGTCGAAAATTTACAATCTACGGCGATCATCGTTCTTAGCAGTGAATAACGGGTGTTCATTTGAAAAGTCAATCTAGTAGCATGTAATTTACTGAGAACATTTTGAAGTATGTCGTAAATTAAAATTGACTACTTAACCTACGAAGTCGTATATTTTGACAGTTTCATACATACAAATAAATAACAAATGTGATTGACATTATCAAATGTCATTTGGATTTACGTTTACGGAACAACAAACACATACTAATATATATGCGTCTTATTCTATCAAAATTTCAAAGTAACCTAGATTGACTTTTCAAATGAACACACGTTATTTTAATGAAAGATTGACACTCGAAATTAGGCGGTTGGAAATTAGATTTCGACTACGATATAATATACCGAAAAGGAAAGTATATGTATTCTAAATTGTACATATTTAAATGAACCGTAACTGCAAAGAATGAGTGTTATATGCTTATCATTTTTCATCATCGTTTTTTCTCACTCATCTAACTGCTCCTATAATTAATATGTTCGTTTCAGACACTTTACGATTGATTATATGCCTTATTATCTTATTCTCATTCATTTTAAATATATCGATTGTTTGGTGTTACATTTTTCATATCTTATCAATGGCAGTACTCCTTTCTACTACTGATGAAGTTTTGACTTCCAAATAATGCCGAGGATGATCAACTTTTTTGTGAAATATATAATATTCAGTATAATTTATAATGATGTACAAATTTTCTAAGGAAGATTTTTGATGATAATGTGAAATGACTGACATGTTCTTACTACTTATTTTTGATATTATAATTGAATTATATTTTTTAAATTTGTTTCGCAAGCAAATATATTAGACAAATAGGTACAACTTCCTACTGAAATGCTTACAGGCAATGACTAATATTACCTGCCACTTCAAACACTGGCATTTATATATTTCAATCCTGTTCGTGTCCCATAGTATTATATTTTTATATCGTCTGTACTAAGTAGTAGCAACATCAACCATGTTGCCGATAATACTGTTTCATATGTTAATATTAATATTTGCATTAATAATACCTAGCAATATACAGGAAGATTTAGACTAACAGAGATGGCGGTATATTTTATTCTTTCAAAAATATCCCTTATGCCAAATCACCTGTTGGTGACTTGAAATTCAAAATATGTATATTATAATTTACATCTCAATAATTGATCTCTTAATATCGGCTTTTTGGGAAAATTTATATTATGTGAACAAACATCGGTACATGTAGTGATTGGCCTTTTTCCTTTGACAATCACGTGAACAAGTCAAGTAATTCTAACCATATGTCATTCATACTTATACGAAATATTCAAACAAAGAAAAAAATAATCTAAAGGGAATGATCAGGTAACCCAATTTCCAGAGTTTCCAAATTAAATATTTTCTTCAGTCATTTATAGTCACTAGAGACAGTGGCGGCTCTTGATGACGTACGATGTGCGCTGCTGCACGGATGAGACTGCTTCGTTTAAGCTTTCATATATACAGAGAAGCAAGTAACCGTACCGAAATCTTCCGAGATAGTTCGAAGTAGTCTCATCCGTGCAGCAGCGCACATCGTACGTCATCAAGAGCCGCCACTGACTAGAGAGGTTCATTCGCAACTTTGCACGGGCGGCTCATCCTTGCGCGTATATATCTTTTGTCAGCGCCGCTGGATAAAGTTCAGTGCAATGCCCTGGTTTGCAGTGAAAAATAATTTTATAATGTCACAAATAGAAAGAAAGAGACCGTTTTACGATGTAGCTCATAAATTGATAGAGATTTCCGTATTTAAGGTACAATGGCAGTATAATAGAGTGTTACCGTTGTGTTCAAGGAAATTTTACTGCGAAAGGCACGTAAAAAATGTAATGCATAATCGCAAAAAAGTGCGGAAACATTTTTGTTTCATTTATGTATAACTTTCATATTGTGTAATGTACCGTTTAAGTTAGTAGACAACGAATAATTTAGTTTATTTTGGAAGTACTACGATAAAGGAATATTACCTAGCTGGAAAAGATTAGTAAATTTTCTACCATCCCTCCATGAACGTATTGAACATATGATTAAATCTGAATTAAAAAATAAGAAACTGGTTATCTGTGGACGTAACAATAGTGTGTAAAGAAAATCGGTTATTAATGTTATGGTACATACAATGGAACCACATCAATCATCACCTTCATTCAATGTTACTTGCTTGCAGAAGAGTACAACGATGTACTGCCGAAATAATTTCAGATAATTTCAATGTTAAATACGTTGGAAAAGCTTGAACTTTCAACAAACCAAGTGTAACTGTTTGTGAATGATGGTGCCGCAAACATGATCTCTGTAGGCCGATCTCTAAAAAAAGATTTTGCTAACTTGTTACATATTACGTGTAAAATCCATGCATTACATCTGGTGGCAGAAACTATTCATAGATGTTATCCAGATGTAGATGCATTAATTGCAAGCACAAAGGCTGTGTTTCTAAAATCCCCAAAATTTGTTCACCAATTTCACAGACTGTGTCCTGATATTCCTGAATCGCCACAGCCGGTTCTTACACGTTGAGGAACATGGCTACAGGCAGCGTTTTACTATCATAAATATTTTGATAATATTAAAAACGTGGTTATTAAATTCGATCCCAAAGAAGCTGCAGCTATCAACGTAAGCCAGTGGAAATTTCAAGGTAGTCAAGTTAAAACAGATTTAGCAACTATTCAGAATTACGTCGGACTAGTGAAGGTAATAGGAAAATTAGAAAATCCTTCGAGGTCGTTAGTGGAATCTCTGAAAATAGTGCAACATGTTCACTCACAGCTACGCGCGGTACAAGACGTAAAAAATGTGTTTTAGAAAAGTTTGAAAATGTTTTAAAGATTCAGATTTTGACACATTGAAACAAACTGGTGAAGGTACGTCAATAGAATCGTTAAATTGTTTTAAAGATTATTTTAATTATGCAAATATAACATCAGTAGATGTAGAACGTTCGTTTTCTGCATATAAGTACATTTTTTCGCCGCAACGCACTCGGTTTGCGGAAATTACTGTGGTAACACATCTGATATTGTAAATATTTAACCAATTTTACCCAGTTTGTGACTTCACAGAAAACGTTTAAAACGGTAAGTATTCCACCACTTTTTATAAATTTATACCTTGTTATTTATTTATATAGGTTTCGGTGCTCAACGTTGTCCGGCGACGACGGACAAAAGTACTTTTTGCTTATTTTATTTAATAAATGATCTTGTATATACAGAAATAACGTGTATGTGAGAGATGTTTTCTCATTGGAAGTGAATGCAGAACTACTTTTCTTACAAAAGAATGGTCGAATGAACCTATTCGGCATTTTCAAAGAGATCGCAAGGGGGTGAACGGCAATAAAATTAAAAGTAGTAAAAATGACGAAACATATTACGGGCGAACCGGCAAAACCCTACGCCTAATTTGGTGAGCAACTAATGATGTTTGCTCCAACCATCAGTGTCACCCTTTCTTTACTTGTTTTATCACCAAAACATTTATCACTTTTAAAAGCAAAAATTTTGTTTGGCAAACATTTAAAAAACAAACCGGTTTCATCACAATTGAAAACGTTTTTTGGCTCATACTTTTTCAATACACTTTTTAAAATAGTTTCAGTCCAAATATCACAGTCCTCCTGACTAACACTTGCACTCTCGCCGGACACCGTCTTGAAAACAGTTGCATTGCGAGTCTTCCAGGCACTCAACCACCCTTCACTAGCTTGAAAATTAACGCAGTTAAATTCTTTAGCAAATTGGTAGAGCCTTATGCTTTATTAAATTTTCCGATATTGGTACGTTTTGATGCGTACGGGCCACTTGAAACCATCGTAAAACTGCTTCATTTACATTCTCGTAAGAACACACCCGTACTCGTTTTCGACTGCTTGGAACATTCGTTTTCTTGATGATACTTTCGCGACTTTTTATTATCAGAGAGACGCAACTTGGAGAAACACCGAATTTTGCAACCTTTATCAACTTCCTCCAAAACTTTAGTTTTCTCAGCTAAACTTAAACACACTCGCTTGGACATCTTAACTGATTCTTAAACAAAAACAAACTGAACCTGTTTGCGAATTACATATGTAATCTAAGCCTCGACTGGCCCCGAAGTGGCCAAAATCTCAATAAATGCATAAAAATTTATACATGAAATTCCGGTAAATATTTTATTAAATAGAGTGTTACTATTTTACAGATTCACTATATGCAGGGCTTTTTACATGAAATTTCATTAAAATATTCTAGGGCTTGAAAAAATTTCACTATAAACAGTGTCGACTGTATAATTTTTTTTGTAATTTTTTAAAATTAATTATTAATTAAAATATGTTGAATATTATTATTAAATTATCGAATTATAAAGATTAAATTTTTACGCGAACGTGCTTTTATAGCTTCGTAAATTACAAAATAGTATATTAAAAAACAAGTTTCATAAGGTACCATTTTGCCGCACGAGATCAGTTTTCTAAAGAGCGAGTGCGGCAAAAAGCCTTATGAAACGAGTTTTTTATACTATTTTTTCTATTTTGCGTTTTTTACATTAATAAATTGCTTAAATTGGAATTTTTTAATTTGAAAGTTCAGAGTTTAATTTTTATATAAAGCATGCAGTTGGTCACATTGATACTTGACATTTTCAAATTTAAATCTTGCTATCCGCGAAGTATATTATATTACATATTATTTACTAATTTTCGTTAACATTACTTGATACTTCATTTAAAAACATAAACATGAGTGACATAGAAACATATATATGTTGTCAATTGTATACAACATACGTTGTTTGTGTAAAATACGGACATATATCATATCTGTCAAATGTACATAAATTCTTAAAATCAAATGACAGCAATGATATTTATTTCTGTATTCGAACAACGCCAACATTGAAAAATGAAAAAAAGCGTATCGAAATGAAGCTCATTTCGATACTGTTTTGGGTTTAATAATGAGTTCATTTTTTTTTTACTGAATCTGCTAAAAACTATTAAAGCAACAGGAATGAATTTATAATGCAGTGAATATTTTTAATTTCTTATAGCTCAATAAGCGGACTCCAATGTAGTATTTTTCCACCACAGACGTTTAAATAAGAAATAGTACATGAATAGTATATTAAAACACAAGTTTCATAAAGCATCATTTTGTCGCACGATTTTTTTATACTATTTTACATTAGTAAATTGAAATTATTTAATTCAGTCTTTTATTTTTATATAAAGTATGCAGTTGGCCACATTGATACTCGACATTTTCAAATTTAAATATTGCTAACTGCGAAATATTTATTAAATTTATAAAAATATAAACATGAGTGGCATAGAAATTAATATATCTTGTACTTCACCCCAGTTCGTCGACCGATATAACAAGTTCGGCCTCATGTAGTGAACTTTGCTGTCAGCATTTCATACATGATTTTTGCCCGTCCCGAATAAATAAAAGCAAGTATAATCCGTATCGTTCGATACGTATGTACTATTTTAATTATATTTATACATTATTTTCTTACACACGTTGTTGTGTTTGATTTATTTGATACCACACCACGAACAAATTTTTTAATTATAATTGCTAACCTCTGTGAATTAGCAGTCCTCACTAAACATATATACTAAAGGCTACACCATTTCTTATAAATGCCCTGAAACTATTGTATCTTATTTGTGTATGTGTTGTATATTATTCTTTTAAAATACATTTCAGCTAAAACTTCAATTCAAAGATACTCTTTGTTTTATTGTTAGCTACCTTTACTTTTAAATCACATTTCTAAATCAAACATGATATTACTTATGCTGCTTATGCATATATACCAACCAGCAAAAACTTTTGTCATCTTATACATTAATTAATCCTCAGCAACTTACACTCGACACCTACTATTCAAAAAACTTAATATTTCGACAACTAAGTTGTCATCATCAGTAGGTAAAACCACTAATCAAGGTGTCGCACATGGGGCACAGTAAAGCTAGCACAACTGCTCACGCAACAACTTTATACAGCGTCCACGTATACACTGACTTAAACATGCAAATATATCGAACGAAAAGATCGGCAAAAAATTACCTCTCAAAGAAACGGCACCCACATGTGTTTATACTCTATTTGAAACGTCTACGACCTTTTTATTTACGTTTCTAAGAATGAAAAGAGACAGGTGTAGGGGATCGGTCCTTTATCTCCGTTAATAGAATTCTGTTTGTTTTTAGCGATATGAATACTTTCGTAGGCGTCAAGATCGCGGGGGTTATTAATGGCCTTGACAAGTTTTAACCCTTTAATCGACATATTGTGTAGTGTATTTAAAGCACGGTTGGCAACGTTAGATTTATCCGGTCTATTGTATTTAATATGTGATATGTGTTCTTTAAACCGGGTTATTATTGGTCGTTTTGTTTGGCCTATATATTTCAAATTACAATCATCGCAATTAATTTCGTATATACCTGATTTCTAATTAAAATTAACTTTATCTTTGGTATTCTCTAGGAGACTTTTGATAGTATTTTCGGACCGAAAGGCAACTTGGAGACCTCGTTCTTTCACAACTTTATTAATGTTTTTCGTGATGGGGTGGTATGGTAGACACATGTACTTTTTCTCCTGGTTACTTTGAGATATCAAACTTGTGGATTCGCGGATTGTATTTTTTAGTTTTGTTTTTCTAATTCATTTATTGATTATTTCTATGTCAAAGCCATTATATTTCGCGATATTTTTAATGAAATACAGTTCTATTTCATATCTCTCTTTTGTTAACGGAAAATTTAGTAACCGATTGACTAAGAAATTAAAGGAAGCTGTCTTATGTTGATAACTATGATTTGAATCCGCGGTGATGAATCTATTAACATTGGTTTCTTTCCGGAAAATATCGATTTCTATTTTATGTTTATTCCTAATCAGTAAAGTATCTAAAAATGGTATCCTGCCATTGTTTTCCTTTTCCACCGTAAATTTAATCGTTAGAAATTTCAAATTTAACTGATTAACGAACATGTCTAATTCGCATTTCCGTGTATCAAAAATCGCGAGAATGTCATCTACGTACCTGATCCAGACTCTCGGGAAATATTTAGCGTTATTTTTAGATTCTACTTCAAATTGACTCATGAATAAATTGGCTATGAAAGGAGATAGGCAGTTACCCATTGTTGTGCCTTGTTTCTGCTCATAAAATTTTTCTCTTACTTGGAAACAATTTTGCGTCATGCAGAGTTGTCAATCTCATGTATTCTTTTATTTTTGAAGGTTCAATGTTATTCTTGTGGAGCAAGCCTTCTAAATATTTCATAGTCGCTGGAATAGGTACCGATGGGAATAATGACGTTACATCGAATGAAACTAAAATTTCCCGGCTTCTAGTTCACAATCTTTAATTAATTTAACAAATTCTAAGGAATTACTAACTGACAAATTTTCTGGTTTTACGGGTAAATTTTTAAATTCATTCACTAACCATTTGGAAATCAAATAAGTCGGTGAGTTGATACCTGAAACGATAGGTCTCATCGAGTTACCTGGTTTATGTATCTTCGGCAACAATACATTCTTGGTACTAAAGGATTACTAATATTCAATTTATACTTTTGGGTAGAAATTATTAAAAATTGGACATTTCTTTAACGCGTCTTTTGTGTCACTAATCATTTTAGGTAACGGATTTCTCTTAATTTCTACATACGGACCTTCGGCAATTAAATTTTTAACTCTTTGAAAATAGTCGATTTTGTCCATAATTACTAACTTGTTCCCTTTATCTGCTTTTAAGTAAAAACAGTCCTTCGATCTAAGAGTGTTAATGATATTCCACTCTTTATTGACCAACTTCTGTTTGTGCTGCTGCAAATTCTTATCGATTTGCGTTTTACAAGCTTCTCGAATAAAGTTTTTTGATCCTTGTTCTAAATACTTAATCGAAGTTTCGATACTTGCAACCACCTGTTCTATAGGAATCTGACGGCTTGGCAAACAAACAGTATTTTAAACCTTTGTTTAACAAATCTATTTCTACATCACTAAAATTCTCGGATGACTGATTGATCACTAGTGCTTCTTTTATAGGAATACTATTAATATACTTTTTTAGTGGACATAACTTTCTGAATTTCTTATTTAGTTTTAAACATTTCTTTTTCAATTTATGGTCTTTAATTTCAGTTATTTTCCTATAAAAGTTACACCACTCTTCAAATTCCTTATTGTTCATGCTTTTAGTTAATTTTAAATGCAAATTATATAATTCTAATTTACTACGTTTACTGTACAGATATTTCATTTCTAGGTTCAACCATTTAATTTTTGCATATGAAATGACTTTATCGTTATTTCTACAATTTATCGTTACATTTACGTTCATGAATTTAGGAAAAACATTGTTACTTTTACACCGTTTCAGGAAATTAATATCTGTACTTACGAGTTTAACTTTAATATATAACTTATGAAATCTATTAAACTCCTTTGACCGGGAAGTCATTGTGAAAAGTCTTTCTTTGGAGACTGTGGTTAAGTAAAAACTTATACGTATTTCGACAACTAAGTTGTCATCATCAGTAGGTAAAACCACTAATCAAGGTGTCGCACATGGGGCACAGTAAAGCTAGCACAACTGCTCACGCAACAACTTTACACAGCGTCCACGTATACACTGACTTAAACATGCAAATATATCGAACAAAAAGATCGACAAAAAATTACCAAGGAAACGGCACCCACATGTGTTTATAATCTATATTCAAGTTATTGTCAATATTTAATACGACCATTTCATTTCAATGTAGAAAGCTCCTAAATACTCTCGAGTTTAATCTTTAAGAATACATATTAATTGTATATATGTAAATTACATAAACTGTCTGAATTTTATTTAGTCATAACTAGAGCTGAGGATGTTTGCGGTATAACCATGGTTATATCATGTAACCATAGTAATTTACTATGGTTACATGATATAACCATGGTTATACCGCAAACATCCTCAGCTCTAGTCATAACTAAACAATATTGCATCACAAAAAAACATAAAAAAAGGAAATATTAATATAAACGCAGATAATGTATACTGTTTGACAGTTTATAATAAATCACTATCTGCTATAGGTAGACACTTATAGTACATAGTGATTATTTTATTTTTTATTATAAAATTAATATGTAAGGAGCATATATTAAACTTCTTTATGTAAGTAAATAAAAAAAAGTACATTAATTTTACAATAAAGGCATTTTTTAGAATTGTATAACAAAATTTACCAAACAAAAAATGTACGTATGTATGCATACAATAATTTAAATAATTTTAGGCTTAATAAATAATCAATATATTTCTAGTATTAATTTATTTATCTCCACTACCTAACTTTTTTACTATGCCTTCTTGTTGCTTTTTATTTTTTTTAGAAGTCAGTTCTATGTCAATTGGTGCAGGTTTAACAAATGGAATGACATCTTTGTATGCCTCTGGCATGAACTCCTTCAATACATTCGGCACTTTAATACCGTCCTCTGTTTGATGTACCTCCAAAATTGCACAGATCACTCTTGTAGTAGCACACATTGTAGCATTGAGCATGTGAACATAATCAGTAGCAGCATTCATCTTCTTAGTTTGACCATAACGAACCAATAACCTTCTAGCCTGATACTCTAAGCAGTTGCTACAAGATACAAGTTCTCTAAATGCCCCAGAACCCGGAAACCAAGCCTCCAAATCTAATTTTTTTGCGGCGGCATGATTAAGTGCTCCAGATACAATATTAACAATACGATAGGGTATTTCTAACGATTTATAGTAATCTTCCGCATTTCCGATCATCTCGTCCATCATTTCCCAAGACTTGTTGTCGAAAGGCGAAGTTAAACAAAATTGTTCTACCTGAAATTTATAAGTTCAATTATTATTGACACTTGTATTAATAAAGATAGAGTAGGATATATTAAACAAATCTACATTTATAATCAATTTTAAATACCAGATTATATTATAACTGATATTGTCAACTAGCACACACTTAGTTTTTTATATTGATTTATGTAATCTAAATTCGTGTGTTTATAATTTATTTTGAACATATTCTTGTTTAAGTTTAAAACTTCTTCCATAACAATTTGATTGTGCGGATTTGGCCGTTAAACTGCTTATTAACGAAATTAATAAATAATTTCTTTTGTATAAGTAACCAATACCAGATGAACAAAAACCAAAACATCGATTTAACGATATATATACAGACATAGATAATATACTCGTACCTCCGCCAAACCACTACTCGTAGTCGCACTAATCGCACCACACAATCATCTATATAACGGGATCACATCTTAGAACGACTTATTATATTTTTAACCGCCCAGGAAGATGAAGAACATTGTTACGTTAAGACACCGAAAGCCATTGCAGTTGAAGTGCCAAATGTCTAGTGGAAGAGTTCATCGAGTTTATGTAGAAAAGCCAAGTGAGCGAGCGGCCAATGGAATTAATTTGAAGAGAGGTCAGTAGAATGCAGAATGAAGGACGTTAGTTGATGGAAGTCATTTTTCGGAGTTAATTTATAAATTGCATGGTTCTTAGCTTTATTTCTATGGCATTAAATTTTGTATAAGTTTAAAATCTATTGAGTTATTTCTATTAGTCAAACATGGCTTTCTCCGCCACAGCCTGTATGCTCAAGTTTATTATAAAACATAAAAATAGTGTGAATACAAATACGTAAAATTAGTAATCTTAATTTTGTGTATTTGTTGTGCTTATTCATTGTTTATAATATCCGCAAATTTTCCAGTGTCTTTTTACAAGACCAATTCAAAATACGAACAGGTCATGCTTATGGTAAGTTATGTTTTTGTACAAGTTATTTTTTTATAATATTTTACAATGTATTTATGACAACAAAATTTATGATTTATCATAGATGTGCTTCTTGCCTTTGTTTTGATAGAATATATATATATATATATATATATATATATATATATATATATTATATATATATATATATATATATATTTAGTGTTTAAAGAATTTTGTTTTTCTTTTTTATTTTATTGGCCGTGTTTTAATATTAAAAATAATAGATTTTTATTGGTTTTAGCGACCTTTTATTGAATTTAGATGTTTGTTTGCGACGTTTCGACTTTTTTCAATTCAGTCTTTTTCAAGCATATTTGTTGTTTGTTCTACACGGGTACGCATTCATGTGCCACATGTGTTTGGACATCCGGGACCAATTTTCTTAGAACGAACATGCTTGTGCGGATTTTGTAAGTGAACTGAACGAAACGTCGCAAACAAACATCTAAATTCAATAAAAGGTCGCTAAAACCAATAAAAATCTATTATTTTTAATATATATATATATATATATATATATATATATATATATATACCGGGTGTATTATGAAAAGCCTTTGGGGCTGTAGCTTCCTTATATTTGATCTGATTTTAATGAATGATATGTCAAACTAAATCGTTTTTAAAGTACTGTAACCTGTTTTAAAAAAAAAAAAATTTTGACATTTCGTTTTTGACAGACAGTAATAAATTTTTTTTTTAATGTACTACATATTTTTTTTTTACTTATTCTAATAAACATTTATTTCCTGAAGACACCTCCATTAAATTGAGTGACAAATTTATTATTATTAAAAAAAAACTACGAAATTTACAGAAATCAAGCTATCATATATTTTAATGAATCAAATGTTCGAAATTGGTCCCATTTTGTTCCAGACACATTTGACACCTTTTATTAACTCCAACTGCTGCGTTTAATATAAGATTTGGTGGTATTTCATGACATACTTGTACTATCCTTCTTACTAAATCATGTCTGATATCAGGTGGAGTCAAATAGACATGATCTTGAATGTAAGACCACAGAAAGAAATCCAGTGGATTCAGATCTGGCGATCTAGCAGGCCATCGAATAGGTCCGTAAGTGCCCAACCATCTGACGCCAAAATAATTATTTAGAAAATCAGTATTCATTCGTGCATTATGGGGTGTGGCACCGTCCTGTTGGAACATCACCCTGTTTAACTCAGCAAGTGGCAACTCATCTAAATAATCGCCTAATTCATTGCGTAACAAATTATTACACTTTTCTTGGTTTAGATTACCCTCCACAAAAAAAGGCCCTACTACTCTATCGCCTAAAATGCCACACCATACATTTACACTGAACAGATTTTGAAAATTGTGTTGCATCACAACATGGTTATTTTCAGTGCTCCAATGGCGATGATTATTTCTGTTGAATACACCATTTTCCCCAAAAGTGCATTCATCTGACCACAACACACGACCATAAAAAATTGGTTCTTCCCTTAGTTTATTCATGAAAACCGTGCAGAATTGAACCCTTCGTTGACGGTCGTTTTCACCGAGAGGATGCACCTTCCGTGGTTTATAAGGAAAGAACTTGTGCTTCTTCAGAATGTACTGAACTGTAGAATGTGATACCTGCATGTAGTGAGCAATTTCTCGCGTAGACGTATTAGGGTTTTCTTCCACATAGAGCAAGACACTTAATTCTAAATTTTGATCTTGAATTACACGTGCGTTTATTTTCGGTTTTTTGAATGATCCAAAATTTCGTAAATTTCGCACGAACCTTCCAAACTTATCGGCACTTGGACGCAGTCTGTCAGAAAAACGATTTCCATAAAGTCGCAAAGCAGCTGCAGAATTTGTTCCGCATACAAAATATGCTTGAATCGCATTCACACATTTGCCATTATCCATTTCAATAACAAAATTTAGAAATAAATCGTTGAAAATGTTATAATGAATGTGTGACTGACAGATGTCACAGCTCTCTTCGAAAATTTAGAATGCACTTTTATCGTTCAATATGATTTTTCAATTTTTAAAATAAACACTGTAAAGGTTGTTGTTGACCCACCGCTCACTGATAACATTGGTTTGTAATCCTTTATGGGCTATATAGTATTGAATGTAAGTGATTTTAAAAGGTACACACATTTGCTGGTAATAAAATGAAATAGAGTATTTAAAATGCATTTAAGAAATCTCTGTGTTCGGAAAAACCAGAATAAATCGAACTAAAAAAAAAACTACAATTTCTCGATTTTTTTTCATACAAGGATATCGTTGTTTGCAGTTTCATATTCAGAAAAAGTAATATATTTGAATAAGGAAAAAAAAATATAGTGCAATTTAAAAAAACAGTTTGCAGCTGTCTGTCAAAAACAAAGTGTAAAAAAAAAATTCAAAGCGGATCACGTTAGTGTTTTTAAAACGATTTAGTTCGACGTATAATTTATTACATTCGGATAAAAAATAAAAAAGTTACAGCACGAAAGGTTTTTCATAATACACCCGGTATATATATATATATATATATATATATTTCGTCGAATATATATATATTTCGTCGAATGTTTTCGCGGTCGTTTGTTGAAGCGTTGTTCTTCGGGATATTTCGCCGCGTTTGGATGATTTCGTCCTGAGAAGGACAACTTTCTTCCTGACGTTTCGGTGACATCACTTTCACCTTTTTCTAGAGGATCTTCTCGTTGCGATGGTAACATCAAGAGTGGTTCAAGCACTCTTTATTTCAGTTCCCTTCTGTCCCATGTATTTGATCATCTCTGACGTTATCTGGTCATAACCTGGTGCCTTTCCATTTCTCAATTTTCTTATTGCACTTCTTCTATTGTTATTTCCTCATATATGTTGTGATTTATTTTATCTTCTTCATTTATTTCGTTCATTATTTCACTCTGTATATCATTTCCATCACTTAACATTTCTTCTGTTCTTCTATTTCACTCTGTATATCATTTCCATCACTTAACATTTCTTCAAAGTATCCTTTCCATCTTTCTATCACAGCGTTATTTTCTGTTAGTACTTCGCCTTGTTTATATTTAATAAGAGTTGTTACTGATTTTCTCTCATTCCTAAATGATTCCAATGTTCGGTAAAACAATTTCTGATTTTCTTTATTTTTTTCCATTCTGTCTTCGAAATCTTTCCATTTATTTCTCTTTCCTGCTATAAACTAATTCTTTAACTTTTTTTCTTTCTTTTTTGTATCTTTCATATTTTTCAGCTGTTCTATCAGCTAAATAGTCTTTTCATGTTTTTTTCTTGTTATTTACTTGGTTCTTTATTTCTCTGCTCCACCATGATGTATACTTTTTGGTTGCATTGTTTACACTTATTCCACATGTTTTTTAGCTACCTCTAGTATATTCGATTTGAGATCTCTCCACAGTTCCTCCACGTTATCATTTTCTCTTATCTCCTTATTATTTTTTAGTTTTGTTGCTAGTGTTTGTTCGTATTTCTCTGCTATATCTTTGTTCCGTAATTTGTATGATTTTATTGTTAGAGATTTTATCTTATTTACTTCTTTCTCCTTGTTTTCTTTTCCGTTTTGTATTTTTTCTCAGTTTTGTTATTACTACATAATGGTCACTTCCGAGATCTGGCCCTCTATGCACTTTAGTATCTAAAACTATTTTTCTATTATTTCTTTCCACCAGTATATAATCAATTATAGATGTTTCGTTTCTACTTTTCATTTCTCTTGTGTATTTGTTTATATCCTTGTGTTCATAAAATGTATTTGTCACGATTAGGTTATACAATAGGCAGAATTCCAGCATTCGTTCTCCATTATTGTTCCTAGTTTTTTCTCCATGTTTGCCTAGTACTTCATAGTATGCTTTATCTTTCAATCCCACTCTACTGTTGAAGTCATCTGCTATATATATTTTGTTACGCTCGAAAAATCACTTAGAAATCATTCTGGAATTCTTATTGATTACATTTCTTTTTTTTTGGCTTACGTAAAGACTACTTAGGATTTTCACACTCAATAATTCCGTTTATTTATATTTTATCTAATCTTGATGTTAATGATCGATCAACTTAGGCTCCTACAAATTTTATTTACCTTTTCTATTATTTGTACGTTCAAATATTTTGGCTGTCACTCTATACTCGTTATAAAAATATTCCCGATTTCTTTCATATTTGCTTCGGTGTGCCCGACATCTTGAAAATTATTATGCCTTGTCATGATCGTTTTATTTTTGGTCTTAAAATCTATTCTTGTTTCTCTAAATCAATTCTAATACAGTAGAAATTCTTTTAGAATTTCGTGAACCTATTTGGGAGCATATTTGTCTAATTATCCCTTTTAATTTACTTAATTTTGCGTAATTATTTTCTCTCGCTTGGAGCGCCATCTCACAGCTTCTGTTTTACCTATTAAATGTAGTTTTCTTGACAAGCAAGCATTGACGCTTTTTGGCTTTGTTGTACACACTTGCACCTGATTAAGGAGTTTTGTAAATTATTTCCGTTTCTAACAAATCTACCAAACTGCGCACTTGCGTGTGACGTATACCGGTACCCATCCGACATCCTTTCATCTCGGATCTCGGAGACGCACTTGGTACTTGAACGTCGACAGTGACAGTCGTGATTTGGTGTATGTACTGAAACATGCGGTAAGCGTTAGCATTTTCTTTCTAACTTTTGTTTATGCGTTTCTTTATCATCCCTAGGATATATTTTGGGGCGACCTCCCTTCTTTACCGTATTTAAGCAATATTTTATTGGAAAACTCATCGATAACTACTCCGGGAAGAGGACACGTTTTTTTTTTGCACACGCAAATTATCTACTGAGCGGAATTCCTAACGTTAATCTTCCTTTGGAGGTGTGCTGAAAATTTTAATCCAGATTCCATCTTCGAGGGTGTAATTGAGGACGTCGAGGCTTCCCTGGATATTGAATTTCAAACTTAAAAACCGACGCACCAAGATGGCGACCTGCTGACGTTTTCAAAACGTGCAAATGGCGGAATCTTTTCAGTTGGCGTGGTCTTGAAAAAAAAACAGTTCGTACAACATCCGGGAAGGCGAACTCATAGAGGGTTTGGAGTTTAGGACAAATTTAGGGCACGAATTCAAGATCTTGTTTTGAAGTAGGTTTAGAAAATCTAATTTTATTCTTATAATTAAATCATTGCTTTTTCTAACTTTAAATCTAAATTTCTATACGATTACACCTAAGTAAGGTTTTGGATAAGCCGATCCTTCAGATCGAAGCAGTTGTAGATTTGTTTACTTTGCTTTTATATTGGCATCGTAGAACCCTGTTTAAGTTATCGGGTTAGTATCCCTCGGGATTTAACGTACTTGACCTGGATGTGGTTTGTTTACTGTAACCTTTTACTTTCCTATTTAACTGCGTCTGTTTGCTTATCTAAAACTCTATTTTGCTGTAAAACTTACTATCTTTAATAGCTGTCTAAGCTATTGATTATAAATTTTAATTGATAGAGGCTAGATCACCTGGTTACTACTCGTAGCATTCATTTTGAATTTTATCAAAAGGCTGGACGTCAGCTTCTCTGATTATCCATTGAAGGTTTAGTAGAGCTAATTTACGTGGCTGGTTCCTTCAGACGAGCCCACGACTTGCTTCTTTAATTACTTGGGGTTACGACTCACATTAATATTACTTAATTTAATATACACGTAAACTAATTGTAAAGAACCACTGTTACGTATACATAATTTGAGTTCTGATTAACTTATGTCTTGATCTTTATACGTACAATACATTATCTCTCACAGATTTAAACACCTGTGTATACAGGGTGTTGTTTATTAATTTAGTTGCACAGCTATCTATCTCTTTGTGGCTTGTAGCAATTTTAGATGCTTTTTAATTACTCTACAAATTAAACTTCCTAGACCTGTTAATTTTTTTAATTAAAATATTTGCATAGTTGTTTCAATTTATATATTTTAGATTATAAAATTTTGATATCTTTATTTACTTTCAATCACTGAAAATATTATTTTGAATCAACTTATGTTTCATGTAATATCATCTTTTCTTATAACATCATATTGATTTATATTTCACAACAAAATATACTCATTTTATCAGGTGATTATATTTTCGTGTTGCTTGGTAGATAACTTATGGAATTTGTAATTTTTGGCAAATTTAGTATTGCTTTGAAAAGCTTCTGTTAATGTGTTTTAAGATATCAAATATCTTGTAAAAGAATATTCTGAACCTACTTGTAAATAAACTTTGTTGTTGTTGACGTATGAGTTTGTCTGAATCCCTTTTCCTACAAGTGTTGAGAGAAGCAAAGACTCGTTCGTAATTACAACAAGTAATAAGGGGCTGACTCTCTCTGGTTGATTTTGAAGCTACCAGGGTCCCGCCTGCTTCCGTTTTCTAGGATATTTCTGCAGGTTGAAAACGGTGGCGTCTACCTACATCAAGCGACCCTTTGGACTCGCGACACTCTACTTTACATTACTGAGTTAGCCGGCAGAGCACTTTCCTGGGGACGACCATCTTCAGGTAGGTTCAGGCCAGAAGGGGAGAGCAAGCAGAACATTGCGCAACCTCCTTATTACTTGTCTTTTCATATTTTGGTCGCGTTTAGGTAGCAATTTTTCCTTTAGCATTTTCAACTACTGTTGTCAGGTCATTCCAAAACTTATCTTTGTTTTCTTTTTTATCATCTTCGTTGGGTTCATTTACTACTATAATTGTTCTGTCTGCCTATAAGTTCTTGTCTCAATTCAATCATCAGTATTCTCTCCGAAGTTGCTTTCCAATTATATATTTCCTTAGCTAGTTTATTAGTTATGATACATCCAACCCCTACTTGTGCTCGTTGGTCGTTGGCTACTCCGTTATATATCATTATATGATCATTTCCTATCTTCATCATTCCTTGTCCCTTTTTCTTTGTTTCGGTTATTGCTAGTATATCTACTCTCATATTTTCGAATTCTTCTGCTAATTCATTTTCTTTCCCTGTTATACTTTTTATATTCCATGTAGCTAATTTCCATAATTCGTTCTCTATGTCATTGTTTACTAACTCATCTTCTAAATCTTGTTTTGGATCATGTCGTTGTGGGTTTGCTTTATTTCTTTGTGTCAAAATCTTGTCCTTAATGTTTGCCAATTCCGTCAACCTATTTCCATCCTGCATGTATATATTCAGTTTTTTGTTTGGGTCTTCTCCAGTTTTTCGTTGTCTTCATTCCAACGCCATTCAACCCCGTTTATAATTACTTTGCTATATCCTATTTTTACATTGTTCCCTTTTCCTTTTTGTGTTAAATCCTCATTTATATAAACCTTATTGTCTTTCAAACTTCTCAATTTCCTTTTATTTTGCATTATTTCCCTTTTTTGTGTCTCATTTTCAAGTTTTATCATACAAACGTTGTCCCTTATCTTTGTAACCTCTTTAGGAGAGATATCTATGCCCATATTTTGTTTTATGAATTCCATTATAATGCATTTTAATTGAATTTTATCGTTTGTGTTCAACCTTAGTCCACGTAATACTACATTATTTTTCCATACCTAAACTTAACCATAACCTAAACGAGCCATACCACAAGAAGAAAAAGAGGAATAAATAGCCAAAACCTACTTACCCTATGTCAAAGGTACCACCGACAGAATATCCAGAGTCCTACGAAGACGTAACATCGAAACCACATTCAAGACAGACAGAAAAATCAGCACAGTCCTTCGGAATCCAAAAACAAGAATACTATTAGAAAACCAGGGAGTTTATGAAATTCCATGCCTTAATTGTGAGAAGATGTACATCGGCCAAACAAACAGAAGGGTAAACGTAAGAAGAGATGAACACCAAAACTCCGTAAGAAAAAACGAGAAAACTTCATCTTTGGCTCAGCATGCAAAGGATACGTCCCACACGACAGACTTCAGCAATACCAAATTATTAGCGAACATTGAACATATGAAAACCAGAATAATCAGGGAAGCTATCGAAATTGAGAAACGTCCGGACAATTTGAATTCGCGAGATGATACCCAGAGACTACCAACAGCATGGAAACCAGTATTAAGCAAAGAAGTTGTCAACAACAAACAAAAACTCCTACACTGCAACCCAGCCAGTACACTCCAGCTACAGGCCCAACGACACGGAGCCGCGCACACACTCAACCAGAACGCTAATCGGGTATATAACCACTATCCTAAACCCGACTACGTCAGTTTACGAGTAACCAGAAGCAGACAGTTATCGCAGACCTGAAGATGGCAAATGTGATTTTGCCGAAACGTCGTCCAGAAACCAGCACCGGTCTTTACGAAGACCAAACAGTGGAAACGCGGAAGAAAACTCGGAATCCAGTTAAAACACATACTACTACCCGCAATATAAAATATAAATGACAGTATACAAATGTCATATAATTGAGTTGCTATGGATAAAATTATTCAAAGATACATTCCAATTGAATAATAATAAATCATGTCTTAGTATTCCAAAAACAGGTAAACAATATATAATTTTTTTTTTTTTGTTATATAATTATATATCTATTACATTTAAATATCATATACATTTGCTTATCATGCTGGCTGTTCCGTGTTTTGATTCCTGTCTAGTTGTCGGAGTAGGTTTTCGTGGTTTTCCTTCTCGTTTAAGGCGAATGCCGACAACTTTGCATCTTAAGACGCTCCACGAGCGCATACGTAATAATAACTCATGTCTTGCTTTTCCATGTTTTTGTTGTTTATCTGTTTTTGGAATACTAAGACATGATTTATTATTATTCAATTGGAATGTATCTTTGAATAATTTTGTCCATAGCAACTCAATTATATGACATTTGTATACTGTCATTTATATTTTATATCCTTGATAAAGGCATCATTGCCGAAACATGTAGGGTTGATTTAAATATATATATACTTTAAAGTAAAGCCAGACCTTTAATCGCCAACTGATTGAATTTACTATATATATATGTATATTTAGTGTTTATAAGAATTTTATTTTTCTTATTTATTTTATTGGCCGTGTCTTAATATTAAAAATAATAGACTTTTTATTGGTTTAGCGACCTTTTATTGAATTTTGATGTTTTATTCTACGACGTTTCGACTTTTATTATTATTCAGTCTTTTTCAAGTAACTAGAAACAAGAATTAATACAATGAAAACATGAGAACTGTGTTTGCTTTTGTGAGACTGAATTAACAATTAAATTAACAATTAAAATGAAAATTAGATTAAAAACTGAATTAACCAATTAATTTAACAATTAAAGTTAAAATTGAATTAAAATTAGATTAATGATAAGTAAGGAAAAATTAACGTGATTACATCTGTATAAATGAATTGGAAATTTGAATTAACTACAAATACAGTAAAGAAAACATTGAATGACAAATAAACTCACCGTTTCTTTTGTTGGGTTTCAAAAACACGCATTCTGTGCAACATGTGTTCTCGGGGACATCCGAGACTTTTTTTTATTAAGGACCGACCGCACTAGTTCAAATATTGTGAGTGTCTGTGTCTTGGTTCAGAGAGGTTAATTTCTGTTCTATTTTGGATTTAGCAAAGTGGTCAGGACCGTGTTAAGGGGTATATAGTTAAAGTATTTACAAATGGGAACTGATTTTTTTTTTTTTTTGGTTTGTGTTTGTGTGTGCGGGGGGGTTTTGATTTATCTATTGTTTAATGAGTGGGTAATAGAGTTTTGAAAGTCCATCAATTTCGTTTCTGTCGTTGATTGTTCTGCTGTTTTTGAAAATATGGATCATTTCTAAGACCGCCCTAGCTTTTGTATTCTTTTTCTATTATTTTGGTGTTTTCGAAATCAAAATTATGTTTTAGTGTCAATTGGTGTTTTTTAAAGCAGTTTGATTTTTTGCGTATTTGTGACCTTTCAATCTTTCTTGTAGTAACTGTTTTGTTCGGCCTATGTATACTATGTATACTTGGCCTATGTATTACCTGCAAAGACTGTGACAGTATGTGAAAGTATACATAGGCCAAACAAAACAGTTACTACAAGAAAGATTGAAAAGTCACAAATACGCAAAAAATCAAACTGCGTTAAAAAAACACCAATTGACACTAAAACATAATTTTGATTTCGAAAACACCAAAATAACACAGAAAAAGAATACAAAAGCTAGGGCTTAGAAATGATCCATATTTTCAAAAACAGCAGAACAATCAACGACAGAAACGAAATTGATGGACTTTCAAAACTCTATTACCCACTCATTAAACAATAGATAAATCAACCCCCCCCCCCCCCGCACACACAAACACCAAAAAAAAAAAATTTCAGTTCCCATTTGTAAATACTATATACCCCTTAACACGGTCCTGACCACTTTGCTAAATCCAAAATAGAACAGAAATTAACCTCTCTGAACCAAGACACAGACTGTAGCTTCCTCCTGGTTTGAAGGAAGTCGGTATGTGTAGACCTAAGTATGTGTTGAAATAATACAATATTTTTTGTATTACACTAATATATTTCCAAGTTTAATCTTGGAGTTCCGTTAAATAAATGCAGAATCTGGTCTTAATAGTAAAGACCGAGAAAAACTGGCTAATAAATAATATTGCTCCTATTTAGATCACTGAGATCTTAGTAGGAACTGTTTGTTAGATCACTGAGACCTAAGCTTTAACTCGAAGAGATCGTACTTGTAACTGTAGTGAGCTCTAAGAGATCTTGTTTGGAACTACTTCTTCATTACCTTATTTTTCGGCAAGAAAGTTTCTCCCCGCCAGTCAAAGAGAGGGAGAAAACAATGAAAAAGAGTATACGCAAATTTCCATATAACAATTATTTTACCTTTCCAAGAAAAGTATATGCTGTAGTTTCCGACGTCACAAATGTATTGAAATAAACAATATACGCCGGAAACCCTTAATTATAGAAAATAGTCTTAAAGTAATAAATATACAATGCACAGAGATAACCTAATGTTCGCAGAATCGTATCGAACCGAAACCATTTAACCTATTATAATAATATATAACAGGAAATATGTACAATAAAACTTATTCTATTATAATTATGCTTATTCAAATACATTATTTACCTAATGGATGCAGAGGGTTGTGCCTGTAATAAAAATAAATAGTTTTTATGACTGTAGAAAATAAGACAATGAAGAAATGTAATACCTGACCAGTCCTAAAGTAATTAACAATATTAAAGATATCTCAGAACTCCAAGACCTTTTCTATATACAATATATAATATTTACAATTTAAAAACTAGAATTAAATATATTATACCTACATCTAAATAAAACTAAAAATACAAAATTAAATCTATTTTGCTCGAACATGCCGCCCACTTTGAAAGAGTCTCCTTTCAAGGAAAATATAATAACGACGTTCAAGCATTGTCACCATCGTTCGATATAGGAAGCACGCACAACCTTGTCGTCGGTCTCTGGAACACACCACGCACAGCCATCGCTTCCAAAAGTGCTCGCGAAAACGCTGAATGTATTGCCAACGAGACAACGTGTTGACCTTTAGATGTTCCACACTTGGCTCATCTAAGGAGGTTATTATGCCTGCAGTTAAAAAATGTGAAGGGGTTAGGAATAAAAGATCATTAGGATCACTGGAAATAGGAGTGTGATTTTTATGAATACGCGCTAGAAGATTGCTTTTGAATCGTAAACAATATGCTACTACACGCTGAAGTCTATTTAAATTAGAATATTTTGCGAACCATTCAAATTGATTAACACTTGCGTTAGCCAAGTTCACAACGCGCCTTGTTTCCAGAATGTCCTTTATTTTTTCCCGTAGCTGTGGTTTTTTATGAAATTGATGTTCTCTGCTTCATTCATATAAGTGTGCCAAGCGCTTTGCAAATTAAGGGGAAGTGATTCGTCCCAATTTAACTTTAACTGCCAGATTTGTTGCATTAAAATCTTGGCCTTTATTATAACAGGACTAACAAGACCTAAAGGATCAAATAATTTTGAAATGTGCGATAGTACCGTTCTTTTTGTCATTAACTTTCGATTTGATACATGAAATGAATATTGTAAAGTATCCGCATTGGGTTTCCACTGCAAACCTAGCGTCCCTATGCCGTCATTTTTGTTGAAATCAAGAACCATATTGTCAAAAGAGTTGTTTGGTATGTTACTTAATATTTCAGGTGCGTTCGATGCCGACTTGCGTAGTTCAAATTTACCTTTTGACAAAATACTTATAACCTCATCCCTAATTTGTAAAAGTTCTTTTATGTTTTTGTTTAAATCATTTAAAGTTGAAATGTTACAAACTGATGTTGATTCTGAGGATGAATTTGAAGGAGCTCTGCCCGAAACCAACCAACCTAGCAGCGTTTTTTGTAAATATGGCTGATCTTTTCCCAAATTAATCTGTCCTACACATAATAATTTATAAAATAGTTCAGCTCCTAGTAACATATCTATATTTTTAGATACATGAAATTCTTGGTCCGCTAATTTTACATTTTTCGGAATCTTAATATATTCTCTTGCTAACGAAATTAGTGGAATACGTTCAGATATTTTATCTAACACGAAACATTCTAGTTTCGCCTTGAAATTAGTTTGCAATGATGCTATAGAAACATTTACAAGATTCTGTGCCTTTACCGCTGCGTGATTAATACCAACAATAGATATTTGTATAGGTTCCTTTTGAAAGTTGAGTTTGTTCACTTAGTCTGTTGTAATTAAGTTTGACTGTGATCCAGTGTCCAGCAACACCCTGCATGTGTGCTGGTTACCCTTGAAATCTGTTATCTTCAATAAGGCAGTTGACAACAATATTTGTGTGTGCGCTTCCATGTTAAATGCATGATTTGAAATTGATGTGCCAACGCACGCATCAGGTGCGGATTGCCCTTGTTACTGTTGCGGTTGATCAATTAAATTTTGCGTTTTATGCAATAATGTATTGTGCCTTTTACCACACTTGATACAATTACTAGATGTGCAGTTACTAACAAAATGTCCGTGTCTTAAACAATTAACACATAACCTTTTTGCCTTTATTTCCTGAATTCTTTGTTCAATAGGTAACCTAATTAAGCCTTGGCATTTATATATTATGTGAGACTGTTTACAAAATGCGCATGATAATTTTTTATTGTTAGTTACAATATGTGTGGAAGTACGCTTGAACTTAGGAATCTCGTTTTTATCATTTTTTGATATAGCTTCTAGAGTTTGACATTTGCGATTTAAAAACTTTATTAATTCTTCAGCAGTAGGCAAATTGTCGTTGGACAAATTTGTTTCCCATTCTTTTATTGTAATTGAATCTAATTTTGTGGTTAAGATGTGTATTAATAAGTCGTCTGACTTATTCACAGGACGCTTTAATGAATCTAATGCCCTAATATGTTTATTAATGCCGTCGATATTTGCCTTAAAATGACATGATTTTCTTTTGTAGCAATTGGCAAGTTGCAAATGGCTTTAATATGATTTTGAACTATAAGTTTTTTATTACCGTACCTCTCTTTCAACATATTCCAAGCAATACAATAATTGTCATTAGTAATAGGTAACGAGTTTAATAATTCACTTGCATCGCCCTTTAAAGCTGATTTTAAATAATTAAATTTTTGTATCTCTGGTATAGCAGTGTTGGCGTCGATTAAACCGGAAAAAGTGTCATGAAAACTAGTCCAGTCTTCATATGATCCCGAGAAATCAGGTAGCGTTATACGAGGTAGACGTATGTTTGATTGAGTATCGGAATACGATAACTCTGTAGCTGGTTTATGTTCGACCTTAACATTTGAATAATTTGATATCAATTTACGAATTTGACCTATGATTTTGAAATACATCTTTTCGAAATCTGCACTTTCAGTATCCTCGCTTTCTTCTTCAAATGTATCTTCAATTTGTGTTTGTATATTTTCAAATTGATTTAGAAGTGGTTGCAATTTATCGTAGCGCTCCGTGAGCTCTCCTAAAATTACGTTTTCGTCTAAAGAGGCAATATATTCAGCAACTCTCGATAAGAATGCTTTTAGCTTTCTTTTTTGAAATTTTAAGGTTTTTAATGCGGGAGTAGTCATTTTGAAGCAAAAAAAGGTTTTTCGGATACTGATCGGTAAAGAATTAAGAAAAGGAAGTTAACTGGAGACTTACCTCATTAATTTGAGTGCACTGTTGCTGACAAATATGTCGATACCCTGCTCCTGGAAGAACCAATGTTTTTGGTGATGACCAGTTGACGAAGGATCGATGATCTTGTTGATGAATTAATTTATCATCTAGCTGCGAAGTACCATGTGTGGATGAATTAATTTATCATCCAGCTGCGAAGGACCAAATGTTTTTTGGTCTTGGAATAATCTTGATAGCTGTGAGCTGTCACTGACATCCGGCTCGAAGGACCAAATGTTTCTTCCTCCTGGTTTGAAGGTAGTCGGTATGTGTAGACCGAAGTATGTGTTGAAATAATACAATATTTTTTGTATTACACTAATATATTTACAAGTTTATTCTTGGAGTTCCGTTAAATAAATGCAGTATCTGGTCTTAATACTAAAGACCGAGAAAAACTGGCTTATAAATAATATTGCTCCTATTTAGATCACTGAGATCTTAGTAGGAGCTGTTTGTTAGATCACTGAGACCTAAGCTTTAACTCGAAGAGATCGTACTTGTAACTGTAGTGAGCTCTAAGAGATCTTGTTTGGAACTACTTCTTCACTACCTTATTTTTCGGCAAGAAAGTTTTCTCCCCGCCAGTCAAAGAGAGGGAGAAAACAATGAAGAAGAGTATACGCAAATTTCCATATAACAATTATTTTACCTTTCCTAGAAAAGTATATGCTGTAGTTTCCGACGTCACAAATGTATTGAAATAAACAATATACGCCGGAAACCCTTAATTATAGAAAATAGTCTTAAAGTAATAAATATACAATGCACAGAGATAACCTAATGTTCGCAGAATCATATCGAACCGAAACCATTTAACCTATTATAATAATATTATAACAGGAAATATGTACAATAAAACTTATTCTATTATAATTATGCTTATTCAAATACATTATTTACCTAATGGATGCAGAGGGTTGTGCCTGTAATAAAAATAAATAGTTTTTATGACTGTAGAAAATAAGACAATGAAGAAATGTAATACCTGACCAGTCCTAAAGTAATTAACAATATTAAAGATATCTCAGAACTCCAAGACCTTTTCTATATACAATATATAATATTTACAATTTAAAAACTAGAATTAAATATATTATACCTACATCTAAATAAAACTAAAAATACAAAATTAAATCTATTTTACCCGAACACAGACACTTACAATATTTGAACTAGTGCGGTCGGTCTTTAATAAAAAAAAGTCTCGGATGTCCCCGAGAACACATGTTGCACAGACTGCGTGTTTTTGAAACCCAACAAAAGAAACGGTGAGTTTATTTGTCATTCAATGTTTTCTTTACTGTATTTGTAGTTAATTCAAATTTCCAATTCATTTATACAGATGTAATCACGTTAATTTTTCCTTACTTATCATTAATCTAATTTTAATTTAATATTAACTTTAATTGTTAAATTAATTGGTTAATTCAGTTTTTAATCTAATTTTAATTTTAATTGTTAATTCAGTCTCACAAAAGCAAACACAGTTCTCATGATGTTTTCATTGTATTAATTCTTGTTTCTAGTTACTTGAAAAAGACTGAATAATAATAAAAGTCGAAACGTCGTAGAATAAAACATCAAAATTCAATAAAAGGTCGCTAAACCAATAAAAAGTCTATTATTTTTAATATATATGTATATATGTATATATATATATATATATATATATATATATATATATATATATATATATATATATATATATATCTCCCGCCTTTGCCAATAAATGTTATCATATAATTATGCATACATATTGCTATGGTTTTTTCCCAATAAATATTTAAAATTTAATTAAAAATGTATGTACATTATTTTTGAACTTAAGCGTATATTTTTGAAATATTTGTGTGTAAGAAAAACTGGTTTTTTGAAGGAAGGTTTCTTATGCGAAGCCACCGCACTTGATGTGGACTGGGCAGACACAGTTTAACAGTTAGACGAGACCGTTCATTTTATTTAGAAAATAGATAATTATATATTGAAAGTAACTTCGGGTTTGATTGAATTAATTAGTTGATTGTGTTTGTTATATCAATTTCCGTATTTTATACGAGATTGTGCTCTCGTAATTTTGATTTATATATTTAAAACAACGTTTTCTTGTCTACGTGTCTCACACAAATTTTCTTATGTAAGTAAAAATATATATATATTTTTAAAAGATATCTTATAAACTCAAAAGATTTGAATATTGTATTTCAATTGTATTAACATTGTTATTTAAGAGATTTGGTCTTAATTAATTGAGATAGATGACAAAGAGGATTTTTAAAATTTCTAAGTAAAAAAATTAACTGTAAATATTTTATACGTTTGGCATTCAAGGGAACTTTTTGTTACATGCGAGCGCGCATGTAGTAGATTTTTGATCGAGCTGTCAAGTTTGTGTATATTTTTATATTGTTCTCTGGGGAGAAATTAAAAATAGTCTTTGTGATTTAGTTAATTTGTTCGGTATTTATTGAGGACGTTTTTTAACGCACATAGCAGTCATATTCCGTGTGTTATTTTTACCTCTAGATGTAATAAGTATATTTATTACACAATCTTTATACTTTATAAAGATTTTTTTTCTTTTTTGATTTTTGTATTAAATTTTCATTTAAATTTTATATTGTGAATATTATTTCTTATACCCTTCATCTTGCATTTTTAATAAGTAACTCAGAAAATATAAAGATACATTGTAGTGAATTCTTTTACTGGCGCATTAAAAATTTTGTAGAAGAGACAACCACGTTTCCGATTGGAACCCTGAGAAGAAAGCAGTCCCATTTTTTGGAAATAAACCGACTGAGTATCCTAGTTGGGTAGATTTATCGTGAACGGTGGTACAGTAAATATAAAAACCACAGTTCATAGCATATTTTTGGCGAGGCCAAGCGTGGGGCGAACAGAAATAGCATATATAATTTTGGCTAGGCCAACGTTGGAACAATAGCAGTACTGGTTGAAAGTAAATAACTTCACAAAGAGATAGAAGGTATCGCAGCAGCACAGCAAAGAAGTGAGCAACTTGTGGAGGAAGCAAAGAAAAGAATAGGTCCAGTAATTACCATACATGAAGAGGGGCACGAAGGAGTAAACAGGGATAAGATTATGTTGGACATGCTAATGAAAATGCAGGCTATGATGGAGTTAATGATGGAAAGAGAAAGAAAATGGAAGAGAAAATGGATGTAATGATGGGAAAAATAATGGCGTTAAGTAATACAAGCCAAGAAGAAGGTATAATAAGGGGCATGGACTCGTTGCAAGTATCAAATGAACAAGTTATGGAAGAAAATATAATGGTTTTAAATAGAAAATGATTGCAGAACTACAAATGAAGCACATGGAAAAACAATTAATAAAGAAAATAGAAGAGGTAAGAAATGAGATAAATGAAGTTAATGTGCCCACTTATATTCCAGTACCTGTACAAAATGAGGTGTTACCTAAATTTTATGGGATGTCAAACACAAATGCCATGTGTTTCTTAAAGAAAATAAAAGCCAGTTTGGAAGATGTGCCAGGGGACGAAAAAAAGTTGCAAAAGATCGGAAACTGTCTGAAGGATGACGCTATGGTTTGGTGGGAGATGGTGTCAGATGAGGTGACAACAGTGGCGGTTTCTGCTATGGTTTGCAAGTTTGCGCAACCACCAAAACTAATAGATTTAATTTAATGAAAAAAAGCGTAATTCTACATTTTTTAAATTATAAATTAAAAATTTGAACTACCTCACAGAATAAATGAACTATTATAAATATAATAGGTATATCTAATTGGATATGAATACGTTAAATAAATGAGAGAATAACACACTTGGTTTGCAAACTCATCGCAATCCACGAACGTATATATCCCTATACGGCTGACGAACTTTGTCGAACGTCTTTCGGGTATATCTCCATAAACGACAATAGTGTTGCAGCAGCAGTGCAACCAAAACATTAGACATATTTCTTGCTTACGGTGCAACGGTATAAAAGCGAATAAAAAAGTTGTATTTGTGTGTTTAAAAGTGTTTATGCTCTTTATTTTTAAATAATAATGAATTCAGTGCAGAGTTTAATAGTGGATCCGTTCTATAAAAGAACGTATGCCGAAAAAATTGAAATAAAGCGGTTGGGCAGACCTGTTCCGAATTTAAATCTGAAACAAACGATTTCCAGTAAGACGCGAACTTTTAATAGACTATTTAATAAGGATATTTATAATAAACATTTGTGGATTTGCGGTTGTAGTATAAAAAATGCATTATTCTGCTTTCCTTGCTTACTATTTGAAGGTGAAGAATTATGGACGAAAATGGGTTTAACTGATTTAAATCATTCAAGCGATCGAATTAAAAAACACAGTATATCACAAAGGCATATGAAAAATGTAGTCCAATTATCGCTTTTTGGGAATGTGAATATTGCTGCTCAGATGGATAGTGCATATCGAAGAAATATAGCATTGCACAACGAGAAAGTTAAGTACAATCGATATTTACTGAACATTATAATTAATTGTGTACGTTTTTGTGGAGCTTTTGAACTTGCGCTGAGAGGACACGATGAATCAATTTCGTCCTCTAACCCGGGTGTTTTTCGTGGTTTAATAAATTTTAGTGCTGAATTGGACGTTGCTTTAAAAGACCATTTAGAAAAAGCTACTGTTTTCAAGTATACTTCTAAAACTATCCAAAATGAAGTTTTACAAACAATGTTCAGTGTGTGTCAAGAAGAAATCTCTAAAGAAATAAAAGAAGCGGATTATTTATCTGTAATAGTTGACGAAACTACAGACGTATCAAATAAATATCAAATGGCCGTGGTATTTAGGTATATAGCTAAAGGTAAGCCTGTTGAACGATTTTGGAATTTTTTAGCGCCGTCAGATCATGACGCGAAAACGTTACCTACAATCATTCTTGCAGAACTAGAAACACACATTAAAGATAACGAAAGAAAATTGATTGCCCAGACATATGATGGGGCAGCCGTCATGGGCGGATCGCATAATGGGGTACAGGCACGTATTAAACAAACTTATAAATACGCTGCTTACGTGCACTGCTACGCGCATCAGTTAAATTTAGTTATGTTGAATGCTGCCTCTGCCAACACTAATGTCCGTATATTCTTTGCAAATTTACAAGGAATTTGTACCTTTTTTTCAAATAGTTCTCAAAGAGTTGCAATATTGGACGAAACAGTTAAAAAGCGGCTGCCTCGTTCGGCCCCAACCAGATGGAATTTTAATTCCAGAATTGTCGCCACTGTGTTTGAACACAGAGTAGAAATTATAGAAACAATGCGAAGAATTTTGAATGAAAGTAAAACTGTAAATATCACTATTATCAATCAAGCTTCAGGTTATATTACGCTTCTTACTAATAAGAGTTTTATTTTCTGGTTAAATCTATTTTACAAGATAATGCCTCAAGTAGATATATTATATGCAAAATTTCAAACTAGAGAAATTGATCCCCTTATGGCCAATAAATATATATTATCATTTGAAACTCAGTTAGCTCAAATCAGAAATAATATAACGAACACTTCGGATACAAGTGACAGTGGGCCCGGCTCATCAACTTCAAAACGACGTAAGATCGATGGAAACGAATATACACGAGAAGCAAAGGAAGTTTGTGATATTATTATTTGTCAAGCCAAAATTAGGTTTAGCTTTACTGGACACTTAACTGCAACGTCTCTATTTTATTCTGATAAATTTAATCAATACAGCCTCCATTTTCCTGAAAATGTCTTTCAGGAAACAATTAAGTCTTACCCATACTTTGATGAACGGAAATTCCGTACTGAACTAAGCGTAATTTATGAAACGGAAGAATTTAAATCAATCTCGGGTTTGCTTCCTCTTTATGACATCATTTCACAAAGTGAACTAAGTGCGACTTTTAGTGAAACATTAAAACTTTTAAAAATTCTAATTACAATTCCGATGTCATCAACTGAAGCGGAGCGGTGTTTTTCTACTTTGAAGAGATAAAAACTTTCTTAAGAAACAGCATGGCACAAGAAAGACTTTCTGCATTGGCGATGCTTTCTCAAGAAAAGGATTTTATCCAAAGTATTCCAGATTTTAATCAAAGGGTTATAGATAAATTTGCTACTGCGAAAGATCGTCGCATGGATTTTCTGCTTCAATAAAATCAGGATCAGAATCAGTGAGTTTTAAAAGCCTTTTTTCTTCTTTATATGTACCTTAGCAAAAATAACTTTTAATAAAGCATACTTAGTGACCTACCTTGTTTACCTACTGTAAAAAGTATTAGTATTCACTAAATTTGCAACCCCCACATTTTTAATGGACGAGCCGCCGCTGGGTGACAACTATGGACGAATTTGAAGCCAGGTTCACAAATCAATTCTGGGGACGAGATAAGCAGACTAGGGTAAGACAAGAATTATTATTTGGTAAATATAATGTCGGAAATAATGAAACAAGAAAAACCTATGTCATGAAAAGGTACTCGGTATTAAAATATTTAACCCCTAAAATAAGTGAATTAGATTTGGTTTCACAATTAAGTAGACACTTTGAGTCTCAAGTCAGTCAGGCAGTAGCAATACATAATATAAATGATATGCAACAGTTTATAGAATTATTAATGAGGTTAGATGATGCGGAGCGTGGTAATAGATATAACAATAATTATTCAGATAGTAATAGTAAAAGAAATGAATATTCAAGAGTTAATTTAAATAATTTAAATTTTAAATAATACACCTCTGAGATCAGAAAGACCTATGCCTAATAATAATACTCAAATAGATAGAAATAGAATGGCTTCCCCAAATAGAATAAGAAATAATTCAAATAGAGATGATGTAAAAGAAAGTATAATAGATCAAAAGAAATACACAGGTATAGCAAACGCCAATTAAGTTGGCGCGAGAAGGCGTAAGTTCGCGCAGGATTAAAAGTAGTGGGGAAATTTGTATTTGGTTTTACATCAAATGTCAGATAATTCTAACCTCTGAGCGTGTAATACTTTATGATCCCCTAGCAGACATTATGTTCCGTCAAACGTCACTGACGAATGTATTCTGACAATTACTTGAGTAGTGGGGGTGGACGTTTTTAAAAACGACTTCTGCGCACCCCCTCCTCGCGCCAACTTAATTGGCGTTTGCTATACAAGGTATAAAAATACAAGGCCTAATTTTAATTTAGAAGTCAAAATAGATGAAAAAAATAAATCAGAGCTTGATTGTAGTAAGGATTTTTGTTAGGGCCAACCAAAAAGAGAGAAAGTTTTGCATTGTTATATGATAAGTCAGATTGCGCGATAAATACGAGTTTGCCACACATTAAAATTAACATATGACAAAGCGAATGTTATTGTTTGATTGATTCTGGTAGTGAAACGTCATTTTTTGATGAAAAAGTTGTTGAATGGTTAGTTAAGAATAAGGAAGGGAAATATGTACCCACAAGTCAAATTACTATTGTATCAGCTACGAAAAAGATTAGAGCTGTAGTTAATAAGATATGTGTAGTTGAATTTAAAATAGAAAATAATAAATGTATCGGAGAATTTATAGTAGTAAAAGGTTTAGGAAGAGATGGAATACTGGGAATAGATTTGTTAGATAAAATTAATACAATAATAGATATTAATAAAAAGAAAATAATAATTAATAATAAAAATGTGCAATGGATCCAGGAGGCTGGAGAGGAAGAGAAAATAATTAATAATATGCAGAAAATTAATTGTATAGATGAAATAAATAATATGGAAGAAGATGAAGAAGTTGGAGTATTGGAAGAAAAGGAGTTAATGGTGTTAGAAGAAATGGAGAAAGAAAATGAGGGAGAAGTGGAATTTCCCGAAGATATTGATTTGTTGAAAATAGATTGTAATAAAGCATATGAAGAAGTTAAACTAATAATTAAGAATAATATAGAATTAGTAAACAAGTTTCCCAGTATCGCCAGAAATTATCGACATTCGTTAGAAGTAGATGAGACAAAACCTTTTAAAATTAAAAACTATCAAATTCCCAAGAATATTCAACAACAGGTAGAAGAGGAAGTGAAGAAGATGTTACAAGATGGAATAATAGAACAAGGCAAAACGAGGTATGTAAATCCGTTAGTTGTGGTAAAGAAGAAGTCAGGAGACATTAGATTATGTTTAGATGCGCGCAGACTTAATGAGCGAACGAAAGCTCAATTTGAAACTCCGATAACAATAGAAGCATTATTGTCGAAATGTGGCAATGCAAAGGTTTATAGTAAGTTGGATTTGAGGAGTGCTTTTTGGTTGGTGCCATTAGAAAAAGAATCCAGTAAATATTGTGGCTTTATGGTTAACGGAAGAGTATACCAATTTAGGACTGTACCATATGGATTAAGCAGTTCTGCAGCGGCGTTAATAAGGGCTATGCAACAAATATTGGAACCTTATGAAGATCATGTTGTACATTATATAGATGATATTTTAATTTATAGTAAGAACTATCAGGAACACATGGAACATGTAAGAAATATATTGGAAGTATTGGTAAATGAGGGATTAAAAGTAAATATTAAGAAGTGTGAATTTTTTAAGAATGAAATAAAGTTTCTAGGGTATAATATAAGTCCTAGATATGTCAGTGTGGATCAAAGTAGGCTGGAGCTAATTAAAGAGTATCCACAACCTAAGAATGTTACGTAAGAATGTTAAGAGGGTTCTTAGGCATAATTAATTATTATAAACGTTTTATACCATACCTGGCACAAACAAGTGCACCGTTGTATGAAATGCTTAAAAAGAATGATAAATTTTGTTGGAATAATGAGAGAATGAAAGCTTTTGAGAATTTAAAGAAAGAATTTTATAACCAGTTAGTTTTAATATTACCAGATTTTATTAAACAGTTTATATTAAGAGTAGATGCAAGTGATGTCGCTATCAGTGGAGTTTTAATCCAAATTAATAATGAAGATATAGAAGAGCCGATATGTTTTATATCTCGAATCTTGAAAAGCTACGAAGTTAAATATACTATTAGTGAAAAAGAAATGTTAGCTGTAGTACACGCGGTTCAAAAGCTTAGATTGTATTTATTGGGCAAGAACTTCATAGTAGAAACAGATCATGCTGCGTTGACATCACTTTTGAGTACAGGGTTTAAAAATAATAGAGTATCGTTGGTCTTTGTTATTGTCAGAGTATAATTTTGAAATTAGGCATATAAAGGAGTACTAAATGTTACTGCCGATGCGTTATCTAGGATGTATAACAATAAAAGTAATTTTCAGTATGTTGAATTAAATGAATATAATAGAGAATATGCTGAAGGGGCTTTTGAGTATGAGGTGATCCTTAAAGTCCAACAGGATGAAAGTTTAAATAATTTTAAAGAAGTTTTATGAAATTAAGATAATTAAATAAAAGCTTTATTGTGCGAGAAGAATTAATTAATGGAAAATTATTAGCAATTAAAGTTATATTATGGTTATTGATGTTTATGCTTAACGAGCATTGTTACAAATGTTTTTTTTTCTCTTCCATATGAAATCTATGTGAGAGATGTCCAGGAGGTTGAGAATGATATCAACTATTCGCCGACTACTGTTTACTCTGAAGTGTTCTTCGTCTGCGATGTATGAGACAAGGCCTATTTACAAATATTAATTAATATGTCAAAACACAAAATGACATAAGTAGCAGAAATAAATATGAAGTTAGCAATTTCGTTGTTATAAGAAGAGTTAATGATATATCACATTGGTGGTCTGCAACTGTTCGCTTCACAGGTGCACATAGAGGAGGATGGTCCAGAATGAAACTGTACATCCCCTGAGTGCGGGGAACAGCAGTGACAGTGTGCGAAACTGTTAATTTTCTACGAGTGCAGAACATCATATGATGAATAAGATTTTGACATGTACAGGCTTATCCATTATATGATTTTGGGGAAATGCTATGGTTTTTTTTCCCAATAAATATTTAAAATTTAATTAAAAATGTATGTACATTATTTTTGAACTTAAGTGTATATTTTTGAAATATTTATGTGTAAGAAAAACTGTTTTTTTGAAGGACAGTTTCTTATGCGAAGCCACCGCACTTGATGTGTACTGGGCAGACACAGTTTAACAGTTAGACGAGAACGTTCATTTTATTTAGAAAATAGATAATTATATATTGAAAGTAACTTCGGGTTTGATTGAATTAATTAGTTGATTGTGTTTGTTATTTCAATTTCCGTATTTTCTACGAGATTGTGCTCTCGTAATTTTGATTTATATATTTAAAACAACGTTTTCTTGTCTACGTGTCTCACACAAATTTTTTTATGTAAGTAAAAATATATATATATTTTTAAAAGATATCTTATAAACTCAAAAGATTTGAATATTATATTTCAATTGTATTAACATTGTTATTTAAGAGATTTAGTCTTAATTAATTGAGATAGATGACAAAGAGGATTTTTAAAATTTCTAAGTAAAAAAATTAACTGTAAAAATTTTATACGTTTGGAATTCAAGGGAACTTTTTGTTACATGTGAGCGCGCATGTAGTAGATTTTTGATCGAGCTGTCAAGTTTGTGTATATTTTTAAATTGTTCTCGGGGAGAAATTAAAAATAGTCTTTGTGATTTAGTTAATTTGTTCGGTATTCATTGAGGACGTTTTTTAACGCACATAGCGGTCATATTCCGTGTGTTATTTTTACCTCTAGATGTAATAAGTATATTTATTACACAATCTTTATACTTTATAATGATTTTTTTTCTTTTTTTGATTTTTGTATTAAATTTTCATTTAAATTTTATATTGTGAATATTATTTCTTATACCCTTCATCTTGCATTTTTAATAAGTAACTCAGAAAATATAAGGATACATTGTAGTGGATTCTTTTACTGGCGCATTAAAAATTTTGTAGAAGAGACAACCACGTTTCCGATTGGCACCCTTAGAAGAAAGCAGTCCCATTTTTGGAAATAAACCGACTGAGTATCCTAGTTGGGTAGATTTGTCGTGAACGGTGGTACAGTAAATATAAAAACCACAGTTCATAGCAATATGTAACATAAGATGTTAATATATATTTTAAAAAGGAATATTGCAAATAAAACATATTTGTTAATATTGTAAACTACAAAATGAAGCTGAAATTGTGAAAAGTCTGAGCAAGGTTAGCTGAATGGTCGATTCAATAACATTTGAAAACCAAATATGTATAATGATTTAGTGACAAGTATTATTACTTCAGTTCATAGAGTATTTCTTTACAGTTCGTGCCAACCGTAAATTGTAGAAAAACAATCTTTATCTCTTTCTAATACACATAAATACGCGATGTAATTACTACACAGTTAATCATTTTTAGATATTTTTTCCATCCCTTAAATTTGGTCATGTGACTGCAAAGAAATAGTTTATGAACTGTACATATATTATTTCTTTGAAAATAATAATGTTTTAACTATTTTTTTGCGTATATTTATTACCGACTATTTCAAAATAATACTTTCTTTAGTTTGAGCGTCATTTTTCGAATAATAAAGTTACAAATAAATGTTTTACCAAGACTCAATTACTTTTTCAAATTGATGAACCCTAAATATTCCTCGAGTATCTCTACCATGTGAACCCACTTCTTGCCTGAAACAAGTAGATATACCAGCATATCGAATTGGTAATGAACTTTCAGCAATCCATTCATCTCTATGAAAAGCAGCTATGGGTTGTTCAGATGTAGCAATAAGATACTTTTCTTCAATCCCTTTGTCATCAGATTTTTCACCTTTTCCAATAACTTTATACAATTCTTCATCGAATTGCGATAATTGTGCAACTTCTTGCATAATCTGTGAAACCGAAATTTTTAATTAAAAAATTAGGATTAATAATATAGAATTACCTCTTTTTTCATGAAGAAAGGTGTATACAAGGGTGTGTAATTTTTTAAATGCAATTTCCTTAATGCTAATTGAATTATAGCTTGCTCTAAGAACACAGCCGGTCCTTTCAAATAATATCCCCGGCCACCAGATACAACTGCACCTTTTTCTCCATCCATTCCTAAAGGCCAATATTTATGTTTAGTAAAAAAACTTTTTTTCTCCAATAACCATTTTCAAAATGGTTTGATATTTTGAAGTAAAATAAACAAACAGGTTTGTCAGCTGTGTACTTTCCAATTCTCCATAAACGGAACATGATTTATTTTATTTACATCTTATTGATGTTATCTTATAAGAAAAACGCGTTTCAAGTAAAAGCTGGCAGATTGTGGAAGAAATGATTATTATTTAAATTTTAGTATTTCAGATGTCACATTAATTTAAACTGCGCTGACAATTTTACTAGAGTTTAAAAGCTATTAATTACTTTGTTTTGTCACATAAGAAGAAAGTGCAAAGTGAAATTAGAAAAAAATTCATTTACAGACAAATCAAAATCTAGATTGTTGCATGAGCAACATTGTAAAATAACGGGTGAGTATAAATTATTGAAATTTTATTTTTTAAGCTGGCAACCATTCTGCAACTTTATGCTGACATGCCTAATTTTTAAATTCAAATTTGTCCAAAATTCACAACATAAAAGTTAAACATTTAAATAAATAAAACAATTTATTGTTTTTACTATCAAAAATGGTCTTTACTATTAAGCAAAATAGATTTATACCAATGGCCTATTTTCGGAGTGGCTAGTAAAATGAAAATTGTATATATTCCAAGCAGTAGATTTAAATGTGAATCAAGTTGTTACACAAAATCCTCACATTTCTGTAGGTCATTTATTCAAACTAATAGGGTTAGCTCTACTTAATTACTTTGTTCTTTTAATCTTCCGTACATCCATTCTAGAACTTTCCTGTGAATTCTCTCATAATATTCAGCACCTATTCACACCCATATAAAAGATAAATATAAAGCAAAAGGCCAATTTCACAGTCTTGCCAAATTAAATATTTGTTTGAATAATTTATAGTTACTCAGTATATTATTCATTACCTTACATGAATGTTCTTTATTAGATTGTCCTTTGATTCTACATGTTCTGATATAGAAGTTATCACACTCCAAATTCTATATTAACACAAATTTATAAATATATAACTTTGAAGTAAAACGTGCCATTTAAAATTAAAAAAATGAAGTGATTATAATAGGAGAGAGATTTGTAAAATGTAATTAATATTTGCGATTTCTCTCCATAGTTATGTCTTATTTTTATATCCAATCAATCAAATAAAGTAAGTTTTATGATACATACATTTTATGTAAAAGCTCCTTATATATAACATTATTAAAGCATATGAAAATTATTTATATATAATCAAAATAAATTTTTGACAAAATAAAAAGAAAACTTTACCATCAATCATACATATTAGATCTACATGAGAATATTTCTTCTGTTCTTCACAATTTCCAAATGTTCTTTCAACTTTATTTTCATCTTCGTCATTACTAATAGGAACTGATTCGTGTAGATGATTTCCTACTTCACGCAAAGCTGCATTTCTATCCTTTTCAACTTGAATACGATCTGCATCATTTCTAACTATTGCTTCATCAATTAATGCTCTAACCTATAAAAATAAATAAAATAAAGCGGAAGACTAATATTTGCATTATATTTACTTTCTTTATTTGTGCTACAGTTAATGTTTTTAATACATCAGAGCTTAAATCTTCCAAATTTCTTTGAACATAATCTGGAACATCAATATTTGGGTCTCCCTGTTGCTCTTTTTTCTTCATTTTTTCACCAATTTCTTTACTGCAAGCATTTTTTAACTTATTCCAATTGTCTGCCTTGTGTCGAAGCTGTCTCCACGCACTATCGTTACGAATCACAGCTTCCACAAGTGCAACATCTTTAAATCGACTGCTTTGATTAACACGAATTTTATCCGGATTTCCACCTTTATCTGGACGAAATAAATCAAGATCTAAAACCATTGTGCCCCTAATATTTCATAAAATTACAAATATTTAATTGCTGATGCAAGAATATCGCAAACAGTTGTGCTATAACACTTCTTTACACGTTACACGTTCGGCTAAAAAAATTTGACATGTACCATTGTGTACAATCTCGCAACATTAACAAACTCAATGTTACCAAAAATCAGCTCTGGCAATCAAGCAACAATTATTAGAGTTTGAACGATTGCAAAATATGTATAGCAAACGCCAATTAAGTTGGCGCGAGAAGGGGTAAGTTCGCGCAGGATTAAAAGTAGTGGGGAGATTTGTATTTGGTTTTACTTCAAATGTCAGATAATTCTAACCTCTGAGCGTGTATCATTTTATGATCCCCTAGCAAAGACATTATGTTCCGTCAAACGTCAATGACGAAATGTATTCTGACAATTACTTGAGTTGTGGGGGGGACGTTTTTAAAAACGACTTCTGCGCACCCCCTCCATGCGCCAACTTAATTGGCGTTTGCTATACTTATAAAATGTTCAATAATACTTCGAGATAAGATCAAAGAAAACCGTGGCAATCTTCTACACCAGATTAATCTAAAACAGCATTAAATAGGACACCCAAAAAGTTAAAGTTAATGATATCACTAAAAAATTAGAGTATTGAAGAATGAAGTAATAGTAATAAGTCTAGAGCAAATCAATTTCCGTGCGCATTCAGTATGTGTTTGGTACTTGCTTAGACTGCATGGCAAGTGTAAGCATACGTAATAAAATGTCGTCGACATGTAAATCGAGAAAACGACCGTTGTCAGACGAAGTGAATAAGTTTATTACGGATTTCCCGGACTTAATATACGATGGCTCAAAAATATATGTTTGGTGTGCAATACATACCGCCTAATTCTGAGTAAACGCAACGATCCGAATGTATGAATATTTCTCCCGCTTCGAATACAATTCCCCTGAATGCTGTTGGCGCGTCAGCATCGATGTCATACATATAGCAAGCGCCAATTAAGTTGGCGCGAGGAGGGGGTTTAGCAACAGACTGTTTTGTGATTGGCTTAACGCGTTCAGGGGATTTTTATTCGGAGCGGGAGAAATATTCGTACATTCAGGTGATTCAGTCCGTTGCGTTTGCTCCGAATCAGGCGGTATATAGCAAGCGCCAATTAACTTGGCGCGAGGAGGGGATGCGCAGAAGCCGTTTTTAAAAACGTCCACCCCCACTACTCCCGTAATTGTCAGAATACATTTGTCATTGACGTTTAACGGAACATAATGCTTTGCTAGGGGATCATAAAGTGATACATGTTCAGAGGTTAGAATTATCTGACATTTGATGTAAAACCAAATATAAATCTCCCCACTACTTCTAATCCTGCGCGAACTTACCCCTCCTCGCGCCAACTTAATTGGCGTTTGCTATACATATCTAATGTGTTGGTCAAAAACACATTGTAAAGAACACGTAAGCAGTTCGAAGCACAATAATAACAAAATTAATCGACAACAGTTTATACATGAACTATGTATGTGTAACTATGATTGTGTGTACACTGCCGTTTACCTTGTTAAGTAATGATTCATTTATTTCATTTTGGAATAAATACGGGAATCAAACATTACCGAGCACGACAACGTTACGAAGGAATTTACCATCGGTGCGTAAACAGGTTGAAAATAAAATCAAAGCCGAACTGAAAATTAAAAAACTGTGGTTATGTGTGGACGAAACAACTGACAGCAAAAAACAATCTGTAGTTAATGTGATGCCGCGTAATATGGAACCACATCAGCCAACGTCTTCAATTTTATTAGCATTCAGACGACTAGAACAATGTAATGCCGAAAAAATTTCAGAGGTGCTATTAGATACTTTGGAAAAATTTAAACTTTCGAAAGACCAAGTATTAATGTTTATGACCGATGGTAACGCAACCATGTGTTCTGTAGGGCGGTCTCTTAGAAAATATTGTCCTAACTTGTTACATATTACTTGTAAACTCCATGCTCTACACCTTGTGGCAGAACAGGTTCGTAGATGTTATCCAGAGGTAGATGCTTTAATATCGAGTACAAAGGCAGTATTCCTGAAATCTCCAAAACGTATTCGGAAATTTCACGAATTGTGTCACCATACCCCTGAGCCACCACAGCCGATTCTGACACGTTGGAGTACATGGTTACGGGCGGGGTTTTACTATCATCACATTTTGAAAAAATTAAGGACGTGGTTTTATCATTCGATCCGAAAGAAAATGCAGCTATCAATACAAGCCAGAAAAAATTTCAAGATGCCCAGATTAAAATGGATTTACAAAGTATTCGTGAGAATTACTTTGGACTAGAAGAAGCAATAACAAAATTAGAAAATTCGTCGCTGTCGTTAGAGGAATCACTGCAAATCGTTAAAGATGTTCACGCACAACTGTGTGCTGTAGAAGACGCAAAAAGTGAAAGTGTTCTAATTAAATTTGAAAGTGTTTTAGACAGAAATGCAGATTTTGACACCTTAACACGTATTTGTGGGGGCACATCTACAGATGCGTTAAGTTGCTCAAAAAAGTATTTTGATTATGCGAATATAACATCACTAGATGTAGAACGCTCGTTTTCCGAATATAAACATATTTTTTCTTCACGGCGGACATGTTTTTCAGAAATAACCTTAGAAACGCACCTGATGTTGAAAATATACAATCGAGTTTCTCCAGTTTGTCAATCCTTGGAAGATGCTTAAAACGGTAAGTGTTTTTTTAAATCCTCTGTCGTGCACACAATCACTGATTTCATACATTTTCCATTTTATTTATAGGTATAGCAAACGCCAATTAAGTTGGCGCGAGGAGAGATAATTTCGCGCAGGATTAAAAGTAGTGGGGAGATTTGTATTTGGTTTTACATCAAATGTCAGATAATTCAATTCTAACCTCTGAGCGTGTATCACTTTATGATCCCCTAGCAAAGACATTATGTTCCGTCAAACGTCAATGACAAATGTATTCTGACAATTACTTGAGTAGTGGGGGTGGACGTTTTTAAAAACGGCTTCTGCGCACCCCCTCCTCGCGACAACTTAATTGGAGCTTGCTTATACATACAACGCTGCTATAATATGTACTATTCTTATTTTTCGTGTGTTTATGCATACTACTTTAATAGCAGAAAACCAAATGTATATTTAATTATTTCTGTTAGAATAAATGTCTCTACCTCTATACTTATATCGGTAACAAGCTCATATTGCGTCCCTATTCTATCGCATATTCTAATATATTACGAATTACACTCCCATACCGGCGCTCATGGCGTGCACGGAAATTGGTCTGCTCTAGTAATAACACGCAGTACAGCTGCCAGCAATAAATGTTGGTCGTGAATGTCATTGTAAAATTCGAGGAAAATGTCACAATGTAGATTTTTGCCCTGATTGATTATATACTGTCGTGAGCAAAAAAAAACCGGACAGTGTCAAAATCGTTATGTCAATTTCCTTTATTTTTTAGCGTTGTAATTTTAACATTTGATTAACTTTCAAACTCTACGTCAAATTATTTATCATAGTTGATAATTCAAAATTGAAAATGCCGCATTTTTCGAAAACTGATAAAGCTAGACTTGTTACTAGTTTGAAAAATGGGAAATCATTAAGAAGTGTATCGGTTCAATTTAATATTGGTAAAAGTTCAGCCGCAAGAATATATAAAAAAAATGGAGGGAAGAGGATAATTTAAATCGGAAAATAATTTCCGCACGTAACAAAATTTCGAATACGCAGGAAGACGAAACATTAGTTACTGAGATTAGGCACAACTCTTTCAAAACATTAAAGGAAGCTATAAGAACAACACAATTTCCTGTCTCATCTTGTAACACAATGGTTACAAGAGAATGAAATTTAAACTTGAGATATCCAGCCCTACAGTCCTTATCTAAATCCCATTGAAAATGTATGGCGATTAATGAGACAGAGCTTCTACCCAGGAAGAATTTTGGGAGATTGGTCATAATGCTTGGCATCAAATTTCTATAAATTTTGTACAAAATATTGTCGCTTCAATGTCTACAAGATTAGATGCAGTTTATTAACTGTGTTATTATTATAACGGTGGAATGACTAAATACTAATTATTTTAATGTAATAATTATTTTAATTTAATAAATAATCTTTCTCTATCGTTTTTAGTAATTTTTATTTACATTTATTTTAAAAATGTTTAATAAATGTCAATAAGACACACATTTTTGACAATTCCTGACTTACTATTATGAGTAAAGATAGCCACTTAAGTAGTCACAATTTAAACCCACGCAGAAACAGTGTCCCGTTTTTTTGCTCACGACAGTACCTTGTCAATGAAATGTTAATATAAATTTGCAGTTTGTCAAAATCTTGTTTTTTGAATTATTTTTAATATGGTCTCAATATCCTATTTTAACAAAGTAGGGATTATTTTCTTAATAGAAACTGTACTCTCTGAAGCTACGGTAGCATCTCGTCTAGGACTTGCAAAAAGTTCCGTAAATTTTACTGCTAGACGGTGGAGAGAATATTATGCTTTATAGAAAAAAAGGATCCGGACGTCCGAGAAAATCAATTGAGGAAGATGACCGTGCAGATAGTACAAGTTATTGAAAACAGTCTTTTTCTGCAGGTCTTACATGCAGTGGGTATTACGAATTTTCCAACTTCGGTTCACACAGCTTGGCGTCGTATATAGGGGGCTCAATTAAAAAACTATTCAGCAACCTGAAAAAACCGACTGATGCCTAGGCATAGGGAAACTAGAGTGAGATTTATACTAGAGCACATTTTACGAGACAACTTCTGGGAAAATGTCGTTTTTAGCGACGAAAAGGTGTTTCAGTCATCTGCATGTGGACGGATCCGAGAAACCAGCGATTCAACGAAAAATATGTTCAAAACGTTGATACTAATGGAAGGTTTTCGGTGAACGTGTGGGCATAGATTTCCACAAAGATTCCTAGCACATTATTACGAATTGATTGACGAATTGAGCGTCTGACAAGTTATGTTTATATCAATATTTTAGAAAACGTCTTGTTATCCTCAACTAGGCAAATTGGAGTTTTTTTGAAATACGGGTTCTAGTAGTGGATGGATAAAAATCAATAGAACTTTTACAGGACGCAAAAGGGAACTTATTTGAGTGTGAATTTATAGTGGGAAGGGATTTTTGATTGAAAATAATATTTAAAAAAATAAAAACAATTTACTAACCTCGCATTTTGTCCATTTTTCAATTCACGAATAAAAGGGCAATTTTCGGCTAAAAGTGTCTTTCAAATGCCCTAATCTATTAAATAAACATCGCTCTTACGTATTTTTGCTATATTAACCTTCAATTTGTTTAAATAATATTTTATTATATATATATTTAAGTATATTCTAGTGATTAATATATGCTTACTACCATTTCAAAATGTTAATTCATTAGTAGAGACAATTAAAAAAATGTAAATAATTAGTACAACTTTATTTAAAAATATATATAACGGGTGTTCTGAAACATTCGAAGTCAAAGAAGTCCTTGAAAATATGAAGTCATGTCTAAGATAGATTGATACATTTACTTAATACAATTTATCAAATTAGTAGATATCTTCGATATTAGATTCTGACAATTTTTGACAGACAACAGTTGACATTTAATACGATTTTTTGTTCAGAGCCCACTTGACTTCGAATGTTTCTGAACACCCGTTATTAAGATACCTTTCAAATTTGTAAAGATTTATATTTGGCGGTTGCCGATCAGTTAATACAGAAATTGTTGGTGACGTTTCATTTTGTGCAACATAAAAGTAGTGGAAACTGGGAAAATATAACCTCAAAATGCGATTTTAAAGTATTAATATTTTCCTTTAATTTTCGCAAAAAAGACCCACATTTTTGAAACCAGCGAAACGTAAGCTTTCCATTTTTGTATAGTTTTTTAATTAAAGCTGCGGTCACCATTCGGAACTATAGCCAATATATGTTTAAAAATATGGTTAATAAGTGGTATAAATTACATTGCTTCGAACGTGATTTACAATTATCTGGAACACTAAATGGAGGACAGAGTTTTCGGTAATTATGCTGTATGAAGAATTATTAGTAATTAATGCCAGCATTTTAGATGGAAATTTGTAAGTATTAATGGTGAAGAACAATGGTTAGGAGTTTTCGCGGGAAAAGTATGGTTATTGAAACAAACCGATGACTGTCTTTTATATCAAGTATACGAAGGAGATAATGAAAAAACATTTAATAATTATGAAAATCTCCTAAAAAATTATTTCAATTTAGATGTAAATCTAGGGGAGTATTATGTAAATTGGGCTAAAGTTGATCCTTATTTTCAAGAAGCATCTAAAAAATTTTATGGAATTAGAATCTTAAATCAAGATATTATAGAGAACATATTTTCATTCATCTGTTCTTCTAATAACAACATAGCACGGTATGTTTTCTCTTAATATAAAAAACATCTTATCATTATGTATAATTAGTATATCTTCAATGGTAGAGAAACTGGCAAAATTTTACGGAAAAGAAATTTGTAAAATAGATGGAGAAACATACTTTAGTTTTCCTACAATCACAGAATTAAATGTACCAGGTGTTGAAGAAAAATTGCGTAAAAATGGATTTGGTTACAGAGCAAAATATATTAGTAAATCTGCTGAAATAATTGTAAGAAATGGCGGAAATGAATGGTTATGTAAATTAAAACATATGAAATATAAAGAGGCCAAGATGGAATTAATGACATTAAGTGGTATTGGATCAAAGGTAATTTAATGTTACATATATATTTTGATAATGCTGTTGAAATATTAAGTGAATGCAATCTTTAAATGTAATGATTACTTCAATCACATATTCTTCTAAGGTATTCTAATATTATTGCCTCAAGGAAAATTTCATCATGGTCTACACTTCATTTTTAGAATCACAGACTTAATTTAGAATAATAGTTTAATATTCATTATAATTCAAATATTTAATGTTTAAGTGAAATAATGTTTAAAAGTACAGTTCTGTGCAATAAATTGGCATACACTTAATATACGATAATTTAAATCAAGCTTTTGGTTTCCATAATTACGGGATAAATGTAAATGATTATAGGTTTTGTCACTTCCATTTGTCATATCGCGTCAAATTAATTTGTCTTACTTGACTGACAGATATAGATCGAGATATGCCTGCGCATTGAGATTTGTTAAGTAATGCTTGCATTATAGGGAAATTTGCAGATAACTGCTCAATTAGAGCAATAGCACAGCAATTTGGCATCAATAAATCTACTGTGCTAAAAAATAAAAAACTGTGGGAGGAGGAAGGAACAGTTCTGCTCGTCCACGAATATCGACACACGAAGAAGACGCTGTTTTTTTTGCGGCATTTGAGGGAAAACCCTTTTAATACCGTTAATAATGCTAAAATTGCAGTCAATTTTCCTGGATCACGATCCACAGCTAATCGGAGAACCCATGAATCAGACTTTAAAAGTTGTGTGGCGGTTAAAAAATTATCGCTGACAGAAGTTCACAAACAAGCTCGATTATTATTTTCCTTAAATTATGTTTATAGGGAATTGCCTTTTTGACAAACTGTCATATTCACTGATGAAAAGCTATTTCAATCTACGTATAATGGTCGTATACGTGTGTATAGACCGCCGCACGATTTAATGAACAGTATATATACCATGTGGCCGCGTGCGTCTGCACTATAGCGATACCTGTAGTGTAAGCAAAACACACAGAGGTGTCCGTGTGTTAGAACGGTAAAGAAGTAAACGCAATGTTCCAATGTGTAGTCGCGCAAGCGCATTAGCTGTCGCTCCCGCATATGGGTGTTAGTTGCAATGTTTATATCGTCAGGCTAATGCGCTTGCGCGACTACACATTGGAACATTGCGTCTACTTCTTTACCGTTCTAACACACGGACACCTCTGTGTGTTTTGCTTACACTACAGGTATCGCTATAGTGCAGACGCACGCGGCCACATGGTATATCCAGTACAAAGGAGTGGACGGTTCAACGTAAATGTATGGGGTTGGTGCAGTTATAAGGGGCTAGGAGTTTGTTACAAAGTAGACGAGTGGTTCAATGCTGATAACTAGCCATATATTAGAAAATGTAATGCTACCGTCTGTTCGACAATTAATCCGGAAAATGTTATTTACCAACATGATAATTATCCTGTACATACCTACAGCTAATGTTGTTAGAACATGGTTATATAACAATAACATTGAAATGTTACCGTGGCCTGCCAACAGCCCAGATTTGAACCCTATTGAGAATATCTGGGGTTTATTAACTAAAAAAATATATTCTCAAAATATTAATTTTTTTAACGTGAATCACGTTTTCACAGTGATAAAATAATGCCAGAATGAGCAATAAGACGTGTACGCCAATTTATTGCACAGAACTGTACCTATACATGTACTTTTTCTACTCCTATTTAGTAATGCACTCATTAACATAGCAATTTATGAGATATAATATTAATTATTCTCAATATTGAATAATACTCAATTACTCAAAACTTTCAATCCAATCACAGTTCCGAGTATTCATTACTCAACACTTTAGAGCCAATCACAGATCTGAATTTCTTATTATCCCACACACATCATGTTACCCGCGCTTGGAACCGTGACGCACACCTGTAAAATTTATTAAAAATTGTTGTTCACGTCGTTTACGTTTACAATTATGATTTTGCTATAATTTGTATAATCATGTCACTCATGTCCAGAGAATGCAATACTTCATGCTGCTCAATGTCGCGGCGCATTTGAGATGACGCATAAAAGCTTATTGAAGCTTTGCGGGAAACTTAAGGGAAGTTAAAATCGAAAGATGTAAGTAGTTGTAGAAGTTGTTAAGTAAAATTATGCTAGGACATCATTAGAAGCGAATGATAGGGTTTCAAAAGAGAAACCGGGCCAATATGAGTGATAGTTTGTGTTGCGTGTGCCTTTCTCAACAGAATTTCTAATTGTTCAATTTATTAAAATACATATTTTATAAAAAATTCAAATCATATTTCTAGTGTTTACATATTTGAAATTTTGACAAAAATATGATTTTAATAAAAAATAATTATAAATATTATAAATTAATACATATTCTAGATTCGATCTGGTTTATTCAGGAAAAGTAATAAGCATATGTTGTATTCCGTAATAGAAAAAAATTAATATAGAAAATAAAACATTGTATACCGTATGTGTTAAATATCATTAGGCATAGAGAATCAACGTATGAGTTCATACAATGTATACGTACATGAGAAAGCCAGTCCAATGCCAGCGACGACTGACGATTGTCTCCGATACTGATTGACTGAAAATTTTGCATTCAGTCTAGCTGCGGCCGTTACAGTTTGAAAGCGTACAATAAAATTAATGTATAATGGCTCTTTATACACCCACTGAAAAGCTTCAGTTAGTAAAATGGTTTTATGCTGGCAAGTCTGCAATGGAGTGCATGAATTTGTTTGCGCTGACTTTTGCAGACTGTTCTGTACCTTGCAGACAAACAATTTATAATATAAATAAATTTGAAACTTGTTTCTGTCTCAATAACTGTACGAAATGCAAACCAAGAGAGGTATCACCACAAAAAATTGAGGAAAAAGAACGACGGGAGGTATTAATTTGTAGTATTGTGGAAATTGATAACACGAGATCTACTAGAAGTGCTGCCGAGGAATTGGGTACAAGTAACACAACTATTTCTCGTATTTGGAAATGTAATGGTTTAAATAATGTTTCAAGGAGGTGTGTGCAAGGAGGAATTTTTGAACCTTTTGTATAATTTATTATAATTTTTAGGATTTATTTATTTTATTAGGATTATTCTTTAATTTTATTAGAATTACGCTTTTGTTTATGCGACGCACCGCAGCTTAAAAATTTCCTGCATCTACTGAAAGAAATAAGAAAAGCAAATCCCTTGCAATTCGTAAATGTTATTTTAGAACGCATTACAAGTACCTATGTCGATGGTCAAATGATTACTGCTAACTTGTATTTGCGAAACAATCGGAGACAATCGTTGCCGGCCGTCGCGGTCTTCGCCGGCATTTGGATAGGCTTTTCCATATAACGGGTGTTCAGAAACATTCGAAGTCAAAGTAGTCCTTGAAAATATGAAGTCATGTCTGATATAGATTGATACATTTACTTAATACAATTTTATAGGTTATCATACACGCAAATGTCAGTTTATGTCGAAATATATTACTTTAATATGCCATATTAGTTAATATAAACTGGTCAAATAATGATTTTAGAAGGTAACAGTAATTAATTTGCAAATTTCAAATTAAGTATTTTGATATTTTAGAGAATTCTTGCTGAACAATAGCACCTCTTCATGCGATAACTGGAAAAAATTACATAATCCAATTAATATGCTATTCATTCTTGTGTAATAAAGTTCATCTAATCTGTAGTAACATGTAAAAAGACAATGCAGAATTAAGAGGAAAAAACTTTACAAGTAAAGGTTTTATTCATCTTATAGTGACAATAGTATCTAGTTATCTTACTAGTTTAATATACATATTAACATTCAATAAATTATTGTAAGAAATGGCTTAAAATAAATTTGAAACACATAAATTGTTTGTAGAGTCCTTAGATTACAACCTTATAATAAATATCATAAATTGTAGTTGTATAAATTACCAATAATGACCATAATTATAAAAGATGTTGAAAATGTCCACCACCTTCTTCCAAGCATTTTACGCACCTCCTCCGAATGCTACTAAATACATTTTGCAGTATGGGACTATTTCTAATTTCACTAATTTTATTTATAATTCTGTCTTGGAGATCTATATAATCTTGCACTAGTACTTGATAAATTGAATTTTTTAAAAAAGGTCATAAATAGTAATCACACGGTGTAAGATCACAAGATCTTGGAGGAAATTCATGATCGCTGTTCAAACTAATTAAACGATTTCCAAACACTTCTTGTAACATATTCATTGTTTCCCCCGCTGTGTGAGCTCTAGCACCATCTTGTTGAAAGTATCCCAAAGCTAGTTCATCATCGCGAAGTTGATTAAAGAAAGGCAATAGTATTTCCTGTCGATATCTTTCTGCAGTCAAGGTACCATTAAAAAAAAATGGACCAATAATCCTTCTTCTACTTATAGCGCACCAAACACCAACTTTCTGAGGATGTAAAGGAGCTTCAACATAAAAATTATTGGGCTTTGTATCACTCCACATTCTCATGTTTTGCGAGTTAACATAGCCACTAACATGAAACCATGCTTCGTCTGAAAAGAAAGTTTTGTCTAGGACATCATCATTAAAATTATTTGTAAACCATTCGCAAAATACTACTCGTCGCGGATAATCAATATCGAGGATTTCTTGCAAACAAGTTATACGATATGGGAATAACTGTAAATCATCATTTAAAACTTTATGGTAAGAACCAACTGACAACCCGGTTTGTTGAGCAAGAGTTCTTACTGAAGTTTTAGGGGCATCAGTCATTATTTCTCTAACATTCCCAATCACTTCTTCTGTCCGGACTTTTGATCGCCCACCACACTCTTGGCGTCCCACACTACCAGTTTGTCGAAAAACTGGAACAATTCTGATTAGTGTACACTGAAAAGTATTATAATCAAAAGCAAGGTTGGGAAATTCATCTCGAAATTCTTCCAAACAAGCTTGAATTGAATACTTCCACTGGCCATCGATCTTTTGACCATTTCAAAAATATGCTTCAACCATGAATGCTTTGTGTACGTTAGTAAATACCATTTTCAAAATAAAAAAATATAAATTAGTATCTTCGATATTAGATTCTGACAATTTTTGACAGACAACAGTTGACATTTAATAATTATTACAAATCAGATACTTAAGTAAAGATATACGATTTTTTGTTCAGAGCCCACTTGACTTCGAATGTTTCTGAACACCCGTTACATTTACATCGTATGTATAAAATATACTCATACGTATTCCCTATGCCTAATGATATTTGACACATGCGTACTTGAAATCGGAAATGTACGGTTACGCTTTAAAAGGCAAAATTGATACTTCCGTGATCCGGAAGAGATATTAATTTGCAAACAAACTTTACATCCCCAATAAATTAAATAATAATATCTTATCCTCTAGCGGCGATCCAATATTCAGTTTTCCCTTGAACGACATACAACTTCTAAAGGTCTGTCTTTTGCAACAGATGTGTATATCTTTGTATTCGGTAAACTTTTAATTCTTTGCTTTTAAGTAGTATGAGGGTGATTAACAGCATCTTTAGGAAAAACTTAGCATTATATTATTATTCTATTATTTTATACAAATACAAGATCTCGGAATAATTTATGATTCACTGCTCATATTAGTAACATTTATTGTTCTGCAATTAAAGTGTTGGGATTTTTAGTGAGGTCTACTCAGCAGTTTACCAATCTAACTGCTTTAAACACATTACGTTTTTGTTAGAAGTAAGTTGGAGAACAACTGTTATTTGGTATCCTTTTTAGCCTTTCTTGAAATACCTACCTTTCCTTTAGGTCAGATGGACTTCATCAACTACGCAGCTCTGCTTCAGAAACATTCTTTTGAATCTTTGAGCAGTAGGCGGGATATTGGAAGTGCCAAGGTTTTAAGAATCCTTTTTAGTAATGACTATAGATCGGACACAAGAGGCCGATGACTCAGCGCTCACGGGCGTACTATTGAAAATTTGTATTTTTAAAGAGTTTTTAATTTTATTTATATAATTGGGAAACAAATGGGTGGTGATCTATAAAATACGAAATACATTTTTATTTGTTAATTTTATAGTTCAAGTTGAGTAAAGGAGTATTAATATTAACTAGAAATAGTTTCTCAAGGTTCTCTTTTGTAAAATTTGTTTTCTCTTTGAATGAAATACATCCTTGTAGATAGAAAACGTCCTTTCTGCATCGCAACTAGTTATAGGTGCATACTGGAAATATTCTTTTATTTCAACGTATTTAGCAGTTAGATTTTGAGGCATTGTCCCTATAAACAATTGCCGCAATGATATGAGATCTGGATTTCTATTAAAAACTGCGTCTAACTTTTGCCGAAGACCACATCCGAAGTCACTTGGAATATTTTTCAAATTATTACTAGCCACATCTAATGTGGTTAATCCATCACTTAATTTGAAATTTTGATTTTCTAAATAAGTGATTAGTTTTGGAAAATTTCCAAAGTGTTCCTGAAGAAAGTACAACTGATTTTTTAAATTTGGAATTTGTATTAGTACCTTGCACTCAAAAATACTTCGAGCATCGTCATTTAAACATGTAACGAAATTTTGTAAACTATCGAAATTCTCTGCATAAAAACTAGTAGCTTCCAACCATGTTCCTCATCTAGTTATGACTGAAGAGGGAGGCAGTGTGAAGAGCTACTCTCAATGGTGCTTTTCTGAAAACTTTTTTAAATGCGGATACAAGTCTATCAACTTCCGGAATGGTGTCTCTGATATATTATCAGATTCTGTGGAGCTTGTGCTACACAAGTAATATGCAGCATATTAGAATATGTTTCCTTTAATAGTCTGCCTGTTTGTAATATATATGCAGCACTGTCACTGACATATAAAAGTATTTTTTCTTTGTACCTGTCTTCCCAATGAAGAATTTGGTGCATATTCTCGTAAATGGTTTTAACTTTTGTTGCTAATACATATTGCTATGAACTGTGCCTTAGCTTAATGATGCAGTTCACAACGAATGTCCGGTTGCTCAGTCGCTCAAACTTCAAGCTGGAATCTCCTTATCTCAGGTCTTACTCTCGAACAAGCAAGATACGTGTAAAGAAAAACAATATAGCATTAAATAAAATTCACAATCTCCTAATTTAAATTTATTAAAAAAAATTAAAAAAAAAAAATCCCTTTACCGAGTGTAAAGGGAGCTAAAGCAAAATTAACAGTAGCTAGGAGGAAATAGCCCTTGTGATAAATGACACGCACAAGGAGAAAAACCCCCTGTGACTCTCGAACAAAGATTTGAAATACAAATAACAACATAATTTATCAGATGTCAACAAAACCATTAACCCTAAATTCAAACGTCAAGATAGAAATTTGTCTATCTTACCCGTAAAATCAAAATCTTACAGTCATGCGTACATTTAACATGACAAAGCACAAAAGTTTCCCCACCTTCTAATCGTATTAAAATATTTATGTGAATAAAAACTAAACTCCACAAAAACAGTCTGACAAATTTTCTAGATATTTTTCTGATTATAAAAAAATTTCACAAAATTACAAATTATTAGTTTATAGAGCTCTTTTCAATATTTAAATTATAATATTTAAATAATACCTACATTAATTAATGTATCGAAAACACAACACGAGAGATCTTTTTTTCTTCAGATAGGTGTTTTAAATTAAATCTATTACTAGTATACAAGACTTGTAAAACCACGACAAATGAATTTTAAAATACAAACGAATCACCAAACAAACAAAACGAATTATTCAAAATATATATATATTAAACAAAATTAAGTCTTGTTTAATATTAAATCAATACAACCTATCTCAGAAGGCACTAGTGAATCTCTAAAATCTAATTCCAGGAAACGCCAGGGCATCCCCACCTAACATAGCAAATCAAGATAGCGATCATATATATATCTCTGTACTAGATATGACTTCCAGGTTGGCGCCGACTTCTTTGAACATCAAACTAAGCCTGGACGATCTACAGTCATGGATCAAAATCAAACATTACAAAATTTATCATTTACAATTTAAATTTTTATCGTTATCAGTCTGAAATAAAATACACATAATAAAATAAAATACATTTTTACATCAATGTTATTCAAATAATGTTCAATATAATTTTTCTTCTTTTCTTCTTTCTTCTGCAGGGAAAAAACCACTGCAATATGCGTTATATGGAATAGTTGGATGTAGTAAACCAGCTACAACATTTACCACACAGCGTCCTTACAGTTAAAATAATGAAAAAAAGAAACTAACTCACCGTAATTTATTTATCTTACGAAATATAAACTAATAAATAAAACAAATTATAAAAACTCCTCCCGCTTCTATCTACCCCCAGGAAGAAAGGAATTTTAAGTATAATACTGAAGTAATTACGTCACAATTCAACGATAAAAAACAGATGTGCGGTTAACCGAATGCTATTCAATAACTGCGTGTTATACTTAGCGATTTTATAGACTATATGGTCCATCATAATTTCGGCCTCGTGTCAGGCCCTAGTAATAACATTAATTCTGCGGCATTGGTTTCACAAGTGAATTTTGCCGTTCCTAAATATATTACTCATTCAGCTGCTACTTTTCTATGCTGAGATCCAGATCCAACATCTTAAAAAGTCATCTTTATACCATATGATGACTAGTGTAAATAGAGCTCATATAGATGTTTATATTGAACTTTGTAATTTATAATAATATAGATCCGAGTATATTAAAATTTATAATTTACAATTTTTTTGGGGACTTTTTTATTTTTCAGTAGTTTTGTGTGAATTGGCTACAATTATTGAACTGTAATTATTATGGTGTTATAGAGGAACAACTGCGTTATTATTTATATTGTCCTTTACGAAAATATAAACAATACATATACTGTTGGACAATAAAGATTATTATTATCATCTTTGGCGACATGTAAAATCTGCTTAATTTCTTTCCTTGTTTCGTTTTTTTGTGGTGTATGTCGAGCGGCTCAATGTCTTAATATGGAAGCTTGTCAAGATCCCGGGACCGCTTAGTTTTTTTTTGCCCACATTTTTTGTTTTCTGTTCATCGCATAATATGGTATGTGTAAAATATTCCATGGCTTTATTACACCTCCTCGTCGTAAGAGGGTAGCAATGTTGATTTGGTTTTCACTTCCTCTACATTTAAGGGTGACTGAAGAGGATACCGATCGAGAAAAAAACCACCGTCTCATAGGCTAGTCCCGAACTTTGAACCCTTTACCGACGGGGCTCTCGCTCCCGTTGGTCGACGCTCTAACTACTTGTAACGTTCAGCCGTTAATGAAGAGTCTTGAGAAAGATCATTACAAAAATGTTGTAATAGCACCTCAACATCGTTGGTCCAAACCGGCCGGTAGCTTATTGATATATCGTCTCGGGTTGGATCTGGTGCTCGGCTGTCTGATATTTTCCTTGTCGTATAAGGTGAATGCCGACAGCTAAACAACTTAAATCATTCCACGGGCGCGGGCGTTATAATAACTCATGTCCTGTCAATGCCCCCTATAATTGGGGAATACTTAGCAAAAATTCAATGCCCTAAATCATTTGCTTCACCTCAAGGCTCATTTCTTGTCAAATTATTCTGGTACGTCAGCGAATAATATCGGTTTAGTTTAATTATTGTTTCTCATTTTTTGTGTAGTTTGTGGCGTCAAGTTATTATATTACGATTGTTAAGTGAAGTATAGAATAAAATCTGGAATTTTGGTAATTCCTTTACTATTATATTTAAAACAAAATACAATGAAACGTACTGGAATTTCCAAATTACTTAGTCGCCTTAATTCATTGTAACCATTCTTACTAGCATTGTAGGTACAAAGCGGTACACTTTTACATGCCGTTTTTATTGATATTATATTTACCAGGCTGTGTTTAGTTTAGTTAACTGTAAAGGTATACTTTACATTTGAATGAAGCGTTATTCAATTACGTTCGTTGATGCTTTTTCGGTATAGAAATCATTTATAGTATTTTCGAAAATTAGTTTTAATTTTCACCCTACCTACTTACTTAATAAAAACCTCATAATTTACCTGGCCTGGAGAGTAAACGTTTATATCAAGAGGGCAACTAGCAAGAATTCAAACAGATAACATCAGTCAAAATTAGTATTAAATACTTAAGTGTACCAAACGTTAAGTTTAATAAAAATTATAGTATTTGAACCCACATTTAACAAAAAGAAGTGAAGACTCCAGCGACAATATCTTAAGAATGTTCTAACAATATTTTCCATTATAACAAATTTAACACTTCGTGCACTCATTAAGTATTTAATATTCGAATCTTACAAATCATACGAGTATATAAATAATTTCGACGAATCCATTAAATCTGATCCTCGTTGTATATGGTTTTATTTATATTATGCAATCACGGCAAGGCACTACTCGAATTCTTGAAGTTATGAACTGAATGAGAATACCTAGTTTTCTTGTGAAAGATTAATACTTTCATTTCTTCATCGGTCTTATAGATTGCGGATGTGAGCTAGAATTACTCTATTGCTAGTCTGCCCAATATTTGAACATTATTTATACAATTGCATATTTTATAATATCCGTTCTATTTCTTTATGATAACATGGCTTCGAAAGATTTACTGGGGAACTAACCTACCAACTTTGACGCAGTATGTTAGTAATACTATTGATTGTCAAGGTCAAACTTTCTTGTCTTATCTAATATTTTTATACGTCTGGGGTTCCCCAAAGCTTTAATCTGGACCCTTTATTATTCTTACTATTTATAAATATACTTACAAGTTTGCGTTCTAATGCCTTGGGTTATGCTGCCGTTATTAAAATTTTCAATATAGTGTCAAGTGATGTTGATGTCAAGCGTTTACAAGAAAGTATTGATTTTATCTCTAATACGTGGGACAAGTTAACGCCTATAAATGCACAACTAATAACGATGTGTAATAATTAGAGATGGATAATTTTGTCGGCACACAGTTCGACTGGCGGTATTATACATCCGAATCAGTTCGGTCGCCTTGCTTACCGAGTCTGTGTTCATATTGTGGTAATAACATGGCTAGCACTACTCATTAAACCATAAATACTTTTAGGTACTCATTTTATAACCTGAGTCGAACTAACACCAAAAAAAGGTAATTCGGGCTTTTCCAGGTGACTCGAGTTGCGATGGAATCTTTGGATTTGTATTCACATATTCAGTGCACGTTCTGATTATGACGTATTAAACACTTGAAGCCTTACACTCGCAATACTTGGCCAAACTGTAGAATACGTTAATAATTTCATGTAATATTGATATGAACAAGCCAAACATTGAGAAAAGATGGAAATTGAGTCTATAAATGTTAAAATTTAATTGTTTCTTAAATGTTGCTTTAGGAGCATTGATATATCTGAGTCATATATATTATGTTTGTCTATTCGGGTCCTTAAATAAAACTAACGGTATTTTAACACACACTATATTTATAATAAAAATGAATAACAATTTAATACTAACAATAAGAACATTTATGTATTTATTTAAGTTCACTCGGTGATGATTTGGTATGGAATGAATCTCCCTCCATTTTCAGTCCTCTTATAGTCTATGACCTTCGAGAATATCCCCGAAGTTCCTAGGTCTTTCTAGAGACGGGTGGTATGTTCGCGCATGTGAGTCATCGTTAGATTGTTCGCGAATGTATTGTGGATATCTCACATCACATTGCCCTCCTCTTAAAGAAAAAGTTTCATCCTGAAACATGTCATGCGTTGGTTTCCTCAAGCGATGACGAAATCTACAGGTAGGGCCTTTGTTAAATTGCGACGTCATATCAAAATAACAGTCCACGGTCTTATCTTGCCTGGGTGTAAAGTAATATTCATACCAGAATTTCTATACCAGTATTTTGGAATATTATTCCTAACATGCTTCTTACGATTCTCCAGTCCAGGCGGTCCAATCCACAACCCAATTTTGGAACTGCCAATTTCAAAACGTCTTGTAACATTTGTTCACGTAAATGGACCAGGGCCTCCCATAAGGCACGATAGGTTGGCTTCAGGCTTGACAGTTCTTTCGTGACCAAATAAAATATCTCTTCTTCATTTATTATTTGGAGACTCTTCCCAATTATTACTTTTTACTAATTACTAATTTTTCGATTCTGACAAATCTTTAAATTCTTTGGCAACTCCTTTGGCCATTCGCAGATCTCGGGCTACGCAATGAGCGAGCGCATAGTCTGGCGGCACCGTGAACAAATCTTGCTGTTTCTCGATGGTCACCAAAGCGAGCTTTTCTCGAACCAGAATATTCCTCCATAAAATCTTCGAATGTTAGTTCCTTGTAGTGGCTATCTAATCGGCGCAAGTCAGCGGCTTCGTCATTATTGTCTCCAGAGTATGGGGCTAATCAATTAAAATGTACGACTCTTGGCTTAGTATGAGGTGTTCGCCTTATTCGGTATATTACATCGTTAGTTCGCTTCAACATCTCGTATGGCCCTTCCCAATTCTTTTGAAGTTTTGGAGACAGGTCCCGTCGACGTGGATTATATAACCAACCAGATCGCCTTCATGATAACCACCCTTCTCGGCGTTGATGTAGCTCCCCTTCATTCTGTCACTGGCATCTTGAATATTATGTCTTACATGATCATGGATCCAGTCTTCGTCTGTGAGTGCTGACCTAGTCTTCTCCAGCAAGATCTTCACCAGGCTTGCTCCCAAACTTCAAATCACAGGGTAGTCGGAGTTCCCTTCCGAATAGCACGTTTGCTGGTGATTGGCCAGTTGTCTCTTGAACAGATGCCCGATACGCCATTAGGAATAATGGTAAATGTTCGTCCCAATCTCTCTGGTGTTGAAGACCACTTTGGGTAAGTGTATTTTTCATTCGCTCTACCATCTCATCTGATTGTGGATGCAAGGGAGTTGTTCTCGTCTTTCGTATGCCCAAAAGTCCACACATCTTTTCGAATAGACTGGACTCGAAATTTCGCCCTTGATCGGAATGAAGTTCTAGGCGTACACCAAAACTGCTGACGAACTCCTTCACAATCACATCTGCTACAGTTCCAGCCTCTTGATTTGGTAGAGCATATGCTTCAACCCATTTGGTAAAATAGTCCATGACCACTATTATGTATTTATTTCTTTTGCCGCTTTCTGGAAAAAGGCAAATGGGCTTCCCACATTGTATTGGCGCATGGGTGCACGTCGACGCCTCTGGGGACCATTGCTGCCGGCGCAATTAGCACCATTCTTTCACATCTCGTGAACAATTCACCCAGTAAAATCTCTAGCGCACCTTTTCCAATGTTTTATGGACCCCAAAATGTCCCCCAGAAGCACCATTGTGAAGTTCTCGCAATAACTCTGATATTCTTTTCTTGGGAACCACCATTTGCATCTTCCGCTCGCTTCCATCGTGATTTTCAACCTCACGCCTCAGGAGATCGTCTTCCATGGTCAAGGAATCTTATTGTGCCCAGTATGACTTTAATTCCCGTGAGTGGGGAGCAATTTCTGGCCAGGTTGGTCTTTGCCCATTTCTCTCCCAAGCCCTGAAGACTGCAAGATCCGGATCAGCTTCCTGATCTGCGCGCAAATTGTCAGGTTGCCATTGGTCATCAACCACGGTGGTTCGAAGAGCGTTGGCCGATTTGTCTTCGATTCGGTTGCAATGTCGACAGTCTTCTGGAAAGGACATCTGCATTTTTATGTTTGACGCCTGCTCTGTGTTCAATGTCGAAGTCATACTCCTGTAGCCTCTCAATCCATCTAGCTACTTGACCCTCGGGATTCTTAAATTGTAAGAGGCACTTTAAGACGGCATGATCAGTGCGGATCAGGAACTTCTGCCCATATAGGTACTTGTAAAAATGTTCAATGGTCTTAACTACTGCCAATAATTCTCTCCTGGTTTCGCAGTAGTTCCTCTCTGGTTTGGACAGGGTCTTGCTGAAGTATCCAATGACCTTTTCTTGTCCATCTTGGATTTGAGAGAGCACGCCACCAATCCTGACGTTCCTGGCATCCGTATCCAGAACAAACCTCCCAGATGGCAGTGGATAGTTTAGGTGCACTGATCAACGTATCTTTTAACAACTCAAAGGCCGCTTGGCATTCGTTGTTCCAAATAAATGCTCGATTTTCTGTTAGGCGAGTAAGTGGTTTTGCAATGTTAGAGAATCTGGGAACGTGGCGTCGATAATACGTGCATAATCCCAAAAAGCTTCTTAGCTGATGTTTGGCTCTGGGTACAGGCCATTTTTCCACAGCTTTTACTTTTTCTGGATCCACAGCAATTCCTTTTCCGGAAACCACATGTCCAAGGTAATTTACCTCCTTGCGGAAAAGGTGACACTTCTTTGGGCTTAATCTCAGGTTGGCATCTTGCAACCTCTGGAATACTACTTCAAAATTTTTCATGTGATCTTCAAAGGTCTTCCCTACCACAATCACATCATCGAGATATACCAGGCAGGTATTCCAAGACAGTCCCCTCAGTACAGTGTCCATGAGTCGCTCAAAAGTAGCTGGGGCGTTACACAGTCCAAATGGCATGACTGTAAATTGCCAGAGTCCTGTACCTAAACTGAAGGCAGTCTTCTCTTTGTCATTGGGATCCATTCACACTTGCCAATAACCGCTCTTTAAGTCGAGAGTGGAGAACATTTTGCTCCTGCCAAGGTGTCTAGCGTATCGTCTATTCTTGGGAGAGGATAGCTGTCCTTTTTGGTACGACGATAGTCCACACAGAATCTGGTAGATCTATCCTTCTTCCTGACAAGGACCACTGGTAAAGCTCATGGACTATTCGAAGGTTTAATTACTCCTTGGCTTTCCATATCTTGTATAATCTGCTTGGCTTCCTCACGTTTTGCCCGTGGTAACCTTTTTGGTCATTGTCATATTGGACTTGCATCGCCGGTATCTATTTTGTGCATGACAATATTGGTTATTGGTTATATTGGTATATATTGGTTATAAAGACGTCTTCATAATGTTTGATTAGATCCTTAACTTGGCTTTGTTCTTTCTTGCTCAATCCTTGACAGGCTGAGTCGATTATCTTGGACAATTTCTCAGGAACCTGCACGAATCCATTCTTCTTCGCCTCTACACGATGAACGACGGCCGACACTGGCGAACACCACCCCAAAATAGTACTTCAATGAAACAGGGTGAAAGTTCACATTCATTACCCTTATCGGTACAGTCTTCTGATTCTTAACCAGCAATTTGGCAATTACTATTCCTCGGCCTACTTCGTCATCATCAGCCTTTGGTTCCCAAATCGTAACATTTCTTTCCAGATCATCACCTTCCATACAAGCCATCAAAAATGTCTCATTTCTTGCATCCACAACATTCTCTGCTGTAATTACTTGTACATGCCCACAATCTTTCCCACGAAGAAACAATTCTTCATTACTTATTTAGGCGCCTTCTGTCATGTTTAACTGAAAGCCGTAGGTGTTCATGATGTCTAATCCCAAGATTATTTCTTCTATGTCGGCTACGAGAACACGATGTTGGATTGATGTTGGTCCTATGATAAAATTGACATCTACTTCACCTGCCATAGAAGCTGCTTTTCCAGTTGCTGTCCTAAGTCCTCATTTGCTAGAAAGTAATTTTTTATTCCTGGAAATCAAATCGGGTCGCACGATCGTTTTCGTCGATCCAGTATCTGGCAAGCAAGTATAGATCCTTCCTTCCTTCCATAATGGCGTCCACATAGAGGCCGTTGGTTTGATGTTGCAAGGATGCGACTTGGCCAAGCGTCGATGGGGCTTCCTGATGCTGGACCGATGATTGCCCCTGCTCATCGACCCGTTTTAGTTTTCCTGCTGTTCAGCAGATGCTTCCTTGGCCACCTTTCCACATTTACTTCGAATTTGACTAATCTCTCCACAATTCCAGCATCGCAGTAGGTACTATTTTGTTTGGTTTGATCTGATTTAGGACTCGACTAACCACCTGCTCCATGAACTCCTCATTTTCCTGTTTGTCAACAGTACAGACACGAGCATGGTTCCGAGAAACTTGTTTTGCTGTTTCAAACTCGAAAGGCGTGCGCCAAAGCATCGATCAAAGTCTTTGGTCGTGCCAACCTTAATGCTTACTGCGTATCAATATCTCGGAGACCATCTATAAACGTCTGGACAGCTAGGTATTCCATGAAATTATCTGGCGCCATCGGATACGCAAGCCGAACCAGACGAGCAATATCTGCCTCGAATTCCTGAAGATTCTCACCTTTTTTCTGGGACCGATTCTTCAGCTGGGTGTGGTATACCTGCTCCAAATGCAGTGGCCATGTCTCATCTCCAACCGTTTAATGAGTTGAGAATAATCTTTACGTTCTTCAGGAGGGCAATGTCTGCAAAATATCACTAGCATCACCCTTCAATGCTATGATTAAAGCAGTAGCCTTCTCGACAGAAGACCATACGTTTGCTTCTGCGGCTGCTTCGAATTGCGTCAGTAAGTTGCCCATGACGTCTTTCCATCAAAGGTTGGTGGCTTGATTCTGGTCTTCGAGATAGCCACAGGTTCCTCGTTTATTTCGATGGATCGCGGTATAACTTCCTCATTGACCTGCTTGGAATCAGAATGACTTATGGTAACAGGTAATTTCATCTTAAGTCATTATTGCCTTTAAAAGTCTAGAATGTTCCCCAATTTTCGTCTCTACAGCTATGAATACCTCTTCCTTTAACGCTTCTGAGTTTTCCGCTAGTCGCTGTTCTTGAACTTTCTCCAAAGCTCTCGAAGTTTCAGAATTCTTTTTTTCCATTATTTCCAGAGTTTGCTCAATTTTTTCCAGACTTTTCTCGAAATTTCTGGAATTTTCCAGTAGTTTCTTTTCCAGGTTTTGCATTTTGAGTTTGCGAATCCATTATTTTCTGTTCCATTTGTTTCGTTTGGGTTTGCGAATTCTTTATCAGTCGTTCCAAACTTTTCACGCTGTCCAGATTCTTCTGTTCCATTTGTTCTAGACTTTTTGCTAAGTTTCCAGGCTCTTCTGCTCCATTAATTAACAGCAAATCTACATCAGCGTTGCCGCCTGGAACTTGGAAGAAGTGATTCTCTGGATCTTCGCCTTCTTGGATTAACACATCTCGAAGTCGTTGCTGGAGGATTGCCTTTTTGCCGGTTTTATCCTCGTCCGTCTCCTTTAATTCTCGTTTTAAATCAGTCACTTTTAATTCCGTGAGTTTCACTCTATTCGCCACCACGATATTTAAAATAAACGTCTTTTCGCACTGTATATTTATTTAAAGAGATATTTAATTAACACTTAATTGTCCACTTAGTCCGTTATTTATTAACCACACACCTCGCACCACTGTGTCATCAGTTCTGGTTCGATTAATTCAGAATAACTATATTAATAAAAAGAATAAGTAATACTAACAAAAACTAAACAGTATCTTTATTTATTTATATACACATCTATGATTGTTTATTTCCCGACGATTATTGCTTGTATGAAAAATCCATCCCTTGAGTGCTTATATATATACTCGTCGCTGTTTTCAAATTAACCCTTGTCTAGAATATTCCGAAAAGTGCCACGACATGCCCAGCCGGTGACGTCATCGCTTAGTCCACTTAGTCCGTTACTTATTAATTACCTTCACAACGGACACCACTGTTATGTTTGTCTATTCGGGTCCTTAAATAAAACTAACGTTAATTTAACATACTATATTAATAATAAAAACGAATAACAATTTTAAAACTAATTACTAAGTATAAGAACATTTATGTAAATATGCTTTCTACACTTTACGACGCTATTTTATTCGAATTTTTCATAGAAAAAAATTCGCCTTTAAGTAGGATTCGAACCCACGACCTCTGGCTTGCCGGACCATTGCTCTACCACTAAGCTATTAGAGGCGTGAATTCGAAACTTTTGTGGGGATGCCTCGAGTTACATCAAGGAAACAGATGATATACATCTTGCCCGTAGTACGGCAGTTGTACAAATTTATGGCAATGCAATATTGTGCAACTGCCGTACTATCATCCGTATATATCATGTTTCCTTGATGTAACTCAAAGCATCCCCACAAAAGTTTCGAATTCATGCCTTTAATAGCTTAGTAGTAGAGCAAAGATCTGGCAAGCCAGAGGTCGTGGGTTCGAATCCTACTTAAGGGCGAATTTTTTTCTACGAAAAATTCGAATAAAATAGCGTCGTAAACTGTAGAAAGCATATTTACATTTACATTACTTCGCGAAAATGTAATAAATTTGTACAACTGCCGTACTACGGACAAGATATATATCATCTGTTTCCTTGATGTAACTCAAGGCATCCCCACAAAAGTTTGGAATTCACGCCTTTAATAGCTTAGTGGTAGAGAAATGGTCCGGCAAGCCAGAGGTCGTAGCGTCGTAAAGTGTAGAAAGCATATTTACATTGACATTACTTCGCGAAAGTGCAATAAATTTGAAGAACATTTATGTATTTATATTTATGTAAGTTCACTCGGCGATGACTTGGTATGAAATGAATCTCTCCCTCCATTTCCAGTCCTCATATATTCTATAGACCTTCGGAGAATATCCCGAAGTTCCTAGGTCTTTCTAGAGACGGGTAGTATGTTCGCGCATGTGAGCCATCATTAGACTGTTTGCGAATGTATTGTGGATAACTCACATCATATATATATATACAGAAATTTAGAGCATATAGGAGTAGTGTTTTGATGGCTTTGCTATTTTGCATGTGAAGATATAAAATATAACTTTATTCAATATCTGTATTTTAAATATATTTAAATATATAATCTAAAACCCCCTTCTGCCTTTAATGTTGTAGTGTCTAATTTTTAACAAATTTTCTCCACTCTTTTCTATTTCGAGCCATCACAGTAGCCTCCTTCCAGGTTTTGCCTCTGTCCGTCAGTATTTCAGCTACCATCTTATTCCATGTCTTTCTTGGCCTCCCTCTTTTTGTATTCTTCTGTATTTTGGCTTGCCATTTTTTTTTAACTAGTCTTTCTTCGTTCATTCTCTGTAGATGTCCCCACCAAGATAATTGTCTGTCTTCTATGAATCTATGTATGGACTGTATGTCAAGGTCTCTTCTTATATCTACACTTTTAATCCTATCTTTCTTTGACACTCCTCGTACTCTTCTCAAGAACCTCATTTCTACTGCTTGTATTCTACTCCTCTGTTCTGGTAGTGTCCAAGATTCGCAGCCAAAAGTCAACACTGGTCTGTATATTGTTTAAAAAATCTTTAGTTTTGTCTGTTTCGACATTTCTCTTTTGTTTATAAATTTAGAGTTCATTGCATAATATAGCTTATTGGCTTTTTGTACTCTATCATTAATATCTATCTCCTGTGTGCCTGTCCTCTCTATGGTTACTCGTAGGTATTGGAAATGATCTACCTGTTCTATTTTCTTTCCATCTAGTTCTATATTAAGATTTTCTCTGTTCGCTCCAATCATCATTACTTTCGTCTTCGTTTTATTAATTCTCATTCCACTTTCCTTCATTATTCTATTCCAGACATTTAAGTTTATTTGTAGGTCCTTTTCGTTTTTAGCCAATATCACGACATCATCTGCAAATGCTCCTTCGGTTATTCGTACCTTTTGCAGTCGTAAATAACCTACATCCAGTTTTTTTGTTAGTGGTTTGCATCTCTTAATTATCTCATCCATGAACACTATGAACAGCAACGGACTTAAACTTCCTCCTTGTCTCAATCCTATAGTTGTCGTGAATGTTTCTGATATCATATTGTTTTTTATAATTGCATTTATGTTATTTTGATATATCTTTTGTGTCAATCTTAAAATTTTTCCACTGATACCTCTTTCGCTTAATACTTTCCATAGTTCCTGTCGTGGGACCGTGTCAAATGCTTTCTCAAGGTCTATGAACTATGAATGCCATTATATATTTAATTTCTGTTGAGTTGATTTTTCGATGATTTGTTTTATTGCAAACACATGATCTTGAGTGCTTCTTCCGCTTCTAAACCGACTTTGTGATTCCTCTAATGTTTTTTTCTATTTTCGTTCTAATCCTTTTTTCCTATTATTTTTTCCAATATTTTTACAGTAACGTTTAGTAACGTAATACCTCGGTAGTTATTACACTCCTTCATATCTCCTTTTTTCCATAAAGGTACAATCAACGCTTTCTTCCACTCCTTTGGTATATATTCTTCTGTCCATATCGTGTTATAGATGTATAACAACATATCTTTGCCTTTATGTCCTACATCCTTAATCATTTCTGACTTTATCTTATCCGAGCCTGGTGCTTTTTCATTACTCAGTTCTTGGATTACTTCTTCCAATTCTCGTTTGCTTATTTCCTCCTCTGTATCTTCTACTTCCTCATCTTGCTCAGGTTCTTTGGTATGTTGTCTGTCGTTCAATAGCTGCCGGTAATGTTCTCTCCATAATTTCCTTTTCCTGCGTTAGTATTTCACCGTTTTTGTTTTTAATTAACTGCATATTTTGTTTCTTTTCTGTCCTTAATGTTTTTAGTGCTCTATAGAATAGTTTCTGGTTTCCCTTGCAATCTCTTTCTACTTTTTCCCCAAACTTTTCCCACTGTTTCTTTTTAGATTCTGTTATTAGGTTCTTAGTTCTTTCTCTTTCTTTCTTATATACATTATATTGACTTTCCGTTTTATTTGCTAAGTAGTTTTCCATGTTTTTTTCTTGATTCGTATTTGATTTTTAATCTCTTCTGTCCACCAGTTTGTTTGTTTTCTATTGTTGTTGTAATTTACTCCACATATCTCTCTTGCCGCATCCAATATTGTATTTTTAAAACAATTCCAAGTATCTTCTATATTCAGGTTTTGAGCTTCTATATTATTACTTGTCAATTCCTTATTTATTTTTCGTTCGTATTCCTTTGCGATTTCTTTTTCTCTCAATTTGTAAGATCTGATTGAGTTGTGTTGTATCTTACTTGTCCCTGTGGTACTTTGCTGATTGTGAATTTCTTTCTTTTCATTAATTTTAGAAATTACTACATAATGGTCATTGGCGATTTCGGGTCCTCTTCTTACTTTGGTGTCCATTATTATTTTTCTGAACCTTTTTTCTGTTACTACGTAGTCAATTATGGATTTCTCCTTTCTGCTTTCCATTATTGTTTCTACTTATTTCTCCGTATTTCCCAATGACTGCTTTATACTTTCCATCTTGTAAACCAACTCTACTATTGAAGTCTCCTATCAAAATTATTCTTCCTTTAGCTTGTTCAGTGATTCCTGTTAATTCGTCCCAAAATGTATCTTTATTTATATTTTTATCATCTTCGTTTGGCCCATAAACGATTATTATCATATCTATTTGATTAGTATTTTTATTTTTCATTTCCACTATTAGTATACGTTCCGACCATGCATTCCAATTCTGTATATGTGTTTCTCGTTTTCTATGTATTAGGCATCCCACTTCTGCTGCTGCTCTTTCCTCTTTTTTAACTCCGCTGTATATGAGTATATTATTCTTTGCAAGTTTTACTAGTCCTTTTCCTTTTTTCTTCGTCTCTGTTATCCCCAGTATGTCTACTCCCAGCTCCTCAAATTCATTTTCCAGTTCTACTTCTTTTCCTGTAATACTCCTAATATTCCATGTCGCTATTTTCCATATATATTTCTGTTCTTTCCGTTCTTCTTTGTTTCCTTCCTTTACAAGATTATTTCGTGTACCTTTTCTTTGCCGGGTCATTTCCTGTGTTTCATTTATATTTTTTTTATTATTAGTTTTTTGGCCTGTCTATTTTCTTCCTGGAGTTTTCCAGCTTTTCTGTCTCTCTGTTCCAATACCATATCATATTATCAATTATTAGTCGTTGGAACCCCACTTTAGTCGTTTTTCCTCTATCATGTTGATCTCTTGCAATTTTTCTTATTTTTGTCTGGATTTCTCTTTCTTCTTTTGTCATATCGTCATTTATATATATTTTTTCTTTATGGGTTTGCAACTTACTCTTGTTTCTCATGACTGCAATTTTATCTGCCTTATTGTTAAGTTCAATCAAACATGTCTTTTCTCCTATTTTTCTTGCCGCTTCTGTTTTTATTGAGACTCCTAATTCTCTTTCTAAAAATATTTCCATTTCTTCTTTTAGTTTTCTGAGGATATTTACATTTCCTCGCAGTCCCTGAATTACTATGTTTTTTCTTCTTTTCTCTGTCTCTAATCTTTCAATTTTTCTGTTTGCTTCGCTTACCATCTTTCTCAGGTTGTCTATTTCTTGCATAGCTTTCTCGTTTATGTCCTTAAGTTGTTTTATATCATTCTTAAATTCTTTTTGTTCATTTCTAAGTTTTCTTATTTCTTCTTGTAGTATTTTCGTCTCCTCCTTGTTTGTGGATTGCTCTTCTTTTATTTCTTTTATGTCGCTTGTCATGCTCTTAAGTAGTATCATAATTTCCTTAATCTGTTTCATCATAATGTCTTTTGGCATTTCTCCTTTGGTCGGCGTTCTGCATGTTTTTTTTTGTTCTTTTAAATAACTCCTCTCTGTCATCTATCTTCCTTTTTCCCTAGTCTGTTAGGTGTTCATCCGAACTCATCATTAGTTAGTTATCTTTCGTAGTACTAACACAGGTTCTGTATAATTTATTATTATATTTTCTTATTCTTATGTTTAGTCTGGTTTTATTTTATTAATTAATTAATTATATTCGTAGTTAACTTCCGAATCTATTAGTATTTTTATCGTTTTATTTATATTGCGGTTGGAATGTATTTGTTTATATATATATATATATATATATATATATATATATCATCTGTCGCAGCGCGAAAAAAGTGTCGGCCCGGTCGGTCTGTAAGAACCTTCCTTGTTTTTGTACTTTTCTCTTGGCTTTTTAAGTTACACTTTTTCTCTTATTGGATTTATATAGTCACGGCTATTTATAATAAGTAACACTCTCACTTTATATCACTGTTTTTAAGTATCTTCTCTTGCTGGATTAATATAGTCCCGGCGATTTACAGTAACAAACACTTACTTTTTATCACTTTCACTATGTTATTATGCGAGATAGTGCCGAGTTTCTTGGGGTGTATATCGTCGCAACCAACAAACGTCCGCACTAGATCACGGCTCGGCTCGAACTCCTTTAAATATATTATTAATTAAATACAAGCTGTCCGACATTAACAAATTAATTTAAAAAAGGTATATAACCCCTTACCACAATTATTAGTCGTATCCTAAATACGTATTTCGACAACTAAGTTGTCATCATCAGTAGGTAAAAACTACTAATTAAAAGTCACACATGGGGCACAGTAAAGTAACATAAACGCAGTCTTTACAGTGTTGCAGTGTATAGTATTTGTGCGGAAGCGTTTATGTTACTTTACTGTGCCCCATGTGTGACTTTTAATTAGTAGTTTTTACCTACTGATGATGACAACTTAGTTGTCGAAATACGTATTTAGGATACGATTAATAATTGTGGTAAGGGGTTATATACCTTTTTTAAATTATTATTTAACCACAGTCTCCATTGAAAGAATTAACAAATTAAACTAAAAAATATTTTTTATTTTATTTTAAAAGTGTATAATATTCAATTTGAAGTATGTATATTAATTTTGTTTGATAGGGATGAACACTTATACGAAGCGCGTAAAGAGCCATTCAATATGTTTTCAAATACGTGTGTATATTAACATTTACTTATTTTAGGTGGCAGATTGTATTTGTTTAATGTCATTAGGTCATTTAGAAGCAATTCCCGTAGACACTCACATTTACCAAATTGCAGCTAGATTTTACATGCCAAAATTGGCGAAACAAAAAACAGTTACAGAAAAAATTTATAACGAAATTGGTGAACATTTTAGGACACTTTATGGCCCTCTTGCTGGCTGGGCACATACGGTGAGTATAAATCTGAAGTAAACTTTGGATTCAGTATATTGTTTTCATATATTTCATTAGGTACTGTTTTGCGCCGATTTAAAAAAATTTCAAACAGACTATAAGGGAGATAAAAGAACGAAGAAAAGAAAACTAGAATAAATTATGTGAACAAGTTTATTTTTATACTATTACCAGATTAAATATATGTTTATATTTATAAAATCGCTGTTGATTATATGGTGTTACTGCTATATATATCAATTAAAATATTAAACATTTATTATTAAAATTAGTATGCACTGCTTCAAAATAACGGCTCAATCCAACTGCATACCTTCATCATCATCCTTTTTATCTTCTTTTTTTGTGGATTTGTCTTTATCTTTCTCATTTGAACCCCCTCCTTCATTTCCTGTTGCATTTGTTTTCTCTAAAGCTTTGAGAAATTCTTGCATATTTCCCTGAGACGCAGCAGCTATAGCATCAGGATTTACGGCCAATTGAGAAACAACAGGAGCAAGTTGTCCTGATTCTAAAGCACTTGAAAATTGAGAAACGGCCTTAAAAAAAAAATTAATATTAAAACTCTAAGGGGAGAATTTAGTAGAAACCTGTTGAAATTGCGGGGAAGCTAAAGTAGAGCGTAATTGTTCCTGTGCATTACCGTCAACGGCTGGTAAATGGACTTGAAGCGTGTCTAGAGCTTCAGTGTTATTGAGTAATCCCGATAAAGCATCACTATTTAAAGCTGTTGACAAATCAACTGAAAAAAAAAACATTTCAAGATTGTCTATATATTTAGTATTTAGTGGTCTACCTGATTGTTGATTTCCACCAGTACCAGGTGATAACCCTTGCAAAAAGTTTTGTAAATCAGCCAACTGAATTGGGCTTGAAGAAGAATTTGTCGATAAAGCATCAGTAGTAAAACGTTGCGCTCTAGTAGCTTTTGGTGCTGCAGGTGTCGAAATGGGTACAGATGCGGATTGAGGCGTAGTTACAGTTGACGGTGTAGTTACCTGCGTAGTTGTTGTTGTTGTTGGTGTCGTAGTTACAGTTCGATGTGTTACTGCTGGTGTAGTATTGGAAGAACGGGTAGGAGTGGCTAATGGCCGACTATAAACACAAAAAAATAAAATAATGGTTAATAGGAATTGTTAGACAGTTCGATACTTTTTTCAAAAAGAGTAAAAGGATTGACATTTCAAAATATCAACATATTCAAAAATTAAAAAAGTAAGATATAGCAAATAGTCTGTATTCTAATTGATTTCTTCCAACAAGAAGCAAACTTAATTTATTGATTATGTTCTCATTTAACATAATTAGAATATAATTAAAAATTACTGAAAAGCCACGTCCATCAACGGAACGTACAGACGCGTTTCGCTCGTATTGGAACTTATCAATGTACGGTATCTCGAAGAGAAGACGGATATGGCTTTTCACTTCTATACTTTGTGTATACAGTAGTACCCCCATATCCGCGGGGGTTTGGTTCTGTGGTCTTCCGCGGATAGTAGCGAACGCTTTATTTTCGAGTACAATATGAAATATGAAGCAAAGTTAAAACAATGAAACAAGAAAAAATAAGTTATATAATATTTATTTAAAATAAATAAACAATAAATAAATAAATATTCTTGTGCTGTGGCACAAATAGAATTTAAGTTTAATAAATATATAAGTTCACACATATGTACATATAGTACATATTTACATACACAACAAGAAAAACTTTATCATCGTGAGCTACATATTCATTCATCTTCCTCCAAGTCCAAGTTAGCAGTCGATTGTTTACTTAGATCCGAAGCAAACGATGTTGATGGCTGTGCATTATCGATAGTTTTGTCGACTTTTTCAAAGAACATTGTTATTGGTAGTTGTCGTTTTTGTCTTTTCATTTCAATAAACAAATCCTCCAAAGGTTTCAAGGCTTCTGTTATAGTGCGAGTAATTTTTATACTGCGTTCCATTATTGGATCATATTCTACTATCTGTTCTTTTAATGTTTGAGCAGTTCGAAATATCGCTGAAAATTTTTCAAGCGTCCATGCTTGCGGTTCTTGTTGACCCTCATCCTCATCGTCACTCGCTTCTGGAGAAGATTTCACAAGGTCTTCCAATTCCTCGCTGGTGAATACTTGATCCTCTTAGTTTATGTAATCACCGAGTTCCTCTTGGGTTATATAATGGGTGATTTATTTGGAGGTACTATTTTAGGTGGGGATTTAATGGCTGAGCGCGCATGCGACGCGTCAGCGGACTGCACATTCTGGTTCAGTACTATTTGACATTACGTAATGGAAAGACTTAGCCCGGCACAGCGTCTACAAATAGTACAGCTTTATTACGAAAATGGGCGTTCTACAAGGAATGTGTATCGTGCGCTTAGAGCAACATATGGGCCACATAATCGGCCTACCGAACGCACAATTCGCTATACCATCAATAAGTTTGAAACTCAATTTACAATAATGGATAATACGCGACCACATAGACCTCATCCAGCACGTAATGAAGGAAATATAGCGGCGGTAGCAGCGAGTGTACGCGAAGACCGGGAAGAATCAATTCGTCGCCGTTCTCAACAGCTTGGTTTGTCGTATGCAACAACTTGGCGTATTTTACGAAAGGATCTTGGTTTAAAAGCATACAAAATTCAACTAGTGCAAGAACTAAAGGCGACCGACCTTCCGAATCGTTTCCGTTTCAGCTGTTGGACTCTTGATAAACTTGCAGAAGATCCACTGTTTTCGACAAAAATTTTGTTCTCCGATGAGGCCCATTTCTGGCTTAATGGGTACGTGAATAAGCAAAATGCCCGTATTTGGGGTGATGAGCAACCTGAAGAGATTGAAGTGCTACCATTACATCCAGACAAAACAACTGTTTGGTGCGGATTATGGGCCGGGGGAATAATTGGTCCATATTTCTTCAAAACAGAAGCCGGCCGGAATGTGACTGTGAATGGCGACCGTTATCGCGCCTTGATAAGGGACTATTTGCTGCCTGAACTTGACACCCGTGGTCTACAAGACATTTACTTCCAACAAGATGGCGCCACTAGCCATACAGCTCGTGAAACTATGGCTTTACTGCGAGAACGATTCGGTGAACATTTAATTTCACCCTTCGGACCAGTAAATTGGCCGCCTAGATCTTGTGACATCACACCATTAGACTTTTTTCTGTGGGGCTACGTGAAGTCTAAAGTCTACATGGATAAACCGGCTACAATTGAGGCATTGGAGGCCAATATTACTCGGGTCATTGGACAAATACCACTCGAAATGCTTGAACGCGTCATTGAAAATTGGAACAGCAGAATAGACTACGTTAACCGCAGTCGCGGCCAACATTTGAGAAATAATCTTTAAAAAATAATCGTAAAGAATGGTTCTTTTGTATGATAATCAAGTTTCTTAAATAAATTGGCCTTTTTCATTTGTTCTTTGCTTTTGGAAAAAGTATCTCTAAATGAATCACCCATTAGTTAAATCCTTCTCTATCTATTTTCTGCGCTATGTTAAATATCGTTGTTAGATGTGAATTAATATCATGTGTGTCTTCAGAACTAAGAACGATGTCATTCCACAGATTTTTCCAACATGCTATTATCGTTTCTGACTTTAATTCTGCTGAAGCAATGAGGTCGTGTTAGGTGGTAAAAAAAAGCACTTCAACATTTTTATCTTCTGTGCCTAGTGACACAGGATGTCCACGAGCATTGTCTAGTATCAGCAGCACTTTAAATGGTAATTCTTCCTTTTCCAAATATCTTTTCACTTCCGCAATAAAGCATTGATGAAACCATTGTGTAAATAGAACAGCCGTAACCCACGCCGTTCAATTTGATTGCCAAAACACAGGCAGGCAAGCTTTACCTTTGTATTTAACAGCACAAGTCCGGGTTTAATCATATGACCAGCTGCATTTGTACAAAATATCAAGGTAAGTCTATCCTTAATTGCTTTAAAGCCTGGTGCACTCTTTGCAGTCTTATGAATATAAGTCCGTTGAGGCATTTTTTTCCACATAAGACCAGTCTCATCGCTGTTAAAAACTTGCTTAGGATGATAATTCTTTTCTGCAATAATTTGTTTAAATTTTTCTGGATACAGAGCAGCAGCTACATGATCAGCCGACGCAGATTCCCCTGTCATTTTTATATTTTTTAGATTAAACCGAGTTTTAAATCTATGCAGCCACCCCCTACTTGCTGTGAATGATTTTCCTTCCTCTTCAGTATAATCTTGGGTCTGCATATCTTCATATAAAACCAACGCCTTTTGTTGTAGCACTTTGCCATCGATAGGAATATGTTTTCTTGTCATATCTTCCACCCATAAATTTAAGGCATTTTCTACCTTAAGTAACACTTTATTACGTATTGTGGTTGCAACTTTTGCAGTTTGGGGTGCACTAGAAAAACTAGCTCGAATCTTATCTTTGTTTTTTAACACTTCTCGTATCGAAGATTCGTTTTTATTATATATTTTAGCAACAGTTGCAATAGATTTTTTTTCTATTTCAATCATATTAATGATTTTTATTTTTTCACTAATAGTGAGCATTTCACATTTTCTTTTTGGTTTAGAAGCCATTTTAAAATGATTTTCAAATTTACTTGCTTTATTTAAAAACTATTGCAAGCACTGTCTTGTCCGACAATTCGAATAGTACTAAACTCATAGTTAACAGGAGCGTTTATATGTACAAGTAAAAGCGAGTGGCACCTTAAGCACATTCCAACTTGTTTAACTTATCATAAGAGAGCGCCGAATTGAGGGGATGACTCATATATACGACGATATATCGACAAATGCTCCTATAACGTTTATATTTATTGATATAACGCGTTTTCTGCTCATCATAGGTAAATCGCGGATGACTGAAACCGCAGATACAGAGTCAGCGGATAACGGGGTCCTACTGTATATAGTTAACATTCTGAACTTACTGCAAATGAGTGATTAATGAATATTAAATCTCATTTTTACATGTAAATGTCGCCTTATGTGATGCGTTGCTAACTACAATCCGACAAACCAAGTTTGTACTAGCATGTAGAACACACCTCGCCGCGACTTTGACCTTCCTGGTTGTTAGGATAATTAATAATTACTGAAAAGCCGCGTCCATCAACGGAATGTACAGACGCGTTTCGCTCTTATTGTCGTCTTCGAGATACCGTACATTCATAAGCTCCAATAAGAGCGAAACGCGTCTGTACGTTCCGTTGATGGACGTGGCTTTTCAGTAATTTTTAATTATCCTAACAACCAGGAAGGTCAGAGTCGCGGCGAGGTGTGTTCTACATGCTAGTACAAATGTGGTTTGTCGGATTGTAGTTAGCAACGCATCACATAAGGCGACATTTACGTGTAAAAATGAGATTTCTCATTTGCAGTAAGTTCAGAATGTTAACTATATATACACAAAGTATAGAAGTGCAAAGCCATATCCGTCTTCGAGATACCGTACATTGATAAGCTCCAATAAGAGCGAAACGCGTCTGTATGTTCCGTTGATGGACGTGGCTTTTCAGTAATTTTTAATTATCCTACCAACCAGGAAAGTCAGAGTCGCGGCGAGGTGTGTTCTACATGCTAGTACAAACTTGGTTTGTCGGATTGTAGTTAGCAACGCATCACATAAGGCGACATTTACATGTAAAAATGAGATTTAATATTCATTAATTCTCATTTGCAGTAAGTTCAGAATGTTAATTAGAATATAGTTAAAGAATAACCAAACATAATACAAACGTCGTTACAGTGTAAAGTAAGAACTTGAATCAAAGAACACCTGTAATTTATGTATATGTATAGCAAGCGCCAATTAAGCCGTTTTTAAAAACATCCACCCACCACTACTCAAGTAATTGTCAGAATACATTTGTCATTGACATTTGACGGAACATAATGTCTTTGCTAGGGGATCATAAAGTGATACATGCTCAGAGGTTAGAATTATCTGACATTTGATGTAAAACCAAATACAAATCTCCCCACTACTTTTAATCTTGCGCCAACTTAATTGGCGTTTGCTATAGTTCCATAAACTAAGAAACAAATATAATCTAGTGGTAAAGACTACATTTTATACCGGGTTCTTTTTTGATCACTACTAAAGACGGCAGACTATGTGCCCACACTGTCAAATTTAATAATATAATTTAACAGTGTATTAGATAAAAATGTAGATTTTACAAAATTAGGGCAACTTTTTACCAATACTGAAGATCCATTGTACAGATACAAAGAGCACTTTAACTATGCAAATATATCATCTCTCAACGTCGAACAATCCTCAGTATATAAACATATATATATATATACGTCGCTACGTATAAACCTTTCCGAGACTAATACAGAAACATATATTATGGTGTTATTTATGTTTTTTCTTAACGTTTTGTATAGGGATTCGATATATTTATTTTTAAAAAATTTAACCGTGTATTATTAAATTTGACAGTGTGGGCACGTAGTCTGCCGTCTTTAGTCATTACACATACATTTTTTCTATGTGTAATGATAAAAAAGGATAGTCATTGCATAGGTGGCATAGTAGGCAACCAGTTATACACCAACCAGAAATATTTACCTAGAAACAATAGTTTAATTCTTAAATCAGTTTGCCATGGAGAAAAAAAAATGTTTTAATATCATATATTTCTGAATTTTTATTCATACATGAATCTTAAATACATTTTATCGAAAAATAGTTAATTTATTTAAAACATTAATAAACACAATAAAGGCGAAAAATTTGCAAAGATAATGTGGTACCAGAAAAATAATAGTTTAAGAACGGTCAGAGACATGTTTACGAATTACCGAACGTAACCCATCTATTTAGGGCATTTCAGTAACACGATAAAACAATGTATACGTTAAAAAACCTGGTGGTATCTTATGCATAAGGGGTTTTATAAAACAGAGCAATTTATCTTAAAAAGCAGTAGTGGGAAATCAACTGGTATGTAGTCTAAAAATGTTTTGAAGAGTATGGTTCAAAACTTTTTTAGTTTAATAATGTTCTTAATACAAATAATAGAACATTTGACTTGATTCTGTCTAACTTTGGGTATGACGTTGAGGTTTCACACGATTCCTTACCACTCATTGCCGAAGATATTCATCATCCTGCTCTGGACATCACTATATCTATTTTAAAGCCTTCTAAACAAATTATATTCCCTTCCAACAGCAATATTAGATACAATTTTCAAAACCATAGTAATGTCAATACGGCTGTTCAGAATTTTTATAGCACAATGTACTCTATCTTGGACTGCTCTGTTCCTAAATTCTCTTTAAACCATGAACATCATTATCCTCCTTGGTTCTCTTACTATTAAAAAAAATTTAAAGTTAAAATCTTATTACCATAAAAAATTGAAATCTACTCAATTCAATTATTACAAACAAAGGCTTACATAAATTTGGCTTTTGAGTCATATATTCACAGAACTGAATTAGATCTTATCACCGATCCACAGTCCTTCTGGCACTTCGTTCATTCCAAGCAAGATATTACTAGAATTACCGACAGACTTCATTATTCTATTGATGAGTACAACGATCCAGCTTGTATTGTCAACAGGCGCGGCTCGTGATGACGTATTTGGGAGTGCAAGGACAATGATGCGAGTGCCTCGTGTGTTTTCGGTGTTTACTAAGAAAACGTTACAGTTAGTACACGAGAATACACGAAGCACTCGCATCATTGTACTTGCACTCCCAAACACGTCATCACGAGCCGCGCCTGATTGTCAATGCTTTTGCCATAACCTTTTCTAATGTTTTTTTGCCAAAATCTGCAGATTGTGCACTCCCTGATTTAACATCTAACTTACCACCTCTGTGATTACTGTTTCACCAGCTGAGGTTATCCATACTATTAAGGGGCTAAATAACACGTTGACTACTGGTGATGATGGTATTCCTTGTTTTTTGGTGAAAGACTGCGCCTATATTTTTGCCGATTCCTTATGCAAGATTTTTAACTTGGCTATTCGAATATCTGTGTCGACTCTTGGAAAATTACCAGAATCTCACCAATTTTTAAGAAGGGTGATTGCTCCGACATTTGAAATTATAGACCTGTTGCCGTTATCTCTACTTTTGCAAAAGTTTTTGAAATGTTGATTTATAATAATTTATCCTATGGCACCAGATCACAACTTTCTAATGCACAAATGGGTTCATGTCGAGAAGGTCTACTGCAACTAATTTAATAAGGAAATAGCTCAGACTGTTGATGCCGGCGACCAGCTGGACATTATTTACACGCACTTTTCCCGTGCATTTAATTTAATTGATCACTGCATTTTATTGGAAAAGTTAAGCTCCTTTGGCATTGGTAGATCATTGCTGAGATTATTTCAATCTTATCTCTCAAATATAATTATGTTTATTACAATGGATTCAGGTCTAAACTCTTCTGTTCCACATCTTCATCGATGACCTTATCAAACCTATCAACTGTTCGGTATTGGCCTATGCTGATGATATTAAGATTTACTACAGGATTGACTCTTTGGTGGATATTAACTTGCAAACAAATGCTATAGCTGGTGCTTACGTAATAACTAGAGACCGGACACAGAGGTTGACGACTCATCGCCCATTTGTACTTTTAAAGTTTTTAATTTTATTTATATAATTATACTTATAATTAGAGCAAACCAATTTCCGTGCGCGCCGATGTGAAGATGATTGTATTGCATCAGAACTAATAAAAAGCGTCCCTATTCTATCGCATATTCTAATATATTACGAATTACACTCCCATACCGGCGCTCATGGAAATTGGTTTGCTCTACTTAATAATAATAATAAAACGAGTATATATACGGCTATAAAATACGAAATACATTTTTATTTGTTCATTTTGTAGTTCAAGTTGAGTAAGGGAGTATTAATATTCACTAGCAATACTTTCTCAAGGTTCTCTTCTGTAAAATTTGTTCTCTTTGAATGAAATACATCCTTGTAAATAGAGAACGTCCTTTCTACATCGCAACTGGTTATAGGTGCATACTGTAAATATTCTTTTATTTCAGCGTATTTAGCAATTAGATTTTGAGGAATTGTCCCCATACACAATTGTCGCAATGTTATTGAATCTGGATTTCTATTAAAAACTACGTCTAACTTTTGCCGGAGGCCACATCCGAAGTCACTTGGAATATTTTTCAAATTATTACTAGCCACATCTAATGTGGTTAATTCATCATTTAATTTGAGATTTTGATTTTCAAAATAAGTGATTAGTTTTGGCAAATTTCCAAAGTGTGCCTGAAGAAAGTACAGTACAACTGATTTTTTAAATTTGGAATTTGTATTAGTACCTTGCACTCAAAAACACTTCGAGCATCGTCATTTAAACATGTAACGAAATTTTGTAAAGTGTCGAAATTCTCTGCATAAAAACTAGTAGCGTCCAACCATGTCACCCATCTAGTTATTACTGGAGAGGGAGACAGTGACAAATATGGCAATTTTTCCCTGTAAAGAGCTACTCTCAATGAAAACTTTCTTAAAAGCGGATACAAGTATATCAACTTCTGGAAAGGTGTCTCTGATATATTCACAGATTCTGTGGAAAACATGTGCTACACAAGTAATATGCAGTATATTAGGATATGTTTCCTTTAATAATCTGCCTGTTTTTAATATATATGCAGCACTGTCACTGACAAATAAAAGTATTTTTTCTTTGTACCTGTCGTCCGAATGAAGCATTTGGTGCACATTCTCGTAAATGGTTTTGGCTAGTTTCCGCATCAACTGTATTTATAACTTTTGTTGCTAGTACATATGCGTTATATGGAATAGTTGGATGTAGTACACCAGCTTCAACATTTACCACCACACAGCGTCCTAATATATCGACAATTTCATCGGCACTTATCCATAGGTACTGATTTGAAAGATGGCTTCTAATGCGTTCTACTGCTTTCGTGGAGCACTTAAACACATAATATTTGCGGATTCATCATGAATATTTCGACCAGTATATTTTTGGAGAAATATTTTTAAAGTGGGATTGTTAAGTTTATTTAATGGAATATAAGCCGCCATAAAAGTTTCACAGAGTTCTTCGTTAAAATTGTCTGATTCCAACGGTTCCAATTTCTGTGCACGTGTTTGCGATGCTAAGTGACGTTGTACGTGCGATTTCATGGAATTTTTTAACGATACTTTACAGATTTTGCAATAAATTTCGGAATCACTGACAATGGACATACAATCAGTATGACCGTCAATCCAACTCGCCATTGTTTTACGATGCCGTTCTCGACGTTCTTCCATATCAGATCTGAAAAAGCAACTTAAACAATACTCTAGATCTAAATAAATGAAAACTAAAAATGTATGTACATCCCAGAACAGGTCTAGAAGAAAATGTAACAACGTACTTCTAGAATATTAACAAGAGACGTTCCTTAGCTCGTCCAGATATCGTCTGAACCCCGGGGTTCCGTGGAGATCACGCTGCTCTAGATCTAAATAAATGAAAACTAAAAATGTATGCGTAAGTTATTGAAACTGAACGAAATTCACTGCACACTTACGTCGAAATAATTGGGAGAAGTAGATTCAATCAAACGATATTAAACAGGATCTATCACAAAAATTACGATGTAATTAACAGTTAAAACCATGAAAACAAGAAACTATCTCACAGCACTTTATTTATCTTACGAAATATAAACTAATAAATAAAACAAATTATAAAAACCCTGCTTCTATCTACGCTCATGAAAACAGAAATTTTACTGTAAATATCCAACAAAAAAACGTCGCAATTCTCGATGAAAACAGATGTGCGCGCTAACCAGATCAATAGTGCATTCAATAACTGCGTGGTGTACTTACAGATGTTTTATCGTCGTTATATTTATATCGTCGTAATGACGACGTCATTTCAACCCGATGTGTCCGGTCTCTAGTAATAACTTAAGATTGAACACAGATAAATGTTTGCTGGTTCTTATTCTAGAAAGATTACCGAGAATTGAGTCGCGCTACACTATTAATAATGTCACGATTTCTCGTCAGTCTTCGATTAAGGATTTGGGTGTTACATATGATGAAAAATTTATATTTTCGGATGATGTCTTTAATGTCACAGCTGCTGCTTCTAGATCCGTTGGATTTACTATTCGCACATGCAAATATTTTAATAAAATCGATACCATTACGACTCTTCTTTGCTCACGTAATTTCAAAGCTCGAATATGCATCCATAGCCTGGTATCCTTTCTACGGTGCTCAGATTAATTAGAGCGAATCCAGCGCAAATTTTTTAAATACCTTTTCTTTAAGTGTGATGGACGCTATCCAGTGCGTGGAATTAATTATGACGAGTTACTTGAATGACATGGCATCGTTTCACTCTCAGAAAGGAGAAAGACCACTACTAGCGCTCTATTTATGCGTAATATCGTTACTGATAAGTAGAGCTGAGGATCCGCAAACATCCTCAGCTCTACGATAAGGTAGACTCATCTGACTTGCTATCCAAAGTTTATTTTCTTATAAGGCGCCTATGATACATTAGGCATAGAATTCTAATATGCTGGGAATAGATTTGCCATGATTGTCATGCGTTTTTCAAATTTTTTTTTTAAAGCATACGTATTTAGTGTAATTATATGTGTCTATGTTTATAAATTGTATATACTTGCTCCTATGTATTAACTATTATACTTCTTTTTTTTTGCCCAGTTCTGGATATTTGTTGGGCATTTAATAAATTATTATTATTATGGTATACTATTTCTTATCTATGGGTGTAATGTATAACAAAGCAATAATTTGCAGAATATCATATATGAAGAATGTACAAGAAGTCTGTCACTGCACTCAACAAGGGATAAAGATGAATCTGAATATAATGAGAATTCAGTGTCAAAAAATACTAAGATAAAAGACTAAGCAAGTCAATAAAAGGAAAAAAGCTGTTTGGAAATATTTTAAAGCTTCAAATGACAGAAAACTGGCTAAATGTATAACTTATGGGAAAGAACGTAAGACTAGTGGAAATACTAGAAACTTATCTGATCATTTAAAACGTTTCCATTCTATCTCAGATAGCAAGGTTTCATATGAAGGACAATCAGTTACTAGAATAGCAACTGTTTTAGACCCTCAATTTAAAAGAGAAGGTTTTGAAAATAAAGAACAAATGCCTGTAATCAAAACAGAGATTAGTACACATCAAAAATCACTTTAATTATTTGGATTTTTGAGAAAAAGAAAAGAGTAAAATCAATTACAGCTGATATTCAAATCGGGATGTGGATCGCCTTTTATTTGGATTCTCTTTTACGAATCTCTCTAACAGGAATGGAGCTGAAATCCTTAGAACAATGTGCTATGAAATACTTCCGTATTCTAACAAGTTCAGCAGAAAGTGAAGTGTTTCATACAGCTGGTTTAAAAATAGAACCAAGGTGTGCAAGGCTAAAACTGAAAAATGTTAATATTATAATGTTCATAAATAAAAATTTAAAAAATAAGTAATTATTTTATTAAAATTACACCCAACCTTTTTCTATTAGCTAAAGAAATATCTCAATGGGTTTCATCTTACTATGCTTTCTAACTATTAAAGATGTGAATGTTTAACCTTTCAAAGGGAAATTATTTAAATTGCCATATATAATATACATGAAACTCTTTAAATCTATTACGAAACTGTTTGCTTCATCAGTAAAAATCATTTTATATTTGAATTCTTTCAGGATTTTGAACACCAAAGTGTACAATACTCCAAAATGCCTGACTACTTCTAAAAGCAACCCACATAACACAGGATATTCAGCTTCATGTGTTCTGTTAACATGCGATTGGATTTTTTTTTTTGCGAGAATTTAGAAAACAACCATCTTTGAATTTGTTAAAAATAATTAAAAGTGTTTTCGCACAAGGTATAGGCCTGTTAGGATAATTAACGGAAAATATGTCTCTGACCGTTCTTCTGATACCACATTATCATTGCTATGAAAAGGTGGTAATTTCTTCTTTACTCATGTTTTAAATAAATTATCTATTTTTCAATAAAATGTATTTAATTTAAGATTCTTGTATGAGCAAAAATTCATAAATACAGTCGACACTGTTTATAATGAAAAACTCTTTATAGTGAAATTTTTTCAAGCCCTAGAATATTTTTATATTTAAATTTATTTTATATTTAATGAAATTTCATGTAAAAAGCCCTGCATATAGTGAATCTGTAAAATAGTAACACTCGATGTCCAAGCTAGCACGAACTCCATTTTTATGACGCACTGTTTTGAAAAGGTTCTTAACGCGTTCATAACGCTAAATCAGGTACAATAGATTTCTGTGAGAATCCCGGGGAAAAGCCATTTTATATGTATGTAGTCGAGGCCTAGTTTACCTATGTAATTCGCAGACAGGTTCAGTTTGTTTAAGAACCAGTTAAGATGTCCAAGCGAGTGTGTTTAAGTTTAGCTGAGAAAATTAAAGTTTTGGAGGAAGTTGATAAAGGCTGCAAAAAAATTTATGTTGCTGCAAAATTTGGTGTTTCTCCAAGTTGTGTCTCTCTGATAATAAAAAGTCGCGAAAGTATCATCAAGAAAACGAATGTTCCAAGCAGTCGAAAACGAGTACGGGTGTGTTCTTACGAGAATATAAATGAAGCAGTTTTACGATGGTTTCAAGTGGCCCGTACGCATCAAAACGTACCAATATCGGGAAATTTAATAAAGCATAAGGCTACAATTTGCTAAAGAATTTAACTGCGTTAATTTTCAAGCTAGTGAAGGGTGGTTGAGTGCCTGGAAGACTCGCAATGCAATTGTTTTCAAGACGGTGTCCGGCGAGAGTGCAAGCGTTAGTCAGGACTGTGACATTTGGACTGAAACTGTTAAAACGAAATGTTGCCAAACAAAACTTTTGCTTTTAAAAGTGATAAATGTTTTGGTGTTAAAACAAGTAAGGAAAGGGTGACACTGATGGTTGGAGCAAACATCAATGCTCAGAAAAACTAAAATTACTGCTAATAGGTAAAAGCAAAAATCTCCGTTGTTTGAAAGGAGTTACATCTCTCTTGGAGTTAGATTACGCCAGTAATAACAAGGCATGGATGACTTCTGAGATTTTCGAAAGATGGATCAAAGAACTGGACATGAAAATGAAAAGCCAAAAGCGAAAGATTGCGATGTTTATAGACAATTGTCCTGCACATTCAGTTACTGTAAGTAAAAAATTAACGAATATTGAACTGATCTTTTTTCCACCAAACACGACCTCCAAATTGCAACCTATGGACCAGGGTATTATAAAAAACATAAAACATCATTACCGAAACAGAATTGTCCACAAAATTGTTAATGCGATTGATAATAACCTTTCAGTCCAAAAATTGATTACCCTTAAAGAGTGTATAACCGAAGTCGCTAAAGTATGGAGTGAAAATGTTTCTCAGAAAACAATCAAAAACTGCTTTTCTAAAGCAGGTTTTATTGAAAAAATTGACGAATGGGAAGAAGAAGACTAAATGGATCTCGCTACCTTAAGAAAACAATGGGGTATTCTACAAAAAACTGCTACCGTCGACGCAGATTTTTTATTTGAAGATTTCTTAGAAATCGCCAATGATGTTGGCACGACAGATCTCCCAACTGACCAAGACATAATTGACGATATAAAAAGTATAGAAGATCATGAAGAAGAAACTGAAACCAGGGAATGTCCTGCTAAATTTAGTGAAAATGAAATAAGAAATGCATTTGACATTGTGCGAACTACTCTCTCTCAGGGGCCAGGAAAGTGTACCTGATCAAATCTTTTTATGCAGTTAAATAAATGCGAGAATTTTGTTGAGCAACAATTATTTTTCAGAAGTAATGTTCAAAAGAAAATAACTGATTATTTTTCCTAGTACATAATATGTATGTATAGCAAGCGCCAATTAATCTGGCGCGAGGAGGGGGTGCGCAGAAGCCGTTTTTAAAAACGTCCACCCCCACTACACAAGTAATTGTTAGAATACATTTGTCATTAACGTTTGACGGAACATAATGTCTTTGCTAGGATACACGCTCAGAGGTTAGAATTGTCTGACATTTGACGTAAAACCAAATACAAATCTCCCCACTATTTCTAATCCTGCGCGAACTTACTTCTCCTCGCGCCAACTTAATTGGCGTTTGCTATACATACATGTGTTATTTAGCAATTTCAAAAGACTACACAAATTTTAAATGTACATACATACATATACTCCTTGTCAGGAAAGATGATCCCTGCGTCATCAATAAACATTGTATGATTCAAATCAGTACTTCGGCGTCATATTAAATACTGTAAATTGCAAAATGAATATGGAACTATAACTTCGTTTCCGGGCCAAATATATTTGACAGTCGGTCGAATTTGTAGGTTATACGAACATATATAATCGAATTACATCTTAAGTTATATTAAAATTACTATAAATTGAACAAAGCTGCGTAAACAGCAAATAAATTAAACTATAACACCATATGAAAAATAAAATGAACTATCAAGAATTTACAACATTTATGTCAACATATAAGATTATGTAATTCTTTAATCATTTTAATGAATGGCAAAACCACACAGTTTCAAGTTAGTTGTAAAAGCATTATTACTGGAATTGAAATCATACAATAGACCAGAGTATCTACTTTGTATAACTGTAATTACATATTCACTGTTATGACAGTTTTATAAACATTATCTTATAAAATATGTATATTTGTTTTAAAAAAATTAACAATTTAGTTACATCAAATATATTTCAATACAATTTTTAATTGACAGTTCTACAATACACTAACCCAATTATATCATCGAATAACCCTAGATATCTCTAGTTAAACGTTCTACAGTGCCTAATTTTAAATAAAATTTGGAATATATTGCAGTATAACTTAACACTGCCATAATAGATAAGTTGAGTTTTGCATAAAGGTCGGTATAAATATTTGAAATCGCAGTATGCATTATAAACAAAACATATTCATAGAAACTTATTTGCTGTGAAATGTTTTTTTTTTGGTTCGAAATTATTTGTTGAATGCTAGGAAATTAGAACTTGTACGATTGCAAAAAGAAATTTTGAAAAAGGAACATGAAATGGAGAAGAAAAAAAAAGTTTAGTAATTGAACTTTCAAAAATTAAATTAGAGCAAACAAAAATTTTTACTTGCAATAAGTTATGATTTATTATAAGAAACATATAATATATACAAACAATTATTATTATATTATTGCTTTCGAGAGTTCCACATTAACTCTCATACCATATATGTAATAAGATTGGAAATCTTTTTAAGACCTCAAAAAATCTTTCAATCCAGTTTCTGGTTCTAATATGGGATTCATCGTACAATTGTTCAGCTCCACTTTGAGGATTTGCTAAAGAGGTTAATAAATATTTTGTAATATTGTAACCACTATCACAAAGTATAACTGAGTTATTGAAATGTTCATTTTCTTAGCTTCTTTTTATTGCCAATCCATTCAAAATTGTTTGGTCATGTGTAGATCCTGGCCATCTAGCTACGATGTCACAAATTCTTAATTGAGAATCTCCTACTACCTGAATATTCCATGAAAAATATCCTTTTCTGTTTCAGTACAGCTCAGCATTATTACCACCAGGAGATTGTTTTCTCATGCGAGTGCAATCAATTCTACTTAGTACATTAGGAAATCTAACTACTTGATAAAATCTGTTTAGTTTCTTGTAATTCTTCTACCTTTCTAGACATATTTAGATAAAAATTGTGGCCATAGTCTGGCAATTGCATGTGTAACATTTTGTATGATTATTTGTATTAATATCATTGCATTCGTTGCATAAAATCTCAGTTACTAAAAGTAATTTTAGATAAACAAGTAATCAGCTGTATACTAATACTTGATACTTTTACTGCCAACACAAGAAAATTTGATATATTTGGCGTGAACTAAAAACAACGTGTAGAACGTACGTTGGCATAAATCTTGGGTTATAATATAGAATAAGTTAAAACATGAGATAGCTAACAGTTTTTTATCTGCGGTCATATAGGAAGTATTGTTAATCACTATATTCACTGCTGCTTGAATCATCAATGTTAATTATAAAGCAATGTATATGTATTTCTCTATCATACCATTTTTTTATAATACTTTCCGTGTCTATAACACAATTTTTCCAAATTTCTTCCGTACACTGCTGTAGTGATCCCTTCCACATAGCTATAACTTTATCATCTCATGTCCATCCCTGAAAATATGTTTATTATATTGTTTCGCATTGGTCCCAAATAATTTCAATAGCATTAAATTCGCAATGATAAGGAGACAATCTTCAATATTTCAGGTCCATGACTTTGTAGCAATTCATCCACTTGATACAGTTTTTCTTTATGCAAATTGTTAGCCAAGGGTAGTAGGTCAGTTTTAAATAGAGTTCGCAAGGTATTTTTTGTTTCGACAAGTATGTAATAAAAAATTTTTAGATCAAGCCGATGATGGATGTTTCTTTACTACTAGTGAATGGTAGGGTGCATTGTCCATCACTATTTGCGCCAGTTCTTCCAAATTTGGTATTAAATATTCTTCGATCCATTTCTTGAACATTTCTCCTTTCATTTCACCATGATAATCTTCTATTTGTGATTTGCTTGAAAACAATAAAGAAGCATTTGACACAAAACCTAATTTTGAACCATGTAATACAACATATCGCTTGCCCTCGTAACCCTCAGGTTTACGCACACTCTGCAGATTATCTTGCCAGGTCTCATCAAGCAATACCACTTCTCTCTGAACATTCTTTATGTAATTCCTAAGAAATGTCAATCTTATCTCTGCAATGTTGGATCGTTCCACCAACGCTCTATAATTATTATCCTTTTTATATTTAAATCCAATATTGTGAAGTACACGATTTAAACTGCTGCTACACAATAAAATGTGATTTTCTGCAATTTCTACATTTAACGGTTGTATTGTAACAATATTTTTCTAAAATTAAGAATATTCATATAAAAATAAAACTCTGTCAATACATAGGGTATAATGTATTTCTGATACTCATTTAAGAACACTCTGCCAAATCATCAGTTTTCGGCTTTTTACGAGGCCTTTTCTTTCCCGGACTAGATATAAAATCTAAATATATTATGTGCACATGTAATAGGTATTAACACCACCATGGTTTTTCTCTCGTTCAAAATATCGCAACAAATTTAAAACAAGTGGTCGCGATTGTGAATGTAATGTGCTGCCATTATAGTTTTGAAAAAATTAATTTCAAAAAATATGTATGTATTTATAAAAAGAAAATAAATAACAATACGATCAAATATCAACGAATGTATGTTGTCACATGACAACGAGTAACGACAGAACTACTAAGCGGAAATGTGTGTATTTATCACGGAGTAGGTAATAATCCCGTCTTTGACTTACTCAAATAAATTGCTTGAGCCGTATGTCTTTGCTAGAAAACACATACTTTAGTTCAAGCTATCCTTGTCATACAAGTAGGTACTGTTTGTTATTTGGATGTGGAGATTATGCTTTGAATGTCGTTGATAGAATTATAGATCAATGACGCAGGGATCATTTTTGGTGATTTGGAGTGTATGTAACAAGTGTTCATTTGAAAAGTTAATCTAGTGGCATGTGATTTACTGAGAACATTTTGAAGTATGTCGTAAATTAAAATTTACTACTTAACCTACGAAGTCGTATATTTTGACAGTTTCATACATACAAATAATAGGTATTTATTGAAAACTATAACAAATGTTGAAAATGTTGTCCTTCAAGATCAATGCACTTTAAAATCCTCCATTCAAAATTTCTGATGATATTCTCCATTATTGTTCATATTTACAAACCAATTACAAAACTGTAGTCTACGTGGGTAATTAATTTCTAACAATTCTTGTACTGCTGTGACATGGTATGGATAAAGTTGCATATCTTTTTTTAATAACTTGTGAGTTGTACCAATAGAAAGGTTTATTTGTTGACCCAAATGTCGAACAGATGTTTGTGGTTCATTTTCCATTATTTCTTCAACACAATTGACAACTTGTGGTGTATGTTTCTTAACTGCTCCGCTGCCTGATTTTCTTAAGAGACTACCAGTTTCAGAAAAAAGTTTTAAAGTTCTATCCAAAGTATTCTTAAATTGTATATAATCTATTACAAAATGTGGAAACTCAACTTGAAATTCTACCATGCAATAAACCATCAATTTTTTTACCACTTCGAAAAAAAGCCTGGACTAAAAAAATTTTATGTTCTAAAGTGAAAGCCATTTTAAAACTGAGAAGCAATTTATTTAAACCAGAATCGACGCACGATTATTTTATGCACTAACTGATATTTGTGATTGACATTATCAAATGTCATTTGGATTTACGTTTACGGAACATCAAACACATACTAATATATTTGCGTCTTATTCTATCAAAATTTCAAAGTAACCTAGATTGACTTTTCAAATGAACACACGTTATGTATTAACATATTTTGTATTATGTATTCTTTTTATTTCGTATGTAGTATTTAGCCCTGTATAGCAAACGCCAATTAAGTTGGCGCGAGGAGGGGTAAGTTCGCGCAGGATTAAAAGTAGTGGGGAGATTTGTACTTGGTTTTACATCAAATGTCAGATAATTCTAACCTCTGAGCGTGTGTCACTTTATGATCCCCTAGCAAAGACATTATGTTCCGTCAAACGTCAATGACAAATGTATTCTGACAATTACTTGAGTAGTAGGGGTGGACGTTTTTAAAAACGGCTTCTGCGCACCCCTCCCCGCGCCAACTTAATTGGCGCTTGCTATACATACATATGTAATTTGTACAGTATGTACATGCTATGTATTTAAACTTTCAAATGTTTAACTTATTTTTTTAATTTTATATTACTTATTTTGTGATTTTTTTCTCTTTATATAGTGAAAAACTTTATACTGAAATTTCGGTCAACATTTTGGTCTTTCACTATATAGAGTGTCGACTGTAGTCGATATTAAAATTTTTTTAACCTCTCCAATTTCCATTGCTTTACTAGTGTATAACTGGTTGCCTACTATGCCACTAATGCATGGGCTATTCTTTTTTCATAATCACTAGAGACTGGAAACATCGGGCTGAAATGACGTCATTACGACGGACGATATAAATAGTCTACAACATCTGTAAGTACATCACGCAGTTATTGAATAGCATTATTCATTCGGTTAACCGCACACAAAAAATAGATGTGTAGTTAACCGAATGAATAGTGCTATTCAACAACTGCGTAATGTACTTACAGATGTTGTAGACTATTTATATCGTCTGTCGTAATGACGTCCATTTCAGCTCGATGTGTCCAATCTCTAATAATCACACATAGGGAATTTGTGTAAAAATAAAAAAAGAACCTGGTATATATTTTGCTTGAAAGTTTTTAGAATATTTTTTTATTATATGCTGACTTCATATAGGCCTTTCACGATAACAGACGAGACACGTGATAAATAGTTACAAAACAGGGTTGACAAATCTAGATCGCTTTGAGTTAGCTGTTGGTTAGTAAATAATCTATGAGGTTAGGTTTATGTCATTTTAAAATATTTACAAATCCTATTAATATGCTTTATGTTGTTATTATACATACACAAAAAAATACAAATAAAATCAAAATGTATATGTGAATTTATTTAGTTTAGATTACATATACAAAAATAATACACAGAAAATCAAAATACAGAGATTAAAATGGCTAGTAACATTGTGATAAACATATGATATAAATAAAAAGAAAACGATATTAATATGAAATATTAATTTTATTCAACATTTATGCTGTTTTCAGAATCATAATTACTTTCATTGATTATAAATGGCAATATGTCTTGCCTTTTCGAAAACCCACCATTTTTGAATTTCGTTTTCGCAATGGTTAATGCTGTTAGCACAAATGTCCGGAGTTACTTGGTTTAATGCCTCTTTCCATAATCACACATTCTTCTTCTTTCCTACCATATTTTCAATCATGGCAAGCATGCTAATTTTTGTAATGTTTTTATTATACCCCATATAAGTTCTATGGGGTTAAATATATATTGGTAGGGTGGAAGTCAAACAACCACATGCCTATATTTTTCTGTTAATTCATCAACTTCAAATATAGTTGGTGGTTTATACCTTTACGTAAAGATATAAATGAAATTATTGAATAAAATAATTAAATATATATGTACTAACCTTTCAATTAAATCCATTAATTGTATTTTTAAGGCAGTTTTGTCATAACCAATATTATTATTAGTGGTCAGCCATGTTTCAATATCATTTTGATTAGAAAATGATGAACTTTTATTTTTAATAGTACTCTGATAACTAGCATTATCTAAAACAATTGTGGAGGGTTCTAAATTCATATAACGTTAAAACGTTTGTAATATAATTAATAGAAAATATTATCTGTCAAACAGCAGAAAGCGGAAGTAATGGCCCATTATTATCGCGTTCTATTTCGAAATATTTCTATTAATGATTTCGTTCGCTTGTATTCCTAACGGTTTAGGCATGATTTATTTGTGAAAATAACTGACCCTATATATAGTATCGATTTATAGATAAAATGAAATATGTAGGAACTTGTAAATATGAACTTTTGTAAACAACTTTTTCGAATTACATTTCACAGAATCCAAGCTGGCAACCATGCTCAGTTCTGGTAACATAATACATTCACTTAATAGAGAGAAATACTAGGATTATTAGGTATTATTGTAATTTAAATGTTACTTGTTCTGAAGTAACTGTTTACCACGTGTCTCGTTTGTTATCGTGAAAGACCTATATATATTTTTTAAATATTTTGACTAAATTGAAAATGAAGTTCAACTCAGATGAAAACTAGAATATATAGAATTTGATGAATTTCTTTCTACAATAAAAAAAAACTGAATTCAGAAAAAAATTAGAAATTATTTCATTGAGCATAATTTATACATAATTAATTTTTAAGTTAACATGTTACAAACAAAATTACTTCGAAAAGGATTATTTACCTAATTGTACCCAAAAGACTAGAAAGACCACCCATTTGTCCTCCACCAAATAATTGCATTAACTGAGATTGAGACATATTGTTAAGAAGAGATTGAAGGTCTTGATCAGCACCTCCTTGGTTTTGTACAGTTCCTGAAGGATTATTTAGATATTCATTAATACGCTTACAATTTTCTTCATCTTTATCAGCATGAGGTTCTTGAAGCCAGAAAAAAAATTTTCTATTTGAAGACTTAAATTTGAGCAAGTACACACGACCAGTTGTACATTGAGTAACTTTAACATATTCACAATCATCAGGAAATATAATCAAATCATCTTCAACAATTCCTAAAAAATGTCCATGTTGTAGAAATAAAAAATTAAAATAAACTTAAACACACACCTGTGGTTCGGTCTTGCCAACAAAAATGCATTAAAGAATCCTCACTTTGATAAACATACAACAAACCTTTTCGTTTGTCTGGGTACACAGTCCGACCTAGAATTATATCGTTGAAAAATTTATAGTTCTACAAATATATATTTCAAATCATTAGTACCTTTCAAATTCATTTTTCCAGCTCGCATTTCTACTAAATGTTTTATTCCACCAGTAGAACCTGGACCTGTAACTGTATGACCAAAAAGAGAACCAGCAGGCATCTATAATATTTTTGGTTTGTGAAACAAAACTAATAATTACTATAATTCTACAAACCTTATTTCTTATCAAGCAATAAATTTGAGCAATAAATTTTATACACTTTGTTTGACAGTGTTCAACGTACTTGACTATTGTCCAGTTGTCGACTATTGTTAATGTCGGCTATTGTGCTGGGTGGAAATGGAAATCAACGAGCATGTCATATGAAATGACTAGCAAATTAATGTCAGTTCAGCCAACTTAAAGTAACCAAAGTAACCTATTTAAATGCTATTTAAAGCTTCTTTTCTTTCTCCCATAAATTTGTTATTTATTTTCTTGCACCAAAATAAAATAACAATAAATTGGCCTCGTTTAAAATACAGCATCTACACAAGTTTATATTTTAATTTTTATATGAAAAACAGATATTAATTTTTGGAAAAAAATAAATTTCTGAGAGGTTACAGTAAAATGTAAATTAATTTTGAAAATGTTTTTAGAACAGGTAATAAATTTTAAATGTCAATCCAAAAAATATTAAATGTGTTTTCTTCAAAATTAAAGATTAGTATGAAACTATGCTTAAAATAACGAATTCGAGTAGCAGTCAAATAAAATAAAAATCTAAAATGGGTTTAGGTAGGTAAATTTAGACGACACAATAAATTATAAAAGTTGCATTGGTAGGTATAGCAAACGCCAATTAAGTTGGCGCGAGGAGGGGGTGCGCAGAAGGCGTTTTTAAAAACGTCCACCCCTACCTCAAGTAATTGTCAGAATACATTTGTCATTGACGTTTGACGGAACATAATGTCTGCTAGGGGATCATAAAGTGATACACGATCAGAGGTTAGAATTATCTGACATTTGATGTAAAACAAAATACAAATCTCCCAACTACTTTTAATCCTGCGCGAACTTACTCCTCCTCGGTATTCTGGTTTATATATGTTATATTGTATATAAGTATTATGGTTTATATATGTTATATAACGTGTGTATAAATTGTCGCAAAAGCTACACGCAGCGACATTCTTCGTTCGGTTCTGAATAAAAAATCTTAATGTTAAAATGTCGTATCATGCTTCGTTTGTTTTCACGGGGTTCTTGAAGTTCAGACTTTTAGTGCGTAACTAACCTTTGCTCTTCGATATCTGTTAATAGAGATAGATGCAATTTAGTTTAAAGAAAAAAAATTTACTAGTATTATTTCGTAAACGTTTTCTTTTTGATTTAAAAGCTTGTTTTTAACATTTATTCATTAACGTACTTCCACGAAAAACACATTTGGCAACGTTGTAGAACAATAAGTTTGTAATTTCAAAGTGAGTTCAATCAAAATCATTACTGTCAAATTTTGACATTTACGAATTTACGAAGCATGATACGACATTTTAACATTAAGATTTTTTATTCAGAACCGAACGAAGAATGTCGCTACGTGTAGCTTTTGCGACAATTTATACACACCTTGTATATGTTCCATTTTCAAAGATGAGAATATTAAGGATTTTCTTCAAACAAAATTTCAAAATTGACTTAATGTTATACAAACTACATATGGATTATTCAAAATTCCAATGTTTATGTTTTTGTATATTTCAAAAATGTTATATAGCGCCACATATGTATGAATAGTTGTATTACTCTCTATGTGGCACTTAAGGAAATAAAAATTTGGAGCTGTCGACATTGAAGACCAGCTGATTAAGTCGACAATAAAATGTTCCGGTTGGATTTGCTTGTGGCAGTGTTAAATTTCATTGAAAACGGTGTCATAATTTCAAGAACTAACTGAAAATAGCTTAAGATTTTTATATAACAATGGATAAGCAGTCATGGGCACTTAAACATCAACAATCTGTGGCAACTGAATTAGAAAGGGGAGATGAACTTTTAAACAATGGCAACTGTGACAACCTGCTAGAGACTACTGATATACATTGTAAAAATAACGAAAACAAATGTGATAGGAAACTTATAGAAAATGATCTTGTAGCAGCTATTAGGTTTGTTTTACAATATTTTAATATCATTTGCTTATTACTTCATTTTAGTGAAAAATCAAAAATTAAAATACAAAATATTTTAAATGAAATAAATACATTAATTCCAATAGAAAAACTCTTTTTGTATTTGAAATTACCAACAGAAACTGTGAATAACATAGATCCTTTAAGACAACCTCTGAACCCTTTAGGTAGTAGAACGGAAATTAATCAAACTATTATGTGGATTAAAACGCATTTAGAAGAGGATCCAGAAATCTCACTTCAAAAAAAAGGTGTTTATGAAGAGTATACGTAAGTTATTTGACAGCAACAAAAATGTTAATATTAAATTAATTTCTTGTTTTAGTACTTATTGTGAGAAAAAAAAAATTAAAGCTTTATCTACTGCAGATTTTGGTAAAGTCATGAAACAGGTATATCCTGGAGTACGGCCAAGAAGATTGGGCACAAGAGGAAACTCTCAGTATTGTTATTCAGGCCTTAGAAAACGCATTAAATTAGCAACACCGTTCCTTCCAGATTTAGCACATAAGCTTTTGGTAAAAAAAATGTTTCAATATTAACTGTATGTAATTATTAATGTTTTAGACTGCAGAGTCTGTTGTTTCAACAATACCAGATTTACAAGCAGCTGCGTGGTTCATTATAAAAGAATGGACAGAGAATAAACTTGGCTCCAAGTTCCCATCATTATATTATTTAGCACATTATCTTCTAAAAAACCACTCCATAGGTATTGGAACTTCAGCAGCTTCAGTCTTAACTTCCTTTGTCCAAAATCAACATAAAGGTAATTTTAATATTTTTATTTACTATATGAGTTATATGTATATTTTATACTGTGTTTCATTGAGATAGGAAATGCCTGAGATCTGTAATCTTTATTTTCCTTTTTCAAGGTGTTAATGCTCATAATAGCTTTCAAAATGCCACTAGATATTAGATTTAATTCTAATAAATCTGAAGAAGTAACCAACTTTATGAAAAGCCAATTTACAATTTTTATTGAAAATATTGTTGAGGAAGAAACAGAAACAGCTCCATGTGATGACTTATTAGCCAATTAAATAAATTTATTAAAAGAGATTTACATAGAATTAATTCATATAGTTATGAACAAAAGTATAAATATCTAAGAGTTTAATGTTAAACACTAGAAGAGAATAATTATGATTAGATCAGATAAACAGCTAAAATCTGTTTTTTATGTTCAAATAATAAAAAGGCCAAGTAAGGAGAGAAAATTGGGTGGAAAAGTTGATATAATATCAATTGAAGTAAAACTGAATCAGAAATTGGAAGAATTGAAATTATTGTCCTAGTAGCAGTTGAGAATACTCATGGCTGCATTGTAATAAACTTAAAGTTATTTAAGGTAATAATAAAACAATAGCGATTAAAGCGACCTCCAAATTTAGCCATCTTCAGGTATATGATCCAGCCATGATGTCAGAAGATTTCATTATGTCCAATTTCAAAATATTAAATAAATTGATGAATGTAAGAAGCTAAATAACAGGAAATTTCTAAAAATTTATTCCTTTCTGTTTCATTTGAATATTACGACGTTCTTTTGAAGCCTATTTTTGCGCAGAAGTTAATAAACATGGTGATGTTGCAATTTATCATACAAATAAACTGCTCCAAGAAATTAACGCACTATGTAGTAAACGAATAAATATTTATTTTAATTGCTGATAATTTGTAGCAGTTGGCGTTGGTTTGTCGAACTTGTGTTGACATTTGATGTTCTTTATGATGGTAGTTACATAAAATTAAATCACATCCAATCATCATTTAATCATTATATCGTGTTTTATCTTGGTAAAGTTATCTTATTGTTTCTTGTTTTGCCTTTTCACCATTATAAAACGTGAATTTCGAAATTTGACGTGCGAAGAATGTGCGCAACCGGTGGTGTTATTAGAGGAAGGCTGGAGTTGTCGTCGAATAGGAGAAAGGTTCGGTGTGTTTCATACATCGGTATCCCAAATGATACAAAGAAATAGGGACAGTGGTAACCATATCCGACGACCTGGGCAAGGTAGACAAGCAGGTGTTTGCAATCTTAACGACAAGGAGTTCATGGTACTCGACTTAGCATAGAAACAGTTAACGTAAATGTCTAAGAGCTAATTGGGTATGTCGTCTGCCAGCCCAAAGCCCAGCCTTGTCCGTAGAACACCGGAGACGACCAAGTGAACGTTATGCTTAATTCAACATTCCGAATACCACATTATTTGTTGGAGGTTTTGTAATGGTGTGAGGATGCATTTCTTTGGCAGCTTGTATGGACTTAGTAGGGTTAAACAATGGGTGTATTAATGCTGATCGGTACATAACTAACATCCTTCAAGACTTATGTTGTTAATTATTATTTGTTATTAATGCAAGATAATGCATGACCCCACATTACTCTATAGTTTAATATCTTGAGGAGGTTGGAATCGACACCATGGATTGGCCAGCAAGAAGTCCAGACCTCAATCCAATAGAGCATGTCTGGAACATGCTTGGCAAATGCCTGCAAGATTATCCGAACCCAGCCAACAACTTGAAGAGGTAGGGCGCAGTCTTGTGGAAATATGGAATGGATTAGAGCAGAATGATATAAGTTCGTTTATTTTGAGGATGAATCGTCAATGTCAAACCATCATTAGATGCAGAGGTGGAAATACTCGATACTGAAGCTATTTCATAAAAAATGTTAATTAATATTTTTTCCGAATTTTCTCTTTTTCATTGCTTTCAATTGTGTATTAATTTGTAAAGGCTAATTTATTAAAAGATATAAACTTTATTTATTAAAGGTTGTTAATTATCAAATAATTAAATATACTTCTCTATCTAGTCATATATTATAGTTTTATAAAGGATTCCCTACTGGTGCGTTAATTTCTTGGAGCAGTGTATTCTAAATTCAAACCAAGAAAGATTATAACTAATTTCTCCGTTAGTTGTGATATTGAAATTTGTGTTGTAGACATAATTACCTTTCAATTCTAATCAATAGTGTTTGTGGAGAAATTTTCTTTGGTATTTGAAATTCTTCATAACGAAAATAAGTTGATTATATTTGGTGATGACTTTAATATTTCTTTTCTGAAGCAGATCCGTCACAGAGTTTATTTATTGATTTAAAATAAAAATTATGTATCTTGATGTGTTGACCATAATGTATCAGATAATTTTTCTAAATTTCTAGATTTTATCTAGTCTGTTCATCTTTTAGACATAATATTACTTGCAAACCTAAATTATCAACAAATAATCAAGCCTTATTTCACAATTATTCAAATAATATAGACATGGCTTAATTCATATGAATTTATGACTGAACGGTGCAAGTAGTAAGAGCATCGGACAACGGGTATTAGAGTCCTGTTGGTTGATGGATCGAATCTTGAGACCAGCGTGTGAGGTTGGTTGTTTCAGGATCGGTATCCGCTTCAGTTATCTTTAAATGTTTGCGAAGTGAAAGTCAGAACAACATTTCTACCTTTTACGGCGATAAGGTGTAGTAACAAAGACATGCAACACTTTACACATATAATAAAAAAACCTAAATATTACAATAATAATGTGTACAAACAAAACTTATGTGAATGGCAGAACATTACGTCACAATTTTTGTTTATATGACGTAAATCGATTGCTACAGGAAAAATAGTATACAAATATTATGCAAAAACAGAAAATGAAAAATGTGAGTGCAAAAAAAAACAGCGGTCCCGGAATCTTGACAAATTTTAAGATTAAGACACTGGGCCGCTATGCATACACCACAATAAAAAAACGAAACTTCTTTACATAAAGGAAAGTTTAAGAGACAGAAATTAACCAGATTTTACCTGCTACCATAAAAAAGATAATAACCTTTATTATCTAACAAATGTAAAATCTAATTACAGGACAATATAAACAATAATGCAGTTATTCCCCAATAACACTATAATAATCGCAATTCAATAAGTGTAGCTATTCATATAAAACTAGTGAAAAATAAAAAAAAGACAACAAAAATGGACATTATATGGTATAAAGGTGCTTTTTTTAAGACATTAGAAAAGTATCAGCTGTACGTGTAGTATATACAGGAACGGCAAAATCCATTTGTGTAACCAATGCCACACAATCAAAATTATTAAGATTCAATTTTAGTTAACTGATACATTTTCCAGTGACATTACTGGATTACAGATTAATAACTATTGCTTGTAGAACTTTACTATTTATAGCGTAGGCTCAGCGCATGTACAACTATGACACAATACACTTTAAACATGTTTGAGCATGTATAAACATGTCAGACCGAGAAGGTTTACCTCGTACATTTCAATCACTTTCTTTGCTCTACATTGTGAAACACGAACGTTAAAATATTTAAACTTTTAAACACTTTTGGAAGATTAATAGCATTAATCAAATAATTTTAAATAGTGATTACTAAATAGATTTTCTATTAAATTTAATTTTGAAGAAAATTAAAGTACCTATGTACTATAAAATTATATCTTTTAATATTTATTAAATGTAAATTAAAACAATTTTTACATACATATTTTATGAAACAAATTATAATTTGCATAGGAGTCATATGAATTTTAATAAATTTATTAAATACCATTTAACATACCCTGCTGCCCAGGAGTTCATTATATATTAAACATAATTTCCGTGGTTGTTTTTTTCACACAAATTGGTGAGGTTTGGATATCTGACGACACATAATTTAATATATTTTAACAGAGGTTTAACAGAACTTTCAATGCTGCGAGTTATGGACTTGGAACTTGAGACTTTAGAGTTGGTTTATCTGAAGAACAATGTATTCGGCTGTTACATTTGTAGCTCATGTTCACGAAATAGTAACAAACAACGACCGACATATCTGCTAGATGACCACACACAATGCTCTAGTATTGAATCCGTAACAATACATAGAATCTTTCACGTAGAGTTAAATGTTACAAAATTGTTTGGTGTTGATTCTACACCAATTAACGTATCAGCCAAAAACTGAAACAAAAAATAGACTTTACAATTATTCTAAAATCATTTTAAAAATTATAATAGGAAGTAAAATCGTTACGAACGCAAAGTATGGATTTTTGAAGACCTAAAATCGATTACCTGAAAGGACAAAGTTAGATGAAAAAAATCATCTACTTTGTTTTTTTTAGACGTTGATGTAAGCTATTAAAGGCAGAATACCGCTATGATCTCCTCATGTACATATTGATTGTTGAAGTTTTTCAATATCTAAGAGTAACGTGCTGAATACTTCATTACGACAATGCCTTAATGAAGAATAAGATTGAAATAATCGAACATTCATCATACTTACACGATCTGGCCATGTGTGACTTCGTTATTCAAGAAAAATGTAGGCTGCACCGATGCTGGAAGGACTTACTTTACCTACTCGTAAAGTTTTGTGCGTCTAACTCATATAGGTTTTTCGTATTTCAATTATTTTAGTGTTACTTTGTAACGAGCCATCGAAAACATTCATAATTGGAGTAGACTGTGAAATTGGGTTGGTACTTTAACCACTTCCACATAATGACACATTACTTGATGCTTGACAGTTTCAATTGGTTTCATTGTAAAAAAAGGTTGTGGCATTGAAATGATACTACAACAAAAAAGAAAACAAATAATTTATTTAATATCAAAATCATAATCAAAATTTACATATAGCAACAGAAGTTGTTGAAAATGTTGTCCATTTACATCTAAACACAAACAATTTTCTTAATAAGAGTTTTGAAAAATTTGACACAAACTTATAGTTTCAAAGTCAAATAATAAATTTCTTTATGTGGAAGTGGTTAGTTAAAGTATCAACCCAATTTCACAGTCTCCTCCAATTATGAATTTTTTCGATGGCTCGTTATAATCACGAGGTTTTGTGCGTTTAACTTACATATGTTCTTTGTATATTAATAACGGGTGTTCAGAAACATTCGAAGTCAAGTGGGCTCTGAACAAAAAATCGTATATCTTTACTTAAGTATCTGATTTGTAATAATTATTAAATGTCAACTGTTGTCTGTCAAAAATCAATCTATCTCAGACATGACTTCATATTTTCAAGGACTACTTTGACTTCGAATGTTTCTGAACACCCGTTAGATTCAGCGTTGTCCGTATGGCATTTTAAAACCCAAATGAGTATTATCTATTAGCGATTATTTTTGCAACATACCTTTTTTATATATTTTTTTTTGTGCAGGTGATATGACAAGTAATATTAACACTAATAGACATAAGGAGACTATAAGAAAAATCCAACAAAAGTTCGAAGGGAAAGACCAAAAGCGAAAATTACAGGTACGTGGATGTTTATTGTTAATGTAAATAAAATTAAGCATTCTTGTTTCTCAAAACTTATTGCATTGTTTGCTTTTATATGCCGTAAACAATTAATTAGCAATGTGAAATAGTCATATAATTTATTAAAAATTTTCTTGTTTAAACATGAATAATGGTGGTATCATCCATTATACATATCTTGAAAATTTAAAAGAAAATAATAGCCACAAAATGTGACATTTTTAAAATTCAATTAAATATGTTTTTGCATTGCTGCGGTATCCAATTGTTAATTGTATACTTTATCACAAAAAAGATAAATGCAAACATTGTGTTAAGAATAGATTGCATTTATTAAATTATTATTTATATATTATTATTATATATTATTATATTATATATTATTTATATTTATAAAAAAGTATTTGGGGGACACTATAATATATATTTTTGTGAAAATATTGTTAAGTGCTTGTTTTCTTGCTATTTATCAGTATATATATTATTCAGCCGTATATGTTAATACATAAAGTTATAACTAGAGACCGGACACATCGGGCTGAAATGGACGTCATTACGACGGATGATATAAATAGTCTACAACATCTGTAAGTACATCACGCAGTTGTTGAATAGCACTATTCATTCGGTTAACTGCACATCTATTTTTTGTGTGCGGTTAACCGAATGAATAGTGCTATTTAATAAGTGCGTGATGTACTTACAGATGTTGTAGACTATTTATATCGTCCGTCGTAATGACGTCATTTCAGCCCGGTGTGTCCGGTCTCTAGTTATAACCTACAACTCAAAAACAGTTTGGTATTTACCACAGATATTAAGAAAGATATAATATTGTTTTGGTTCTAAAGAGAAAAAGTATAAAATTATATATATATATATATACCGCGATATCATAAAGTTTCTGGGTCAACGGTGGCCATGGGGTGAAAAACGTCTGTCTTAATTTATATCATCCTTTTGAGAAAAATCTGATAAAATTTTCAGGTTATGTGTCATACTGACATTAAGATTAATATATTGACAAATTTTAACGTCAGCATGACACTTAACCTGAAAATTTTATCAGATTTTTCTCAAAAGGATGATATAAATTAAGACAGACGTTTTTCACCCCATGGCCACCGTTGACCCAGAAACTTTATGATATCGCGGTATATGTATATATATATATATATATATATGTAGATAAAATAAATTAAAATCGGGTAAGCGGTCTGTCAATTAAACAAAACTCCTTTATTAAATAACCCTATGTTTCGCAACAAATCTAATCATTTTTATTTTTTATTGTACGTCAATTTTATTATTTTTCAACTCTACATTTTTATCCCCAAAAGAAGCAACAAATTTGTTGCGAAACATAGGGTTATTTAATAAAGGAGTTTTTTTAATTGACAGACCGCTTACCCGATTTTAATTTATTTTATCAATATATTACGGTCGATAATTTCGTTTAAATTTATATATATATATATGAAGGTGTAGTTTCTCGGGTTCTTGGCCGCATGTGAGTTTTGTCCTGAAAAGGACTATTTACTCGACGTTTCAAAGAGATCGCACTCGGCATCTTCAGGAGCTAGTCGGTCTGTCGCTGGTTAGAGCTGGAGATCGTCTAATGTGCGCCTGTATGAGTCGTTGAATTTTGTTTTGCGGTCGAAGTTGCCTCCATTTCCACTCCGTTGTTTTGTATCTCCCAGGGTTGTGGCGTGTTTGAGTCTGATTTAATCGTGCGTTGTTGTGTTTTTTGTGCGGTCCTGTGTGTATTGTGTGTGTAAAGTCTGTGTGTCAGTCGCTTTTTTGCGTTTAAGTCATGTGTGTTCGTTTGTTGGTCATCATCACATTTTATTTTTTTTGCGTTTCAGTTAAGTGTGTATTTAATGTTTATTGTTGTAAAGTGTTATTATTGTCTGTGTTTGTATTACGAAGTATTGTATCTGTTCTTTTGTTGCGTTTGTCGAGTGTAATGTTATTAGCATATTGCCTAAGGCAAGTGCTAATTCGTCAACTGTGTTAAGTGTTGTTTTGTTTTGTCTTTGAGTCCAGGGATTATTTGTTGGGGGTGGTGTTGGTATATATTTAGGTTTGGGTGTGGTTTTGTTTGCTGGGTTGTTTGGATTGTTAGGACAGTTGATGAATGTGGATAGGTGAGGACCACCTCAGTTTGCACACTTTGGTGGGGTTGTTTTAGTCTTGGTACATAAGTGTGTCGAGTGTTCGTCGCCGCATTTCATGCATTTGTAATTTATATTGCAGTTTTTTTGGTGATGTCCGAAAGTCTGGCATTTGTGACATTGTATTATGCCTGTCCGTTTATTTAAGGGTTCTATTTTGATTGCAAGTCCGCAACAGTCGCGTAAGTTGTAAATTGAGTTGTACTGTCTCGTTAGTTCGATTAATGCCAGTGGTGCAGGTATGCCGTGTTTACCGTTCATTCTTTTAATTTTTAATGTCGGGTAACCTTGGTCCGTCAAGTCGTCGGTGATGTCAGTGTCTGTGATAAAGGTAGGAATGCCACGCATAACTACCTTTAGTGTCTTTTCGCTTCTCAATTGAAAAGTGTAAAATTGTATTTGTTCATTGTCGAGTATGTGTTTAAGTTTTCGGTAGTCTTCGTCAGTTGTCGGTTCGATGTGTATGCCTGGTTTCACCAGTTTGTTTTCTACAGTGTTAATGTTGTTTGATTTAAGTATGTGTCGTATGTGTGTCCATTTGTCTTTTTCGGTTACTATTGTTGGTGAATTTTGTGTGGTTTTCGTGTTTCAGTTTTTGTGTTATGTGTGATGTTGGTTTTGTCACTTACCCTGGGTGTACTGTTTGATGTTGACGGTTGTGGAGTGAGTTCGGATGTTTCTTCTTCCATTTTTTCCTCGGTTTTGGTGTCGAGGGCGTCGTATGAATTTTTTATTTCTATTGGTGTACCTGCGTGTTCTGTTTTCTGTTTCTTCGCTGTTTTTTTGGGGGTTTGTGAATGCGTCGGTGATTGTGTTTTCATTTTTCTGTTCCGGTTGGCTTTTTGTCGGCTTTATTGGGCTTGTTTCTTCTGTGTGAAATTCTATTTTTGCTGTCGGATTGTCGCGATCTACCATAAATATTTGGGATTGATTACGCAAAAGTTGTTGGATGTCTGCTTCCTCAGTGGTATTTTCAATTATTGTTTCAGCGTCTCTAAGTTGCTGATCGGTACATCTTCTTCTGAAGTTGGGTCTCAGCGCCAAGTTAGTAATGTAGATAGTATTTTTATCTGCTCCGGCCATTTCTTCCGGGTTCGTTTGACGAATGTCGTCGTAGGTGCTCTCAACTGCGATGCTGCTGTATCAGAGATCGCAGAGAGAATGATGATGTGCGCCTTTTTATATGAGACTTGAATTTTGTTGTGGTCGGAGTTGCCTCCATTTCCACTTTATTGTTTCGTATTTCCCAGGGTTGTGACGTGTTTGTGTCTGATTAATAAATAATCGTGTGTTGTGTGTTTTTGTGCGGTCCTGTATTGCGTATGTGTAGTCTGTGTGTTTGTCGCTTTTTGCGTTTAAGTCACTGGTCATCGGTTTTTTGCGTTTCAGTCATGTGTGTGTTTAATGTTTGTTGTTGTAGAGTGTGATTATTTTCTGTGTTTGCGTTACGAAGTATTGTATCTGTTCTGTCGTTGCGTTTGTGGAGTGTAATGTTATTAGCATATTGCCTAAGGCAAGTGCTAGTTCGTCAGTTGTGTTAGGTGTTGTGTTTCTTTGTTTTTGTGTCCATGGGTTCGTTGTTGGGGGTGGTGCTGGTATGTATTCGGGTTTGGGTGTGGTTTTGTTTACAGGGTTTGGATTGTTAGGACAGTTAAGGAAAGTGGATAAGTGAGGACCACCGCAGTTTGCACACTTTGGTGGGGTTGTTTTGGGTTTTGTACATAGGTGTGTTGAGTGTTCGTCTCCGCATTTCATGCATTTGTAGTGTATGTTACAGTTTTTTTGGTGGTGTCCAAATGTCTGACATTTGTGGCATTGTATTATGTCTGTCCGTTTGTTTAGTGGTTCGATTTTAATTGTGAGTCCGCAGCAGTCGTGTATGTTGTAAATTGATTTGTATTGTCTCGTCAGTTCTATTAGTACAAGTGGTGCAGGTATGCCGTGTTTGCCGTTCATTCTTATGATTTTTAGTGTCGGGTAGCCTTTGTCAGTCAAGTCGTTTGTAATGTCTGTGTCAGTGATAAAGGTAGGAATACCTCGCATAACTACCTTTAGTGTTTTTTCGCTTCGTAATTGAAACGTGTAACATTGAATGTGTTCTGTGTTGAGTATGTGTTTAAGTGTGCGGTAGTCTTCGTCGGTTTTCGGTTCGATGTGAATGCCAGGTTTCACTAGTTTGTTTTGTACGGTGTTAATGTTGTGTGTTTTAAGTATTTGTCGTATATGTGCCCATTTGTCTTTGTCTGTTATTATGATTGGTGCGATTTTGTGTGTTTTGCGTGTTTCGGTGTTTGTGTTTTGTGTGGTGTTTGTTTTGTTACTTACCCTGGGTGTGCTGCCTGAAGTTAACGGTTGTGGAGTGAATTCAGCTTCTTCTTGTTCCATCTTTTCTTCGGGTTTGGTTTCGAGGGCACTGTAGGAGTTTTTTGTTTCGATCGGTGTAGTTGATTCTTCTGTTTTCAGCTTCTTTGTAAATTTAGGGTAGGTGAAGTCTTCGATTTTCTTTTCCGGATGTATTATGTTCTGTTTTCTGTGGTGTTTTTCTTTTTTGGTCGGTTCGGGATCTGTTATTTCTACTTGTATTTTAGGTTGAACCGGGTCTACTACGAAGAAACTCGGTGATGTCTGTAGTAGTTGTTGTATGCCACTTTCGCTCTGTGTTTCATCAATTATTGATTGCGTTTGTTGAACTAATTCAGGTGGCCAGAGTTCAATCATATTGGGATTCACTATTAATTTTGTTAATGTGATAATTCGCCCGGCCATTTCTTCCGGCTTCGCTTGACGATATTTCGTCGTATGTTCTCTCAGCTGTGATACTGCTCGAGCAGAAGGCGCAGTGAGAATGATGTACGCCTAGCACTACCTCTTGTTATATGCTGCTGTGTCGGGAGGGGGCGTCCCACTATTGACGTCATGCGTGCGCGGCTTCGTGTAATTGGTCCGAGTGCCTGTAAGTTCCCTGGTCGGTTCGTGTGTCTGTGTAGGGGTTGCGATCTGTCGGGATTTGGTTGTGTTTTTATCTGTCGGCGAGCTAGGAGCGGTTTCCATGTATGCGGCAAGCGCTGGCCGTCGTCACGTTTATTTAAGCACTATTTAAGCAATTCTCGTCGTTAGGTTTTCACTTTTGGCTAGGATCTTCGTGTTTTCAAAGTCGATAGAGTGCCCTGTCAGAAGTTTATGTTGTGCTAACGATGACGTTACTTTCTTGACGACCGCGTTTAGGTGTTCTTCTCTTCTCACGCTAACTCGCCTCTTTGTCTGCCCCACATATGATTGATCGCACACTGAACATGGTATTTCGTAAACGCCCTGATCTTCTAGAGGAATTCTGTCTTTCGCATTACATATTTCATCAGCTATTTTTCTGTGTGTTGTGAAAACGGTGTCGATGTTGTGTCTTCTTAATAATCTACTGATTTTGTCTGTAGTTCCCTTTATACATGGAAGGAAAGCTCTGGACGCGAACTCTTGTTCTTCTGTTTTTCGCGCCCAGAGCTTTCCTTCCATATATAAAGGGAACTACAGACAAAATCAGTAGATTATTAAGAAGACACAACATCGACACCGTTTTCACAACACATAGAAAAATAGCCGATGAAATAGGTAATGCGAAAGACAGAATTCCTCTAGAAGATCAGGGCGTTTACGAAATACCATGTTCAGTGTGCGATCAATCATATCTGGGGCAGACAAACAGGCGTGTTAGCGTGAGAAGAGAAGAACACCGAAACGCGGTCGTCAAGAAAGAAGTAACGTCATCGTTAGCACAACATAAACTTCTGACAGGGCAGGGCACTCTATCGACTTTGAAAACACGAAGATCCTAGCCAAAAGTGAAAACCTAACGACGAGAATTACAAGAGAAGCGATAGAAATAGAAAAGCGTCCTAAGTGCTTAAATAAACGTGACGACGGCCAGCGCTTGCCGCATACATGGAAACCGCTCCTAGCTCACCGACAGATAAAAACACAACCAAATCCCGACAGATCGCAACCCCTACACAGACACACGGACCGACCAGGGAACTTACAGGCACTCGGACCAATTACACGAAGCCGCGCACGCATGACGTCAATAGTGGGACGCCCCCTCCCGACACAGCAGCATATAACAAGAGGTAGTGCTGGGCGCACATTAGACGATCTCCAGCTCTAAACAGCGACAGACCGACTAGCTCCTGAAGATGACGAGTGCGATCTCTTGAAACGTAGAGTAAATAGTCCTTTTCAGGACAAAACTCACACGCGGCCAAGAACCCGAGAAACTACACCTTCATCATACGTCCGCGAGAACATCAAGAGTAACAAATATATATATATATATATATATATATATATATATATATATATGGTAAATTCAATTTGTTGGCGATTTAAGGTCTGGTAAAATATATTTTATATTCCTTGAAAAAGGCATCATTTGCCGAAACATGTAGTGTTGTTTTAAATATATATATTTTGAAGTAAAACCAGACCTTAAATCGCCAACAAATTGAATTTACCATAACATACAAAGGTCACGAAATAATTACCTTTATATATATATATATATATATATATATATATATATATATATATATATATAGAATAAAATAAATTAAAAGCGGGCAAGCGGTCTGTCAATTAAAAAACTCATTTATTAAGTATCCCTATATTTCGCAACAACTTTGTTGCTTCTTCCGGAGATACTACAAGATTAATGAGAAATAACATTAAATAAATAAGCGTATAAAGCAGTAGTAAAATACTTACAAAATGTAGAGTTGAAAAAAATAATAAAATTGATGTACAAGGACAATAAAATTTATTAGATTTAAAACTTAAAGTAACTATAGATACAAGCCTTTAGAGTCTTTAAAAAACATGTATGTGTAAAAGTTAAAACATGAAAAATAAAAAATATAAAACGAAACATGTAGCAAAAAACTAAAGTCACAAGTATATAAAAAAAATAATTTATTTTTTTTTGTTTTAACTTTTACATATACATGTTTTTTAAAGGTTTTAAAGGCTCGTATCTATAGTTACTTTAAGTTTTAAATCTAATCAATTTTATTGTCCTTGTACGTCAATTTTATAATTTTTTTTCAACTCTACATTTTGTAAGTATTTTACTACTGCTTTATACTCTTATTTATTTAATGTTATTTCTCATTAATCTTGTAGTATCTCCGGAAGAAGCAACAAAGTTGTTGCGAAATATAGGGATACTTAATAAATGAGTTTTTTAATTGACAGACCGCTTGCCCGCTTTTAATTTATTTTATTCAATATATTACGGTCGATAATTTCGTTTAAATTATATATATATATATATATATATATATATATACATACATATATACAGTTCATAAAGTATAAGTTTTCAGTTCAAGGTCAAATTCGAAGCATATGATTCAAATCAGTACTGCGGAGTCAAATGAAGTCATGTATTCAGTCGCGGAAACAACCGTCTGTCATCATAAAATACATAAAATAAATGTCATGTTTCGCAAACATTGTCAAAATTTCAGTTTTACTTGCAATATAACCAAAGAAAGCAAATACGTAACCTACATGTCAAAATAATGAGTAAAGTGGGAACATGAATAGTTCAAAAGTATTGTTTCTTTTCTAGTTTTATATAAATATTTTCAACACATGAAAACTGTGCGGAAATGATTACTTCGAACAAATTTTTTTAAATGTTATTTAAAATTATAAACTCACGATAATATTCGATCAAAAATTTATTTAAAAAGAAATATTTCAAGTCAGATATCAATTGTGAAATGCATAGGTATTGAAAAGATCTTTAGGACCGTATTCACAGAAAACGGAATAATGGTTCATTATGAAATGGTCGTTTTAATTATAATGATCATTAAATGAAATAGCACATTCATAAACGTTAGAAAGAATTTTTTAACAGATCAATACGAAATTATCGATCTAGGGAATTTTAACGAAATTATTTGGGAAAAACATACTTCACTGTAATCAAATCACAGCAAATCGCAAAAATGGAGATGTCAAAACGTGTAAAAGGAAAACACTTTTCGGACAGAGAGATTTGTCTCTTGCTGGATATTGTAGAATCACATATCGGTGTTATTGAGAATAAAAAGACCGATGCCATCACATCGAAGGGTAAAACAACAGCATGGGAAGAAATCACACGTAATTTCAATAGCTCAAATAGCGGTCCACATACAACAATTGAAAGTGTTCTATGATAATTTTAAACGAAAAAGTAGGAAAGAACAGGCGGATGATAAGGTTAATTTTTGTAAATTACACAATATAAGTCCATTACTTAATAAATTTAATGTAGGCTAATCTGTACCTCACAGGTAGAGGGATGTTTAGAAAGACTCTAGGAGAAAATGGAGAACGTCTCCAAAGCATGTTGAAGAAGCATTCGAATGTGATGCCAATAACTTTGACAGTGAATCATGCTATCACAAAAATATAGAGTCTGGTAAAGTTATATGTTTATATTTACGGTGTATTCAACTAGTTGTCATTGTAGATCCTCTATATATTGTAGTAGAAGCTGACAACGATGCTATCATTGAGTTAAGCGAATTAACCAGTATTAGTAAAGAAAATAATCCAAATTGTGTTAATAGTGAATATATATTTGCCAATATAAAAGAGTCGGATCCACTACAAAGTAGTTCACTTGAAACCCAAAATAATGTACCTAGTATATCCGTTTCAAATAACAAAACTAATAAACAAGCATTGTTAATATAAAGTGGTGCATATGAAAATATAAACAATACCACAAAGCTACCTGTAAACAGAAAAAGACAGTATCTTCAAAATAGAACAAGTGCAAGTGACGTATATGCAAATTTAAATGACATTGTTCATAATAGAAAAAAAAAATCAAATGAACAAATTTATTTAAAAAGAAAGTACGAGTTGGCCATTGAAGTTCAAGAACAACAACTTCGAAATGCACAATTGGATGAAAATATTCTTCAAGCAAAATTAAGGTTGTATCATATTACGAGCCTTAGTGAATACAGGGGTGTTAAAAATGTTTGCATTATTAAGAATGACATACCTACCGAAATCATTTTCTTGCACTATATCTGGGTTAAAAAGATTGGGAATGTATTAATTTGATGAATAATTTAGATTTCTACTTAACTTATATATTGTTTATATTTTAAATAAATTTAAATATATTGTAATAGAATGTAAAAGTTATGTTCGTAACTCTTTGAAAAAGAATTAAAACCTTTTGAAAGTTGTAAATATATGTTGTCAAATTAATAAAAGAAACATTTATATAGTCTACATTTAATATTTTATTGTTTCTTAAGAAAATAATGGTATAATAATACAATCCAAATCCATATTATCCTTTATTAGATGAAGATAATATTTAACAAACACATGAGGATTTTCTGATAACTACATTTGATAATTTTGCAGGTTAGTACACTACCGATAAAAAAAAATCCACCAGTAAGAAAAACAAACTTCATTCAAATAAAAAATGTTGCCTCGAGATCTTTATCATGTAATGTTTCGTTGAACCAGTGGCAGTAATTTCTTCTTAGCTTCATATTATGTGCATGCAAATGATGCACATGATGATTTTTATGGCAATATTAATGTTACTATGTCAATTCTACAAAATATAAATACAAAAATATTTTGCCAAAATAAGAAAGTTACCTGATTATTAATGTTTAGAGAAGTAAACTTGATTGTTTCAACCAAATAAAAACTTCGAAAATATTGTATTATTTGCAATATGTTATTTTTAACGGGAATGGGATATATATTACAAAAATTAATGAAAACTAGTCAATTTCTGATTCTGACTCAGAACTAGAGTCATTTACATTAATTATTATTCGAGCAATCTCTCGAATAATAATTAATGTAAATGACTCTAGTTCTGAGTCAGAATCAGAAACTGACTAGTTTTCACTAGGGCAATCTCTGCCCTATCAAGAAATTGCTTGCGCTCGTGCCATTTTTTAATTAAATTTTCCGCATGCCTAACACAATTATACCAAGTATTTTCATTACACTGTTGCAGTTTCATTCCACATTTCTTTTACTCATTCATCTGAATAACCATTTCTTCCAATATTTGAATTATAATAATTTTTAACTTTAGCCCAAATCATTTCAATTGCGTTGAAATCACAATGGTAGGGAGGTAACCTTAAAACTTCATGTCCACTTTCTCTTATTATTTCATCTATAATAAATATTTTATCTTTATGATATTTTACTAATTGAATTAACTTGTTTTTAGACATTGCAGGTGAATAGCTTATATCTTTTTTTCTCAACCATTCCATAATTTCTGTTTTTTTTGGAGGAGGTATTCGGTTGTTTATTTTGAATAGCATTATGATAAGGAGCATTATCCATTATTATTAGTGATGGTACTTCAAGATTTGGTATAAGCTGATGATTTACCCATTCTTAAAGGAGTCACCATTCATTTCTCCATGGTAATCACCAGTGATTGCCTTTGATGGAAAAATCAGACTAGCTCCTTTAATGAAGCCATTTTCTGTGCCAGCATGAATAATTATAAACCGTTTACCATTCATAGCCTTCGGGTTTCCTAACACTTTTTATATTATCATTTTGCCAGGATTTCATTCTAAAGTTGAATTTAAGTTATTTATATATTCCCTTAAAAACACATTTCTCATGCAGACTATATTTAATTTCTCTGTGAGTGCTCTTCTGTTACATTCTTTCTTGTATTTAAAACCAATATCTTTAAGCAATATTGCTAAAGAAATTGTACTCGTATGAATAATTCTTTCGTTGCCAAAATATTTCTTAGAGTTTTTAAGGTAAGATGTTCTCCTGAAAAATTTGAACATGTAATAAATGTTTACATTAAACACATACTTTCTTTATACATGTCATAAACAGTATTTCGAACTTCCATTTTCGTTGCTTCTGGTAAATCCTTAGTTTTTGGCTTCCTACAAGACCTGTTTTTGCCAGGAGATGATAAGACTGGATTCTGAACGCTACGATGTTTAATAGTGTAGACCGTTCTACTAGAAATATTAAGGGCTTGTGCTACCCTCTAAAATAAAACTAATTTTATAACTGCCTTATGTGATTATGTGAATTACCTCATGAACACGATCGATGGACATAATTGGCCCACCATTCTCTTTTTCTCGTTCAAAATAGGCTGTAAAATTTAATACAAGCTGTTGAGCTTGAGAACCAAGCGGCTTACCAGGCATCTAAGAAATATTCTGTCAAATAAATAGGTTAGAAATGTCAAAGTGATAATCAAACAATTTCGTACTTATTGCCACTAATTGATATTATTATTTATTACCAGTATTGTTCTCAAAAGGACAAATTTTGTAACTTTTTGATGACAAACGAGATATTCAAATTAGATTACTTAACCAAGAAGTCAGAATACCGGAAACAAAGTCAATAAACAACAGTATTAAAATAATTTCACAGCAATCCGAATATCATAAGACTATCTCCTAGACAACCTATCCCTTTTTATTTAATATAATATTTCAAAGACGTACGTCTTAACTTAAAATGACAAACGTGTGTAGTATTACAGCGCGTATTCATGTGTGTCAGAAAGAGATAAAGTACAATTTGCGGTTCCCACTTGGGCAGTACGAACTGAAAACTTATACTTTATGAACTGTATACTCGTACATATATCAATTGATAAATTCTTGAACGGCTAAGAAATTATCTAAACACACACACACACACACACACACACACACACACACACACACACACACACACACACACACACACACACACACACACACACACACACACACACACACACACACACACACACACACACACACACACACACACACACACACACACACACACACACACACACACACACACACACACACACACACACACACACACACACACACACACACACACACACACACACACACACACACACACACACACACACACACACACACACACACACACACACACACACACACACACACACACACACACACACACACACACACACACACACACACACACACACACACACACACACACACACACACACACACACACACACACACACACACACACACACACACACACACACACACACACACACACACACACACACACACACACACACACACACACACACACACACACACACACACACACACACACACACACACACACACACACACACACACACACACACACACACACACACACACACACACACACACACACACACACACACACACACACACACACACACACACACACACACACACACACACACACACACACACACACACACACACACACACACACACACACACACACACACACACACACACACACACACACACACACACACACACACACACACACACACACACACACACACACACACACACACACACACACACACACACACACACACACACACACACACACACACACACACACACACACACACACACACACACACACACACACACACACACACACACACACACACACACACACACACACACACACACACACACACACACACACACACACACACACACACACACACACACACACACACACACACACACACACACACACACACACACACACACACACACACACACACACACACACACACACACACACACACACACACACACACACACACACACACACACACACACACACACACACACACACACACACACACACACACACACACACACACACACACACACACACACACACACACACACACACACACACACACACACACACACACACACACACACACACACACACACACACACACACACACACACACACACACACACACACACACACACACACACACACACACACACACACACACACACACACACACACACACACACACACACACACACACACACACACACACACACACACACACACACACACACACACACACACACACACACACACACACACACACACACACACACACACACACACACACACACACACACACACACACACACACACACACACACACACACACACACACACACACACACACACACACACACACACACACACACACACACACACACACACACACACACACACACACACACACACACACACACACACACACACACACACACACACACACACACACACACACACACACACACACACACACACACACACACACACACACACACACACACACACACACACACACACACACACACACACACACACACACACACACACACACACACACACACACACACACACACACACACACACACACACACACACACACACACACACACACACACACACACACACACACACACACACACACACACACACACACACACACACACACACACACACACACACACACACACACACACACACACACACACACACACACACACACACACACACACACACACACACACACACACACACACACACACACACACACACACACACACACACACACACACACACACACACACACACACACACACACACACACACACACACACACACACACACACACACACACACACACACACACACACACACACACACACACACACACACACACACACACACACACACACACACACACACACACACACACACACACACACACACACACACACACACACACACACACACACACACACACACACACACACACACACACACACACACACACACACACACACACACACACACACACACACACACACACACACACACACACACACACACACACACACACACACACACACACACACACACACACACACACACACACACACACACACACACACACACACACACACACACACACACACACACACACACACACACACACACACACACACACACACACACACACACACACACACACACACACACACACACACATATATATATATATAACAATTGATAAATTATTGGAGTTTTTTAATTTATCAATTGTCATATTTAATAAACTTATATATATAAAATTATAAATAATATAAAAATATATAATAATATATAAATATATGTGTTTTAACTGGATTCCGGGCTTTCTTCCGCGTTTCCACTGTTTGGTCTTCGTAAAGTCCGGTGCTGGTTTCTGGACGACGTTTCGGCAAAATCACATTTGCCATCTTCAGGTCTGCGATAACTGTCTACTTCTGGTTACTCGTAAACTGACATAGTCGGGTTTAGGATGGTGGTTATACACCCGATTAGCGTTCTAGTTGGTTACACTTGGTTGAGTGTGTGCGCGGCTCCGTGTCGTTGGGCCTGCAGCTGGAGTGTACTGGCTGGGTTGCGGTGTAGGTGTTTTTGTTTGTTGTTGACAACTTCTTTGCTTAATACTGGTTTCCATGCTGTTGGTAGCCTCTGGGTATCATCTCGCGAATTCAAATTGTCCTGACGTTTCTCAATTTCGATAGCTTCCCTGATTATTCTGGTTTTCATATGTTCTATGTTCACTAATAATTTGGTATTGCTGAAGTCTATCGCGTGGGACGTTTCCTTTGCATGCTGAGCCAAAGATGAAGTTTTCTTACGGAGTTTTGGTGTTCATCTCTTCTTACGTTTACCCTTCTGTTTGTTTGGCCGATATACATCTTCTCACAATTACATCGGCCAAACAAACAGAAGGGTAAACGTAAGAGGAGATGAACACCAAAACTCCGTAAGAAAAGACGAGAAAACTTCATCTTTGGCTCAGCATGCAAAGGAAACGTAATAATTTATTTAAAGCATGAATAAAGACTAAATTGCTACCTTTCCATAGGAATGATAATGTGGTACCAGAAGAATAATAGTTTAAGAACGGTCAGAGACATGTTTTCCGTTAATTATCCTATACATTGTGCGAAATCACTTTTAAATATTTTTACCAAATTCAAAGAAGATGGTTGTTTTCTAAATTCCTACAAAAAAAAAAAACAATCACTTTGTGACGAGGTTCTTACTGGGCCTAATTGGGCATGTCAAAAGTTTACCAGTTTCTATCTGTTCCAGCTTAAGAACATCAAATTGAAACGGGGTCGGTTTGTGTCTCTGACTGTCGGTTAATTATAACTAATTATAATCAAAATATCTTACTAACTACTTAATAAATCAACATGATTTATTTATCGGTTGCTTTGTACTTTAATCGGAGTCGGCATAATTAAATTTATTAATTATAATATTAACTTTCACTTCTTAGTAAGTGAATTAAAATACCAAAGACAAAACTTATGTCAGTGAGTGTACATGTTTCGGTAATTCAAAAATATATCGTGGCGGCGCTGTTGATCCTTTGCATCAACATGAGAATTTTGAATCTGTCAGCTCGATACAGAAACCAAAAGTCACAATTAAAATTTTTTGAAACTAACGACTATAAATGTTAAACTAAAAGCATCGTGAGTTTCTTGCACAATTACGGGTAGTTACAGTCGTAGTTGAAAGAGTTCGGTAAATCTTTATTAACTTATTTTGGACGATATATTATAGTATATCTATTTTTGTTTTCTAACACGTGTGGGTGTTATTCTCAAGCTGCGGGGTCGTTTTTTTATGTGTATTAAGAAAAACGCACTGGATAACAATAACGAAAAAAATGTAAGTTTATTCTCTATATTCTCGTAATATTTTATAAACATAAATGAGATTCGTAAATTTGAATCTGATAACAAAATGTAATAAAATAAAATAAAATAAATTTTTAGTAACATTAATCTAACAAAGTCTTCAAAAAAATTCACATACATATGATATTTTCTTGACCCGAAAGATATTTACAATAGTCGATATACATATGTTTATTAACAAAAAAATACATACGATCTTAATTTAAAGAAAATATTTACCTAAAACGTGTATTTTGAACATATTAATTGGTCTCGTTATTCTTCGTGGATAAGTAATGTGGTAGTATTCTACTAATCGGACACGAAAAAGCTACTACGGACGTGTTTATTGTTTGCATACAGACGTTTTGAACATTCGGCCGGTCGCAAGAGAATTCTTATGAATGGCTCGCTCGGTCGGGAATATCTGGGGGAAAAACGCGTTCAGTTGAATCGGAACGTGCTTATGAATTCGGAGGACGGTGAGATTCTAAATATCTCTGGGATTATAACTTTACTGCTTTCTAATTACCAGTCGGAATTCTGATTAAAGAATATTTCGGGGAAAATACTAATTAATAACTTCAGGAATTTATAATATATTGAATAATAAATTTAACACGGATTGATTGTTAGTAACTCAAAATTTCTACATGGTTATCTCTGTCACTGGAGTTACTATTGATTCGGGAATTTCGGTAATACGAAACAAGTTGCTTTTATTTCCCTTTTTATTTTTGATAAGAAAAACATCTACTTTTGAATTATTCAGCTTTCTTTAATGCAAAGTTTTATCTTGATTGTTTCGGTGACACTAACACTAGAGATATATGCTTACAGTTACTTTCCTCTTTTTTCTCCCCCGACCCTCTCTTCGAATGCAGAAGACTACTGAGTATAACGGATGTCACGTTTGTACAGAAAATTAGTGGAAATGGTTCGTACAAACGCAACATAAACGGTGCCAGATTCTTTATTTAGAAGAAGGTAGAGTGCGGGGGAAGACAACTAATATGATCTTCAGGAAATATAACTCATCTACTTATGCCTCAACTAAAATCAATGCACAAACAGAAGAGAGACGGTTCCTTAATTCTTCGCTAAAATCATATCAGCGTAGAACTAAGGTTGGAGGAGAAGGTTGGGGTATCTCTAGTATTAGTCAGGAAGCCTCGGATTGACTGGCTGAATAATTGCCTTTTCTGTGTAATTTTAGGCCTTTTATATAGAAAATATTGAACAAAAAACGGTCCTTATTGGAAGGGGTTCCATTTCTATGAATATTTAGTGGAATATATCCACGCCGGCGTCAACAATAAGAAGGGGTCGCATATTTTCGTGTTCACACGAAGCAAGCGTACGAGCTAAGTACAATTACATAATATTCTTAATAAATATATTTACACAAATATACACCGCTCTCCAAACTTAAGACCATTTTGTGCCTTTAATACTGATTGAATTAAACAAGTGCAAACATTCGCTAATAATCTTAAGTTTGAAAGTGAACTTCGTTAGAACTTTTAGATGTAGCCAGGCATTTTGTGGTATCATACAGTTGGTGTTCAAAAACCTGAAGGAATTAAAATATAAGCCATACAACATATCAAACCATCAAGAGCTTTTCGAGGAAGATAACGTAAAACGAACTGATTTTTGTGAAATAATGTTTAATATGTTAAATGAAAACGAAGAAACTTTAAATAAAATAATTTTTGCTGATAAAGCAAACAGTTTCGTAATAGATTTAAATAGTTTCTTGTATATTCTGTATGGCAATCTAAATAATTTCCCTTTGAAAGCTTAAACATTCATATCTTTATCAGTTAGAAAGCATAATAAGATGAAACTCATTGAGTTATTTCTTTAGCTAATAGAAAAAGATTGGGTGTAATTTTAATAAAATAATTATTTTAGATTACTTATTATTTTTTAAATTTTTATTTAGGAACATTATCATATTAACATTTTTCAATTTTAGTCTTGCACGCCTTTGTTCTATTATTAAACCAGCTGTACTAAACACTCTTTCGCTTTCTGCTGAACTTGCTGGAATATAGAAGTATTTTCTAGCACATTGTTCTAAGGGTTTTAGCTCTATTCCTGTTATCTGGAAGAGAATCCAAATAAAAATACACTTACCTTTTTTTAACTTACCTTCCAAAATAGAAGAGGATCTACATTCCAATTTGAATTTGGCCTTTCGAGGTATCACCTTATAACGAGCCATCGAAAAAATTCATAATTAGAGTAGACTGTGAAATTGGGTTGGTACTTTAACCACTTCCACATAATGACACGTTACTTTATGCTTGACAGTTTCATTGTAAAAAAAGGTTATGGCATTGAAATGATACTACAACAAAAAAGAAAACAAATAATTTATTTAATATCGAAATCACAATCAAAATTTACATATAGCTACAGAAGTTGAAAATGTTGTCCACTTACGTCTAAACACAAACAATTTTCTTGAAAAAATTGACACAAACTTATAGTTTCAATGTCAAATAATAAATGTCATTATGTGGAAGTGGTTAAAGTATCAACCCAATTTCACAGTCTACTCCAATTATGAATTTTTTCGATGGCTCGTTAGTTATTATTACATTAGCTGTAATTGATTTTACTTTCTTTATTATTTTTTCTTGCGAAAATCAAAATAATGAAAGTGACTTTTGATGTGGATTAATGTCTGTTTTAACTACAGGCACTTGTTCTTTATTTTCAGGATTTATTTTCTTCATAATATTAAACCTTTCTTGTTCTCAAAAAGAAGTAGACCCGGTAGCATTTTCAGTACTACGAAAACCTCTTTTATATCGAGGGTCTAAAGCAGTACCAACTCTTAGTTTCTGATCGTACTTCAATGAAAATAGCCTTGATAGAAAATAGCTAAGATAGAATAGAAATGTTTTAAATGATTAGATAAGTTTCTGGTGTTTCCACTAGTCTTATGTTCTTTCCCATAAGTTATACATTTATAGATATAATAAAACACAGTTGTATAGTTTCAAAATAATATATAATGTTAACACACTACATATGTTTCACCACACTGTGGCTTCATCATGTGGATGAATATAGAGTATATTCATCCACCTGATGAAGCCACAGTGTGGTGAAACATATGTAGTGTGTTAACATTATATATTATTTTGAAACTATACAACTGTGTTTTATTATATCTATATAATGAAGTTTCAACAAGTATCTCCTTCGTCGATTATCAAGTTATACATTTAGCCAGTTTTCTGTCATTTGAAGCTTTAAAATATTTCCAAACAGCTGATTTTTTCCCTTTCTTGGCTTGCTTAAAGGGTTTTATCTTAGTCTTTTTATGCACTGATTCTCACTATATTCTGATTCATCTTTATCCCTTGTTGAGTGCAGTGACAGACTTCTTGTAGGTTATTCATATGATAATCTGCAAATTATTGTTTAGTTATACATTACACACATAGATAACGAGATAGTGCACTGTACTGTTTAAAACTTTTTTGGGCTACATACTATTTAATTCCCCACTACTATTTTTTAAGATAAATTTCTCGATTTTATAAAACCACTTATTCGTAAGATACCATGAGGTGTTATTTGTTTAAGGTATACATTATTTTATCGTGTTACTGGAATACCCCCAATAGGTGGCTTACGTTCGGTAATTCGTTAAATATGACCGTTCTTAAACTATTATTCTTCTGGTACCACATTATCATTGCAACTTTTTCTTCTTCATTGTATTTATTCATGTTTTAAATAAATTATCTATTTTTCAATAAAATGTATTTAATTTAAGATTCATGTACGAATAAAAATTCAGAAATATTTGTCATTAGTAATCATAGCCAACCTTGATATTTTAAATGGGATGTTATACTTTTTATTGCTTTTTTAGCTTCCTTGTAAAGTACTATAACACTTTTATATGAAGGTTTCTTTCGAAAAAATTAACCGTTTTTGAATTATTTTGATTTTTGTGAAATTTTTTGTTTTTTCAATGTACTTTTGAAAACCATATATCTCAGGCAGGCGTATTTGATCTGAACTAAGTCATATTTTTACTGGAGACAGCGAAAGGTATAAGATTCCGAGTAATGTCTAAACATTTAAGAAATCTCTTACAGCGTGTTCGAAATTTATTGATTACACAGGCCTGCATAAAATTTGTGATGACGTGATTTTTGTTTGTTAAGCTCAGTTTTTATATAGCAATAACTAATTAAAATACAGTTGGTCTCTACCACCCACAGATTTTTTTTTGCACAAAAGAAAAAGAAAAAAATATAAAAAAAATCTTATAATAGGCGTTTTAATACATTTTAAAATGAATGTACTACTTCAAATTCTAGGTATTAACCCAAAAATGATTTTCTGTTGTGGTTTTAAAGAAATTTGTTAAATAGGCTCTCATTACCTGATGTAAATCTTTTATTACATGTATTAATTTTGGACAAGATTTCCGGGAATTTTTACCTGCTAAATCCTATTTATTATGCTTTCACTTTATTAGTTCTGCGAAGAAGGATTTCAAATTTATCACTCCAAACAAAATGTATATTTTAATGTCATTTACTTCATTATAGCTCTGAATGTCGATCAGTAAAGAAGTAAAATTAATTTGTCTTTAGTGTTGCGCGTGGTATTTGATAAATAAACATTGCTTAAAAATATCTAGCCGGTGTTGCAAAAACAAACCAGATGATTTCTGTTATATTTGTGGATATTTCGTCTTGAAAAAGTTTTAAGAGACCAATTGGTGAATTTGTGAAAAATGCATATTATGCTTATTTCAAAATCAAATTAGGAGATCAAGATAAAGATTGGGCACCGCACGTTGTTTGTAAGGTATGTGAAGAAGGTTTAAGGGAATAGAAAAAGCCTTCCTTTTGGAATACCGATGGTTTGGAGAGAACCGCAAAATCATCATGAAGATTGCTACTTTTGTCTTTGTGATATTAAGGGGCATAATAGAAAAACTTTGAAACATATTTTGTACCCAAGCAATATTAAATCAGCTATCAGACCAGTTCCTCACAGTGATCATGTACCTATACTTATACCCCCCAAAGTACTACAAGAAGATATTGAAACCTCTTCAACTTTCGGCTCCTTACAGATGGATAGTGATTTTGAACAATCAACCTCAGGTCAAAACCAACCTCAGCTATTTTCACAAGTCGAACTGAATGATTTAGTAAGAGATTTGGGACTTTCAAAAGATCTTTCTGAACTGGGAACTGGGGTCTAGGTTGAAACAAAAAAATTTGCTTGCCCCAGAAACTACCTTCAGATCTTCCTTTAGCTGAATATGACAGAAAAACAACCAAACGAAGCTTTTCTGAAAAACGAAAACGTTTTTTTAAGAAGCATAAAGAATAAATAACTATTTCTAATAGTTTCTATGTGTATATTTTTGTATTTTTTTAAATATAATATAAAACTAGCTTATAAATTAAATAAATCGTGTTTTTTCTATATTTTTTGAATTTTTTTTTAAATTTTAGCTTTAATGTTTTTGTAATAATTATACATAACCACGTTGAAAACGAAATTTATAACGAGAATTTAACAAGCGTAACGTACATATCTACAATTGTTAAGGGAAGTAGTACTGCCATTTTTGAATAACCTACCATACAATCTGATACGGCAATGTTGGTTTCAATTGGATGGAGCACCAGCTCACTCTTCAGATGAGGTATATCTGGAATTAACCACTATCTTCGAGGATAGGTGGAATGACCGCAATGGACTTTGGTTCTGGCCACCTAGATCTCCGATCTGACTCTCCTTGATTTTTATTTATGCGGTCAAATAAAGAATGAGGTATATGCGTCTCCCGTGCAAAACAGAGAATAGCTTACAACTAGATTAAGCGACGGTTTTCGAAACTTGAACGCTCACCAAGGAAGAAAAGCATTTATAACAGAGTTCAGAAAAAGAGTGATGCTTTGTTTAGATCGGAACGCAGATCATTTTGAACATTTGCGAATATCATTCTTAACGCATTATGTATCTTTAATATGTTGATTTTATTCACTTTTTTACTCGTTAATGTATGGTTATTTTTTTTATCTGATATATAAAATATTTTCTCAGTTTTGTAATTTATTTTCTTTTCTAACCTTTTCGCAAGAAGTTTGATGAACCTAAATACTATTGGTATAATTCCAAAACTATTTTGATTTTTTTTTCCAAAGCTTTCTACTAATAATGCTCAATTTAGAAAATAATCATTAATAACTCTAAACCTATGAGTGATAGGCATAGGGAAACCTATACTTGCACGATGCAAAATGTTGATCTACTTACTATAGCGTGCTCTTCTACAGGCTGTTCTATTTAAAAAAATCGATTTTCCTTTAATTAAAGATTAGTTAAATATAATCAATAATTTTCGAACATTCTGTAGAGATTTCTTAAATGTTTAGACATTACTCGGACTCTTATACCTTTCGCCGTCTCCAGTAGAAATATGACGTAGTTCAGATCAAATACGCCTAAGATATGTGGTTTTAAAAAGAACATTGAAAAAACAAAAAAAAAATCACAAAAATCAAAATAATTCAAAAACGGTTAATTTCTTCAAAAGAAACCTTAATATAAAGTGTTATAGTACTTTACAAGGAATCTAAAAAAGCAATAAAAAGTATAACATTCCATTTACAATATCAAAGTTGGTTATGACTTCTGGTATAACCTAATATGGTTCATGGGTGTAAATATTTTATTTTAATACACAAAGTATTAAGATTACATGCCACAAATTTTCAAAAGTACCCTAAGATATTATCCCAGAAAACTTCTAATGAACGGGTTACGTGAAGAACCCTGTATATACCGGGTTCTTTTTTATCATTACGCATAATTATATATATATATATATATATATATATATATATATATATATATATAGTAAATTCAATCAGTTGGCGATTAAAGGTCTGGTTTACTTCAAAGTATATATATTTAAAACAACCCTACATGTTTCGGCAATGATGCCTTTATCAAGGATATCCTTGATAAAGCCATCATTGCCGAAACATGTAGCATTGTTTTAAATATATATATATACTTTGAAGTAAACCAGACCTTTAATCGCCAACTGAATGAATTTACCATATCATACCAAGGTCACGAAAATATTATATTTATATATATATATATATATATATATATATATATATATATATATATATATATATATATATATTTATATATACCTATATAATTTGTATGACCCCATTTTGCCAAATAGAATAATAGAAGTTATTAAGAACTATACACTTAATTATGAATAATTAGCTGAGTCGATTTTTCCCACTGTTTGTACATACATATATTGTATTTTTTAATTGTAATTTGAGTGTGCATTTATATTTTTAAATAATTGCTAGAAATATTATAAATACTAGATAATTTAGAAGCGTAGAATATTGTTCAATAACTCTGTTTTTTTATTAAATTCAAATATTTTAATTAATTTAATAACTAAAATATTTAAAGAATATACTCAAAATTATTACTTCAATATTTGTTTCACCGGACCATACAATATTTTATTTTTCACTTGTCTATAATTGGTTGTTTATATCTGTGATATATAACTCCATCATTTCGCCCTATGGCATAATAAGTAAAAAATACAACAATCTGAATATTTTAATGCTAAATTACACAATTAGAAAATGTTCCACTAAATTTAACATCACCTCCATGATGTGATAAATTTACGTTTGCACTAAATTAGCACACATTATTTACTTCACATTTGTCACCTCGCGATATCTTGTTCTTAGACGCCATACTGTCTTCTATACACGGTGTCCCGTATCGTTATGTTCAAATTTTAGGAGTGTAAAGTAGACTACATTTCAAGTAACAAAAACACAAAACTTGTATATCCATTTTTATTTGTTTCAAAATTACTGATCTATGAATGTGATTGTCAGATCATGAAAAAAAATGTAATCCTAAAGTCAATACAAATTGATTTCATTTAAAAAAAGTTATACGATTCAATAACAGGCCTGTGATTATCCTAAAATAAATAAACACGTGTCGTAGTGCATACAGTAATTTCATGGAGATCTACAAAAAAGAGTACTGGAAATTGATTTATGATAAAGAAGGTTCTTACTTATTTCGTAAGTGCTGAACCATGAATATCATACAATAGACAAATGTTCAGATGACTGTTAACGTTGCATTTTTTAATAAAGGATTACATTACAATCAATTCATACCACAGCTTATTAGCGAGTGGACACGTTTTCTTTATTTAAAATGCCTTACCGATTTTCTTCTTAAGAGTATGCGGACATGCATTTTGTGTATGGCTACTGTAACGGCAGTGCACGTCAAGCAGTTATTGAATACCGACATCGGTTTCCCGATAGGCGCATTCTTCATTTCAGAACGTTTCTGGAAGTACACAGACAATTTCGGGAATGCGGACTGCGTGATTATCTTTTCGACCGAGGAGTAAATTTGCCAGCAGACTTAGAGGAAGAAGCAGTAGCTATTGTTACAAAGGATCAAACTCTGAGTGTACGTGGAACCGCTAGACAACTAGGGGTGCCACGAACGACAGTTTGGCGAATTTTAAAACGTGAGGGCTTATATCCATATCACTATCGCAGGGAATACGGTTTGCTTCAGGCAGACCACTATGCTCGTCTAGTTTATTCAACCTGGATATTAAGACAGTCACGGCTCCATTTTAGTTTCTACGGAACAGTCCTCTGGACAGATGAATCTACGTTCACGAGAAGTGGTGTTACAAATCTGAGAAACCTGCACAGGTGGTCATCAGAAATCAGATGACTTGTTGATTGGTCCTGTCGTTCTTCCTGGGAGGTTAAATGCGGACAATTACCTTCAATTTCTTTTTGACGAACTGCCAGGTCTTTTAGAGGATGTCCCACTGAATGTTCGACGAGATTTGTGGTTTCACATGGATGGGGCACCACCACCTTTCGAAATTGCTGTCCGAAATTGGGTTAACGTCAATTATCCAAGATGGATTGGTCGAGGTGGTCCTGTTGCATGGCCACCCAGATCACCCGATCACCCCTTGACTTTTATTTATGGGGGTACATGAAAAATTTAGTCTACGCGCAAGTTTCGAACACAAGAGAAGAGTTGTTGGATCGTATTCACCTGGCTGCCGAGCAAATCCGACAAAACAAGTATGAAATTCGGATAAGTACTTCTTCTGTTGGCTTACGGGCACAAGCCTGCATTCAACAAGGAGGTGGACATTTCGAAAATATTATTAATTGAACTTGTTTAAATAAAATCAGTTTTTATTGACTTTAGGATTACATTTTTTTTCATGATCTGACAATCACATTCATAGATTTGTAACTTTGAAGCAAATAAAAATGGATATACAAGTTTTGCGTTTTTGTTACTTGAAATGAAGTCTACTTTACACTCCTAAAATTTGAACATAACGATACGGGACACTTGTATATTCTTCTGCAATTGTATCACTCTTCCACTTTCCATGTCTTTTCAATGACAACATATCAGCACCAGCATCCACTAATAGAGTTGCTGATGTACGACGTAGACAATGTCCCGTGTACTCATTAGCATTAGGATAACCTAGAAAATTTGCGACTTTTGAAGGTACGCCACCAAAAGTATTTTTACCAACACAAGAAAAGTGCCGCTTCTTTTAGTCCTTATGGACGCAATGCTGCATATTTCCTATACAATTGCAGGGCATTTATTTCATTTTCCTCCACAATAGTAAAACTTTTTGCACCGCCAGTCTTCGTCTTTTCAATGTTTATCAGTACAACTGCTCCTCTATTATCTATATCATCTACCGTTAACTGTACAAGCTCATCTCTTCTTAATGCTACAAAGATACCCATCACCAGTACAACCTATATCAAACATAATTAAATATAAACCAACACCGACTAACCTATGAATATCTTTTCCAGAAGATAGGTATCGCTTGAAGCGTCCTTGAAAAATTTTAAGATGTCTTCGCGTGTTAAAATCTTGGATTTTTTTGGGACATATCCTTTTGAATGTTGTTTCAGAAAAGCCTCTAGCCGCTTGTAGTTTACTATGTCTATTTTCTTATCGACTAACCATGTTGCCTTCAACATGGAATACTTTGATCATAATGAACTTCGACTAAATACTTCAGACTATAAAAGAAACACAAAACCATCAACACATAAGCTTAGTAATAAAATATTCAAGAAATGCCAGAAACTGACCAAAAAAGTAGTAGTACGTACCAGTTTATGAAAATATCTCATTAGAACTGTTTCATTGACAGTCCCCTAACTCCCCATCAGCTTTTACTGCTCGTTCGAGTATTACTTCCAGAATTTCTTCTTCCATCATATACGTTGTAATACACTTCACAAACCACTCAATCGTCATAGATACAAAACAACGTATAAATACAAAGTAGACTTGTGATAGACCACAGATCAGTAATAATATAGATGTCTTTGTCAAGGGAATTCCCTTGACAAAGGCATCATTGCCGAAACATGTAGGCTTGTTTTAAATATATATATACTTTGAAGTAATGAACCAGACCTTTAATCGCCGACTTATTAAGTTTACCTTATATATATATATATATATATATATATATATATATATATATATATATATATATATATAGTTACTACAAGAAAGATTGAAAGGTCACAAATACGCAAAAAATCAAACTGCTTTAAAAAAACACCAATCGACACTTAAACATAATTTTGATTTTGAAAACACCAAAATAATAACACAAAAAAAGAACACAAAAGCTAGAGAGGTCTTAGAAATGATACACATTTTCAAAAATAGCAAAACAATCAACGACAGAAACGAAATCGATGGGCTTTCAAAACTCTATTACCCTCTCATTAAACAACAGAACAATCAAAAAAAAACCCCTGCACGCACAAGACAAAAACGGGGAAAAAATAGCTCCCATTAGAAAAAACAACTTTAACGTATACCCCTTAATACGGTCCTGACCACCATGCTCATTCCAAAAACAGAAATTAAAACCCCCGCAAACTAAAGTATTAGTTCACTTACAATATCCGCACAAGCACTATCGTTCTAAGAAAATCGGTCTCGGATGTCAAACACATGTGTCACGTAAATGCGTACCCTTATAAAACAAAAACGAACAACAAATGTGAGTTTATTTATCTTTTCTTTGTTCTCTTTACTTATTGTAGTGTAATTCAACTTTCCAATTCATTCATACAGTTGTTAGTCACCTTAATGTCTCCCTACCTATTCATTTTAGCTATTTTTTTATGTTAATTTTATGTAATTTTCAATGTTAAATGTTAACTCAATTTGTAATCATTTTTTAATCTAATTTTAAACTTATAATTGTTAATAATTGTTAAGTCTCCAATTAATTCATACAGATATTAATCACATAAATGTCCCCCTACCATTCTAAGCTATTTTAATTTAATGTTATTTAATTTTCTACGTAAAATGCTAACCTAATTCGTAATTCATTTCTTAATATAATTTTAAATTTAAAATTGTTAATTTAATTGTTATATCACACGAAACAAACACAGTTCCTCATGTTCATTGTAATGATTCTTGAAAAAGACTGAATTGATAAAAGTCGAAACGTCGTAAACAAACATCAAAATTCAATAAAAGGTCGCTAAAACCAATAAAAATCTATTATTTTTAACATTAAGACACGGCCAATAAAATAAAAAAGAAAAACAAAATTCTTTAAACACTAAATTATATATATATATATATATATATATATATATATATATATAATAACTTCGTGACCTTGGTATGATATGGTAAACCTAATCAGTAGGCGATTAAAGGTCTGTATATTACTTCAAAATATATGTATTTAAAAAACTCTACATGTTTCGGCTATATACGCCTTTTTCAAGGCATCTTTTTTCATTTTGTATTCTCTTGAAAAAGGCGTATATAGCCGAAACATGTAGAGTTTTTTAAATACATATATTTTGAAGTAATATACAGACCTTTAATCGCCTACTGATTAGGTTTACCATATATATATATATATATATATATATATATATATATATATATATATATATATATATATATATATATGTGATTTGTGGGGTAGACTTCGTTTGTATTAATTAGAGACCGGACACACCGGACTGAAATGGACGTCATTACGACGTACGATATAAATAGTCTACAACATCTGTAAGTACATCACGCAGTTGTTGAATAGCACTATTCATTCGGTTAACTGCACATCTATTTTTGTGTGCGGTTAACCGAATGAATAGTGCTATTCAATAACTGCGTGATTTACTTACAGATGTTGTAGAATATTTATATCGTCCGTCGTAATGACGTCATTTCAGCCCGATGTGTCTGGTCTCTAGTATTAATATCGTTTTTGTGAATTAATAATTCATTTTAAAGTGAAAAATAAAACGTCATATGAAGCTTTGGCATAACTCGATGTTTATAAATCTTGGGCAATTTACAAAAACTGTGGCCCTCGTATATAAACATCCTCATTATACCCTTGGTACATAAATAACTATTAATGAATCTTCCGGTGACAAATTAGCATATTTTTTCGTCCACTCAATGCTAGCTGCCTTGTTTTTCGTCGTTAAAATAGTGTATTTTTAGTCTTACAACCTTTTAGCCAAACTTCTAAAAGATATCGGTATAAACGAAACGCGTTGAAATAATAGTACTGGTGGGCGCTTTTACATCTACAGCTAGCTCAAAACAAAATTTTTAATTTTGCTTTTAAAAGATATCCACGAACGAAACGCCTTGAAATGTTAGCGTTGGTGTAAACTCTTACATCTGCAGTTAGCTCAGATAGTTTCTTGCGGTTGTGGAGGCTTTCATGAACATAAGTTCTTTTTTTTTTAGTTCACGAATGGTTTTCTGCCAGATCTTGTTCTATTTTTAAAAGTACCTAATACCTGGTTTCTCTTAATTGTAGTACGAACAGTACAACTTTTTTTTTCAATTTCCGGTTTATTAATTCTTTCTTCATAGAGCGTAATAATCCTCCCCTTTTTTGTCTCACTTAGTTTGCGAAATAAAAAGCGAAACAAACACATAAAAACATACTTCGAAACTATCTATTTGGCGTATTGATGACTAACAGGAAAACGAATATTTGTACATACGCTTCTAAAGTATATCTTTTCAGTTCGTACTGCCCAAGTGTGAATCGCAAATTGTACTTTATCTCTTTCTAACACATAATACGCGCTGTAATCTATGCACGCTTGTAATTTTAAGTTAAAAGGTACTATCGAATTAAAAAAAGTGGTACAGTAGTGATGCTATATGTAAAGTCTATTTTTAAGCATTTTAGTATTGTGACGTCACTAACGTACTTAAGATCGTAGTCGCAAAAGTCATTTTTGACATTTATATATTATTTGAATATTTAAATTTGACTCCTACATTTAATATATACCTACATTTACGCAGCCTAATTTAAACCGATTAAAATATGACTGAACCATTTTTTTTAAAATTCGATAGTACGTCTTTGAAATATTATATTAAATAAAAAGGATAAGTTGCCTAGGAGATAGTCTTATGATAGTTATGATATTTGGCTTGCTGTCAAATAATTTCAATACTGTTGTTTATTGACTTTGTTTCCGGTATTCTGACTTCTTGGTTAAGCATTCTTCGAATTCGCATATTTGGTTTATCATCAAAAATTACAAAATCGTTTTTTTTTTCAAAACAATACTGATAATAAATAGTAATATCAATAAGTGGCAATAAGTACGAAACATTTTGATTATCACTTTGACATTTCTAACCTACTTAGTTCATAGGCTCATAGCATATTTCTTACCTTAAAAACTCAAAGCAATGTTTTGGCTATGAAAGAATTTGTTCATACAAGTACTTCTTCTTTAGATTTAGATTGCTTAAAGATAGTGGATTTATGTATAAGAAAGAGAAAAAAGGAGAGCGCTTGAAGAGAAATTAAATATAGCCTGCATGAGAAATGTGTTTTTAAAGAAATATGTGGATAAGTTAAATTCAAGTTTAGGGCCTTGCTTCTTGATGAAACTTGGACATTTTGAAAAGGCAATAGAATGAAATCATGGCAAGATGATAATGTAAAAAGTGTTAGGAAACCCGAAAGCTATGATGGTCAACGATTTATTATTATACATGCTAGCACAGAAAATGGCTTTTTTATCTGATTTTTCCATCAAAAACAATCACTGGTAATTACCGTGGAGGAATGAATGGTGACACGTTTAAGCAATGGGTAAATGATCAACTTATACCAAATCTTGTGGTACTATCACTTATAATAATGGATAATGCTCCTTATCATAGTGTTATTGAAAATAAACAACCAAATACCTCCTCAAAAAAGCAGACATTGTTGAATGGTTGAGAAAAAAAGATAAGTTATTCACCCGCAATGATTAAACGGAATGAATTAATACGATTAGTAAAACATAAAGAAGATAAAATATTTATTATAGATGAAGTAATAAGAGAAAGTGGACATGAAGTTTTAATGTTGCCTCCCTACTATTGTTTTTAATGTTGCCTCCCTACTATTGTGACTTCAACGCAATTAAAATGATTTGGGCTAAGGTAAAAAATTATTATAATTCAAATATTGGGAGTATGCCTAATTGCGTTAGTTAGGCATACAGAAAATTTAATTAGAAAATGGCATGAGTGAGAGCAATTTCTTGATAGGACAGATTGCTCCAATAATAATTAATATAAATGACTCAAGTTCTGAATCAGAATCACTATTTATTGTTATAAAAATAGTCCATTCACTTTAAAAATAACATATTGAGAAAAATACAAGTAATATTTTCGAGGTTTTACTTGGCTGAAACAGGCAAGTTTATTTCTCTTAAATTTCACTAAACATTAATAACCAGGTAAACTATCTTATTTTGACAAAATATTTGTGTTTTTAATACTTTGTAGAAGTTTAATACGGTAATATTAATACTGTCATAAAAATCATCAGTGTGCATCATTTGCATGTATATGATACAAAGCAGCGAAGAAATTACTGCCACTGGTTCATCGAATCATTACATGATAAAGGTCTCGAGATATTTTATTTGAATGAAGTTTGTTTGTCTTATTGGGGCGCATTAACTTGCAAAGTTATCAAACGTAGTTATCAGGTAATGCTCATGTGTTCGTAAAATAATATATTCATCTAATAGAGGATAATATGGATTTGGATTGAATTATCTACAAGATGAATTATTATACCATTATTTTTTTAAGAAACAATAAAATATTAAATGTAGACTATATAAATGTTTTCTTTTAATGCATTAACTTGCAAAATTATCAAACGTAGTTATCAGGTAATGCTCATATGTTCGTAAAATATGATATTCATCTAATAGAGGATAATATGGATTTGGATTTAATTATTAACAAGATGAATTATTATACCATTATTTTTTTTGAGAAACAATAAAATATTAAATGTAGATTATATAAATGTTTTCTTTTATGCATTAGTTTAAATGTAATTTCAAAATATATAACGTGTCCACGAACAATCCCTAAAGAATGAAAAGGGTGATTATACATACAAAAGTATGAAAAAAGTCTATCAACTTGGGTTCGGAAATGCTTCTTAAGGGAGCTACCGCACTATAGAGATGGCGTCACAAAACTGGTATGACAATAACAATTTTTGACATTGATAATTTTCAAACGATACTATGCTGTATTGTTTTTTTTTGTTTAAGCCGTAGTGTAACAAAATCCTTCCATCTAGTTTTTTTACATTTGTACTAAATATGAAACAAGACCGCTCCACATCGGACGTATTTTCTTGAAAACGGTTGGTTTTTCCGATGTTTAGCAAGAGAACATTTTTAACATTAAAAATATCATGGAATTATAATCTTGCAAAAAATTATAATTAATCACAAAGGAAAAAAGTTAGTGTCAAGAATGTATAGGGCCCCTGACACCTCTCCAAAACTGTATGCGATAGTCACTGGCCAAATAAACGAAAAAGTGTAAATTATCATTTGTAAATCATGTACCAAATTTGAATCGTTAATTAAATGTAGTTGAAGACTAATTGACCAAAAACCAATTTGGTGCCGCCATCTCTACAGTGCGGTAGCTCCCTTAAGAAGCACTTCCGGACCCAAATTGATAGAAACTTCTTTAGGGATTGTTCGTGGACACGTTGTATATCGACAACTTTCAAAAGATTTTAATTCTTTTTCTAAGAGTTACGGGCGTAATTTTTGCATTCTTTTCTAATATATTAAAACTTATTTAAAATATAAGCAATATATAAATTAAGTATAAATCTAAATTATACATCGAATTCATACATTCCCAATCTTCTTAGCCCAGATATATTGGAAGAAAATTCTTTCGGTAAGTATGTCATTCTTAATAATGCAAACACTTTTTAACATTAAAGCTCTTTTTCAATATCTATGTATTTAATTATTCATATCTGACTTGACATACATATTTCTTTTTAAATAAATTTTGCATCAAATATTCTCGTGAGTTTATAATTATAAAAAACATTTATAATAATTTGTTCGAATATTAAAGTAATAATTTCCGCATAGTTTTCTTGGGTGGAAAATATTTATACAAAACTAGAAAAGAAGCAATACTTTTGAACTATTGCATCTTTCCCCTTTACTCATTATTATTATTATTTTGCCATGTAGGTTATGTAAATGCTTTCTTAAAATTTTGACAATATTACAAAACACGACGTTTATATTTTATGATGACAGACGATTGTTTCCGCGATTGAGAATACTGACTTCATTTGACTCTGCAGTACTGATTTGAATCACATGCTTTGAATTTGGTCTTGAACTGAAACGATATACTTTATGAAGTGTACATACTCTTATATTACCCTAACAACTTAAATACTTATTTATAACCCAAACACAAGAATTCTAGGTGGCTAATATTGGCGAAAGTTCAAGAAACATGTGGATACTTTAAAATATTTAGTTTTGGAAACCGATGTCTTTTTAATTTTTTTCAGTTTTGATTTCAATTACTAATATTTATATATATTTATTTTATAGTTTGACAGTATATAGGGAATATATTATTTAGTAAGTTACATAACAAATTTCTAGAGAAAAAAATGAATTAAGTTTTTGTCACCTTATCAGAAAAATCTGTTTTTATCATAGACTGATGCAAAAAATAATTAAATTAAATATTTAAATTTACTTATTGGCAATATTCTATTCAGAATCAAAATTTATCCCAAACGTTCACTTTTTTTAATTGTGCTAATAGAATTTCTTCCAGTAGTTTTAGATACTTCGGTTGGATCGCATACTTCTTTTCTCAATCTACACTCTTAAAATTTTATTCAAATAACTAGTGTAAATAATATGTGTGCCTTATTGATAATATACCTTATTGATAATATACTACGTTATTAAAGTCTTACAGAGATGAGATACCAAAATTCTGGTGCCAACAATGTCTGTCTCCACAAAAATCTATAACAGAATTATTGTCTTATGTTTCTTGATAAGATGTGTTCTTTTTTTAACTATTATGGAATGCCTGGTGCCGCATCTGGAGTTGGTTTATAAGAACCTTTCTCCGTGCAAGTAGTACATTTCATTTTCATTTTTCCGACTTTGAGTAATTGCGTCATTAGTTTGAATATATTTATTTTTGGTAAATACTCGCCCAGACCAGGGATATATTTTAAGTAATTTAAGTTATTGATGCACATGCTCTTTATTGAAAATCATTATAATAGAGTGCAGAACGCTCAAACTTAAAACAGATATCTAAGATTAAAATCAAGGTTTTCTTTAGAAAAAACTAAATGTTAGTCAAATTTTCACAGAAAAATTGATCATGGAATATGGAATATGATTTCGTATACAATATTATTAATATTTAAAAAACAGTTATTTATGCACCAAGGGCGTTATGGGTATTATATTGCTCCGATGTCGACTTTAATTCAGCCCGAGGGCCTCTGGCCGGAGGGATGAATGTCGACCGAGGGCAATATAATTGCCATAACGCCAGTGGTTCATACAAGATTTTATTTTTCACGAAGAATTAATTTTTTAAGTGGAAAATTCAAATTACATAGGAAAAGTTCCTTTACGCATGATTACGCATCTAACGTGACTCCTTGAACGATTTAACCTTAATTTTATTTTAAATGACAGTTGTTGACACTTTGAAGTTTTCAAGTTGTCAATGTTTAGATACTCTTAATTTTAATAAAGAATGCTAAAGTTTTGCCTTTTTCTTTAGACTTTCTTAAAAATTCAAATTATTAGTTCTGTATATCCTTTCTTCTCGAACCATATTTATACACACACAACATTAAAAACTGTGAATAAATTACCGGGCGATATAACCGTGTTTATGGTAACAGTATCCAAGGTGAAATGAACAAATAATACTTAAGTAAAAAATAAATGAATTATCGCATACAAGAAAAGTTCTAACATAGTAATCTTTGCTAGGCAAATACAGAAAATAGTTTTTTCTGTTTTGCGTTCGAAATGAACTCATGAAACCCAAAACAGTATCGAAATGAGCTTCATTTCGATACACTTTTTTTCATTTTTCAATGTTGGCCTTGTTCGAATACAGAAATAAATATCAATTTGATTTTAAGAATTTATGTACATTTGACAGATATGATATATGTCCGATTTTACACAAACAACGTATGTTGTATACAATTGACAACAACATATATATGTTTCTATGTCACTCATGTTTATATTTTTAAATGAAATATCAAGTAATGTTAACGAAAATTAATAAATAATATGTAATATAATATACTTCGGGGATAGCAAGATTTAAATTTGAAAATGTCAAGTATCAATGTGACCAACTGCATGCTTTATATAAAAATTAAACTCTGAACTTTCAAATTAAATAATTCCAATTTAAGCAATTTATTAATATAAAAAACGCAAAATAGAAAAAATAGTATAAAAAACTCGTTTCATAAGGCCTTTTGCCGCACTTGCTCCTAAGAAAACTCGCCGCTATCGCGGCTCGTTTTCTAAATTGATCTCGTGCGGCAAAATGGTGCGTTATGAAACTTGTTTTTTACTATACTATTTTCTATTTTGCGTTCGTAATGAACTCATCATAACACCCAAAACAGTATCGAAATGAGCTTCATTTCAATACGCTTTTTTTCATTTTTCAATGTTGGCGTTGTTCGAGCACAGATATACTTATCTTATTGCTGTCATTTGATTTTAAGAATAAAGGTACTATTAGGTAGTATTTTAGGATAACCAAGCTCAAATTTTATGTATAGTGACAGTGCATTTCTCATATTTAATAACTAGAATTGTATAAAAGAATGTAAAATAGAAACAAGCAACTATTAAATACTAAACAAAATGAAAGAAACTAAAGTACGACCAACGAAGCGTGACCCTTCAAGCAGCACTGTCGGTTTGTTATGTACATTCCCAGAAAAAAACTGAACGCACCAGTATGTGAATTAGTCGTATCGTTCATGTCAAATGTTAATGTAAAGATTGCAGTTAAAAAAAGGTAGAATGTTATAATATTAATATGAATACACATTTTTAAAACATTTTGGAGAAAACAACAAGAATATATATGATTTATTCAAAAATAGTAAAGTAATACAAGAAATAATTAATATAGCATTATAAATACACTACAAAATTCTTATTCATCAGCCGATTGTAACCAATCCGTTTCTGAATCTGATTCGCATAATTTAATAATAAATTCTTCGTGTATATCCATTAATTGATCCCTTTCGATATATTCTTTTTCTATTTTGTGAACATGTCTGCATTCTGCTTGCCATAAATTTGGAGTAATTTCACTAAAAGCCTGCAAAATTAAACCCTCAACATCGCAACTACCATCAATATTTCTAGAGGCCACCTTCCTTTTCACCATGCTCCAAATCATTTCGATTGGGTTAAGATCGCAGTGATATGGCGGTAATCTTAACACCGAATGACCTAATGTTGCTGCATAATTGTCTATTTTTATGCACGTAACTCTCATCAAGATATACCAGGAGTCTCTTGTTTTCACCAAGACTATCGTTATACATTTTAAATCGTAAATATCGTGCTCGCCAGGCCACAATATCTTGTCGTTCCATTAATACTTTTCTGTTCGATTCACATTTTTTGTACTTGTAACCCATACCGATAATAATTTTCCGTAAAGTTTCTTTGCTGCCGGGGAATTTTGTTTCAGATTTCATATATGAATGTAAACTTTGTAAAGTAGGTACAGTCTTACTGACAGTGTACATAGATGTGATCTTGTTCCGCAATACAGATCTAAGATTTAAATTGAAATAAATATAAAGTACGTTAAATATTTATATTGATATATTACTTGTCCGCATCATCTAATATAATTTTGGACTTTTTCTCCTTTCTTGGCTGTATATGGATAGTAGAAGATGAAGGTTGGTCCTCCAAACTCTTGCGGAAATTGGTTTTGATACGCTTAATACTTTTTTCTGATTTTCCTGTCATTGCAGCTACTCTTCTAATGACTTGCTCTACAGGAAAAGCATAGTGGCCTGTTCGTTTCTCTTCCTCACAAAACTCGATAACTGTCTCCAGTATAGTCAAAGCGTCATCTTTCTCCGATTTTCGTTTAGCCATAATGATGGATAATCTACAACATATTTGTAACATAAGTAAACGCGTAAAAATAATTGAGGTTATATTATTACTTACCTTTAGCTAACAACAGAAAATGAAATACTTTTAAGAAAAACTGTTCGGATATTCAAAAAGAAGCAAAAAATAATAGAAACGTTTAAGAACGCAGGAGAATATGAAAACAACGATTTAATAATAATAATTTAATGATTTAATAATAATAATAAACAAGTAAACGAGCACTGTAAATGACGGAGCATGAACGCGACTGTACACAGCTGTCGAACGTGTAAAGTGTGGGTTAGAGGGTGTGCGGAGCAAGACGTTGGTAAATTAGTTCGCATATTTTCCGGGGGTCAGATTTACTTGGTCGTAGTCTAAACAGGAATTCGAAAGAAATTAAATAGGTATTTTAATATTTTGTAATTCCACCATTATTCTCAATCATCGATTCTAGGCGACGCGTCTTTGAAAGTATAAATGGCCTGATAAAATGTGGATCTTTGAGAGCATTTCAAGAAAGTTGAATTTCTTACCAAAGTTTGCTTTTTGTCTCGTTCTTTAGAAAACTTGCCGCTATCACGGCTCGTTTTCTAAACTTAACTTGTGCGGAAAAATGGTGCCTTATGAAACTTGTGTTTTAATATACTATTATGGACTTATATAATATACTATTATTACTAAGGACCGGACATGAGATACCGAAATTACGATGGACCAAATAAATAGTCTATAACATCGCTAAGTACAACACGCAGTTATCGAATAGCAGTATTCATTCGGTTAACCGCACATCTGCTTTTTGTCGTTGAATTGTGACACAATTACTTCAATATTACACTTAAATTTCTTTCTTCATGGGCATAGATAAAAGCGGGAAGAGTTTTTATAATTTGTTTTATTTATTAGTTTATATTTCGTAAGATAAATAAAGTACGGTGAGTTAGTTTCTTTTCTTCATTGTTTTAACTGTTAATTACATACTTCGTAATTTTTGCAGGAAATCCTGTTTAATATCGTTTCATCGAATCTACTTCCCCCAATTATTTTGACTTAATAGTCCAGTGAATTTCGTTAAGTTTTGTTGGATTTAGGGTCAAACTGATTGTATGTCCATTGCGAGTGATTCCGAAATTTATTGCAAAGTCTGTAAAATATCGTTAAGAAATTCCAAGAAATCGCACGTAAAACGTCGCAAACACATACACAGACATTAGACCCGTTGGAATCTGACGATTTTATCGAATAATTCTCCAAATAATTTCTCCAAAAATACATATACTGGTCGAAATGTTCCTGATGAATCCACCTTACGCAAATATTATGTTTTTAAGTGCTACACGAAAGCAGTAGAACGCATTACAAACTGTCGATATATTAGGACGCTGTGTGGTAAATGTTGTAGCTGATGTACTACATCCAACATTCCACATTCCATATAACGCATATGTAATAGCAACAAAAGTTATAAATACAGTTGATACGGAAACAGTAGCAAAAACCTTTTACGAGAATATGCACCAAATGCTTCATTCGGGCGACAGGCACAAGGAAAAAATACTTTTTTTGTCAGTGACATTGCCGCATATATGTTAAAAACAGGCAGACTATTAAAACAAACATATCTTAATATGCTGCATATTACTTGTGTAGCACATGCTCACCACAGAATCTGTGAATATATTAGAGACATTGATTAACTTGTATCCGCTTTTAAAAAAGTTTTCAGAAAAGCACCATTGAGAGTAGCTCTTTACAGGGAAAAACTTCCATCTTTGTCACTGCTTCATTCTCCAGTAATAACTAGATGGAGAACGTGTTTGGAAGCTACTAGTTTTTATGCAGAGAATTTCGATAGTTTACAAAATTTCGTTACATGTTTAAACTGACGATGCTCGGAAGTATTTCTAAGTGCAAGGAACTAATACAAATTCCAGATTTAAAAAATCAGTTGTACTTTCTTAGGAACACTTTGGGAAATTTGCCAAAACTAATCACTTATTTTGAAAATCAAACTTTCAAATTAAATGATTGATTAACCACATTAGATGTGGCTATTAATAATTTTAAAAATATTCCAAGTGAGTTCGGATGTGGTCTTCGGCAAGAGTTAGACGCAGTTTTTAATAGAAATTCAGATTTAATAACATTGCGGCAATTGTGTATGGAGACAATGCCTCAAAATCAAACTGCTAAATACGCTGAAATAAAAGAATATTTTCAATATGCACCTATAACTAGTTACTATGTAGAAAGGACCTTTTCTATCTCCAAGGATGTATTTCATTCAAAGAAAACAAATTTTACAGAAGAGAACCTAGAGAAAGTATTGCTAGTTAATATTAATCTCCTTTACTCAACTTGAACTACAAAATGAACAAATAAAATGTATTTCGTATTTTATAGATCACCACCCGTTTGTTTTGCAATTATATAAATAAAATTAAAAACTCTTTAAAAATACAAATTTTCAATAGTACGCCCGTGGGCGATGAGTTATTGGCCTCTTGTGTCCGGTTTGTGCTTCGTTTCGTTCAAAATTTATTAATTTTAATCTATAGTTGTATTTGCGTTTATTCAAAAATGCATTTAATGGAAATGACAGGTATTACTATAAAGCTCTGTAGAAATTCATAATGATGTGGTTAATTTATTACGCGATTCCACTTCTACATGCCAAGTAATTAAGAACTGGTCTAGTGCTTTTAAATTAGGAAGAGAGTTTTATGGAGCACATGGCGTGAGAATTTAGAAAACAGTCGTGATCAAAGAAAATGTTGATTTGGTTCGTAATCATGAAAGGGTTAGAGTAAAATTTATTGCAAAAACGTGACTTTTCAATAGATAGTATTCAAGAACTTTTATACCGTAAAATTCTCTATCTTCTTGTTGGATGTCTACAATGTGAACGTCTGAAGAAGAATGTATTACGCAAATCATCACTGAGGCAAATTTAGCCATAATACAATGTAGGCGATATATTTGCTCACCACCTCCACGAAAATTTCGTGTTAATTTTTCTACTACTAAGATCACAACCGAATACAGGCTAGGGTATATCATCCACATAATATTTACCAGGATCTTATATTGCAAGTTCTTGAAGCAGTAAAAGAAAAAGTAAAAGATATCGAAATTTTTTATTACTATTCTCCAGATACAGATGTAATCGCTACTTTGTATGAGTGGCTAACGCAACAAGAAAAGGAATTTTTTCCTAAAGGCGTCGAAGCCATTTATCATCAATATATCGAATATAATTAATCGCTTAAGAAACAAAATAAAATACAAATGCTTTAGTTTGAAATTACTATCGCACCATTATTTATTAATACGTAATTAATATTAATATATTAATATTAATTAATATTTTGTTAGGCCCCCTTTACTTGAATTATGGCAGCAATTCTTTTTGGTAGGTATACTGACAGTACATGAGCAGCAACGTTGCTGATTCTTGGGTTTCCTAAGTATCTTTAATATTTTTCTTTAGAATATCAACTGTAGAATTTTTTAATTTATATATAATGTTTTTTAAGGTACTCCAGACGTTTTGTGTAGGATTTTAATGCGAGAAATTGCTTGGCCATGACAGATTTGGCTTGGTGATGTGGAACTCCGTCTTGCATAAACATATAAGAGTCGTTTTCAGTAATTAAAGTACTCAGGTATGGCACTAAAACAGATTCAACTATTTGCTTATACTGTATTTGATTCATTATTGCATCAAGAAAATAAAGTGGTCCGAGTCCTTTGTCTGATACGCACGACCAAATCATTACTATGGACGGATGCTTTATGGTTCTCACAATAGTTGTTTTAAGATAACATTCCGATTCGCACAAAACACACAACTTCAGCAACGACCTCCAAACGTGTCTCGTCGCTGAACACCATCTCTCAAAACAAAAATGTTTTCATTACCTCAACATTTTAATATAAATAGTTTTTTTAAAATTTAGTTTATATTAGTTTAAGGTATTTTTATTTTTTCCAATGATCTATAGAATTATGTCAATATTGTTTAGTCCATTACAGTCCACTCTTTTTTATTTTTTGCGGAGAGCCAAGCCTTTTTTGCCGGTTGTCATATAGCCATGATTTTAGAGTACGTTCAGATATTTCAATTTTGTCATCTTTAAGTTTTCTTTTTAATGGCTTGATTGTTAATTGTTTGTTTTGTAATGATATTCGAATAATTAATCTATCTTTACGTTCAGTTGTCTGGTGAGTTCCACGACAACGTGTGAGACCGCTAGCGATGGATAGTAAGTTTTGTTCTTTTATCTTGGCCAATCTACCGATAGTTTGATGAGACACGTTTTCTCTTCTCGCAATTTTGCGATGCGAATATCGTCCAGTCTCTAACAAAACGTTTATATTATTCCGAGTATGTTTCTCAATGTCTTTTGTATAAAATGTTTTTATTCGCGTAAAAGTATTTTTAACGAGTTAGAAAAATAATAGAATCAATCCTAATCCAGCCACTATTGTTAAAATAGATAATAAAAGAAATAGCACTGAACAGTCACTAGTCACTGAAACACTAACAAGAAAATACCCATCCAATGCAATCTACCTATGGCAACGGGTGTTTGACGAATTGGAGGGGTAATATTTTCCTATTTGCTGTCTGTTTGCCATAAAGCAACGGTTCTTCAGATAATACCGGATGTTATTACTCAATAATAACTGGAAATTTCCTAATACATGAAAATTCCTGGAAAATATTTAGATGAAAGACCAGTGGTTCTAATTCGACTTTTACGATCGAAATTTGTCAACTGCTTCTTTGGGATGTTGCTTCGTACCAATGGTCTTCTCTTGTGCGTTCTTTTAAAATAACCGGAATGGGTCAATTTTAATGTAATTAAAATCTAGAGATCTATTTATGAAGTGTCAACAAATAATCTCTAAAAGCCTCATGACATTTCGTTAACTAAAACCCACGACTCGACGCATTTAAGTGACAGCAGTTTGTATGTCTCGATCAAAAAATGAACAAAGAGCAAAGAATCGAGAGTTTAAGTGTAAGTTTTGTGTTAGAAACAGTAAAAGTGGTATTTGTCGTGTTCGCTCTGAGTATTGAATATCGAGAACCAAGCAGTTGGGGATTGTTGTACAACAATACATAACCTTCGTCAATTATTATTGTTTTTTTTTACTAGAAAATTAATGTTTTTTTGCTCCCATGGTCCCTATATGCACCTGATTTGATTTGGTTTCGTGCAATTAATTTTTATTCTCTAAGCTGCATTTGGCGATGAAAGGAACCCGTCTTGCATCAATTGATGACATTTTACAGGCAACGATGATCAATCTTAAGACCATTATAAAAATATAAAAGAGTCGTTAGATACACTTCTTGAACGTGCAAATCGTTGTATTTCTACTGATGGAGAATATTTCGAATAAATAAAATAACTTTTTGACGATTTCTGAACTATTTTTGTTTTTTTTTTAAAGCAATTCCGATTATTTTGGGGACAGAGGGTGTAATACACAGATTCGAGAGCATGAGGATTATAGAAGTGAATGCAGGAGTGAATCAGAAAACCAGGGATTTCGTTATAGATTTACAAGTGGTCATAATGTGATTCGTAAAGGTCAGTGTAGAATCAGAATACCCAGACTTTTAACCTCCTCATCTCTCTCTCCCTTTTAGGACTAAAGTCCATTTGTTACATATTAGTAACTCATTTATGTAACATTTTTAGGTTGCGTTACGATTTTAAGTTTTAATAAATCACGTATATGATCTGCTTAATTTTAACTGGGTGAATATTAAATAGCTTTTCAAACTGCATAAAGATTATCTTTTTTTTATTTAATCATCAAGGGGCAAGAGCTCCTACTTAATTAAAAACTTATTAAAATAAAATTGATTATGGCGAATTGAATGTGATAACATTTTTCTCCAACACTCTCCAAATTTATGCAAATAAAAGTATTGATATGAAACGAATTTAAACAGATACAAAGTAAACAGATATAAAAATTAAGTGTTAGCAGTAATCTGCCAATATTCTCGGAAGAAAACTGACTATTACAATGTGTCCTTGCAGCCTCTTCAATATTCTTTTATTTTCGAATGCATCCTTTATTAATTTCCGAATTTGGTATATATGAAAATGTCCTCTTTGATTTTAGCATTATTAATTCTCTTCATCATCTTTTTTCATAGCTTTCACACAATTTGAATCAATCCTGATTTAAAATATAAAAGTGGAGAAAGAATTTTGTCAACTTTATAGTGGATGAAATTTATTATTTTATCCCGGTTAATACCTTGTGTCTAGAAGATTAGTTTTCGTCAGAATAATCTTTATCCCTTGTTCAACCATCCCATTTACATAGAAAGCAACAATATTTTGTAAAACCTTGTCGAATTCGAGCGGATACATTGCAATTATTGCATAGTTTTCATTAATATTCAATGTATTTAATGTGTTAAAAGCAGTTTTATGTTTCTTTCATGTGAGTTACGCGTGGTATAGAATTCGTGAGTAGAATCCGCTTCTAAATTAAATTTTGGTGATTTTAATAAACAAATACCATTATTCTGGTTTGTGATCAATACCAAATTTTATTGTTAACATTAATGTTCTTGAAAAACACAATACATACATCCATATAAAAATATCGTAGCATTTTGATATGACTGGAATTCGTAGGAGATATTAAATACGAAAATTACAGATGATAAAGTATTTCTTTGCAGTTCGTACTGCCCAAAGTGCGCTTGCAGACAGAAGTATAGAATTACTGATAGAATGTTTTGTTTTAGATATATGACCATATGAAAGTAACAATCGGTAAGATCTTTTGATTCCATTGAAAGCATTGGTATTGCAAACGATATTGATAAATGTGTGCTTTTTAAACAATTGCGTAAATAACGACCATAGTATGCGCGTGAAGCCCGTGTTTTTTCTTGATCTTTTTAAATGAAGTAGTTAAAATCGTTTTTGAATTGTGAATGTAAATTCACTTCACTCATGAAAAGAATTTAGGTCGTTTACACAATTTTAGGATATTGTTTTAAAGCGATGGAAGTCAATTTTCTAGATATATTCACCAATGTGAATAATTTCAAACCAGCGCGTATGATTGATATTATTAATTCAATTCCAAGTATATAGCACGTATTGTTTGTATATACAAATCGACTAGCAAAACGTATTGATGTAGCAGAAATGTGAATTCTAAGTTCTCCTGAAGACACCATAGAATAATCTTTTCTCGTGATAAATATCTAGGTAGAGCAGCATAGCTCTTTTAACGACTGCATCAGATTGCTTTGCAAGCTTTGCTGTCAAAACATTCTCATATTCTACTCGAATCTCAGATTTCTTCTTCCTGGGCATTCATTCACAAATTAGAAATTGCTACTTGTCAATAAATAATGATTTTTGAGAAGGAGGCGAATCTTTTGTTTCGTCACTTGAACTGCTACTATCTGAGTTATCTGAACTGCCACTAAATCCGCACGTAACCGTTAAAATTCATCGCGAATATTTGTCGCCATGTGCTCTGGCGTAAATTTGTTTGCTAATAATATCGGGAAAAACAGACTTTGAAGATGTTGTGCTAGCACTAGGAATGTTTGTTTGACTGTTATACATCCTTGAAATAAAAAGACGATGTATGAAAAATGGAAAGATGTAATTATATAGAATATGAATCTAAAATATTGTGAGTCAATTACGACGCGAACTCCAAAATTAAAAACCTAAAAAATATAATATGTGCCGCCTATGAATTCAAAATATTCAGAATTTAAATATGTATAGCAAACGCCAATTAAGTTGGCGCGAGGAGGGGTAAGTTCGCGCAGGATTAAAAGTAGTGGGGAAATTTGTATTTGGTTTTACATCAAATGTCAGATAATTCTAACCTCTGAGCGTGTATCACTTTATGATCCCCTAGCAAAGACATTATGTTCCGTCAAACGTCAATGACAAATGTATCTGACAATTACTTGAGTAGTGGGGGTGGACGTTTTTAAAAACGGCTTCTGCGCACCCCCTCCTCGCGCCAACTTAATTGGCGTTTGCTATACCTCTATTGAAGTTTTTCACACACACACCGTATGTTTACATACAAGCTCTAGTTTCAATAATTATGATTCTCATTCCAACAGATTGCCTTTCCGCCTTATACCTATTACTGGTGAGGAATTGTTGAAAATTATGGCTGTGTTTCCATGTAATTTTACAGCTGGTGATATCTCTGTTCCAAGTATATTGGTACGTAATGCCAGATTTGGTCTTTCTATACCATTAACAAAAATCATAAATCTCACTATTACATCTGCAACCTTTCCCAATTTGTGGAAACGTGCCAGAATTAGCCCAATTTTCAAAAAGGGTGACGAATCTATCATAAGTAATTATAAACCCATAGAAATATTTTCAAACTTGGCAAAAGTATTTGAACATGTCATATACTCATCCCTGCTGCTAAATGTTCGTAAATACTTATCTTCTTACCAACATGGCTTTCTTCCTGGTAGATCGACGGCGACCAATCTTGTTTCTATCACCCAATACATCAGTGAGCGTATGGACAGGCGGGAGCAGGTGGACGTAATTTACACTGACTTGTCAGCTGCCTTCGATTCTATCGACCACGGAATATTATTAACGAAGCTTGGTAACTTTGGAATGGGTTCCGCTTTCCTTCATTTAATTGCATCTTATACAAAAAGGTTTTGTTTAAGTATGACAATACGTTAAGCACGTATAAAGCGTTTGTACAATATGAAACAAACATGTAAATAATTTACATATCTGAAACTATGCACATGGACAATACACCTCGTATTTTCAGCATTTACTTCTGCTTAATACATATGTTTCTGCCATCTAGGCGTCCTCAGTTAAGCTAGTGAAGCAATGTATACAAATTAATACAAACCTGTTATAAACAACTGGTTTGTATCTGTATTTAAATTTAAAAAGAAGACAACTATTTAATAATTGACATCTTATAAGATGTCAATTATTAAATAGTTGTCTTCTTATAGGACGGAACTTGCTTGATCTATGCGGGCTATTTCAGTAAATTTAAATACAGATACAAACCAGTTGTTTATAACAGGTTTGTATTAATTTGTATACATTGCTTCACTAGCTTAACTGAGGACGCCTAGATGGCAGAAACATATGTATTAAGCAGAAGTAAATGCTGAAAATACGAGGTTGTATTGTCCATGTGCATATTACAGATATGTAAATTATTTACATGTTTGTTTCATATTGTACAAACGCTTTATACGTGCTTAACGTATTGTCATACTTAAACAAAACCTTTTTTTATATTTACCGCCATCTGGCTGGTTGTTAATGGACTACATCTACATACGTATTTTATCGTTTCCCGTAGCAGCTTAGCTGTTCGAACGATAGGTAGCCCTCCAGACAAAGTCTCTTTCGCCCGTAAGATGTCAATTATTAAATAGTTGTCTTCTTATAGGACGGAACTTGCTTGATCTATGCGGGCTATTTCAGTAAATTTAAATACAGATACAAACCAGTTGTTTATAACAGGTTTGTATTAATTTGTATACATTGCTTCACTAGCTTAACTGAGGACGCCTAGATGGCAGAAACATATGTATTAAGCAGAAGTAAATGCTGAAAATACGAGGTGTATTGTCCATGTGCATAGTTACAGATATGTAAATTATTTACATGTTTGTTTCATATTGTAATTGCATCTTATCTAAGTAATTGATCAAACTATGTTCATTATAATGGACCCTGCTCTTATGAGTTCGTCTCTACATCTGGCGTTCCACAAGGATCTAATCTGGGCCCTCCTCTTGACGTACATTAATGATCTTCTTGATTGTATTGAGTGTCATGTACTTGCATACGCTGAGTATGTTAAAATTTATATTACCGTCACGTCTGAGCATGACTCTGTTTTTCTTCAACAAAATCTTGATCTTTTGACTAGTTGGTGCTTTTCTAACAAATTAAAAATTAATGTTGCTAAATGTTGCTCTATTTCATTCACGCGAAAGCAAAATTTAACCCCTTCTCAGCTCCACCTACAGAAAATTGGGATTTATTATACGTGCTGCTAAGTACTTCACTAATCCTGACTTACTTAAATCGCTCTTCTTTGCATTCGTTGCTAGTAGTTTAGAATATGCTTCTCCCATCTGATCACCTTACCATGTTTCTCATTAGCTTTCTATTTGTCTTACAAGCTCGACGGGACATATTCTCCAAGGGGAATCGATTATGATTCACTGCTTAAAAAGTACAACATGCAATCTTTCACTATTCGCCGTAACACGCAAGGTGCGAGGTTTGTTTAGAAGATTCTTCATGGGGTTATTGACTGCACCATTGTTATCGCAACTAAAATCCTATGTCCCGTGTCAATCCTCCAGATTTGTCAATACTCTCATCCGACTCCCAGAACTAACGTGTTGCTTACTTAACTCGCCTCTTTTCAGAATAAGCCGATCTGCTAATAGCACTTATGACGACTTGTTCATATAAGTGTTGTGCTTGGCTTTTTTCGTTTTATTACTTGATTTGGATACTTTTGCTTTAATTTAATTGTATATTATGTATCAATTTTAATTTTGGTTACTTGTGTTTTTTGTAATTCGTTTTGTGTATTGTGTACGTGCATACATTTACGTTTATATTTATATTATACCCTGTAAATGGTCTCTGTTGGGCAAATAAATGATATTATTATTATTATACGTAAAAGCTGTAGATGTTAAATAGGTATAATATCCTGTACGCTAAGGTCAATACCTCGTACAAAATCAGCTTTTTATACGATCAGGCAAATAATTAAAAATTAAGATGTGTGTTACATTCATTTACAAACTAATTCTAAAAACCATACTAAAATTTCATGTGTACTACGAAAATGTTTTTTTTTGTTAGAAGTAAGAAATATAAATATGGGATTCAAAATGCCTCCATTGTATTTAAAACCGGCAATGTTTATATATAAAGCAGATAACTTTTGTTATGGTACGAGTTCGATAACCTGAGTCAGCTGTTAAAAATTTATACTTGTAAATTTTTAAAGTTGATATATTGAGAGAACATGCAAAATGTGTGTTTTACGAGTATTTAAGTTACATTCTATTATCTCTAATCCAAAAATTGTATCGAACGTACCCGCGTAACGATCGACAACAGAACAAAACTTAAAGCAAGATATATAATAACAAAACTATTCTTTTTGTTATTGTGGGATCAGCTTTAAGATATCGTCTCCGATAGTATTTATGATATATTCAGTCGCACAATGGCGTAACAAATATTTCTTTAAATATCTTTATCATTTTTTTTCTCGCTTATGAGAGGAAATTTTGGGAAAATATTTTGGGTATATATTCTATAGAATTTAATCTTTCCATTTTTCATATGTCGTTTTTTATTTTAAGGACAGCCGCTATACAGTTACAAATTATGTAAAAACTATGGGTGATATTCACCTGTTATATACACATTTGAAATCAAGACTGTATCATAATTATCCAAAAGAAAAGTGTGTTACTTCCAGTGCTAGCTAAAGAGATTATCTAAAAAAACTTTATATACTTTATTCTGTTATCGACAATATTATACTGTAAAGAAATTTGCCAAATATCGTATAATTAATGCAAAACTAAATTAGATATGCAAAACTGTACTATTAAAATTAATATTTGCACTTATTCTTTAAGTATTAAAGCAAAAACAAAATTCATATCTTCATACTGTTTGAACAATTCTTTCATAGACACGAAATTAAGATTGATAGAAATATTTGATAACAGAGTAGTAAGAGGCTTAAAAATATGCCTTTATATTTTTATACCTCAAGAATAACGGAATTATTTCGAAAAAAAAACGAAAACATGGAAAATTGGGATAGGTTTAGAAATTTGATCCTTTAGCACTGCTGTATAGATTATTACCATTAAAATTTAAATTTTTTGAATTTCCAACTGATTAACTATCTTTTATGCATCTATCTTGCTTGAAAAAGTTGTTTTATGTATGTGATATTCTTCAATATTACTTCGGTTAGATCAGTTATTTTTAAACATTGCTTACTATTTGGACTGATGAATTATACTTATGCGTCAAGGCAATTGATAAAGAAAAAAAAATAAGCAAGTGTCAATTATTTAAAAATTAGAGCGCTCATGAGCTGACTAGTTGCCAAAGTATTTCTGTATAATTTAAAATGTCTTCCTATTGCACGCATCTTTTGTGTTTCCCAGTTTTTCTTTGACGTCTATAATATTCAAAGTACAGAATGTTTGTAGCGCATTACTAAAAAAATAAAACCATTAAGAAAAAAGAGCAACACAAATATATTTATAAGACTCTGATAGGACCTGTTATTATATATGCGTTAGAAATAACAACAATAAATAAAAAGGGTAAAGAAAATCTGAATCGAAAGAAGAAAATATTGATAATAATTAGAGCTGAGGATGTTTGCGGTATAACCATGGTTATACCGCAAACATCCTCAGCTCTAATAATAATTGACGGACCTAATGTGATGGATGAAGGAGAAGGCAAAGCAAAAAGAAGCAAAGCAATAGAGGAGAAACTAGGAACTATCCTAAGATATATAAAGGCAAAACCATTAGAATGGATAGGACACATTATGAGAAGAAAACCAACAGACAATCTGAAGAATTTCACTATCGTTAAGAGGAAGAAACAGATCGAAAAAGAGATGTAAATGAGGAAGAGAAGAGAAGAGAAGAGAAGAGAAGAGAAGAGAAGAGAAGAGAAGAGAAGAGTAGGTAGAACCAATAAACATCTGTAACGACTACGAAAAAGACAAGAGGTAATCCTCAGTAAATGGATTTGAACAGTCTGTCGAGTGCAACCACAATATGTTTAAAATATTTGTATTGCGTTGGATGGTTCTTATCTAGTGCTCGGGATTATACGAACTTTCCCCTAGATTTTTCATAAGTGTCAGAATTTCATTCTTAAGAATAAAAATAATTTGGCGAAGAGGAGTTTTATATTTTCATTAACAAAACTAATTAATGTTTTGTGAGACTTTTTGAGACGGATTTGACGCTGTTCCACTATATTTGTACTTGTACGGTAAATTTTGATTTAGGCATCTTTAAAAATATATTATTAAACTAATATTAATAATATTCAATTTTACTTGATATTTAATATCCATATTTCAGAAGTTTTATAATATATTTATACAAATTCGCTACAATTCATGTTTCAAATTGAGTGATATTATCTGTTTTCTGCCGATTTCTGGACAGTGACACTTTCGAGATATACAGCTAGTTTTCAGTCCTGGATCGATGTTGAAAATGCGAAAAGAAATCTAAAATGGTTGATAGTTATATTCAGATTACATTTATGATATATTAACATGTTCTTATGATTCTATACAAACTTATCTTAGAAGAATATCAGTCACTAATCTTTAGTACTTAAAAGAATTTTATTTTAGCTAGCTAAAAAAAAAATAAGTAAAAAATACCACAATAATTGAACATATTATAGTAAATATGGTTATTGAGAAATGGCGGTTAATTTAATGTACTCCTGCTGAAAAGCGATATACGGTATTATATACTTCTTCTCGTAACCATATCGTAAATAATAACCAAGTCTTTTTACAAATATTAAATAACCACTTAAGCAATGTTCATTAATTAGATTATACAAAAAGCTCTATCCATTTCGTGTTGCCGCTCCTTATAAAGAAGTTATTAAATATACAAGCAATTTTATAATCCTTACGATTTAAAGGAAGTAACAACTTCAATACAATTGTTAAAACAACCGTAAGGAGTCCATCTAGTTCATTTTTTAAATAACACACAAAAATAGATGTGCAGTTAACCGAATGAATAGTGCTATTCAACAACTGCGTGATGTACTTACAGATGTTGTAGACTATTTATATCGTCCGTCGTAATGACGTAAATTTCAGCCCAATGTGTCCGGTCTCTAATCATAACCCAATTAGTTAGCGTTATTAGCTTATACAATTACTTTTTTCGCCTTTGCTTTATCCTCTGGATCCGTTTTCTTCCGGACCCTTTTTTTTTCAATTGAAAGTTAATTTATAAGTTGGCAGTACCTTTTGAACCGTTTATTTTGCAATTCCCAAAGTTTTTGATTTTATAGAGAAATTCCTTATTTCGATTATACGTGTTCTTTTTTCGCAATTAAATTTGTTTTGTTGAAATTCTAATTAATCACATTTTTACACAATTTTATTTCAACTGAATTTATATTTTGTAAACAGCGATCTGTCAAAGTGATAGGCAATTGCCTCTTGTACTAGAATTATGTCACGGCTAACTTAATCACTTCTTTCCTGGACAGGGTTTACATATAAATCTTTAAATGTAAATTAATCATAAAACGAAGTGAAATGAAAATGCTTTATTTTCTTTGATGAGTGAGTTTATATTGTAGTTTAAATTCGAACTATTTAAATATACTATATTCGGGAACCAGGATGTAGAGAAAATTTAATAAATCAAATTGGAAGTCGATAATTGATGCATTGAATCCATCATTGATTCAATTGGCTTGAGCAACACTGATATACTATTTAAAACACAAGATATCGAGTAGGATTATATCCTATTACACGTTCAGTTCATTTAAATGAATACGAGTATTTAGTTTAAATGCTAGTGTTTTAATCTCTAAAATACCAGGTTCTTTTTTTCGCATTACACATACATTCCTTATGTGTAATGATAAAAAAGAATAGTCAATGCATAGCAGGCAACCAGTTACACATCATTGAAGTGTTTTCCTGTCACTTAATTCTTAAATTAGATTGCCATGAGTTAAAAAAAAATTAATATCAAATATTTATGAATTTTTGTTCATACTTAAATCTTAAATTACATACATTTTAAATTTAAATACATTTTATTGAAAAATAGATAACTTATTTAAAACATGAATAAAGACGAAATTGCTACCTTTTCATAGTAATGATAATGTGGTATCAGAAGAATAATAGTTTAAGAACGGCCAGAGACATGTTTGTCGTTAATTATCCTAACAGGCCCTATACATTGTGCGAAAACAATTTTGAATATTTTTAACAAATTCAAAGAAGAAGATGATTGTTTTCTAACTCCCATAAAAAAAAACAATCAGATGTTAACAGAACACATGAAACTGAATATTCTATTATGTAGGATCGCTTTTAGATGTAGCCAGGCATTTTGGAGTATCGTACAGTTCGGTGTTCAAAACCTTGAAAGAATTCAAGTATAAGCCATATACAAGATATCAAACTATCAAGAGCTTTTCGATGTAGATAAAGTAAAACGAACTTATTTTTGTGATATGTTTAATTTGTTAAATGCAAACGAAGAAATTTTAAATAAAATAATTTTTACTGATAAATAGTTTCGTAATAGATTTAAATAGTTTCTTGTACATTCTGTATGGCAATTTAAATAATTTCCCTTTGAAAGCCTAAACATTCATATCTTTAATAGTTAAATAGTTAAAATAGAAAAGCATAGTAAGATGAAACCCATTTAGTTATTTCTTTAGCTAATAGGAAAAGGTTTTCGTAATTTTCATGAAATAATTACTTAATGCTTTTTATTTTTATTTAGGTACATTATCATATTAACATTTTTCGGTTTTAATCTTGCACGCCTTTGTTTTATTATTAAACCAGCTGTACTACTCACTTTACTCTTTCGCTTTCTGCTGAACTTGCTGGAATACAGAAGTATTTCCTAGCACATTGTTCTAAAGGTTTAAGCTCCATTCCTGTTACCTAAGGGAATCCAAATAAAAAATGCACTTATCCTTTTTTTTTAAACTTAGCTTCCAAAATAAAAGAGGATCTACATCCCGATTTGAATTTGGCCTTTCGAGGTATTGCCTTTTAGTTCTTATTACTCAGCTGTAATTGATTTTACTTTCTCTTTTATTCTTTCTTGCAAAAATCCAAATAATGAAAGGGACTTTTAATATGAACTAATGTCTGTTTCGATTACAGGCATTTGTTCTTTATTTTCAGGATCTATTTTCTTCATAGTATTACAAATTTCTTGTTTTAGAAAAGAAGTAGTACCAGTAGCATTTCTCTTTTAAATCGAGTGTGAACTTCCAAATAAGCTTCTTCTGAATGACTACCACTTTAAAATATTTTCAAACAGCTGATTTTTTTTCCCATTTGTTGGCTTGCTTAAAGTCTTTTGTCTTGGTCTTTTATGACACTGAATTCTCATATTCTGATTCATCTTTATCCCTTGTTGAGTGCAGTGACAAACTTCTTGTAGATTCTAAATCTCCTGCAAATTAATGCTTCGTTACACATGACACCCATAGATAAGAGATAGTACGCCATATTAAAACTTTTTTAGACTACATACCATTTAATTTCCCACTACTGCTATTTAAGATAAATTTCTTCATTTTCTCGTATAAAACCACTTATTCGTATGATACCACGAGGTGTTATTTGTTTAAGGTATGCATTATTTTATCGTGTTACTGAAATACCCCCAATAGGTGGGTTACGTTCTGTAATTCGTAAATATGACCGTTCTTACCACATTATTATTGCAACTTTTTCGTCTTTATTGTATTTTTTCATGTTTTAAATAAATGATCTATTTTTCAATAAAATGTATTTAATTTAAGGTTCATGTATGAACAAAAATTCATAAATATTTACATGGCCTATGTTCAACATCTGTTGGTCTGTAAAATCCGAATTAATTAACTTAATTAATTAAATTAAATTAAAAATTAAATTAATTAATTAATTTAATTAAATATCATTAGCGACGTAATTTCTCAATTTAGTCAATATTAGTACCGAGATATCAAAAATTATCTTGATCAACGATGGTCATGGAGTGAAAAACGTCTTAATTTATATCATCCTTTTGAGAAAGTTCTAATAAAACTTTCAGGTTAAGTGTCATATTAACATTAAGATTAATATATTGACAAATTTTAACGTCAGCATGACACTTAACCTGAAAATTTTCTCAGAATTTTCTCAAAAGGATTATATAGATTAAGACAGACGTTTTTCATTTCATGGCCACCGTTGACCAATATAATTTTTGATATCTCGGTATATTATAGACCAGGCAGAGAAAGCTCATATTATAGCCGAGCATACAGTTCACTGCCGAAACGTTCGCCGAGGTAGTAGAATGTGTGCGAGACAATTAATATGCTTTCGCTGCCGTGTATTATATACTATTTTTTTTCAAGCGCTAATTAGAATATTTCTTTGAGATTTTGTAAATGATTTTTAGGTTAAGCCCAAATGATAGATTACACACTTAATTTTCTTTACTAATGATAATGTTGGTATTTGACGTTTTAGGTTAGTTGTCAGAATAAATTTACGATACATACCAGAGTTAATACATAGAGGGAGACACTCTTCCCATGTTATTTAGATGTATTCTTTTCAGCTCCGCCTTACAATAATAACGACAAAACTTCCGCCGGACAAAAATGAACTCTTTCAATATAAGGTTGGGAATAGTATATCGAAATTATTATACACTTTATTTTTCAATATAATTCCAATTATATACACTTAGTCCAGCAACTTTATACTTTTTTTAAGCCGCCTAAAAAGAAATCTTTTGGAAGCTTGTCAAAATAGGCATTGTTGCAGCTATCACCTGTTGTTTGTCCCGAATCTTTTTCCACCAAGCCATTTTTTCAAGTTTAGGGTCAAGAAAAATCATTTGGAGTCAGATTTGATGAATATGGTGGATTAGGAATTTATAGTCTAATTTGACAAATTTAGCGGTTGCCATAACGAATGAATGAGAGGAAGTTTTATCCTGATAGAAGAAGTTTTTCATCTCCACATCGCTCTCAAATACATGATAGTCGCAAAGCGACAAGTCTATGCTATAGGGTGAATGTTAAAGAATTTCCAATGAAAATTTGCGAGAGTTTATTATGTTAGTGCAGAGGTAGAATTGTGTAGAAGCAGTTTTCATCGACACGTTCCTCCACTTGTTAAAATAGTTCGCAATAACAGCCTGTTTTGATCGTATAAGTACCATGTCCTTGGAAACTCCAAAAACGGTTATGAGAAGTTTGGCCCCCTGCAAACGAACTTTGTCTTTCAGCGACACAATTAAGACCAAACGTTATATGCAAAAACGTGTTAATTTTAGAAAGCGTTCAGAACTGAAATCGTATCGTATCCACGCGGAAAGGCTGCTTAACTCTCCAGCACGTTTGGAGCAGAATCATCTGACTTAAAAACAATTCATAGACCAACAGGTATAAAATGTGGTTCATGATTCATAATTTTAAATAAGTTAATTAATTAAAAGTATAATGTATTTTTTCATATTTTCTTGGAATACCATTTAGAAAAAATAATTCGAAAATTATTACTCATATTTTTTATTTTTATTTATTATTAATATTCAACATACACTATAAATGATATACCGGAATTTAGATTGTAAAAAAAGAAGCAATTATGTTATCGTTTCCAAAACAATTTTTAGAAACTCAATTACTTTCTATTTGCTTGTTTATGTCGGTTTACTTTAAATATATGTAATTTTTTATTGTATATTATATTACATACTTAAATTAAAACAAAAACTATAAATATATTGATTTCTAAGCAGAATTTATGTTGGTTTTAGATGCCACAGTCTAAACCAGAGCCAAGATCCCGTTCTAAAAAGGCAAGGGTTCAGCAACAACCCGCTTCGACTGCAATTTCTACTATTAAAAGTACTAATCCATCTCCGTCAACGACAGTAATGGTAACATCCACTACGTCGATCTGTGAGAACAAAACAAGTCCACCCCAGGGCCTCAAACCTGTCTGTGATAAATCCTTAGATTTCACTAATTTACATGCGTTACCTGATTTTAGCAGTTTTCAGAGGTCCTGTGGTGGTTCCGGCGACAGGGTATCTGATAAAGATATTGCGGTGACAGTAGCTGCAACGACGATTGATAATTCAGCTGTTTCCCAATCTACAACAACGACACATATTGGCAAGGTGGCTATACCACGTCTAACTACGCCTAAACAACAATTACATCAGCAACAACAATCGCCGGTGCTACTGCAGTCTCCACACAGGGCTGCCAAAAACACAAAGTACAAACACATCCAGCCCAAACCGGAACAATGTGATATCCCCACGTACAACCCGCTGCAACAACCGTCAGTATCGACAGGCGGAGCCGCGGAATCTAGATCTCACGAAGTAAACATAGTTAAGTCTAGAAGAACTAAAAAAAAAGAGGAACATAATTATACTTCATCTCTTGATGATGATCATACTTCTGAATTATTCACTAGAGAGAGATTAATTAGTGTCAGTAGCGTAGACAAAGACGCTCTGGACGATTATTTAGGTACAAATAATAGTCAAGAAAATGAAGAAGAACTTATGAGATATTTCGAACAAGACAATCAAGAACCTGAATCTTCAAAAAGTAAGAAACTTAGTCAGTTACGATTGCTTTTAGAGCAAAATTGTCAAACATTCTATTCATCACTTGCAGATGATAATGCAAGTGCAAAATGCGTAAATACGACAGATTTAGGAAAAGCAACTAGACATAATCAACAGGATGTTGTGGGTTTACTTCCCACTATTCAAGCAAATTCTAGTGCTAGAAGACGAGTCAGTTTTGATACTCATACACACGACGATGTTCCACCAAGTCCTAATACAAGACGTAAAAATTTCTCCTTCACTCCCATATCGCCAGGTTCACATTCTCCAACTGGAAGGCAATCCAAATGTTCTAGTACAAATGCTAGCCCATTTGTGAGCCCGAGAAATACGCCCATACCAAGAACTCGTGGTAACTCGCACCCTTATCCTTTGAACAATAGCATAAGTGTTAGAAAACAATTCAATATATCAAAAAAGCCTAAGAACGAATTAGAAATCACAATTGATCACACAAATATAAAAGAATTATATAAAAATCAAGTTAATTTACCAATGTCTGCTCCTCCAAGTCCAAAAATTAACCTTTTACAAAATTTATTAAATTCAGGACAAAAATTTAATTATACACCTAATTACTGTTCTCAGAATGCAGTTCAAACAACTGACCAACTTTCACCAGAAGTAAGCACTTTATTAACGAGAAATCTTCAATTAAATGTTGAACCCTCATCGCATAGATCCCAATCCGTACCTTTGAATGTTGATCCTACACTTAATCATACCACTTTTAGAAATCCTAGTAATGTGAATGAATTTAATGAGGTAGATACATTTTCCGATACAAATAATATTAATATGAATAAAATTATAGACACGATACAGCAAACAAATTTAGATTCCTTTTTAGAAGAAACGAAATTAATGCCTCAAAATGATTTTATAAATGATGCTATTAGTATTCCGATTGAGTCGGACAGCTTTTGTCAAACAGGTGGTTTATCGGGATTTCGAGAAAGATCGCAAGCATTAACTAGCAGTAATGAGTTAACATTTTCAAAATGTAACCCATCTAGATCGGTGCCTAGCACACCAGTACCATATTTTAAGGCTAGTGCTGATTCCATAAAGGAAGAAATTAATTATTCGTCTAGATCTTATCCATCCACACCTTTGGCGAATGAATCTTTTAAATACAATCAAACACAAGATTACCTGCTGAATGGACAACCTATAAAAGAAAAAATTTCTAGTGATGTGAATGTGGAAATGAATTTATTAGGAACCATGATTGATAATAAAAATGAAATAGTGTTCGACAATATCGAAGTTTTTAATGATGCCAATCTTAATAATTTTATACCATCTGATCATAAAAGTAACTTTACATTTGGACAAATAACTGAAGAAACCAATTATGGTGCTAAACAAAACGATACCGTACTCCCGCAGGAATGTGAAATTATTGAAAATGATTATTTTCGAAATGACATCAGTTGAATGTAAATATTTCATTTAATTGCATTGAACAGTTCCTTTATATAATGCTCAGAGTTGAGTTTAGAGTTGCCAACATGAATCGGGAATTTTAAGATTTTGAGTTAAAAAAGTCGCAGGTTTCTACAGAAATAAATGATTATAATATTCATAGTATTCATTTAATTGAAATATTTATCATGAATATCCTAGAGCTTAACAGTCTTAAGGGTTGAGTAGTTAATTTGGTTACCACCTTTAGATAACATTTAAAAAGGTATCTTTTAATGTTACCTTTAGGTTTCATTAGTAAAGTTTGCCCTTTGTATTCGAAACTAGCGACACACCTAAAATTGTGCATATTCGAATCAATAATTATAATTGGTTAAGTTTGAATTGTAGCGGTTTATTCATTGCTATTCGGTAATGTTTGGAAACTGTGTATTGCTTTTTGCAGCCAACGAATAATATCGATCTAATACTGGTTTCTATCTCGCAGGGCAAACCTTATTAATGAATAACATGTAGCCAAGTTACAGCCGTCTGGTGCACAAAGCAAATCACATTTACACATAAATCATATAGGTTTAGTCGAATAAGTATAAAATATATGTTTACAAAAATAAGGACAATTTGTAAATACATACCATCAATGTAGTACCACCAATTCTGTATGACCGCTCACGCAGCACCATCGTTTTGATCGTTTTGGTACACTTTGAGGAAATATTTTAGGGCGGTTGTTTCATTTGTATTACAAAGTGTTCGTTTAATACGTCGAATAGTTTTCTCGGACTTTTCCGTCTTTGGTAATACGCGACTTATAGCTTGGTCAACAGAAAATGTATGTGCTTTTGCCGCCTTTTCGCCATCGCAAAATGTTAGAATATTTTGCAGCATCGTAAGTACTTCATTCTTTTAGCATTGTCTTTTACGCACATTGATAATATGTCTAAAATATATAAACTTAATACAAATTGTAACATTAATTTAAAATTAACTTTTACTGACCTAAAAATCAGGCGATAAGCACTATAGCTTTGAAAGGAACTGTTAATAATCAATATAAAACTAAACAGGATGAAAATAAAAACTAAATGAATACAATATGAACGATAAACTATAGGAACTGCAAGAAACACTAAACTAACCTAATTCAAACAAAATTGTTAATGGCGGGAAAATAAATTAGATTGTACTAGCTTAATGATAAGGGAGGTGAGGGGCGAAGAGTTCGTGTAATAGTTCACGTATTTTCCACCAGTCAAATAAAATTGGTCGCGTCTCTAATATCGTATGATCAAAAAGTCTTTGGATCGCTATTACCGTGGAATTTACCAGATATCTATGAAATTATTCATTTCAATTAGTTTTGATATTTACTTGACAACTTTTAAGTCAGCTGGCTTTACAATATACATAAAATGCAACTAATTACCATAACCTAAAATCTATTTTATTTGTGGCATATGTGTACTTCAAACTACAGAAGTAAATAATTGTATAGATGGTTTTTACACTTCATGGCTATCGCTATCCAAAGACTTTTTGATCATATGTTATATTAGATGGCATCTTCGCTTTCAAAACCCTTTGTTTGTTCAAATATTTCTCTGCACATAATTATTAGCCCAAGATTTTAATTAAATTGAGATATCGATATTTTGCACATTTCGCACAATAGAACATTTCTTTCAAAGTTATTTATACTAAGTTCAACAGGCAACTATAAAAGTTTTATAGAAGTCGACTGTTTTATATTGACTGATTTAAAATATATTGAAAAAAAGGTGGACAAAGTTATATTATAAAATACAAAGTAGGTATTATATAACCTTGTTAATAAACTACGCATCACTCGTTATGCCCATAATATGGGCATAAAGTATATATTATATACTTCAGGCATTATAAGGATGTTGATTATTTAATATCGTGCAATAGTAGCGTTACGTTGTGAATGAGTTGAAAATATTAACTTATCAGGTGGTAAGCCATTCATGGCATAGCCCTAGATATAGTATTTTGCGATAAGAATGCGTTCACGTCATTGATAGAGACTTCGGTCTTACAAATATACAATTATCAAAATACCCACTTGATCTAAAGATACTAATCGGATTATTCCAGGGTTATACGACCTTCATGTTGTTTGCCTGGTAACAACTTGCGCGTTATTAACAGATTGTTAAATTTACAAAAATTATTTTTACATTTAGGTTATATCGCATCTATCGTTTCGTTCAAATTTGATGGAATAAATTACATTTCCTGAACATAATCTGTAAATGGCAAAGACAATTGACAACACAGCATAAACGACATCAATGACGTGAACACACTCTTATCGTGAAAATCTTATTCAAGTTATTTAAAATCATAGTGAATAATGGTTATAAATTATTCAATAATATTTGAAGTGTATTTGGTATTTATAAATTGGTCTAGTAACTATATATGTACAGGTAAATGTGATTTAGTCTATTCAAACAATATCTATATGCACTTGCATTAAATATAATCGAATATGAGAACATAACCTTAAAATTCTTATTAAACATTGTCTGAAATATAGGTTCTTACAAACTACACAGCTCTAACTATTAAGGATATTTAACACAATATGGCTGTTCACATATTGATCGATGAATGAAAAAGCATAAACATAGCAAGTAATTAACAAAAATCACAAAATTAAAAATATCTCAAATTATTGCTATTAAAATTGTCAAACAATTCCATTCATTACCAAATTTTGAGGATACTTCTAATTTCTTTTATAACATACATATTTGGTTTCGAAAATTTTACTGTAAAATGTTTTACATGAAAAAAATTGATGAATTCACAAAATATTTCAGTTATATGTTTTCTGTTTGCGATGCCAAAAGTTTAAAGTTATTCATACATATACATATATATCTATATTTATGTAGAAATCTGAACTTTTAACCTAATTAGCATTTTTTGATTGCATTGCATATTTATAATATAGAATTTCCTATTATTATTTACTTTTCCCCTCTAAATAATAATAACTTATAAGTGCTTCATAATTTAAATTTTACGTTAGTTTTACAGTATTTATTTTAAATAATCTAAATAACACTAATCAAAAATATCCCCTTGAATGTTTCAAAAATGTAAGGTTGGCAACTCTGACTAGTTTAGTAATTTGATAAATAAGATTCTTAATTTTTGCTTTAACAATAGTATTGGAACACTAAAATCAATTATTATGATTACTAATTGCTGAAGAATAATCAATTTTTGTAGCTTTGAACTTTATGTTTTGTGTATTCAATGCAAATATTGGAATGTGCTCCCTTGTTCATAATATTCAAATCATATAGGCTGTGTAAATATGTACTATGTTCATATTAAATGAAAAAAGTTGATAATTTGTATTAAAAATATTACTACAAGTTTATTATATCATTCTTCTAAATATAAACGCGAAAACGTGGTCGCGTAATACGAAAATATGCCAAATTAATATGCCATTAAAATTAGATCTCTGTAAATTCAGCATATTAATGTTTATATTTGTAAATAAGTTAATGTAATTATTGCTTTATATTTTAAATTGACTTTTTTTAATATGAAAGCAAATTAAAACACATACATGATTTTGATATGTATTTTAATTTGAGTGATATTTTGTGGTTAACATGTATTCAAATTTTAATGAATTGTAAATATTTTTCATTTTTTTTTCTGAATTTTAATTGAAACAAGATACATATAATTTTAAATTATAAACAATATATATCTATATTTTTAATATCGGTTTTATTATATATACATATATTGAGGGAGAGTGAAGATGTGAGAAAATTCAAATTGCGTAATTTGAATATCTGTGATAAAATGATGGCGATATATAAGCTTCGATTATATGAATAAAGTTCTACAAAATCCCTTTGATGAAAGTTGATTGTATGTAATATAATCATAACATATTTTTTTGAATGCATACAGTTTGGTTAGATTTAATAAGATTGTAGTATTTTTCCAAGTAATACAACCCAACTTATTCACATTTCTCATTTGAATAAAAGAAAGGTACACAAAGCCCTTCTAATCCATTTAAGAAATGGATCATAAACATTCATTTATCTTGAATTAATTAAGTGTAATGGTTCCGCTTACCTCATCTTAAGTAAATAACCGAGATATATTAATAACTCGAGTTGTATTATTTAAAATTATATGAAATATACTTTGTTATTTGTTAACTAATTGTAAAATTTTGGTCTAGGTATGTATAGACAAGAATCTCATGTCGATGTAGAACATTAACAAATTACAGCAAATGTATGATTGTCGTCAATTCAAAAACACTTTCTATTAACTTCAAAATATAAAAACACATTAAAATTCAGTAGTTTTAGCTTTCGTAAAATATATTCCACTAGACATCTTTGAAACAGACAATCTTGAGCAGTGATCAAACTTTAAAATTAATTTATACAATGCAGTCTTATTCAAATATTTAATTTATATAGTGATGAATTACGTAAATATGTACATATCTACATTAGAATATTATCTACTTTCAAGATTTTTTAACATATAGTACATACTCTTTTTTTCCCTTGCAAAAAAGGCAGTTTAACATTATTAATAGGATAAAGTAATATAAAGAAAGAAATCTTTGGAGAATATCGTACAAATTTAACAAAGTAGAGTTTATCAGTTTTTTGTTATCGATAATTATAATGATTAATAAATTTTTGGTAGTTTTTTCTTGTGCAATCTGGAAATGCCTTGTACACACTGTGACACATATCTCCTTAGCTTCATTGTTATGCATATCTTTTCAGTAATGTCATTTACAACTCTGAAACAACAACCTACTTATTTAAAGTGAATATATTTTCTATATGGTGTCTCTTTGAATTTTCAGGTTTTAGAATAATGATGAATTGTTTAATACTTTGAAAAAGATGCACCTCCCAAAAATATTTTATGGTATAAATGTGACAAGAAGCCCACAATCATGTCAACTTACTTGAATTAAGTCTTCAGTTTCCTTGATTTTAGAGCAGATGTAGATTTAAAAATGTTTTTGTTTATTGATTACATAGTTCACAGTTGTTCAACCATTAATATATAACAGCTATCGCATATACAGCCCTCATATGCATACTCTTATTTGTATAAATATGTCTTCTCATTCTAATTATTCTCATATTAGAAAACTTTAGTTTTCGTATATTATACTCTACATTTTATGAAAAAAATATCATCATGAATATCTTACTTTGCATAAAAAGTGATATCACTATGATGGTTTATCAAAAATGTTGTTTTTATTACTCGCCTCCATTTTTCGAAATAAATTTTATAATTGGCGCCTTAGAACTACAGTTCTAATTCAAAATGCTGCTAAAATATCATTTCTGTTAATCTTACAGATTTGTAAGTATTCTTACAAGGTTGTTTCAATAAATCTGTGTTTGCCAAGTTCTAAATAAGTATAGAATTTAAAAAAAAAAAAGAAAGAAACCGAAATGAGTTTCATAGAAGTTTGCTTGCCCTTTATTTTGTAATTTTAAAATTGTTGAATGTTGCTGGACGCATTAACAAAGATCACCTTCTTTGTTGATTTTGTAAATGATATGCTCAATAGAAAATTCTACTTATTAAGAAACTCTTTAAAATTAATTTTTGGTGAAATAAATCATTTCTAAATTAGTCATAAAAATATATCAAATTAAGGAGTGTAAAAAAGTCAAAGAAAAATACCATAAAATTAATGCTGCTACATTGTTAGACACAAATTCAATTTTATTATAAATTATCCTTTCGAAAAACGCTCAGTCTCTATATGAATAAACGTTTATTACAGAAAATGATGATATAATATGATTTATTCATTGAAAATGCTCGTTATTAGATTTTTGAAAGTTCAAATTATGTAATTCATAAAAAAAAGTTAACGTTTTAAAAAAATATTTGGTGTGGATTTTTTTTAATGATTAAATCGTTAGTCTATATTTAGTTAAAGAAAATTTAAAGCAAGATGTCCGTCTACTTGAAAATTTCGGAACGTTTATCTTATTTATATAATTTTTGAGCACTCTGGAAACAAAAAAAGGCGGAATTTAATGGACAATAAGAGGGATGCCCTAACCAAGCTGTTTTGGTAATGCAATGAAGAAGCATTTGGTGATGGATAAGATAGAGTATTACCATATTACATTTTATTCAGAAACTTTATAAGTACCTGCTGTGGAGTCAAGGATAAGGAACGCCGGTAATAAATTTAATGTGCCTCCAATCATTCATATGGTCTATGGTGAATTTATAGAGAGATCCGAAAAATATATAGAAGTTAATAGAAGGTATGACAAATAATTTTCTTTGGAATGTCACTTATATTTGTAGCGCTTATTTTTTAAATGTAATTTTTATAAATAATTTAAATAATTATTTATAGTCGATTAATTTCACTCTAGACTAACATTTTAGTACAATTTATGTAATTTCTGGATTAGCGGAAGTATTTAGTATAAATACTCCGGGGTCGATAAAGATGAATATTTTAATTCCATATTTATCTGGTTTGTCTCATATAACATCAAGATTTAGAAATCCGTCAAGCATTCCCTATGGTACAATATTCACCAATTTTGTAAAATATCTATTCGGTCGGTAAAATATTTCTAATTGGCGTTATATTGTCAACAGTGGCATGTTCAGAACCTCGCCAAAGGGGAAGCTATATTCGATCTCCATGCTTATAATCTACACGAGAACAGCTTACACAATGAACTATTTCGATTCAATTTTCAAACGAAATCCATAAAAACGAAAGATTTTTGCTTTAATACAGTATTTTTTTGGCCCATGAATATTATACATTAATAATTAACTACTTTCATGTGCATAATTTCACAATAAAAGGTTATTTATTTTGCCAATATTCCTAGACACGCCTGTTTACAAATGCGATGCTTAAGAAACTGCCCATATAAGCCGTACGCCGTAGATAGCTAGCGTACCAGGTTGTTCATTCGAGTGGCCACGTGGACACCCGAATGTCGTCGTCCTTTGCTAACGTCAGCATTTGAAATCGACATGGGCGCGCTTCGATTAGTAATATTAGGTACTAATTTAATATATATGTAATATTAAAGTTTAATATTAAACTTTTTTATTTATACACTGTATTTCACTTGGGCCACGCCACGCGTCTACACGCCACTAATTGTTAATATTACGAATATGATCAAAACATAGAACATAGAAAACTATTTAGTAACATTGCGGAAAGTAATATCACTTCTTCATAAATCATCAATATTGCTTACTTATAATATCAGAACATTAGTCACATAAACAGTTTAATGTATGCTCTAATTCTGTAATTTTGGTATGTTTCATCTTTTTCACGTTTTTATATCTTCTAAATATATTAATTTCATAAAATGTTTCTTAAAAAGAAATCCAAATAATCAATAATCGATTCTGCATAGCCATTGCACAAAAATCCCACTATCAAACGGAAATTGTAAATCTCATAAATAGCAATACATTTTTAATCCCATCGTCTCTTTTAATGCTGAAAAGAATCACAATTTTAAAACACAATTATATATAATATAAACATTGATTTTGTCCTTTACTAAATCTCATAAATAGCAATACATTTTTAATCCCATCGTCTCTTTTAATGCCGAAAAGAATCACAATTATATATAATATAAACATTGAATTTGTCCTTTACTAAATAAAAAATAAAATAAAATCTCTTATAACGACAACGCATATTTAAACCGAACAGCTCTTTTTTGTGATTTTAGCCCACAAATTTTCTATCTGGTTAGTCTTCGGATTCTGGAATAGTGCTACTAAATAATGAGGAGTATTGCTTGACGATGTATGCAAAATGTTTCGGAACATTGTCTTGTTGGAAATAGAAGTTCTCTCGAAGACCTAATCTATGAAAAGTAGATTATTCATTCCATGCTGTCATGCAACCCTAAAGTTTTACCGAGCCGCCTCCTTGTACTACAGTCATCTTGATATTTTTCAAGAAAGCTCTGTATTTGTTTGTCGCCACACAGTACTCTTACCATCGAATTAAAAATATTAAACTGATTGATCCCAGAATATTTTAGATTTCCAGAAAGTTTCACCCTTTTTTAAATACTTCTTGCAAAATTTAGTCATTTCTGCTGGTTCTTGTAAATAATAAACAGTTTACAATGGACCACTAAATTGTTTATTAAACTTATATCAACCTTGATCTACTAAGATGTAATAATACGTTATCCTTTCGGGTTTTTTTTTTGTTGAACTTCCTTACATTTATTGACAATATTTTGAGTTTAGTATTTTTTAATGATCGATTGTATAGAAGCTTTCGATTGATTTATTAATTTAGCTATTTTCATTAAGACTTTCCTTCATTAAGCTATTTGATAACTAGTCCACGTTCGCGAATATTAGTTTCTTTATTTTTCCGTCCCATATCGCTATTATGTATTCAAGTTATTGAACAAAGTAAACAGTACTAACATTTTCACACAAATAAAAGTGACTCGTCAGGATTGCCGCAAAAAAGTGCCTCCGATTCAATTGCGCGATTGTGTTTATTCTCTACTAAGAACAAGCGGGGCACCCATCTTGCCGAGATTTTTGCAAACCCAATTTTTCCTGTAAAATTGAAAACACTGTACCTTGTGATATGCCTGTGGTCTCAACTATTTTGCGCGCTTTGATTCGTCGATCAAGCAAAACCATATCGTGGATTTTGTCAATCATTCCCACTGGACGTCCCGAACAATATTCATCTTTTGTGGATGTACAGCCACGTTTAAACTTATTTACCCAATTGTAAACAGTCACAAATCCAAGAGCCATGAACTTCGTCCACCTCGGCTTTGATCTTTTTCGGTATTAAACGTTTTAAATAAAAGTGTTTAATCACTGCACGAAGAAACTCGTGTTTTTCCATTTTTTTAAATGAACCAAAGTTTGTTGCTTTAATCGAGTATAAAAATAAACCCATGAGATTGATTTAGCTGAAACTTTGGCAGTAGTTTAATGACAAATGACGCTTACTAAATGAAAATTTTTGTTATATTACTAGCGCCATCCCTTGGATTTTCTAATGAGTTATTGAGCCACCCTCGTCTTTATAAACTAGAAAATTTGATATGCAATTTTAAGAGTAAACACATTTTACAAAGCATGCTGAATTTGCTCACCGCTTTGCTCAATACATTTTGCACATCTCCTTTTTACAATTTAAAAAACACTGGTTCACATATTATGATGTTCACATGTTTGACTTCATTAATTTTTGGTAAAATTTGGACTTGCCAGATCTGGAATTTGTACGTTGAAAATATAATTTTTTAAAATAGGCTATAAAAAGAAATTGCATGGAGTGATATCGCAAGATCGAGGAAATTCGTTATTGCTATTCAGGCAAATCAAACTATTGTCAAAAAATTGACGTAACATGTTAATTGTATTTTGTGCTGTGTGCCCTTTTGCTTCATCTTGCTGAAAATATCCTAGTGTTAACTCATTTACATTAAGTTGGTCAACAAACGGCATCAAAATTTCTTGTTGACTTGTTTTTGCATTTATGGTTCCATTAAAAAAATTCGACCAATAATGCTACTTATGGCACACCAAAAACCAACTTTCTGAGAATAAGCAGCAGTTTCAACATAAAAGTTGTTAGGTTTTTCAGCACTCCACATTCTCATATTCTGCGAATTAACATACCCATTAAGATGAAACCATGCTCCATTTGAAAAGAAAATTTTGTCTAGAAGGTCAACCTCGAAATAATTTAAAAATCATTGACAAAATTCTAGATTTCTTGCAAGTGAGACAATAAGGAAATAAGATCCTTCTTTAATATTTTCTGGCAAGTGCGAAATGAAAGGTTAGTTTGTTGTGATAGTATCCGAATTGAAATTCCTGGGGTTTCATTCCTTAGTTCTCTTGCGTTATCAATTCTCGTGTATGTTTTTTTGGTCGACCACTTCCTTGTTTACGCTCCACACTACTTGTCTCTCTAAAGTGATTAATGCAGCGCCGAAGAGTGTATTCAAAATTCGTTGTAATTGAAAAGCAGAACCGGAAATTTAAGTTGAAATTCTACCAAACAATCGTTAGCTGAGTACTGCATCTGGCCGTCAATTTTCCGTCCATTTCGCAAATATAATTAAGCCCTAAAAATGATTTTTTGTGAAAACCATTTCAAAATTAAATAAAATATATCAAAAAATTTATTTAATTTTACAATAGTTGAAATCCGTTAAAAGTTATGTGAAATATCAGCATTGACAACCAAACGTCAAATGTTAACATTGATAAATATGTATGCATGTAACGTGTGTTCATTTGAAAAGTCAATCTAGGTTACTTTGAAATTTTGATAGAATAAGACGCATATATATTAGTATGTGTTTGTTGTTCCGTAAACGTAAATCCAAATGACATTTGATAATGTCAATCACATTTGTTATTTATTTGTATGTATGAAACTGTCAAAATATACGACTTCGTAGGTTAAGTAGTAAATTTTAATTTACGACATACTTCAAAATGTTCTCAGTAAATCACATGCTACTAGATTGACTTTTCAAATGAACACCCGTTATATGTTGATATTAAAAATACTTAAGTTCGAATAGTTATTTACGATACAAGTGTTAAAAGTGCGATTTTATTTTGTAAAAGGTTTTGCGTCACGAACTGTAGTGAGTGTCGCAATTTACGAGCAAAATAAAATAGCATTTTTAACACATCGTACACTATTTTTTTTACAAAAGTTTTATAAAAAGTGTAATAAAAATGCACTGATCAAAATTCGACAGCTTATGAATACGTTTTGACAAACCCGTTAAATCATGTCAAATTAAGTTATAATTTATACAAAAGATGAGTTCGTGTTTTTGACTTTATTTTAATAATTCTCAAAATACTGCAACACAGGAAATAAATATCTCGAACTGTAAATTTAATATTAATTATACAAGGAATATATAATTTTCATTTAGTAATAAAAATCTCTTTGATATATGTTCGAAATTTTCTCTTGTCATTTTTGACAAACTGTCATGTCAATTTACTTTTAATACGTGTTAAAAATACTAACGAGCCATCGAAAAAATTCATAATTGGAGTAGACTGTGAAATTGGGTTGATACTTTAACCACTTCCACATAATGACATTTATTATTTGACATTGAAACTATAAGTTTGTGTCAAATTTTTCAAAACTCTTACATTTTCAACAACTTCTGTAGCTATATGTAAATTTTGATTCTGATTTCGACATTAAATAAATTATTTGTTTTCTTTTTTGTTGTAGTATCATTTCAATGCCATAACCTTTTTTTTACAATGAAACCAAATGAAACTGTCAGCATCAAGTAATGTGTCATTATGTGGAAGTGGTTAAAGTAGCAACCCAATTTCACAGTCTACTCCAATTATGAATTTTTTCGATGGCTCGTTACTTTTAACACGCTACGCTATAAAATCGCATTTTAAATTGAAGCTAGCCGTGTGAACTTTTAACAGTGTTTGTAGAAAAATACGTTTCTCATTGTGAAATTTTCTTTCGTATTGGGGTCTTGATTTGATTGGAAAAATGCTAGAAATTGCTTGATTTGTAATTTCATCCACCTTTAGGTTTTCGCTTGCATCACTGGATTCCATTGGGAGCCAAATTTCTCAATCAAACTTTAACAGACTTGCACAAATTTCTTGTCACATTTTTATTTACATTCGTAACTAAAACAACTCAGTGCAATTGCTGTAGCCGCCGTAATTATGTAGGTGACATTTTTTTAATTTATATTAATCTATAGTTTTAAATTACTACAAATGGAGAAAAAACGTTGTTTATCTTACATGTGCAAAGCAGTTTTTGAGTTTTCGAATGTATTTTTTGTCTCGACCTTCGGCCTCGACAGAAAACTCAACATTCTCAATCTCAAAAAACCTATGCATTGCGCACTTAATATCAAAATAACTATTTCTCATGCACAACCTACTTCAACCCCGGATTTATTTGATAGCTCGTTATCTTCACTAACACGGTAATGTCATGAAATAATAAATTTTGATATTCTGAACACATCTGAAAATGCTTTTAGAGTTTAGCTTTGTTTGTAAAATCTGTTTGTAATTGGCATGTGTTTTGTTATGTCGAATCTGTCGAAAAATATATTTGAACATCTATAGAAACGTATGTTTACTTTAGTACTGGTAATTATGATTACAGCATACTCTTCCATTTTATTGTTTGTCTTCCCAGAAATGTTTTTAAACTAATTCATGTTTGAAGAATGAGTATTAAATCGAACTATCATGGTAATTGAAAAAATCCGACTCCATGATGTAAATAGAAACGACTTTTTATTAAAATAATTTAACTATGGAAGGTAGGTTTTACTATAAATAATCTCTTTTTTTTCTCAAATTAGAACCAATATGAAACAATCCACCCTTATTACTAAACTCATTTTAATTTATATGAATCTCCGCCAAAATAAACAAATAATACATCTTCAAATAGTTATTTATAAACCAATAGTATTCATAAAAATGTTTATACTGTAAAATACTTGTCTTTCTTGGGGTTCTAAATAAAACTAACGGTAACTTTAGACACACACTATATTAATAATAAAAACGAATAACAATATAAAAACTAATTCCTAACAATAAGCACATTTATGTATTTATATTTATCTAAGTTCACTCGGCGATAATTTGGTATCGAAATGAATTTAATCCCTTCCTCGACGGTTTATATATCGACGGCGGCACTCTCGTGTTTTTCTTAGTCTCGGTCTTTCCGTTTCTAGATCTTTCGTGAAGGCGCCAGAGGAATGATACGTGACTTATTGTTGGGCGAGTCATCACATTGCCCCCTCTTTAAAAATGAAGTTTCGTCCCGAAACATGTCATGCTTTGGTTCCCTTAAACGATGGTGAAATCGACAGGTAGGGCCTTTGTTACATTGTGACGTCATATCGAAATAACAGTCCACGGTCTTATCTTGCCTGGGTGTACAGGAATATTCAAGCCGGTAACTGCATACCAGAATTTCCATACGAATATGTTGGAATATTACTTCTAACATGCTTCTTACAATTCTCCAGTCCAGGCGGTCCAATCCACAACCTAATTTTGGAACTGCTAATTTCAAAATGTCTTGTAACATTTGTTCACGTAAATGGACTAGGGCCTGCCATAAGGCACGATAGGTTGGCTTTAGGCTTGACAGTTCTTTCGTGACTAAATAAAATATGGGCTGTTCGTCATTTGTTATTTGAAGACTCTTCCCAATTGCTGGTCCTGCTGCCTTAATTTTTCGATTCTGCCAAATCTCTTTAAATTCTTTGGCCATTCGCAGATATCGGGCTACGCAATGAGCAAGCGCGTAGTCTGGCGGCACCGTGAACAAATCTTGCTGTTTCTCGATGGTCACCCCAAATCGATCTTTCCTCGAACCAGAATACTCCTCCATAAAATCTTCGAATGTTAGTTCCTTGTGGTGGCTATTTAATTGGCGCAAGTCAGCGGCTTAGTCATTATTTGCGAATTTGCGAGTTTGCGAATATCAGTCGTTGTTCCAAAATTTTCACATTGTCCAGATTCTTCTGTTCCATTTGAGTTTGTGAATCTATTAGACGCTGTTCCAAAGTTTTCACACAGTCCAGATTCTTTTGCTCCATTTGTTGCATTTGAGTTTGCGCATTCTCTATTAGTCGTTGTTCCATATTTTTCGCACTATCCAGATTCTTCTGTTCCATTTAAGTTTGTGAATCTATTTTATTCATTGTTCCATTTTCATCAACAGCGAATTCACGTCAGCATCTCCGCCTGGAACTTGAAAGACATAATTCTCTGGATCCTCGCCTTCTTGGATCAACACATTTCGAAGCCGTTGCTGGAGAATTGCTTTTTTGCCGGTTGTGTCCTCATCCCTCTCCTCTAATTCTCGTTTTAAATCAATCACTTTTAATTCCGAGAGTTTCACTATATTCGCCATCACGATATTTAAAATAAATGTCTTTTCGCACTGTATATTTATTTAAACGAATACTTAATTAACACTTAATTGTCTACTTAGTCCGTTATTTATTAATTAACTTCACATTCCACTTTTGACACCACTGTAAAATACTCGTCTTTCTTCGGGTTCTAAATAAAACAATGGTAACTTTAGACACACACTATATTAATAATAAAAACGAATAACAATATAAAAACTAATTACTAACAATAAGCACATTTATGTATTTATATTTATGTAAGTTCACTCGGCGATAATTTGGTATCGAAATGAATTTAATCCCTTCGTCGACGGCTTATATATCAACCGCGGCACTCTCGTGTTTTTCTTAGTCTCGGTCTTTCCGTTTCTAGATCTTTCGTGAAGGCGCCAGAGGAATGATACGTGACATATCGCTGGATGAGTCATCACAATACAATGATTTAATATTAAGGAATAACAAATTGAATGAAATATAATGATCATTGATCACATATCAAATCACTTCAAACTTGCAAGTTGTCTGTTATTCAACACTGTTGATCCTCCTCCATATCTCGTTCGATTGTGTCCATTATTCAATTTAAATTATCACCCCATTTACTTACCTTTCAAGACGCATTGATTAAGCAAATTTTTACGCGATCGGAATCATACATTATTTAAGCAAATCATTCATACAACCGTCTAGTCAACCTGTTTCGCTGGTTGGCTTCAAATAGTAATCTTTTCTCTTACTGTGTGTAATAATAATCACACAATTTAGGATCAATGTACGCGTCTTTTTAACTAAGTCATATATTTTAGAAACTGATTTTAAAGTCACAACAATTGGGGTAGACACATCTGATCTTCTTTTTCTCAATTTACTTACGGATTCAACATCTTGAATTTAAGGTATTCTTATGCCTTAAATTTGGCTATGGATTGCAAAGAAATACTTTATGAACTATACCTTTCAGTATAGAACTTACTTACTATAGATATTTCATTTGATCGTCATTACACGAAATAAACTATTAATTCGGCATCATCTGCGCAATTTGTTTCGGAAGAACCCCAGTATGGTTTTGATATATTTAAAAATTCGTTCTGTATTTTCTCAAATTTCTTCAACATCTTTTTACTATCAGTTACATGCATTCCTTCATTGCTGGAATTTTTTCCATACGACAACCCTTGCAACCGTCACTTAGCCTTTTTTTGTGCTCATGACAGATGCACAAAATGTTCATTTGTATCTAAATCCCTGTAACAATCTGTTCAAATTCGCGTGAAGTGAGCTTTTACGATATTTACGTTGTTCAAGATTGGTATACCAAATTGTTATTCTGTGCGATTATTTTTAAAGATTCAAAGACAGAACGGGCGAAAAACTCTCGATAATATATGGAACTATGTTTTTCAGATCTAAAATGTTTTACAGATCTACACAAAAAAAAACTGTTTACTGATATTCGATACACAAAAAGGTTTTAAGTATATCTATACGTTTATGCACGTATAACGCTTTTGTTACAATTGAAACAGACATGTAATATACATATCTGTACGTATTGTCCATGTGTACAGTTACAGATATGTATATTACATGTCTGTTTCAATTGTAATGATATTCGATATTTAAATATATTCACGAGCACCTTATAAAGAAGAATATTAATTGTAATTTTCGTCTAAACATCGCAATAAATCATTAATTTCATTTCGTAATTTAAACTTCTACGTCTTATACGAGACAAGAGTCAAAAAAACATAATTTTGACTGCGCTACAATTACACGGAATTCAACAATACAGTGTGTGAACTCTAGGCACGTCCGCACCACACGAACTCACACACCATTTTTTCAATTTCATATATTTCAATGAAATCCTCCTTTTTATAAATAATTTTTTTAATAAATTTCAGTTGATAATAATCTAACGTTACTTTCAATTTTAACTAACTGATTAAGTTTATACTATTGATTTAAATTAGCTTTTTTCTTACCTTTCAGCAAATTTTTCTCATTTTAAAATTTAAAAAATATAATTCCATTTTAACTACTTGCATAAACACATATACAAGGTGTGTATAAATTGTCGCAAAAGCTACACGTAGCGACATTCTTCGTTCGGTTCTGAATAAAAAATCTTAATGTTAAAATGTCGTATCATGCTTCGTAAATTCGTAAATGTCAAAATTTGACACTAATGATTTTGATTGAACTCACTTTGAAATACAAACTTATTGTTCTACAACGTTGCCAAATGTGTTTTTCGTGAAAGTACGTTAATGAATAAATGTTTAAAACAAGCTTTTAAATCAAAAAGAAAACGTTTACGAAATAATACTAGTGAAAATTTTTTCTTTAAACTAAATTGCATCTATCTCTATTAGCAGATATCGAAGAGCAAAGGTTAGTTACGCACTAAAAGTCTGAACTTCAAGAACCCCGTGAAAACAAACGAAGCATGATACGACATTTTAACATTAAGATTTTTTATTCAGAACCAAACGAAGAACGTCGCTGCGTGTAGCTTTTGCGACAATTTATACACACGAAGTATATTTTCATGAATTAATTACATAAATTTGACATCTTCGTATCACAAATCCTGTCAGGTAAGAATGTCATTTATTTATCGAGATATCAAAAATGATCTTGGTCGAAGGTGACCATGGAGTGAAAAACGTCTGCCTTAATTTATATCATCCTTTTGAGAAAATTATGATAAAATTTTCAGGTTAAAACAATCCTATACAGTGTACAATGTCCTTGTGTTTGTGTAAGGATGTAAGAGATTATATATTATTGAATATACACATGAATCTTGATATTCATATTTGAATAAAGTGACATTACAGCTAAAATATTGTAGAAAAAATAGTCACTAAATATAGCCTTTAAAACTAAACCCGATTCTCTTGTTAAAAAATGTGTTTTTAAACAGATTGGAAAAAACCTAATAATTTAGAAAAAAAAAGCCTAAGAAAAGCCAACAAGAGGATGAATGATTTTTACGAGTATCGAAAAAAATGTAGAAACAAATAGATGCGTACAATTGTTGAACATTTTGTTTCATGGACTAAAGGCAATAATTTACAACAACCAGTCATAATAGATGTGTTTTGTATATGTTCCTAATAGCGAGCAGTGCTAATAGATATTGTAATGATTGCTTTATTTTAAATTATGGAATTAATTAATTATATTTACTTATAACAGTAAAATATTTATAATATCGCAATTAAAAACATTTTTATATATTCACATTATCAAAAGCCATTTTCAAGGCAATTTGACATATGTGGTAGCTATAGCGGGGCTGTTTCGAACTTGTATGAAAGATTGATTAAAATCATATTCTACATTATTTTGCAAAGATAATCCATATGTGTTTAATTGATAACGAATATCACCAGTTTTCCGACGTCGCCACCATCATTATTATTACCATCAATTCTGTATATTATTTAATCAGGAAAAAAAGTCATGAGATTTATAGATATACCTCTTCTCTTATTTATATAATGCGATCTATCTGTATGGATTACCAATTATACTAGTTTATGTTTTATGTATTCAAAATACTTTTTAGTTTTACAAAAACATCGATTAATGATAACAGAATAATAAAATTAGTTTATTTTTCTAGACTATATCTCCCCCATCTTCTTTCTTTACTTTTCCACTTGGTTTGTTTTTATTTTCTGTCTTTCTTGTTTTTTATTATTTCATATATTCCTTTTTTTTTTAATTTGTGCAATTGATTTCAATTCTATTCTTTAATATTTTTGTGTTTCCCATTTTGTTTTTAGGACTTTGTTCGTGTCTTTCTTTCATTTGTCTACAATACATATTTTCCAACCGTATCATATGCTGACCGAATGTGAGGATGTAGAATGCGCTGCCATTCCCGACGCAGAGCTGACTTGAGCACGTCGAAACCATGGTACTTTTTAGTGCTAACTTGGGTAGATAGACAAGTCCAACAATTTTGCATCCGGAGACTTTGCCAGCCATTGTGTCGGGAAATGAAGTGCGGAACGTTGTTTTTCATCTCTTTTTTAATGTCGCGCTCTTTATGAGACGGTACTGAGTCCTGCTGAAACGTCCACTATTTGGATCGAAATGTTTGTGTGCCCAAGGCCTCACTCAATACACTTTCCAAGACAATTTCACAATAAACCGCCGCGTTTATCTTACGGCACGGTCCAAAAATACAAACGGAGCGTAGCCTGCTTTCTAGAGAACATTCGAAGATGTAAATTTTCATATTACTCTAGCAAGTAAACTCGATTATTTTGCGCTTCGCTGGTCTGCGCCTTGCCTCGTTGGGGCGGGGATCGGGCCGTCGAAGTACTGCACGGAAAAGTAAAGAAGTTGCCGGGAAAGGGTTGGCGGCCCTACGCAACGGCTGGTTATCCGATCTCTCTAAATTTACGCGACCGGTCACTAAACACACGCACGAGCGCACCAACATACAAAACCCTACACTTACGCGCTCCTACAAATACAACGCTACACAAATACAAAACCACACACCCAGAGAGAGACGCAAACTGCCAGCAGCAATCAACACACAAATTCATACCCAGAAAGAGACACAAGCTGCTAGCAGCGAACAACACATATGTTCACACCTTGCTATATATTTTTTGGAATACTAAGGCATGTTTTATTATTATTATTATTGGAATGTATCTTTGAATAATTTAAACTATAGCAACTCAATTATTTGACATTTATATTCTGTCATTTATATTTTTTATATCCTTGACAAAGGCATCATTGCCGAAACATGTAGGGTTGTTTTAAATATATATACTTTGAAGTAATAAACCAGACCTTTAATCGCCGACTTATTAAGTTTACTATATATATATATATATATATATATATATATATATATATATATATATATATATATATATATATATATAGTAAACCTAATCAGTAGGCGATTAAAGGTCTGTATATTACTTCAAAATATATGTATTTAAAAAACTCTACATGTTTCGGCTGTATACGCCTTTTTCAAGAGAATACAAAATATGAATGACAGGATATAAATTTATATCCTGTCATTCATATTTTGTATTCTCTTGAAAAAGGCGTATACAGCCGAAACATGTAGAGTTTTTTAAATACATATATTTTGAAGTAATATACAGACCTTTAATCGCCTACTGATTAGGTTTACCATATCATACCAAGGTCACGAAGTTATTATATATATATATATATATATATATATAAAGTAAATTAAATCAGTTGGCGATTAAAGGTTTGTTTTACTTCAAAGTACATATATTTAAAAAAACCCTACATGTTTCGGCAATGACGCCTTTATCAAGGATATAAAAAATATAAATGACAGAATACAAATGTCAAATAATTGAGTTGCTATGGTTTAAATTATTCAAAGATACATTCCAATTGAAGTAATAATAAATCATGCCTTAGTATTCCAAAAACAGATAGCAAGGTATGAACATATTGCTGTGAATTGTAATTTTAATTGCTTATTGACTTTCAATTCACACCGCAACTTATTTTTCTTGCTATCTTCAGTCGGGTCGCCTTCCTTGAGCTTCTTAATCTTCAGGGTTTATTCTCTCGAATATGTGGTATGGAGAAAAATAATAAGGATTAATTCAAGAAATAAAACTAACATTAACGCCACATACATATAATTCAAAAAAAAAAAAGAAAAATTCTACTTTATCAAGTATAAAGCAGGATTGTGACTTTATTACGCCGCAAACTTAGAGAAAAACTCATGTAAATAATGACTAGAGCTGAGGATGTTTGCGGTATAACCATGGTTATACCGCAAACATCCTCAGCTCTAATAATGACTCGCACATGAGATAAAAAAACTCTTAAATGAATCCCGAACAAAGATCTAAATATAAATATAAACAAAATTTATTAGCTGTCATCAACTACTTTGTCCCCTCAAAAATCAAACATCAAATAGAACTTTCTCTATTTTCGCACGCATCCAAAATTGATCATGCGCAATATCTCAAGCATGTAACAAACAAGTTTTCCCGCTTCCTAACATACTACGATAACTTATATGAACAAAAACTATATTAAAAAAAAACAGTCTAATACGTTTTGTTAATATTTTAAATGATTACAAAATATTACAAACTAAAATTAAGAATTTAAGAAGCTTCTGATTGTAATAGAATTATCGCTAACGACATAAATATAATATTAAAAATACATACATTCAGTTTTGTATACGTCACGTCACAAAAACTATTATGAGAGAGACTCCAGATAGGTCATTTAATTCAAATTACAAGTTTTAAATACTCATAATAATAATACGTAATGAATTTTAATGACATCAACACTATCAAAAACACACACCGTAATTATTCAAAATTTTCAACTTGAATAAAATTATGTTTTATCCAAACTTCAAGAACACAACCTATCTGCATAAAAACTACTCAGTCTCTAAGGCATGATGAAGCAGGAAACAGCAAGCTACCCCTACCTAACATAAAAATATAAATCAACATAATAATATATATATATATATATATATATATATATATATATAATAACTTCGTGACCTTGGTATGATATGGTAAACCTAATCAGTAGGCGATTAAAGGTCTGTATATTACTTCAAAATATATGTATTTAAAAAACTCTACATGTTTCGGCTGTATACGCCTTTTTCAAGAGAATACAAAATATGAATGACAGGATATAAAAATATTTATATCCTGTCATTCATATTGTCATTCATATGTCATCAAAATAGGCCCGTGCATCCTACAATCGTGGACCAAAATACACATTATAATAAATTGTTATATAAAATTTTAAATTTTCATAATTATTCCTCTGGAATAAAAATATACATAAATACAATAATTTTCATATCTTCTATAGTTTCTTTCTTTAGGAAAATTCACAACGTGTTGTTCGCTGCTAGCAGATTGTGTCTCTTTCTGGGTATGAACTTGTGTGTTGGTTGCTGCTGGCAGCTTGCGTCTCTCTCTGGGTGTGTGGTTTGTGTGAGCGCGTAAGTGTAGGGTTTTGTATGTTGGTGTGTTCGTGCGTGTGTTTAGTGACCGGTCGCGTAAATTTAGAAAGATCGGAAAACCAGCCGTTGCGTAGGGCCGCCAACCCTTTCCCAGCAACTTCTTTACTTTTCCGTGCAGTACTTCGACGAAATATAGGGATACTTAATAAATTAGTTTTTTAATTGACAGACCGCTTGCCCGCTTTTAATTTATTTTATTCTATATATATATATATATATATATATATATATATATATAAAGATAATTATTTCGTATGTTATGGTAAATTCAATTTGTTGACGATTTAAGGTCTGCTGTTGTGGTGATAGATCATATATATATATATATATATATATATATATATATATATATTGCATCCATTTCTCTCAATATGTTCAGCTCAGCAGTAATTTTTCTTCCGCTGCGTCGCGTATTTCAGCGGATCCGCTTGAGCACTTTTCGAATCATTTCTGACGCGTGCACGACCGACTTCAATGCATTGGTTTTTACCCTTTTAGAGAATCTATTGTTGATTATTTGTTCAAACAATTTTTAGACAAATGGTAGCAATGCCTTTTCGTATATTTTTATCATTTTTTTGGCGGTTAAGTATCGGTAAGTAAGTATATGCTGCCGAAATTCTGTTCGGGAACCAACGCACGGGTCTGTGAACAATCTTATTATTTGAGATCGACCAGCAAAATTTGTAGTACTGTTCCCCCAAAAAGAAGCTTCGTCAGCAAAAATTACATGGTTTCAATCGTGATTATGATTCTTTGTCACCCAATCCATTTTTCTCCTTCATGAACTTCATGTAAATGGGTACGTATGCTTTCATATGATAATTTTATATTCTTTTGGTTTTTCATCTGTTCTTGAGGTAGTGTTAATCCTGAATTTTTAACAAAAATTTGCAAAACTTGTTTAGCCTCCCGTGGTATAGTTTTTCTTCCTGAGCCAATGAATGTAAAATAATGTTCATTTGTTAACAAATTCGCGACTTTGTGTAAACATCGCAGGCACCTGTTTTTCGGAGAATAACAATGGTCACTTGATTTTTACGAAATTTTGTTTTTTTTTGCGCAGTGTTGATATCTTCTTAAGACATTACCGCGATATAGCTTTTTTCGGCTATTTGCTCATGATCAAACAAAAATATAAATACAGTATATATATATATATACACTGCCGAGCAAAAAATTTAGGTCACTTTAAATAACTTAAGAAATTGCAAATAATTTTAAAAATAAAATGCGTCATCTTATGTCTGCATGTTGTAAATTTACCTACTGCATTTTCGAAGCTTTTAAATATGGAATCGGGCAACACAATTTCTTTTTTTTTAATGATTTATTCTAGAAAAACAGTAACTGTACATTTTAAAAGAAGTTCGACTATTGTTAACATTATTTGCAGATTAGAGAAAATGAATGAATAAAACTTAACATTATTGAAAAATTGATGATAATTAATAACGTGTATTACCCCCTCTTGCATTAACAACTGATTGCATTTGACGAGGCATACTCTGAATTAAATTAAGGATTACATTCGGATCCATGTTATTCCACTCCTGCAATAGAAACTCTCTTATCTCCTGGGCAGTTCTTGGGGCTGGTGTATGCCTTCGGATACGTCGCCCTAACGCTACAATTTTTACCACAACAATAGGATCTAGAGGCATTTCGGCCTGGTAAATAAACATTAGAACAGTAAATTGTCCCTATCCGCAATAAACCATATAACGAATAGGTTTTAGTGACAGAATGTGACAGACGCCAAATATGACAGATAGTATCCATCCAACAATATAACCTTCACCGCTTACTATGACTCCCTGATTAGTTTTATTTTTAAAATTATTTCCCATTTCTTAAGTGACTTTAAGTGACCTAAATTTTTTGCTCGGCAGTATATACAAAGTATATATAAAGAAAATTAATACTGTTATTAATTTCTTGATTAATAACAGTATTAATTTTCTTGATATTTCTTTGAGCTATGATAGACAGGGTACTATTTATACAAATTGGTATAATAAACCCACAGCTTCTTTTCGATATATGAATTACCACTCAAATGCTCCTACAGTATTCAAAAATGATTATAAATAATCTGACTGATAGGGCAGTAAAACTATCACATTCTCAATACAGAAAAGATAACATCAAGAAAATTAAAACAATCTTAACAGATAATAATTATCCACCACAACTTATAGACCAAACAATTAAAAAAAGAGTACACCAAATATACAACACTGCAGACACCAATAAAAATTTGAACAATGACACAACATATATCACGATTCCATATGTTCCACGACTATCAGAAAAAATTAAATACACTTTAAAAAAATATGATATAACTACAACATATAAACTTAGTAATACTAATAAACATTTATTTTCAAAACTTAAACCTAAAATAGCAAAAAATCGAGAAACACATGTCATATATAAAATACCATGTCGCGATTGCGATAGTTACTACATAGGCCAAACGAAACAAAATTTATACAAAAGAATACAAGCCCACAAATACTCTAAAACAGACAAAACGACTTTATCTACACACAAACTACAACGCGATCACCATTTCGATTTTGAAAACACACAGATAATTGATAAAGAACAACACACAATGAAAAGAGAAATTAAAGAAATGATTAGTATTAAACAGGAAAAAATTCAATTAACAACAGAAATGATATAAAAAAATTTAAGCAGTATATACTATAACTTAATTGTGTAACGATCTGCAATTTACCATCATAATATATTTTTTTTTGTTATATAATTATATATCTTAAGTTATTTAAATATCAATTACATTTAAATATCATATACATTTGCCTATCATGCTGACTGTTCCGTGTTTTGATTCCTGTCTGGTTGTCCGAGTAGGTTTTCGTGGTTTTCCTTCTCGTTTAAGGCGAATGCCGACAACTTTGCATCTTAAGACGCTCCACGGGCGCATACATAATAATAACTCATGTCTTGCTTTTCCCTGTTTTTGATGTCTATCTGTTTTTGGAATACTAAGGCATGATTTATTATTATTCAATTGGAATGTATCTTTGAATAATTTTATCCATAGCAACTCAATTATATCACATTTGTATACTGTCATTAAATTTTATATCCTTGATAAAGGCATCATTGCCGAAACATGTAGGGTTGTTTTAAATATATATACTTTAAAGTAAAACCAGACCTTAAATCGCCAACTGATTGAATTTACCATATCATACCAAGGTCACGAAATAATTATATATATATATATATATATATATATATATATATATATATATAAAAAGCGTTCAAATAAGCTTTGCCTCTAGTAGGCCATTCCTTTAAACCAACAAAATTCCTATTAAAATTAGTAACAAGCTAAGACATAATCATAATTTCCAAGGGCTACTTTGAGGTAAAATTTATTTGATTTCTTTGTATATATATATATATATATATATATATGCCAGTAGTAAAAGTATATCAATTTCAAAAGGAAGAATAACGTTTATCAAAATTTAAAAACGAAAAATAATTTACTCCACAAATATTCTTGTTTATACGTTTTCGCCGTTTAACTTTTTTAACTGTGTTCCTATATTTTCTAACTACATAAATAATTTTTAAAAAAATTATTGTAGGCTTCCCTACATATTGTAGTTGACAAAAATACGAGTACAAATAGTAAAACCTTCAATATCAAGGTTCGGTGATTCTTGTATCAAAGAAACGAATATGTACTCAGAAATGGGGCTTTGTAACATACGTCAAACAATAACATAAAAATACAAGATTTTTAAAAACATTGGGCACTCAGAACTTATTGTAACTGTCATTCTTTTCTATGTTTTTGTATGCAGTAATAATTTGCTTAAATTAAAAGTGTTCGTTTAATGTGTTTATAATAAATCAAATAGTTAATTCAATAATTCATACTGTTTTTTATAATATTTTTGTAAATCTTACAAATTACATTTATTATAAAATGTTCAAAATTATAAGAACTGGATAATACTTAATAAAAAATAAATAAATATGCTGCAAAAAAGCCATGGCAGAGCAGTTTTCTCTTCTAATCTTACTATAATTTGAATAATCTTGTTATATTTAAATCGTTTTTGAAATATTAACTCCCTCCAATTGACAATTATTTCTCATTATGGTAGACGTTTCACCGAAATTAGTAAATGTGAAATTATGTGAATACAATATCGTGATATAAAACACCAAAGAATGTTTTCTTTGGTGTTTTATATATTATGCATCAGGCCTCTATTGACGGATACCATAGCTAGGGCATTAAGTCGATATTCATGCATTGTATTTCTTAAAAATCATTTTATGCTCTAAGAGTTGAAAAACATCGTTCTGACTAGGCCGTACTCATTTGAGTTGTCACAATAATTTTTAATATCTTTCCGTTTCGCTAAATATTTCACTTAGATTGTTTGTAGAAAGCCAAGAAAGCATATTCAAACCACCTACAATATTTTTGATATCACTTGAATAAATTACTTCAAGTTCAGTCTTTAGTTTGTCTTGCCGTAACATTGGCCGGTTCCAATAACCGGCTTGAATGTTGAAAGGGGAAAACTTTGGGAAAATTTAGTGAAATTGTTTACGTTAATTATAGGTACATGCGGTTTCGAAATAGCTACTGTATGACAGCCTCTCTTTGAATTTCAAAATCATAACAAACAAACTTCCTTAGCAACTATGCAATTTCTAGTTTCAGGATTAATTTTTCGTCGCTTATTTTTAGTAGTATTCGTAATATTCCGTTCAATCTTTTCAGTGGAATTTCTAATAGATAACAAATTTTTTTCAAATTCGTCTAAATCTTTTAGTAGGGCAATGCTATTGAATAATAACAAGTGTTCATTTCAAAAGTCAATCTGGGTTACTTTGAAATTTTGATAGAATAAGACGCAAATATATTAGTATGTGTTTGTTGTTCCGTAAACGTAAATCCAAATGACATTTGATAATGTCAATCACAAATATCAGTTAGTGCATAAAATAATCGTGCGTCGATTCTGGTTTAAATGAAATGCTTCTCAGTTTTAAAATGGCTTTCACTTTAGAACATAAAATTTTTTTAGTCCAGGCTTATTTTCGAAGTGGTAATAAAATTGATGGTTTATGGGTTTATTCAGTTCAAGATTGCATGGTAAAATTTCAAGTTGAGTTTCCACATTTTGTAATAGATTATATACAATTTAAGAATACTTTGGATAAAACTTTAAAACTTTTTTCTGAAACTTGTAGTCTCTTAAGAAAATCAGGCAGCGGAGCAGTTAAGAAACGTACACCTCAAGTTGTCAAACGTGTTGAAGAAATAATGGAAAATGAACCACAAACATCTGTTCGACATTTGAGTCAACAAATAAACCTTTCTGTTGGTACAACTCACAAGTTATTAAAAAAAGACATGCAACTTTATCCATACCGTGTCACAGCAGTACAAGAATTTTTAGAAATTGATTATCCACGTAGACTACAGTTTTGTAATTGGTTTGTAAATATGAACAATAATGGAGAACTTTCGCAAAGAGTCATCTTTACTGATGAAGCATGGTTTTATAAAACGGGATACCTAAATTCACAAAATACAAGAATTTGGAGTAGTGAAAATCCACATGTAATTAATGAAGAATCGCTACATCCAGAGGAAATTGGTGTTTGGGCAGCGATAAGCCAAAGGCGAATCATTGGACCAATATTCTTTCAGGGAACGTTAACTGCTCAAAGGTACCGTATGGAAATTTTACAACCATTTGTCAATCAGTTTGCATGATGATGAACTTCAAAATGCATATTTCCAACAAGACGGAGCACCTTGTCACTGTACTGCAGAATCTTTGGATTATTTAAGAGAATTTTTTGATGAGCGTATAATTAGTCGAAATACTGAAATTGCCTGGCCTGCACGTTCATGCGATTTAACACCTTGCGACTTCTTTTTGTGGTCTTATCTAAAAAATAACATATTTCGAACACCTATATTGAATTTGAATGATATGCTACAGAGAATTGAACAGAAATGCATGGAAATTAATAACAATCCAGTAATGTTGCAGAACATCATCAGAAATTTTGAACGGAGGATTTTAAAGTGCATTGATCTTGAAGGACAACATTTTCAACATTTGTTATAGTTTTCAATAAATACCTATTATTTGTTATTTATTTGTATGTATGAAACTGTCAAAATATACGACTTCGTAGGTTAAGTAGTAAATTTTAATTTACGACATATGTACTTCAAAATGTTCTCGGTAAATCACATGCTACTAGATTGACTTTTCAAATGAAAACTTTCAGATGAAACTACATCTATATGCGGAAACATTTTGTGAAATAAATGTAACCAAAATAGAAAATCCAAGTCCTCTAGATTTTTTTGTAACCCGTATGCTTCCTTGCAAGTAATAGTTTTAGTACAGTTTTCTTTCAATTCTTCGAAGCATTCGATTAACCTCTTCCGATTCTGAAAAAACATATTTACATATGGTACGGATGTTATAATTTCGATTTACAGTTTTTTTCCAATACATAGTATATGTGGCTAGATATTGAAAAGAAAACGGGAATTGCGGATAAATTATAGGAAAAAATTCTTAGTTTGGCATATTGACCCATGATTAAGTTAAGTTGATGTGTATAGCAATGGACGAAGGGAATGTTTATGTTGCAGTTTTATTTTCACCTGAACTCCCTCGGACGCCACTCATAACATTGGCACCACAATATGTTTGGTTTGGTTATATATGGTTATGCGATTAACTTAATCGAACTGTGGGCTCTTGTTATTATAGTCCACTCCCTATGCTTTTTTCTCGTAAGACGCTCGGTAGTGATCGGCGCACATCGTTCCTTGCCTATGATTTTACATAGGGGGATTTTTATTGTCTAGGCTCGCATTCGAATAGCCCGACACAGTTATGCCATGTTAGAGAATTTCTCCCTATGTATAAATATATATATATATATATATATATATATATATATATATATATATATATATATATATAATACAATAAATTAAAACCGGGCAAGCGGTCTGTCAATTAAAAACTAATTTATTAATTATCCCTATATTTCGCAATAACTTTGTTGCTTCTTCCGGAGATAAAAATGTAGAGTTCAAAAAAATAATAAAATTGACGTACAAGGACAATAAAATTGTCCTTGCGCATTTAGATTTTTGGTAATTTATAAAAAATGAACTTATTTTTATGTGAGATGGGCAAAGAGCCATGTACTTTTTTCAGATATCAGTACATATCGGTTATTGTAAATGAACACACAACTTTGTTCTTAGTTTTGGGTATGCTTATTAGTAACATTGTACCAATATCTTTTACGTCCTCTATATTTAAATGATATACTTCATTGGAACGGCATGCGCCCATTATTCCAGTAATTAATACAACCTAAAAAGAATATTTTCCAAACGAACTCAGGTTACAGAAGTAAATATTTACCTTATGTAAAAGATAAAAGTTCATCTGGCGCTTCACAAATAAATTTTCTAATATGATCGGGTTTCAGCGTTGAAGCTTTTTTTGCTTCCTATGTTTCGGATTTTTTTATAAGAAGTTAATTTACCATACTGACTCAGACTTATATCGTGTTTTATTTTCAATACAGATTTCAGCATTGAGTAGTAAGACCATAAAGAAGATGAATAATACATTTTCCCAAAATGAATTCGTATTTTGCCGACGACGCCAGTCCAAAAAATTATCATAAGCCTTATTATAAAAATTCTTGGATTTTTCGGGCAATAAACCAAACGTAGTTGCATCGGCCTTAAGCTTAATTTCTGGGGGTGTACACAATATAAATTCAACGGCATCACTATCCACGATAAAACCGATAAAACTAACACTAACACATCAAATTCAAAAAACGCTAAAGTTTATCGTACCGACGACACGTTTGACAATTAGAATATCGAGGCTTGTTTATCGTTACTATGGTAACGCTGGCAAGACTGTGTTTTATTGGCGGAACGTAGAGAATAATGACATAACGTTATCATTATTCCTTGCATTGCGCCAATAAGAACGGTCGCATTTCATTATTCCCTGCGGGAATTATGAGTCCCATTAATCGTAGGTGTAGGTTTCCGCGGTCGTTCTCTAGATGTAGATCTCGGTTTCTGGGTTGGAACCGCGTCGAGTTATGCTTAATTGCCTAATTAGGCCATTACGCCTAACTCGACGCGGTTCGAACCCAGAAACCGAGATAATAAATAGATTTTGAATTTTTGTTAAGGGTGGGATATAATTATAACATTTACGCTCCAGTGTCTATAAATCAATTAAAACTGTAAACAAAAAAGATCATTGAGAAAATTTAGTTTAATATGAAAATCAAAGAGCCTAAGTGTATATTTTTATTAAAATAAAATATATGCTGTTAATTTCAACAATTCATATGGATATTCTATTGAAAACAATAGGTACAAATTGTATGCATTTGATAAAAATATAGTTTTATATTAGTTAAGCAGTACTTAATTATTATTTGCAGAAATAAAAGACATAAATTAAATATGAATCCCAGTCGAATTTAAAATCCAAAATAAATGCAATTACTCATTGGAAGTATCTTAATGTATTATGTAATTACAAATTGTAGATTTTTCTCTTTGTTCATCCTTGTTTTTCAAAAGGTTGGATATTGGATATGTAGAATATTATTTAACTTAGTACATAAATTGAGCTGTGAGGTTATTAGATCGGGGACTATGATAATTTCACATTTTTTAAAATTAATTTAAATGCATTCAGCACTTATTATTGTATAAAATATCGTTAAGATTTTTAAATGACACATAAAGTCCTAATGTCTCGGTATACTTTCTGTAATACAGGTATAAAAGATATTAGTACAATTTTAATTTATAAAAAGATCGCGTTTTCTTCTCTTAATTCTATGATTAATATTCACAAATGTTTAAATAAATAAATAATGCATATAATTATATGCATTATTTATTACGATTACGATTTACGATTTTGTGTTTCTATCTATTATAATAGATAGAAACACAAAATCGTAATTTACAGAAACGTAGGTATATACCGTACGGAAATGTGGTGGAAGAACGGCCGAGAGGTAAACAATACCCATCCAGTAAACCAAGCGCCAGGCATGTCTGTGTTGAAATACGAATATATACGCAATACGTATGTGTATACCACACCTACTTGTGACCTATCAATAGGCATGTCTGTGTTGAAATACGAGTATATAGGCAATACGTATGTGTATACCACACCTACTCATCCAATCAAATGCTACATTATACATTGAATAAACATATCGGGGAAGTTAAGTTGACGGGGACAGGTCTTGCGCAGCAGTGTCGTTCGGTCACCACATTTCTACTCGGTATGTTTTTTATACTTTTATTATCCAAATACTCAAATTACAAAATGCATACAACCCCATTTTCCCAGATCTAATTACTTGAATTTTGTATTTTGAATTTGTAGTAATATGGCGTACATTTGCTGTGACTATAGAAACCGTATGCACTGAATGTTTTTAGGGTTAATGACAAAGACCCCCAGCCTGTTTCCCGTGCCTAGCTTTTTCTAAAAATACAAAAGCCTAGACTAGAAATACTATTTGGAAGTTTTCCATGCCTTACTATTATGCTTCAATTATGTTTGTACTTTAATTTTTACTCTATTTAAAATTAACGTAAAAATTTATTCAAGATTCTTTATAAAATTGTATAGAACAAGAAAATTAAAGTTACATCACCTTTTTTATTGTTATTATTATTAAATGGATTAATATACACTTACAGTGGTTCAATAAAGCTTATTTAAATTATAATTACATATGTTCTAAATAATACTTTATCTAACAAAGTAATTTGAAACATACTTGAGTGGGTAAAACCTTATCAAATTTTGTATAAAACAAAAACATTTTTTATAATATAAAAATATTATTAAAAATCGGGTGTAGAGAACACAATACGAGTTCATATTTGCAAATATGAACTCGTATTGTGGAGAGTGGAGGCACGTTAATACAGTTTCCACAAGTTGCGATTGTGTCCGGCAGATGGAAACTCCTGATTAAATCTTATAATGGGTGTTCAGAAACATTCGAAGTCAAAGTAGTTCTTGAAAATATGAAGTCATGTCTGAGATAGATTGATTTTTGACAGACAACAGTTGACATTTAATAATTATTACAAATCAGATACTTAAGTAAAGATATACGATTTTTTGTTCAGAGCCCACTTGATTTCGAATGTTTCTGAACACCCGTTACTTGTTATGAAGGTATAGCAAACGCCAATTAAGTTGGCGCGAGGAGGGGTAAGTTCACGGAGGATTAGAAGTAGTGGGGGAGATTTGTATTTAGTTTTACATCAAATGTCAGATAATTCTAACCTTTGAGCGTGTATCACTTTATGATCCCCTAGCAAAGACATTATGTTCCGTCAAACGTCAATGACAAATGTATTCTAACAATTACTTGAGTAGTGGGGATGGACGTTTTTAAAAACTGCTTCTGCGCACCCCCTCCTCGCGCCAACTTAATTGGCGCTTGCTATAGCCATGGTTGTTTTGGCGGTCATGATGTTGACATTAGTCAACCCGCAGAAAAATATATTCTTGGACCAAGTAAATTTAGTTCAAGTCAAGTAAATTTTAGCTTTCGATATACGGAAGTAAATTTATTCTTCGTTCAAGGCAATTATTTTCTTGATAGAATATTCTTGAGCAGAACATATTTTTTTCATTATAGGTACAAGGTGAGGCATAATAACGAGCGATTTTTAAAAGGCTGTTAAATAAAAACACTTCGTTTAAGAAAATTTCTGATTTCATAATATTAAAATACATGAAAAAGCATTTTCTGCAATAGTAAAACGTCGGTTATTTTTTGAAGATAACTCCGGTAAGATGCCTTCCGATTAGACGCACACATTCCTCCAGCCGGACCTTGAAGTGACCCCTCACATTGCGTAGCATTGCCAGTGGGATTTGAACAACTTCTTGTCGGATCCGCTCTTTCAGGCCTTCAATTGTTCGAGGAGGGTTATCTTGGTAAACTTTACTTTTCAGATAACCCCACAAGAAAAAGTCACATGTTGTGAGGTCCGGTGAACGAGAGGACCATGCAATATCCCCATTTCGGGAGATCACATGATTTGGAAACAAACGATTGACAATATTCATGCTTACTCGAGCAGTGTGGGATGTTGCTCCGTACCGCTGGAAAAACGTCTCATCGTTCACGTCGTAGTGTGCAAGTTGTGGAGTAAAAAAGTTTTCCAACATTTCTGCGTATCTATGCGAAGTCACTGTTACATCATTGCCAAGGCCATCTTCAAAGAAGTATGGCTCTATTATCCCTAATGAAGACATGGCGCACCACACAGTAACTTTTGCGGAGTACAATGGCTGCTGATGCAGTTCTCCAGAATTAACGTCACTCCAAAATCGAAAGTTCTGCTTGTTCACGTAACCGGAGAGATGGAAGTGCGCTGCATCACTCATCCACAAACGGTTTACAATGTCCTCGTCTCGATGAATCAAGTCCAAAAATTCTAAGCTGAACCGGCGTCGGCTCACATAATCTGTTTCCTTAAGGGCCTGAACCATTTGGATCTTGTAAGGATGAAAGTGCAAATCTTTGTGTAAAATTCTTCTTACTGTTCTGTTTGAAATCCCAAGTGTAACGCTGTGTCGGCGAGCTGAGCGACGAGGGCTTTCGTCAATGGCGACTCTTACACGTTCAATGTTTTCAGGTGTGCGCACAGATATAGGTCTCCCAGTTTTCTTCCTTGTCGTTGACGACGTCTCTTCAAAGTTCTCAACCCACTTTTTAATCGCACAGGCAGATGGCACTGACCGATTTCGATTAATGTTGAAGTGGTTGCGAAATGCACGACCTGCTAGCTGGTACGAACTACCGTTTCGATCAAATGCTTTCACAGCGTACGCACGATGCTGTGGGGTCCAACGTTCCATTGTGACTAAATGCTATTTCGCGCCGAACGTAATTGACACTATCCCCTCCACGTCCCTCCGACGCAGCTTAATTCGCGCGCTTTTTAAAATCGCTCGTTATTATGCCTCACCTTGTATATATGTTTTGTTCAAACAGAAACAATTTAGTTTCAAAACAAGTCAATGTTTTGTTTTGGTTTGAAAATAAATATATTTCAAGTAAAACAATATTTTTTTAAGTGAATGCTTGCCTCAATAGCTTCTTTATTTTCAAAAGGAGTATAGTTTTTGTTTGAACATTAGATCTGATGCAGAGGTATTTTGACCGTTTCAATTTTCATATTTTTTTCTATTTTTCCATCTTACTATATGCATAACGACGTTCCTTTGAAGTAATTATGATTTCTTTTGGAGGTAATTACTTCAAATGAGCGTCATAACATGCATATATGTACCTAGATGGAAAAAAAAAAATTGAAAATACGAAAATTAAAACGGTCAAAATACCTGTGCAGCAGATCTAATGTTTTAACAAAAACTATATTCCTTTTGAAAATAAAGAAACTATGTATCTATCTAAAACTGAAAACTTAGTAGATTATTTGAGAAATTGAAATTATATTTACGTTTAGATTAGGTACATTAAATAAAACACTGGTAGTAAATATAAAAATATAATAATAAACAAACAGAGAGGAAATTATCAGTAAGTTTCGTGTCTTTGATGTTGTGTCTTCCTTTTGCTGAGATAATCGTGTCCCAAAATTTATTCCATTTATTAACTAATAACAGGAAGCAATTTTTATGTTCACTTTCGAAATCCAAATTTATCTAAAATGAAAAATAAAATATTTCTTACTTTATCTACCAAGCGCCCTTTAGCTAGAATACATTTTTCACTACCACTTGACCTTTTAGGTACATATGGAGTATAGTATGTCGCTTTTAATTCCTCTGAAAAATTTGGGTGATTTTTTCAGTCAGTAATTGAAACTGCTCTTGTTTCAGACGACTATAAAATATGAAAAATATAGTTTGCAGAAAACTATGAAAATATACGAAAGAGAATAATATTTAATGTTGAGTTATGTATGTATATACATACGTGATTTACTATTATATCTACCGAAATAGTTCGAGAAGTATCGGTCCGAATATTTTGTAACATGCTTGCCCTTAGCGGAAACTCCTTTCTATATCTTGGATACCCAAAAAGCTTGTAGTTGTATTTTGATGCGGAATTATAGTTAAAATATCAGTATCTTCTTCAAATCCTAGCTCAGATATTAGTTCCTTTATTTCTTCTTGTGTTAAATTGTTAAAGGTTATTTCATCAATTTCATTATCTGAAAAGTAAGTAATCTAATAAACGATAAAGAAAATTGAATAAAAATTCTTCACAAATTAAATTACCATTCTACTTTTATTTATAAAATATTTTGGTCCGTAATAACAAATTGAAGAAGAAAACCATATAGTATGAATTAAAAAAAAAATTAAAAATGTATATATGTATTTAGATAGATGTAGATTATCAAAGTTTTGACTGTCTATAAATTCACCTTTTATACAACATATTATTTCAAAGACATTTTCATAACATGCTTGCATACATATTCTATTGCTATATAAATTGTATCAACCGATTGAAAGAAAATCCATGTTATATATTTTAAAAGATATATGCAGACCATGTGAATAAAATTTTTAGAATTACTTCATTTTATGAATATATATGTATGTACATTATTTAAACATAATTATTAAACATCTCTATTTAAGAAATAGATATGTACATCTCATGAAAATTCCTACGTTAAATTAAGATTATTGAACTTAGATATGTACCTCAGAACGGCTAATTGATTTCTTATGTACAATAGTGTATATAAAAGAATACATACTTACATTTAAATGATTCTTCTAAACGGTCTAAATCCCACTCTATTAATGTTTCCTTCACAAATGCATCCATTATGGACACTTCACCTACTACGCGATACTAACAAGTAGTCCCAAAGGAAAAATAATGAATTAATTTGAAAATAGTACATAATAGGTAATTGGTAGATATTATTATGCTTATAGAACAAGTGAATATGTTATTAAATAGTTTTTATTATGTGATATGGATACATTTCTATGATCAATTATTAAGAAAAAAATATTCTCGTTCCAAGAATATATTGCATCTTTCGGAGTATAATATGCCTTTCGCAAGAAAATATGTACTTGCTTTGAGAATAAATTAGTTGAGAGAATTTGTATACTCCGATGAAGAAAATATTTTTCTGTGTGAATGAGCAGCGCTGAATGTTCCCCTACGTTCTATCTTAATAACTTTTGTAATGTAGTAAGGGTGTTATTTATGGTGAAAGTAGGTACCTCTCCAGCAGCATGCACTGATGATTCTGTAGTAAGATGAAGCACGTGTCAGCAAAGATTTTTTCACACAAATATAAACCTGTATTGTGTTCTCCACATCCGATTTTTAATAATATTTTTATATTATTGAAAACGTTTTAGACTTTATATAGTAACGAAAACATAGAATATAGTAAACTTTTAAAAAATCTCTAAATCCATGGCGTTTTATTAATTCTATTATTTTCGTTTATGAAAAAATGTTAGAAACAATGATTATCTTACTACTTTTATGGAAAATTTCAAAAAGATGCAATGAAATCAGTAATTATAAATGAAAAAAAGAAGGAAACGAATAACAATTTTTGTGTTAAGACAAAAAGGTAAAGTAGATGCTCCTTATTTTGCTAAACTTTTTTAGTAAGCAAACAATATTATTAAACTATATCTAGAACAAATTATATAAAGCTGTGGTACCACGTCATAATATTAAGTAAAATTTATATGATGTTTTATATATTACTTTAGTAATCTTTAGTTCCTTAAATATAAAATAATGTCATGCTATATGATTGCAAGAATATTTACGTCAAACATTTTAAAGCGTATTAAAATAGCTAAATTAGCAATTTTATTCTTGTACTCCTGTCAATTGTTGTTTCGAATTTCATAACAAATAAAAGCAAATTAAGAGTATAAACAAGCAATTAATTTATATAATTTAGCTCTGTACGATATTAATTTCTGAGTAATATATCTACTCTGTTTGAATAATTTAGTTTTTGATGTAGACCTTGTAAATGGATTTTGCAGTAGAGAAACTATAGCTTGTATTTACGAATTAACTTATTTTTTTTTCTTTTGTGATATTTTGACGTTATTAAATTTTCACCTATATAGTTCAAAATTTGTATTAATGTAGCTTTACACAAAAAAGAACCAGTGCTTTATTGTATTAGTACATTTTTAAACGTTTAGCTTGATTTAGTTTATACATTAAAAAAATTCCTCTTTGTTTTATATATTTTATATGAAAATTATTGTGACAATAGTTCTAAAATCTTAATTATCATAAGTATCATAACTCATAACTGATCTACAAAATATAAGTTACAAAAATGACAATACATACTTGTTGAATCACTGTAAATGTCTATATGATTTAGTTAATATAATTTGATATTTTATTTTTGGATTAAGTTTTTGTATATATGTAAATATATAAAAAGAAAAATTTGAACTTATTCAAGGCGGGAATATATCTGCGATTGCTATTTAATGTAAATAGTATTCACAAAAAGTCAGATATGACATGACCATTGGCATTGGAGTGAAATTGTGCAGCGATAGATCAGATATGTTCTCGGTTTTAGACATACCCGTATTAAATTACATTGAATTTACTGTGAACAGTAATGTGACGGCGAGTGTTTTGTTTTGATTTAATTTTTATTATTATTATTTAAATAAATACTGTTAAATATATTCTCGTCCCTGAATTTTTTACAATTTTATTGTTTTGTTTTCATTGTTCATTCTTTGTTATAGCGTTTAGTGCGTATATTTCTATTAATTTGTGTTTAAATGCTTTTTACAAATATAACTATTGCTTTCGTATAAGAAAAACTATAAATAAATATACTGCAGAGCTACGATATGTCGCATTATATATTTCTTTAGAAATCATTTAAATGCATTTATAACCTAACATTTAGACAATAGTTATGTATATATGTGAATTTAAAGTTTTTAGTTATTGTAATCGGCACTTGTTTTTTTTATCGCGCTGTACAATTAAATATGTGATACTTATACATTTTTATTCATTTCTTTTACTTCTAACCTCTTGTACAACTGACAATGATTTGTTCTAAAATCACTGAATATGTTTTCCCTTTTTTAGAAAAATTCTGAATTTTTGTTTTCTGTTTTACCGCGCAATTATAAAATTCTATTTGTGCGTATTGTAAAGTAAGGTATTTTCATTATGAAATTGTATTTGTTAAAATGTATCTCCTTCTATTGTAAATTACATGTTACCTAGATTCTTTTAATTTATGTTTTAATATAAATATAATTTTGTCATTTATTCTACTTGAAAAAGAATTCTAACATATCAGGACACACATCTATATAATTCTGACTTTAGTTAATCTAATATGGCGAATACTATTCACTGTAACAAAGAAATATGTATCATAATATTTAAATGTGCGATATCCTTTTAATCTATAATTGTATATCTAGTAAATATTGATTTTCGCGTTTTTTAAATTTCTGGTAGAATAAATGATCAAGATCAATTGCAATAAAGTTTTTCTTACTCAGCCATCAAAGTAATATAAATTTTAGTAAAAATATAACTTAGCTACATGTATATATATATATATAGTAAACTTAATAAGTCGGCGATTAAAGGTCTGGTTTATTACTTGAAAGTATATACATATATTTAAAACAACCCTACATATTTCGGCAATGATGCCTTTGTCAAGGATATAAAAAATATAAATTTATATTTTTTATATCCTTGACAAAGGCATCATTGCCGAAACATGTAGAGTTGTTTTAAATATATATACTTTGAAGTAATAAACCAGCTTTAACCGCCGACTTATTAAGTTTACTATATCATACCAAGGTCACGAAATATATTATATATATATATATATATATATATATATATATATATATATTCATATACATCCATTAATATTGCGACGAAATATTGAGTAAATACAAATCTTTAAAGTAAATAATATTCAAGAGAAGGCTGATAAAAATTAACGCTCATTTTGTATTTCGATTTTAAAAGAGGATATAAACTATGTAAAAGAAATTGGTAATTTTAGAATATTCGCCGGGGGGCTAATACACAGATAAAATGTAACTGTTAGTCCCAAAACAAGAAGTTAAAGCTGTGAAGTACAAATTACAATATGTTAAATAACACATGTAAAATGGTAATGATACGTAGGCTAGTTTGGATGTTTGGTGTATGTCAATTGTATGATATAACATGTGAAATATACAATACCTTATAATTATAGTTTTATTTTAGCTTCACGTTTTCCTAATTTAGAAATTAAATTTTAATTGTACTATCTCAAATAATATTATTTCTTCAAAATAAATGGATCGATTGTAAAAATACTATTATGGTCATTAAAAAATGAATTAAATAATATGACACAATAATATTCAGAGAAGCTTTATGGAATGCTGCACTGAAAACCTCATTTAGTTTACTCAACCAAGTAGTAGTAACCAAAATCTTTGTTTAAATATGGCCAAACAAATATATTGTTGGGCGAAGCAAATAATTTTGTGAATAAAATTTGTTTGTTTTAACAATAGCTTCAATAAAATTAATTAAATGGAATGTTGTGTTCAAATAAGAAGTTTTATAAATAATAAAATAACTAATCATTTACTTGAAATAATTGAGATATATATGTTTAGTTCAAATATATATTTTTTTATAGTAACAATATTTTTATTTTAAGTAAAATATATATTGTGCTTCACTTTACTAAATATTTAGTTAAGGCTACTATATTCTTTTTTTATTTCAAACAATAATTTTATCAGAATTACTTACCTTATATTTGTTACGGCAGCTTTTTTATCTCTTAATCAAATTTAATATAAACTCTTATCGCAAAACTTCACTTGTTCAGTGAAATGGTATAGCTAGGTGTTTTTGAAGTGTTAGTACCACAGTTTTTGAGTAGGTACTTGTGTTAAATTTAATATACGTAATATACGTTTAATGTACGTATCTACCGATTTTCAAATCAACTATTTGTAATCAGTGATTTAAACTTAAAATTTAATAAACAAGAAAACGAAATTTGCGAGTATCTTGTTATAAAATAGGGTACAAATATAGATGAACGTGCATAGCATTTCTACTACTAAATCTATAATATAGGTGCGGTGATAAATTTGAGAAACTTAAATTTTTGGAAATAATTATAGTTGCTTACTCAAATGATTTCTATGTGGAATAAACCGTATCATAGACAGAATGTTGAAATACTACGTCTTATATGGCTAGTCTGGTGTATTCTAACATATAATTCAACATATAAGTATTATGAATATATTTTAGCTGAACACTAGTATTTTATGGACTAATACATTAGCATAGTATTTATTAGGTGAATATAAAGAACAAAATATTCAACATTTATTGTATCAAATTTATTACAAAAAGAAAATATTTACAAATCTCACTATCTTACTACTTAGTGAGTTTATTAGCAATAATAATGTATTTAAATAAATATTTCGTTTCTAATTTATAGGATGTTAATGCTAAATAAAACTAGAATTTAAAAATAAATAAATAAGAATAAAGTTCTGTAAGTGCAATATCTTACTTTCAGTTAATTCGCCTTCCAAATAACCAATGAGTTCTATGTCAGCATTGTCTGATACAAAATCTTTTTGGATAGGTAGCCTTCCAATAGTAGAAGACATGATCCCATTTCTTGTTTTAAGCCATAAAGTACTATCACTTCAACCTAAAATATGATATAACAATTAATCACATGGTATTTCTGGAGCCAAGGGAATTCACCTGAATATTCTATCTCTTGGTTTCGGTTTTCAATATCCTCAATGCCTATTAATCGCAATTCTCTTATTCTATTCCTATATTTATCCACTAGCTTCCACTTGGATATGGTGGATTTTTCGGCTGGAGAGGCAGCTTTTGATACAGAGCGTGTGAAGTACAAATACCTTGGTTCGCTGGGAAATAGGTTTACTATTTTGGTGGATATCAATTCTAAATCAGCGTTTTTTAAACGGCTAGAATGAGAATGCAGTATAGAAGTTGTTCATAATTCACAAGAACACAAGACAAATTTTTATCTTCACAATTGGCTTCATACAAAGAAAATAGTCGATTTGTATTTATATATGTTATCTCTAAACAAAGAAAGAGTTTATATTTTATAAGAACTAGGATACAGTGTATAATAGATAGATGTCTATGCTATTATCGGGATAAAATAAAACAGATTTTAATGAATTTCACTTTTTACTTGTTACAACCGTAACAATCGTTTCGCTCCAACCTGAGCTTCATCAGACATATAACTAACTTATGGACAAATTTTTACACAAATGTACCGTAACAAACAGATGTTTTGTTTTGTTTTGTCTACGTGTAATATTTTAAATTCTTTTCAATTTTAACAAAGAATTTAAAATATTACACGTAGAAAATAAGGGCAAAAAACTTAATTTATTAGTCACTTGAAATTAATAAATGAAAGAAAACCGACAAGATCCTCAATGATCAATTAGAAACTAATAATTCACCCTTACTCATTTTTATTTATTTGATATTCAGACAGTCATATTGTGTTTTTCCATAGAACTTCTTTACCTCCCTTTAAGATAATTAGACCCTCAGTTTTATCACTTAAGAACAGTATCTGCTTATTACGGTACATTTGTGTAAAAATTTGTCCATAAGTTAGTTAATATGTCTGATGAAGCTCAGGTTGGAATGAAACGATCGTTACGGTGTAAAGTAAAAAGTGAAATTTATTAGAATCTGTTTTATTTTATCCCGATAATAGTTATAATGGAATTTCATCAAGTAAAGGCTGAAACAATCCTATAGATGTCTATGCTATTATTTCTTTATACACAATTACAGTACTCGTAGATATATAACACTAGAGGTCATATCAGATTTAAATACGTCTATGTGTTTTAAAAACTTTAATCTCTTTTCGAATTTGAGGGATTACTTCTTTAATGTGATGTTCATTCATGTCCATCAAGCACTTGTAATGGGACAAATTACAGCTATCTTATCTCAAAGCATTTATATCAAATTAAAAGAAAATATTAAAAGTTAGTTTATTTAAACCAAAACCGACACACTGTATAAATTCTAATACGTTTCCCGTCATATGAAATAATATTGCAAAACATTTCACAATTATATTACGTAGTTATTTCAATCAGTTCCTTTTAATGCTACATCATTATTTTGTTAGAATAAGTAGGTATAGTTAGCCATATCAAAGAAACTCTATAAAATAACCTAGTGCTACATTGATGAATCAAAAGGACCACTATATTACATCATCTACCAAACCCGTGCGCTCGAGAACTTTAGAAGGAACTGGGGAATTCACCGATAGAAAACAAAAGTTAGGACGCATCCAAGAGTCCGAAAGGGACTCACTTGATTCAAGTCTCTCCGCTTTAGTTTAGCAAACCGGCAATCTTTAAAGTCATTTATACCTTAGAGGGGGTTCTACCTCTTGGCGCCCAGCAAGAATAATTAAACAAGTTAATTACTTAATATTCAAATTAATCTATTCTCAATATTTGATAACTGCGGTATGTAACTCTTTTTATCGCCAAAGTTATCATTTGTCAGCAGCAACCTCGGATCCCTCGACGCACGGGCTGTTACAATATAGCATCGTGTGGAACAAAAAGAAGAGGACTGTTACACACTGTATATCAATTTAATTTTCTATACTAAAAAAAATGGGGTATTGGTAATATAAAAAATCAAATTATTCATTAAAATGTAACAATTTGAGTTAATGTACTTGTGCAAAAAATGTTGTAAGTAAATCAACGTTTTTCCTTTAAGAAAAAAAATGATACCAACAAAATAATAAAGCGAATAGTGATTGACGTAGGCTAACCTTTCTAAATTTAATAAAAAGTGAGATACCATGCAGAACTACCATAAAAACTATAGCTATAAGGCTATGATTGCAAATGCGTATATTAACTCCAACTGTTACTGGCAATATGGAAGCAATTCTTATTTTTCAATCGGCTACAAATTGTATTACACATATATTTACCTCTAAAAATGGTTATTAAATCGTCAAAATCCCATCATGAACTCAACAAAAGACACTAAACCACACTAAGCATAACAATATAATACCATGCTCGCGAGAATAAAATATAAAGGTATCAGTCACTGCATGTTAGAATCATGTGCTAAGACGCAGGTGGCTAATCGCTATTTCATTGGCTAGAAATAAATTTTGACGCCCAACTAACTGTATATTTCGCCCAAATATATAGTTATTTCCCGGAAGTAACAAATTTATTTGAGTTAACAAAATATCGATTTTATCTCAACAATGTGAAAATAATTGAAGTTCTAACGTTTTGACACTATTGAACTAAATTATTGTGTTAAAACCATACTGAACTGAATAATTTGTTTGAATATATTAATATTTCTAACCAAATACTTTGTTTCAATTAACATCGTCTATTTTTTGCATATATGTAAAACAACAATGGGCATACTTGTTGCAAAGAAAATATGTTTAACAAAATATATTTGAATGGTTTAAATACATATATCGGTTTTTTAGTGTGAAAAGAATATTAATATCGTTCTTTTTTGGAATCCAAGTCATGTGTGACTTAGATTTAATGCAAATCTTTATAGTTTAGTTAAAGATGGAAGAAACAAACCTTAGTATAAAATCAAAATAACTAATAAAGACCTTATTCCTATTTTACAAATATGTTAAATAAATGACATTTATTTGACAAGTTTCATTAGCACTCCTCTTCTTTGACTAGAGGAAGATTTTACATTAGGGTATAAGTTATTTCCAAGATTCTATGGTTATATTCTCTTCCCTATAAATCGGGAGCCTTTGTTACTACCTTGCGTTGCTTAAGGCTCGTTCCCAATCTTCTTCCAATGCATTTACATAGAATTAAAATCATTTTCAATAGCGAGCGAACATATAAGTCATATAACGTCCTTCAAATGTGCTCCGCGTTTTAGATACCAAATTATAATTTTGTGGTGTTTTATTAATGAAGATTTGACTAGCTGTTGGTTGTGTTCCGGATTAGTTGTGGATTTGATTTTTCACCGAGTTTTGGTGAAAATATTTCGTTTTAGAGATAGCTGCTAAAGTGACATTTTTTGATTATTATTATTTTTTCTTGATTTATCGTTCTGACGGCCGTATTCACTATTGCATTTAGCCCACTGTTAAAATTTAAGTAACTGTTAAGTCACTAACTGGTATTCTCAATTTGTAATTTGGTACTAGCTAACTGTTAATGTTAGTTAGCCGAGAAAAATCGGACGGCTAGTGATTAAATGACGTTTCATAAATCACAAATACTACATAACCAAGAATATTTATATAATTTTTTCTACACTTATCAAATGCAATTGTTGAAACTTTTTTTTCATAAGATTACATTCTTTATTTATATTATAAATTATTGTGAAATATATAAAAATAAAGTATTTTTAAACACTATTCTGTCCACATTATTACTTACATATAAACAAAAGACACATCTCTTATAAATTTTTATTTAATTACAATTATATAGATAATATACAGAAGAATGACATTACATACTATACAAAACTTGAATTTATTTAAATTCAGTATCTGCTTTAACTGAATTTTGTTTTTATTTTAACTTCTAACTCAGCACCTCTTTTCTCACTTTTAAGATCTCCCTCTCTCAACATTTTTAAATTAGATTAAATTCTCAATTCTATATAATAATGTAATTATTACCTTTTATAAATGCTTCTTCTTTTAGTAACACTTAAAATAAACTAATAAATACCTGTTCGCGGATCTCTTCCGCGGGGGTTGAGCTACCCACCAGGCGTGTCCCTAGGTGGCGGAAAAGGGGACGGTCAGGTCTCTCTTGGGGGACCTGATTAGTGGCAGACATAAGCGGGATGGATAGGTCTAAAAACCTTCTAATCCTTAGCGAAAGCTGTCACCGCGGACCAGCTCTCCCAAGCTACGGTGTAAGATAACGTGCTTAGAGCTGAATGGCCACTAGGGTATATGTGGTCTCAAACGTTCCCATGGGGGCACTAGGCGGCACCCCCTTGTATTTACGTCTTGTGCCCGTAATGGAAGCTCTGCGAGCATTGACTTCATACATCTTCCATATTCGTGGGAATTAAATGAACCAAGACAAAAATTAAACATTTAAAAAGATGGAGTCTGAAGAGAATCCAAAACCTAAGGAGTCTATAGAGACTCCCTTGGCAATGGAGACTGATGAGACTCCAAAAAACAAAACTGAAACGCAGCGGACTGAAACTGGGAACGTTGTGAAAACAGAGGGTGTACCCAAGGAGAGAAAACATCTTTCCGGGGCACAAAGAAAGAAATTAAAGAAGATAAGGCTCTCCCTTTCCTAAAAAGAGCCTCAGGGAGAACCTAAGCCAACAGAGGCCGTTAAGCGAACCGTGTCGGCTAGGGGCACTCCTGAGGATAAAGCGAGGATAAGCGCACGAAGTTTTCTGCATCGGGCGTGAGTTACAAAGCAGCTCTTAAAGGTATTAAGGCTGCAATAGTTCCTAAGGACTACCTGGTCAGCTTAGGGACTGAGGGAAATGTAGGAGCTATACAAGAGGCCCTAATGATGGTCATAGATAGGGCGCAGAAGGCGCCGATGTTTGAACCCTCTCGTCTTATGGACGGCTATGGAGTCTTCTGTGCAGATGAAGACTCGTACAACACTACGACAGATTACTTGGAAACCGTGTCGGCTAGGGACACTCCTGAGGATAAAGCGAGGATAAGCGCACGAAGTTTTCTGCATCGGGCGTGAGTTACAAAGCAGCTTTTTAAAGGTATTAAGGCTGCAATAGTTCCTAAGGACTACCTGGTCAGCTTAGGAATTGAGGGAAATGTAGGAGCTATACAAGAGGCCCTAATGATGGTCATAGATAGGGCGCAGAAGGCGCCGATGTTTGTACCTTCCCGTCTTATGGACGGCTATGGAGTCTTCTGTGCAGATGAAGACTCGTACAACACTACGAGAGATTACTTGGAAAAGGAAACTGTTTGGAAACTTGTGAAGAGTGAGGAGCTGGTAAAACAGCAACGAGTTTTAGCGTTTCTGCCAGAGACTAAAAAAGAGGATCTGACAGTGGGCTTGAAAAAACTCGACAGGCAAAATCCAGGGTTTAAAGTGGACCGATGGATTACCCTCAGTTCCAGGTCTTCCGAAAAGGGCCTACATGTGGGCCTTCGGATTGACAAGGAGTCTGAGGAAACGTTGGTGACGACTGATTGGAGACCTTACTATCGCTTTCAGAGGGCTAGCTTTGTAACCTTCGAAACAAAGAAAGGCCCGACAGGGGTGATGCAGGATGAGGGTACTCTAGGAGAACCTCAGGCATCAACCTTTAAGGGTCAAAATATTGAATATTCTCCCAATAAATTACAACATAAGAAAACAGCCACAGCGGCACTTTGTCAAAGGACGCTCGCTGAAGTTATCGATATCTTCCTCATCCAAGAGCCGTGGATAAGTAGAGGTAAGGTGGGAGGACTACATATTAGGGGAAGGGAGCTGTTGGTTGGTGCCCCAGACACTAAAATTAAAACTTGTATCTGTTTCAGAGCCGACCTGGACATGATGCCTATCATGGAGCTATACAGTAGGGACATGACGGTAGCCAGGATCAGACTGAGTGTCGATGGGGGGATATTGGAGACGACAATTGCGTCTCTATACCTACCTATTGACTCTCCAAAGTTACCAGGGCCTGATCTTGAGGCCTTGGTGGCATATACCAGCAAGAATAATCTGGAATTGATTATCGGTGCAGATACCAATGCTGATCATAAGGCTTGGGGCAGCAAGGATAACAATTATATATATAGCTATCTCTGTGGCACTGAACTTGACTGTCTGAATCAAGGTGATAAACCGACATTTGAGACATCAAGGGGGGAATCAGTTATAGATGTAACATTATGCACGTTGAGAATACGGGATATTGTAAGGGGGTGGGATGTATCCGACGAGCCGTCGCTCTCTGATCATATGTATATCCGTTATGAATTATGTATAGATTTAACGGAACCCAGACTATACAGGGATCCCGAGAGAACAGACTGGGGCTCTTACAAGGAAGACCTGTTAGCTGCAACCCAAAATATCCCTGTTAGAATAGGGAATGTGGAAGAGCTGGAGTTGGCTGTTGAATGGTGGCAACGGACCATTCTTTCCTGCTATGAAAATAATGCAGAGTTAATCAATTTAAGGAAGGAAACTCGCCGGTCATTTAATAGGGCGAAGAAAACAGGTAATTGGGAAGCTTACAAGGCTCTCCTCAATAAATACAATGATAAAATCAAAGAGAGCAAAAGAAAGGCCTGGAGAAAATTATGTGAGAACATCGAAGGTATTCATGACATGGCTAGAATTATAAGAATTCTCAAAAAAGATCCTTCCAACGCAATTAGATCTATATGAAAATCGGACGGAAGGTGTACCAGTACCGTGAAAGAGACTTTAGAGTATCTTCTGGGGATACAGTTTCAAGGTTCGGAGCGTATGGATGATTGTGATACCAATCAAGTCACCTCTTGGAGGTCGACGAAGAATGATTGGGAGATATCAAACGAGATCTTCAAGCCCCATTTAATTAGATGGGCGATGGGATCGTTTGAACCATATAAATCGGCAGGACCAGACGGAGTGTTTCCCAAGCTCCTTCAAGAGGGAATTGGGGAAATTATGGGTCCTCTATTGGAGATATTCAGGTCTAGCCATGCTATGGGTTATATCCCTAGGGCATGGAGAGAAACTAGGGTAGTGTTTATTCCGAAGCCCGGAAAAGGCACATATATCCACCCTAAATCATTTAGACTAATTAGTCTTACCTCTTTTATATTGAAGTCTATGGAAAAAATGATATATTTAAATATAAAAGAAGGGGCTCTGAATAGATCTCCTCTACACCCACTGCAATGGGCATACCAGATGGAAAAATGAGGTGAGGGTGCCCTGCATAGCCTGGTGAGAGGGCTCGAACGGAGCCTACAAGGAAATTGCACTTGCAGTCCCCTTAGACATAGAGGGAGCTTTCGATAACACCTCGACGTCTTCTATTATTCGATCTTTCAGAGATCGAAAAATAAAACGCACCACATGCAACTGGGTTCAAAAAGAATATATTATACCAGAGGGGTATATGTATGGAGCAACAAAATACTATTAAACAGTTGGAATATCATTGATCAATATTAATATCGTACCTAAACTATATTGTATTGCATCGGTAATTCATTAAAACTTTAACGAACCTTACACAGGTTCAATACACACAGTATATGCAATACGTACTTAGGTGGTACACACAAATAGAAATTAATAATTCAATAAATAATTAACTGACAATGTATTCTCATAATTGGATACTCCAATCAGATAGTAAGTACTAGTAGTAGCCTGTATATGCAAAAATAATGTGTTTAAGATATATAAAAAAAAATTAACTAGAATGTTATTCTATAGTTGTGAATGATTACCAAATAAATGGAAAAGATATTTATTTAAACAAAATTTAGATATTAAAATTACATCCGAATTCGTTAAAAAATACTAACTTTAATTTACTCAAATTTCTTTACTTTAAACAATCTGGTATGCGAGATTGATACTATAAAAAAATACTACTAAGATTTGAACTAGAAAACTGATTACGCGATTAATATATGAAATGAACTTAGTTAAATTTTACAATGAGGCAAGAGAACAAAAAAAAAATTAAAAAAATGGTGAGTAGGACACCATGTTTTAGAATGCCATGCGTTCCTCCAAAATCACTATTTATATTGTTTTTCGGGACTCTGTCACAAAAATGTTACTTTCTACACACTACCTGGAGTGAAAGATGATCCTTAGATCCGATTACGCTGATTTCCTGTATCCGGGTGATTAGATGACTGCGGATGAATCAACCTCTCGTCTATTTGGTAGATTTCACCTACGGAATTCACAGCATAACCAGTCTAACGCAATTCCGCCTGTATTGCCGTTATTAGCAGATACTAACACCCCTAAATAAATGAGAAAAATAAAAAGAATAAGTGGAAGATTCCAGAGTAATATAACGAAATGGAGAACAATGCCGTGATATAATTTACAGCCGTCCCCTTATCTCAGAACTCACGTGAAGCAAACACGTAGACGTAAAACTTTCAGATCCGGGGAAAAATATCCTCGCCTAAATATCACTACACTAGTGAATTTATATGAAACAAGCCAATTTGTCAATTCCTGCCTTCATGCAGAACAGCTAACACTGTATCAACTCAAATTGACTTTCTAGTTTTACACTCGTCGACTTACTTTAAAGCGGGACTATTAAGAAGAGAACGGCAAGAATGATGGTCCTTTAATTTAAGCAGAATAAACTGATACGTCATTATTAACAAAAAAAAAGGCACTACCCCTATACGGGATATTGAAATAGAAGATTGATAATTACTCGGATATCATGACAGGATTAAAAAGCAAATGAGGAAGCCCTAACCAAAAATTAATTATTAATTCGGATTAATTAAGGGTTTATAAACGATTAAAATTAAATTAAAAGTAGAGGGACATAGCCGATTCTAGCACCTCCTCATGTTGAACCTCCTCATTGCCCTTGACCTTGCATGTGGCACAGCCCAAGGGCAATGAGGAGGTGCTAGAATCGGCTATGTCAAGGTCAAGGTCAAATCAAGGTTATATCAAGGTTATATCAAGGTTGTATCAAGGTTATATAAAGGGCACACAAAGGTCACATGAAGGTCATATCAAGGTCAAGGACACGGCAAGGTCAAGGGCACGGCAAGGTCAAGGGTCCGGCAAGCTTAAGGGTACGACAAGGGCACAACAAGGTCAATGATACAAGGTCAAGGGTACGACAAGTGGAGGGAGTTTAAGGTGCTATTTAAGAAAGTGGAGAACGTATTCGCAAATAGTGTAACCCTTAGCAATATTATGAACTATTACATAGAAAATATATTTTTTCTGTGAGTGAGTTAACAGAAGAGGAAGAAGATGAAATAATACAACACATTTTGGAAAGTATTGGTGAAGATGAGGAAAGTGAGGAAGAAGAAGAAGAAAGTAATAATGAAGAAAATAATGATAATGAAGAAAATAATGATGATGATGAAGTAATTTTCGACGATATTTTTGAAATAGAGACAGTCATACTTCTAGCAGAACTAGATAATATCAGTGATTTTGAAAATAATAAAGATGACCAATTAAGATGATTATTAGTGTTTATTTATTTTATTATTTTGTTATTAGTGTTAGTTAAATACAGTAGTAGTAGTACAGCGATGGAGTTGAAGATCTGATAAATAAATATAATCAGAACATGTTCCATTTACTTTTAATAAGCAGCAGTAGGTTCTATAAGTACATATAAATAAATTTGCGGAGGATAGTAGATGTAGTACAGAAGTTGGTTCCACAGTTAAAAGTAAGCTTGAGGAGGTCCCCACACTCGAAATCGTGCTAAAGCGCAGGTTTACCGATAAGAGGTTTATAAAGAGACAGTTGATGTATGCCAGCAACAGTTCATTGCAGCAGTTCATTTCAAAGTGTTCATTTAAAGAACCTAAGATGTTTGATTGTGAGTATTGTGGTAAACAATTTTCTCGTGGAGATAACAGAAATCGACACATGTTAAGTTCTTGCAAAGGCAAGAGAATAAAAATCAGTGATAACAATCCAGACTTATGGAAATGTGAAATCTGTGATGTATACGTGGAGGAGAATTGTTATACTGCACATATTCGTAGTGCCACGCATCGAAATAAAGCGTTTGTAATAGTTGACGATGGTGTAAGAAGAAGTGTATCCACATTCGCAGGAAGAATAGTAAGTTATCAAATATCTGATTCGTCTCAAATATATGTTGATATTGAAGAATTTTCAAATAACATCAGAGAAAAGGTGTTGACATTAATAGAGTGTCGTACATGTACATAATTCGATTAAAATAAATTTTGAATTATATGGTATGTATTATTTGCTGACAAAACAGAATGTGGAAATCAAATCATTTAATACTATGAACAAGATCATAACGCAAGGAAGTGATTTATATAGCTTGTACAATGAGTATATTGATGAAATTAAGAATAAAATGAGCGAATTCCAGGAGCGTAATTTAGGTAAAATTGTATAAACTTATATTATTATAGTGATTTACGTCTCTCTGATTATATTTCAGGTTGGACTTTGAGCAATATTATACATTTGGAAGTGATCATAAATAAATACAATCCTATGAGAGGATCAAGTTATGTGGACTTACCACCATCAATAAAGAAGAAGAAGGCCATTATAAATATCCAAAATGTTGACAATGCATGTTTCGCTTGGCCGATTACTTCAGCGTTAAGAGTGCCAGGTGGCCTTCCCCAAAGACCTTCCTATCCCCATTATGATACCGTGGCTGATTTTACTGGTTTAGATTTTCCTGTCCATTTAAAAGACATTGTTAAGTTTGAAGAAAAGAATAATATATCTGTAAACGTATATGGTATCGAGGAGTATTTCGATGGTGCTGTGACGGTGCATGATATAGTGGGACCTTTATATTTTACGAAACAAAGGAAAATGACTCATATTAATTTATTACTTCTTTGCGCGAAAGAAGGGAATTTACACTATTGTTGGATTAAGAACTTGTCTCGACTTGTTTCGGCTCAAAAATCACAGCGTGGACACCAAAAATATATTTGTCAAGGATGTCTAACTTTTTTTACAATGTTAGAAAAATTACAAAGACATGAACATGAAGATTGTAAGCAGGTGAAGGCGGTGTTTCCAACCATAGAATCTGAAGACGAACAAATATGGCGAAGAAGTTCCGGAAAATATATTAAAATTTGAAAAATTTGAAAAGCAGTTAAGAGTTCCTTTTGTTGTGTATGCTGATTTTGAGGCAATATTAAAACCTATTGATATGGTAGAACCGGATCATGTAAAACCTTATAGTGTGAAATGTTTCGAACATCAGCCACATTCTTTCGCTTACTATATAAAATGTTCGTTCGATGAAAATTTGTGTAAACTGCGCACATACCGTGGACAAAATACACCTAAAACGTTCATGACAGAGTTGGAAAGTGATGTAAAATTATTATATAAAAACTATTTGAGTAAAATTGTGGAAGTGAAACCCTTAACTGAAGAAGAGTGTTATAATTATGAGCAAGCGAGAAGTTGTCATATTTGTGAAAAAGCACTAGATGTGAATGATAAAGTATGCGACCATGATCACATGACTGGATGACTGGACACATTTATTTGTAAAATCCTTAGCATTGGATAAGGAAGAAATAGATGTTATTGCCCAAGATAAAGAAAAGTATATATCATTTTCTAAGAAAGTATATGTTGGCGATAGAATTGACTGTAATGGTAAGAAGAGGAAAGTCTTCCATAAATTGAGATTTTTAGATTCATTTCGATTTATGAGTTCTTCTTTAGATAAATTATCATCTTATTTAGAGGATTCTCAGTGTAGAGAAGTGTCAAGATATTATATGGGTGAAAAATTTAATTTATTACGACGAAAGGGCGTCTTTCCATACAACTATGTCACATCATTTGAAAGTCTATCTGTGACAGATTTGCCCAGTAAAGATAAATTTTATGATATATTATCTGATAGCGAAATTAGTGATGAGGATTATAGTAGAGCCGTTCGAGTGTGGGATTTATTCGAATGTCAATCTCTGGGGGAATATAGTGATATATATCTACGATCTGATGTTTTGCTTCTTGCAGATGTTTTCGAAAATTTTCGAAATATTTGTATGGACAATTACAAGTTAGATCCAGCACACTATTTTACGGCACCAGGTCTTAGCTGGGAAGTGATGCTACGAATGACACGTCAATTTAGAATTATTAACAGATGCGGATATGTTTCATTTTTTCAAACAGGGCATACGTGGAGGTGTCAGTATGTGTTCTAAAAGAATAGAGGTGGCAAATAACGAATACTTATCACAATTTGATCCATCAGAACCTAAGAAATATATATTATATCTCGATGCGACGAATTTGTATGGTTATGCTATGACGTCCAAATTACCAAGCGGTGAATTTGAATGGTTAACGAATGAGGAGTTAATGATGCTGGATGTTCAAACTTTGGAAGACGATGGGGATAGAGGGTACGTTTTCGAAGTAGATTTAGAATATCCAACAGCTCTTCACGACCTCCACAATGATTATCCCTTCTGTCCGGAACACGTTATACCACCTAATTCTAAACATCCTAAATTGATTCCAAATCTTTCAAATAAATCGAATTACATTATTCACTATACGACTTTGAAACAATGTTTGAATAATGGTTTGAAACTAAGTGGAATTCGACGCGGAATTAAGTTTAAACAAAGTAATTGGTTAAAGGGATATATTGATTTTTATACAAAGAAACGAAGTGAATCAACGAATGCATTCTACAAAGAGTTTTACAAGTTAATGGTGAATAGCATATTTGTAAAAACTATGGAAAATGTTGAAAATCACGTTAATATTAAATTGGTTTCCCATTGGGAAACAATTAGAAACAGATTGGGTGCGGAGGCATATATTGCAAAGCCAAACTTTAAATCCAGTAAAGTATTTTGCGACACGTTAACAGCTATCGAATTGGCTCAAGTTCGAGTAGATTATGTAAAGCCTGTGTACGTAGGATTCACAATCCTGGAAATAGCTAAAAAGATAATGTATCAATTTTTTTTATACCTTTCTTAAGCCTTTGTATGATTCGGACATTACACTGCTCTACACAGACACAGATTCCCTAATTATAAGTGTACGAAATTACAATGTATATAATGATATAAAAAATAATTTAGATATGTTTGATACTTCAACTTTTGCTGAAGGGAACTTATTCGGAATACCACGCAGTTCACCTAGGCTCGGTAAAATGAAGGATGAATACGGCGGAGGTATTATTGAATGCTTCTATGGTACAGGGGCCAAAACTTATTGCTTGAAAGTCCAATATAAAACGGTGAAGACGGCGAAAGGAGTCAAAAAATATGTTATTGATAAGAAATTGTCCGTTGCAGATTATAGAAGTGTAGTTGAAGAAAATGAAACTCTTATGCGGAAGATGTACGTATTTCGATCAGATTTTCACACGATTTACACCGAATTGCGAAATAAAGTAGCGCTCACATCAAAAGATGATAAACGATATATTCTCCCAGATAGAGCTTCCACCTTAGCGTGGGGACATTATAGAATAGAAGAATTAGAACGTGAAGCAAATTTGCAGAAATTGATTACCGAATTGATGGATTACCAACCTACAATTGACTTTAGCTCCTAATTTGCTTTCCTATCTGTTCTTTTTCCATTATGTGTACTTTGAACTGTATTATTACTTATGTAAAATAAAACACTGTATTTGATTTATTTTTCTAATTAGCTCTCTCATATGTATGCTTCTTAAACTGTACTACCTCATAACATGCATACTATGAACTGTATCATAACTTATAAGAAATATAACACTGTATTTAATTTATTTTTTGTAATTAGCTCTCATAACTGTTTCATGTGTACTCTGAACTGTATTACTACTTCTTTTAAAATAAAACACTATAATTTATTTATTTTTTTATTATTTCCCTAATTTCATTCAAAAATTACGTTCTACAATACATTATCCTTAGATATCCAGGAGTTGTGTGATGCAGGCATACCCAACCATTTGACAAGGACTTGATTCTTCTTTCGACGTATAACTTTCTCAACCAGATAAACATCTGGATGTCGAACCTTTTTTAATTCTTCTTCGTAAAAACCTCCGAGAACATTCTGCTTTTGAGAGTCTTGCAATATATACGTTCTCGGATATGTATTCTGGACTTTGCTTATCGTGAATATTTCATTGGTCCAGTTCGGAGTATACATTTTTGAAAAAGCGTGTCTATGCTTACTGATACGCACATGATCTCCCACTTTAAATTTACCAATTCTAGGGTCACCAATTTTGATGTGACTGTACACCGATTTTTGAATTGCTTTTGCATTCCTTTGGTTTACTGCGACAGGTTTGTATCCCGTTGTTCTGTGAACTGTATTGTTGTAAATGTTTACCAACTGTTGCAACATACCAACCCACCGGTAGTTACCATTGAAGCTAAACTCCTTCCACATTTTATTTTTAATCGTTCTATTAAAACGCTCAACAATAGAACTTTTTAAATTAGAGTAAGTGGCGTAGTGATTAATGTTATACTTATCCATGATCTTCTTAAACTGCGTGTTAAAAAATTCTTTACCTTGATCGCTCTGAATATTCCTTGCAATGTTTTTCTTTCCTGAGGAGAGTATGGATTCCATAGCCGCTGACACTTCTGCTGCTGTTTTATTTTTTATTGGAATCACCCACGCAAACTTTGAAAATGTATTTATGCATACGAAAAGATATTTGAAATTATCGTTTTCTCGAGCATAAGGTATCATTTCAACCAGATCGATCTGGAATAAGTCACGTAGTCCTTTTATTATGACTCTCCGTCGTCTAAAATTTCGTCGCGCAGGTGCGTGTAGTTCATTAACGACATCCCTTTTAAGTGATGACATTTCCTTCGACGAGTACTTCTGCAAACACTGGCTCTGTTTCTTTAGGTACAGGATATGGACCAATGTACTTCAATCGCAATTCCGCGTTGATGTCTATTGATACTGCAGGATGGATGAGAACGATGCTGTGAGCGTTAACGGACAGTCTCACTAATTCATCGTCGGAATAATTAACTGCAACAATCTTTCCACTGTATAGTTTATTCCTATATAACTGCGTTTGCTTTCGACGCGCAGGAGTTATAAAGTAATATGCGTCCTGCCCAATACGTCCATTACTCTGCAGTTGAAAAACATATTTTGAAGGTTCCCTTTTTGGAGGAGGAACATTTAATATATGCTTTTCCAATTCCTTCTTGAATTTAGGGTGTTTTAAAAAATTTGCTACTGCATCTTCTTCTGCTAAATGTCTTCTGACGATATGTTTATGTATGTGTCTTCCAAATTTATCTATTGTCATTGTAATACTCTATCGGTGTCGATATACTAACTGCTTTATAAACTATGCTGCTCAACCTATTTAATTATTTTTGATTCCTGCAATTCCTCAATTATTGCAGTGATTTCGTTATCATGACCAGTATGCCCGGCATCCTTGGACGCCATCAGTAACTTCAATCTGTCGCACAATTCATTTGCACCATCCCAATACTTATATTCCACTATACTCTTAGGAACAACGATCTTTCGCAACGGTAATTTTTTTTTTAAACCCAATCCTGTTTTCCAAGTGCGGGTCCACCAAACGTCTGGTTTTTTACCTTGAACTATAGGCTTAATAATTGTCGTATATTTATAATATTTACTTGCTGCATATTTCCGAGCCGAATCGTAATCAACTCGAGCGGCATTAGTATCATTTAAAATGAATTTATAATTCTTAGCGTCAGCATATTGAAACTTTCCCGGTCTCTTCATAAACAGTAGCTCTAGTAATCCCTTAGTAGCCCTATAAGTAAATTCACCGATGATAATGTTGGGTCCACCAAACCTAATATTTGCGTTTCCAATCATCAGGTCACCATCAACTTCGCGTACACCATACTTCTCATCGAATTCTTCTTTCTCATCCGTCATTAACCCCATAAGATAAGGCCGTATAGCGGGGTCATGATCTTTAGCGCTGCCTTAACTACATCCGTTTCTAACAGAGTCTTATTTAACGATTTATTAGTAATTATTGACTTTGACGGACGCGTTTTCAAAAGCGATAGAGCGTGAGCCCTTGACTTATCTAACTCAAGGCTTTCACTAGAATCTAATTCATCACTTCCTTCTCTTCATCACCACCCTTTGGAGTCTCTGGCAATTGTTCCCCGATATATTCATCTTCTAGAAATGAGGGCTGGCTGAATGTCTCAGACATTCGAATCTTTTTTTTCAAATCTGATGAATTTGTAAGACTGGTTTCTCGTGGAGGTGTTCCGGCGAGATACGCACTTCGTTGTTTTGTCGGAGAAGAATGAGTGGATGGGCTGAACCATTACACGTGTCGCTGATGTCGTTTACGCGGTGTACTTTGTTGTCGTAAAATTGACGTTCCTGGTATTGTCACATAAGATTTTTTTGATATGATGTCTGACCAAGATTCTTCCACTTCTTTAGAAGCGTCCGCAGAATCAGTTCGTCCTCGAGTTATATTACTGGGAGCTAATTTGCTAGCGATTTCAAGTAGCGGTTTTGCTATGGGCGCATACAGAATATTTGTTTCTCTCTGAGATTGTGCAATGTCAGCCCGTAAAGTTCTTAACTTTTGTTTAAGAGCTTCGCGAGCTTGTATTAAATCTCTTATTATTTTATTTTCCATGTATACTCTATAACGAATACCTGTAGACTGATATAAATATTCCAGTAATACATGTTTTAAACCCTAATGTACGTTACAAACTCCTCTTAATTAAAACATATAAACTTAAAGCACATCAAATTGTATACGATGGGGAGAAATATGTCAACTCTTCTCAGCCTCATTAATCTGTTTATAGGTGTATGTAAGTATCAAAACCTAAACGATATCTTCCATCATTAAATACAGAATCATTATCAATAAACAGCATACCAAACGACTTCTTCCAACACATTCTACAAATGTATAGAAATTGTTCATAGCTTAAATCATGAATGTGATCATTATAGATATGTTTCAAATTTGTACCGTCTTGTTGAAATAGTATTAACAAATTGGTATTATCTCTGATAAGTTGCTTTGGGACCGCACTGTATGTTTGCATTAAATAAAAACAATCTAAATTTCGGTGTCTACCATAAGAGAAAAAATCTTTTACGATATTCAAGTCGGCAGGTGGTATATCATCAAAGATAACGACAGAATAATCTGCCATTTGGTTAGGAGTAGGCATGTGATTAACATCAGTATACTCGTGGTAACCAATTTCAGGAACATTTTTCAATATATTTCTTAAGTATTCATACTTTTGCTGATGAAGAGATCTACAGCAGATGTAAATACTTTTGAAGCGAAACCCGTTAGGATGAAGTAATAGGGTTAAAAGGGCATTTGTTTTGCCACACCCAGAAGGTCCCACAATTAATCCTCGCTTAGATGAGCCACTGAAGAGGCTACTGTGTCGTATAAAACTCTTCGTAATTAATGTGGAATCATAGTTGTGCACTTGTAGGGATAATTCTTGAGGTTCCAATTGTACAATATTTGGTTCAGCTCCACTCGATTCGATCGACATAATCGATTTGACTTCACAATAACGACTGAATTATTATTTCTCCGTGTGCGTTATATTATCTGTTTAGGATTATCTTAATATTATAAATAAAACAAAGAATATAATTATTTTTTTATTTTAAAATTTTTTTGTTATTTTTTTGGTGCCGCCACTATTTTTATTTGTGGAAGGTGGCGGCGACTTCCGGTCGACAGGCCCCCCGAATCCCCCCGGCCGTCGCCCCCGATCATGTGTCCATGTCCGGGATCGCTGGATCACGCGAAGCCTGCAACATCGACTCCTGGAACCTTTGCTGCAGGGTATAGGTTCCACCTGTCTGCGGCACCGCCATCGCCTGGAGCCGTTGCCGAAGGGTGCTTGTCTGCACCGTCGGCGGAGTCATTGGGCTGCTATTGAGACATGGCTCCTCGTATTCAGGGGGCAGGTCGGGGGGGTCGACATCCGTCAGATTGTCCGCCGACGCCGACGGTGCCGATATCACTATTGTCAGCGGAATGGAGTCCTCCCATTTTTTAATTGTAATTTCAATTTCCTGCAAAATTAAAGTACTAAAGTTATTACATATCATGTAAACCATGGCAAAACAATTATTAGGTGTCATTTTGAAGCCCCTACCGTGTCTAGATTGTTTTCTAGAGACTAGTACATTAGTATTGTGCAGTGTGGGCGTCAACCATGTCAATGCAGAATTGTTTACAATCGAATGTCATGACAATTCAATGTATTTGGTGTTTGAAAATAGGTTGTCCGATGGTTCGTATCGTGTCAGTGTAGTGTCGTTTAAGAAACTTTCCCAATGAAACAATTAATTATCGAAAATACAAATCATTGTGGTGAAATGATTTTTGATAGTCAATCATGTCTTCAATCAAGCTTCCAAGTCGATTCAGCAGATCCTTCCTTTCCCTTTGGCGGGTTACATATGAGTCATCGGATGGACTGACGACATTAGTTAGGAAATGAAGAACCTTGTCTTGCTCTAACGATTTATCGTTAACCTGCTCCTTTAGCGAGATCACCTGCTGAAGGATACTATTCGCTGACGAATTGCCCGCCAAATATCTAACACATATGCTAGAAAACTGTTTACAATCCGCAGAGAAAGTTGCGAGTTCGGATGGTTGTTGTTGCCCACAGTGGAATTGTGAGGCAAACAACGACGCAGAAGCATTGGAAGGTGGAGCTGGAGAAGCATTTGAAGGAGGAGCTGGAGAAGCATTGGAAGGAAAGTGTTCAGGAATATTTGCGTTGGGAGAAGGTATCGGGGACTGAGGAAGCTCAGTTATTTCTAGAGCTGCTTGAGGAATTGCAGGTGCTTCAGTAAAAGAGCCGGTAACATTCATTTGAGGTTGGGACGCTGAAAAGTGAGTAGTCTGAGACTGAGTCTGAGACAAGATTACTACAGATTCTGTGGTTAGATTAATCGTCTCCACAATCTGTGGTATTCTTGCTATCTCTCGTGTCACATTTACACCATCACACATTTGCCTTCTTCCTACTGTATCGTCCGTGAGCAGTGTTCGCAGATTTGGCGCTCGAACATCAGGACTACAAGTTGTATAGGGTAAAGGTATATAGTTTTTTGTATTTTGCCCTCGTCGTCTTTCGGTCCTCGTAGTGTGTTCTCGTCTTGAGGTCGAGATTGTCAAGTTTCTGTACATACGTCGTTGGGCAGTCAGTTGGCGTCGTTGTACCCTATCCAATTTGTAGTACTCGTCCTTCGGCAAATAAGGAGGAGGTTGCAAAGGTGGAACGGTAGTCAATTGTGACACGAAAGCAGGTGGATTAACTTCTGCTGCAACACCTACTTCAACAGTATGAGGTAGGGGTCGTACCGCAGAAGTAGATGGAACTGCAGAAGGTAATTCAACTGACTCCGATAGTCGTCTAACGTCCGTGTGACGGGATAATGCAGGGATTAACTTCTGCTGCAACACCTACTTCGACAGTATGAGGTAGGGGTCGTACCGCAGAAGTAGATGGAACTGCAGAAGGTAATTCAACTGACCCCGATAGTCGTCTAACGTCCGTCTGACGGGATGATTCACCCAGTCGTCTTTCCAGTGAGAAAATCCCGTCGAAGTCTACATGTGACGGGATAATGCCGGGATTAACTTCTGCTGCAACACCTACTTCGACAGTATGAGGTAGGGGTCGTACCGCAGAAGTAGATGGAACTGCAGAAGGTAATTCAACTGACCCCGATAGTCGTCTAACGTCCGTCTGACGGGATGATTCACCCAGTCGTCTTTCCAGTGAGAAAATCCCGTCGAAGTCTACATTTTCAACATTTTCAAAACAACACCACTGATTAACATCGTTATTAGTCTAAAATAAAAAAGATGAATTAACTATGACAAATGAATGTGAAGAATTTGTAAATTTAAATTATTTTCTCTATGCAATTACAAAAAGTATTTAAATTATTTTCTCGCTGCAATAAATAATTACTCACACCCAGAAAATCATTTCAATGCTTAATGTATTAACCATACATCGTTCCGTATAATCGGAACATAATACAAAACTCGAAGTCAATTGTAGCTGAAATTTTAATGTTCTTTTGACATAATAGTGATATTAATAATAAGAAATTAACTATAGGCCAATGATTGAATTTGGGTGCACAGTTATATTATGATAAAAGAGTAAATACAGGAATATATTGGATGTAAGCACATTAATTTGAACTGTTGAAATAATTTTAAAACCAAATACAAATATGTGTGTAAATAATAATAAGTAAATATCATATACAAGAAATATAATGTAATTGTACTCACCATTATGTTGCAAGAGATACTTTGTGAATGATTTCTAAGAAGAATAAAGGAAGTATTTATATAAAAATCTCTAGGTTAAAACACGTCACGTTTTAAGAACAATAATTTTTTATACGTCCGTCAGCTAATATGGAAAATTTAGTTGTTTACAGAAACAATGAATGTTAAAGGTTTTTTATACGTCTATCTGCTATTATGGAAAATAAGTTGTTTACACAATTTGTGAAGGTTAATGTTTTTGTAACCCTCACAAAAATGTTTCTTTTTATTATTTTTTCATTTTTTTAAATTATTTTTTTAATTTCTTTAAATTTTTTTTAAATTTTTTAAATTTTTTTTAAAAATTTTTCAAATTATTTTTTAAATTTTTTTAAATTTTTTTAAAATTTTTTTTAAATTTTTTTAATTTTTCTTTAAATTTTTTAAAATTTCTTTTTCCATTTTTGGATGTGGTAGTTGCGAAAATGTAATAAAACAACAAACTTAATTTTCTTCGGAAAACGCATTTTCTGCTCTTCTAATGTTCTTATTTTACCCCTTCCCATCTCATTTTGTTCTCCAGATTTTTCTCTATTTTTTGCACCCAATTTCGATTCTCCCACTCCATTTTTTTGGAGGGGGGGAATTCCCCCTCCAATTTTTCTTTTGCCCTTACCAATCGAAATATATAAAAAAAACCTCAATTATCTCGAGAACTGTTAGGATTTTCGGCTATGCCCCCCCACTTCCCCCCCCCCCCCCTCCCCTTTTTTTCAACGCCCCGACCCACTCCCCACCACCTTTTCCGCGAGCGATCAAAAAATGCAATAAAAAAAAATTCCATATAAAGAAATTTTTTCTTGGATACTTAGGTGTGTAACCATAATTAATTTTGTAAATAACTAGTTTTAATAGTGTTGTAGCAAACAGACGCGTGTAATTAATGTATTGTAAAGTTCATGAACACTTAGGTGAGTAACCTTACTTAATTTTGTAAATATGAATAAATTCATGGAAACTTATTTGAGCAACCTTAATTATTTTTGTAAATAATTAATTTTAATAGCTTGATAGTAGATAGAGGCGTATAATTAATGTATAGAAAAAATAAAAACAATATTTTCTTTAATTTTATGTTTATTTCATTCTTTAATATATTACATCAATAATCTACATCATATTAATATTTTTACTTAATTATACATTTACATAATCTGCAATCTCGTCTCCTAATACAACCCTCCACGACATCACCCTCGTACAACTGATGTTCCATACATGGCCTACATTTTATTAAATCTTCATCCAATTGATAATATTTCGGTAACCGATGCCAGACCATCTCCAAATCAATACACCTCACTTTTGAAATTAAAAATGATTTTGGAATGAACATTAAATTCCAAGCATTTATACCAACTAATGATCCTTCTGCTTCATATTGATGTATAACATTTCCGACCCTCTCGACACCATTTCGTACAATTCTAGTCCAAATACTGCCCATTCCGACTACACTATTTGTAAATATTTACCGATATCGATTAAAATTTTTTTCTCTCTAAACTGTGGTACATTAAATACTTATGCAATCGTTCGACATTAGTTAGTGCACAAACAACGGAATCACCAACGTGAAAACTGCAACTTGGTTCTTCTTTTCTTATTTTATCGGCATCAATTAAATATACTATTCGTTTATTCTTCAAAATACTCTTCAAAAATTCTAGCTTCTCCCTTCCTTTAACGTACACCACGTTCACGTCGGCACACAATCGTTTAATAATTCCTTCAAACTCAGTCGCACATATATATCCTTCTTCCCACCTTAACCCGTGATGACAGCTGTAAGCATATCTTGCGACACGTTTATCCTCATCTGTCAAAGCATTAAAACTTAGCACAGGTTTGAAAACAAAATGACTTTTTGAAATAATTGTCACATGTAGCCAACTCCTTCGGCATTACCCTATGTATTTCAGAACGATACCATTGAAAATCGATAACAATAGACTTTTTGCCACGTCTTGCAGTCATCATGTAACGATTAACTAACCAACTACACAAACTACATCACCTCAGCCCGCATCTCATTTAACAACAACATCCTACCTATTACGGTATCTATTGTGCCGCTAATATTTTCGTTGAACCACTTTATTAAATGGTGAATACTGATATAATTTATTATGCATGATCAAACAGTATAGAGTGGTATCCTTTGGCACATTAGCCTTCGTTGTAAACTCAATTCTAACCTCTACGCCACTTTTATGTACCGCATCTTCTTGATGTGAACAATCGATACCTATTAGCGGACACAATTTAAACTGATTTAGTTTCATGAGCGGTTCGCTATGATCGTAACCATAGTAACTCTGTTGAAATCTAGCGTACATATTATAAAACAGCTACGCGATTCTCGTCAAAATCAACACGAACATTTTCGTATGGGTATCTCTTCCCATTCAAATAAGCCATCACGTCAATTAAATTAATTGCATCAAATTTGCTCATATTTTGAGACAAACTTCCTTTTTTCCCACTTTGAAAACCCAAAATTATATACCTCGGTGTTTCTAATTGTGGAGCAGTTTAAGCATTGCCTAACTATGTTTAGTTGTCTCAGGAATTCCAGGATTTTCGTGAATTTCCCAACCTCTAAAAAACATTTCCATCAGAATTTCCCAACCTCTAAAAAACATTTCCATCAGAGTATTTTTCGTTGTTAATTTAGTCAGGGATAAATCTTGAGCCATACCCACTTTAACATGGGGTACTCGCCACATTATACTATCAATAATTAACTTCATATCTTCATCGGCAACAGTGTTCATTATCGCATCGCTATCATCAGCACATCTCTTCAATATTAATTCTTGTGGCATATTCATAATAATCTGCTTCACGTCTTCGGCAAAACCTATTAACATTTTAAGTGGAATACAAATACTAAAATTTCCTCTGACATCTAAAACTGGAGCCTTCCCTGTAGTAAATTCCCAACCGCAATTTTCTAATTTATTTATATAACTCGGACTATAAGAAAAATATCCCTTCATAGTTGATGTTATACCCACATTTCTAACTTCATCTACCTCCGATCCACTCATTACATATCTGATATTACTAAACATAAAAGCTCCGGCATTATGAATCAGAGATGCTGTAGCACTTGCTTTACTATCATCACTAGCTAATCGTAATTTCCCTTCTATTAATAATTCCGATTCGGATGGTAGAGTATATTTATCTATTTCTGGAACCACAATTCGTATTTCATCATTATTCCCATATTTTGGTGAGCCAAATGGTGCATGATTGTGGTATTCCAATTCGATAATTGAATTATCCACACGAACTTTTCTCAAAACATCTAACACTTCCATAATTAAAATAATTCTACCTCACAGTGACAATCAACTTCTCGCAACACAAATTATTCTTACACTGACAAAATATCCTCATCCTTTTTCTATAAATACTATTTTTATACTTCTCCGTATTTATACCAAAATTCTGTAACCCAAATTTTTCAAAAATTTTCTATTTTCACCTGATAAACCACCATATTTCACTATTCGCCCCATCCCGCTCCTCAATTTATTTGATGACTTTCCTGTAGATCGTCGAACTTGCTTCCAAAATTTATTGTTAGTATTACTTCTCATGTTGCTTAAAATTTGTTTGTAGTAGTCACTGTTTTCTTCTTAATCGTAAATAAACTGTTAACTCTTCACCTCTCAAATCAATTAATCGTCCGTTCTGATCGACGGCTCGAATAATAATATTCGTTAACATGTTCACATTCACGGGCATATAAATGTTCTCTTGCGGAACTTCTATTATCTTAAACCCTGGTGGAACATTCGGATGAAAATGATATAAAACATGCGACAACTGCCCGTTAATATATGAACCAGCAACTACATTACACATAATATCGTTGGCACTCATTTTATTAATATCAACCACCTTATCACTCGTCCTCGGAATATTTCCTTGTATTTTAACTTTTTCAAAGCCTAGTAGAGAACCAATTGAATTTTCTACTGTAAAATCGATATCCACTGAAGACTTAATAGTTGCTTTCAAGGTATTATTATTTGCGCTTAAATTAAAAAAATTCTTATCATCTGTACCGAGACGCACTTGTTTATCAATATACTTCTCTAAATCTGCTACGTCATAAGTACCATGTGGAACTAATATATTCTCCCAATTCCCGGGCTTACCCGGGGCTATAGCATAACATCGAAATACATTATTCTCCGATGTAACATTTGAAATAGAATTATAAGTTTGCAAACTCAACATACACATTTCAAATTCACCATTTTAATATACAGGCGGATTCAATACACATGTCAACTGTGGTCCTTCTCCTGATAAAACAAAAGCCAAATTATCCGCACCTCCATCACCATCACGTTCCATTTTATATACATACAACAATATTAAATTATTTACTAAAAGAAACTCGTTCTCAACTAATGAATCCTTTCAAAAAGAATAAACACAAATGTCCACAATTCACAGTATTCAAGTCTTGATATCTCTTATAGTTATATCGTATAACGCCACCCGCATTCGATAATAAATAGTTTTCGACCTCAGTCGGAGGTCTTAAATCACCATAACTATCGAAATACTTTATTATATCGTCATGCTTCATATAAGCTACCCAATGAGTACCTTCTCCAACATTATCGTCCAAATTAACTATTCCCTTTTCTCTTTTGCGTATGATTGCTGGTAGGACATCTCTACTAAATATACCCCGAAAATTTCTTATTTTCCATCCTCTAACATATTTCCATAAATCGACTTCAGTTAGAGGTCTTCGGGGTAATTTGCTTAACCGTTTTTTGAAACATTTCCACTGGGTAAATATACGCCACAACCAGATTTGTATGGTTTAATATATAACCCACTCCCAATTGATATTCCACACCCCGACTTATATGGTTTCACATATAAGCCGCTACGAGCTTTTGACTCCATAGCAGTATTATGGCGTTTAGTTTCTTCTAATCGATCTCTTGCAGCTTTAGATGAATTAACTGCATTCGCAATTGCTGCAGCACCTCCACCTAGCGATCCCAGGGCACCCAAAGCTGCAAATAACGGAATTAATGGTAAAAAGCCACCCTTCTTTGGTATTGGAATAATTCTCGAACGAGGTAATAAGATTTTCTTTCCAGACTTCCTCAAACTCCGATATGCCACTTTTGCATTTTCTAACATTCCTTTTCTACTGCCCGCCCGTTTTATTGCATTGCGTGCAATCCTCATTGCCTGCATAAATGATATAGAACCACCCACAAAATTCCGTTTCATGTTTCTACTCCTTTGTCTATTAACTGGTTTACTGTGTCGAGTCACTCCTTTTCGAACCCGTCTCCTCACACCCATACCTAATTTTGTTTTACCTTTCATAGCACCAGCAACTATAACAGAAGATAATTTTTCTCCAACTCGAGCGTCTGCACTCTTTAATCGTTTAATAGCAATGTCATACAATTTTTTATCCGCTATATGTCGCTCTGATAAATCACCAGATTTTGAATAAGCTATATCGTGCTCTTTGCAAGCCTCATCTAAATCATTCACGCCTTTATCACCTCTCTCCAATCGCTCTTCTAATTTCGTCCCTGGTCCACAAAATCTATACCCTGGTATATGTAGTTCTACTGGAAGCTTATTTATTATTGTATTCAATAGGGCGCCACCTTTCCTTCTGCCTTTTCGATTTAAACTACGCCTTTTAACTAAATTCCCCATCTTTTATAGGCAAACGCTTTAATGTATCTATCATAAGCGATGGTTCACACTTTAACACAAAACGCTCTCAATTTTTATATTTATACACACTCTCTTTTCTCTTAATTTGCAATTATAACTATCATACAACAACCTCTACACTTTAAATAATTCAATATACTTAGTTCCTTAATTTCTACTCATAATATAAAATAAAAGACTGTATTCATAACATAATTTATTATTATTAATTTTTATATGTACATATAATTTCAATTACGATTTCTTCTTAATAGATCAACATTCTGGTAAACTTTTTGAAGATGATATACCAACATCTCTTTTGTTATACACACACATTCTAGAGTTGATCCCTGCAAAACTTTCTCTATTTCCATATTCAGATCCCCTCCACTTACAGATAGATATTGAATAACATCCTTATAAAATTCATCATACTTTAAGTTTCTTAACGATTCTAATCGGGATTCCAGCACCTTTCTCACACGCCACAATTCTGACAAACCTTCATATGATAAATACAACAAATCTCCGTCTTTGTCAATTTTTAATATTCTGTTCTCCCCATCAAAACATTCGCTAGAAAGTTCTAAATTCGATATGTGCATACTTGGAAACTTTCCACCACAATAATCGAAATACTTCTTCAATTTCGCGCTCTGCATCATAAATTCTTCCCATTCTTCAGAATTAAAAACTATGCATTGCTTTCTCACACCAACAATCTTCACTATCGGTTTGAAAAAATTATCTGGTAATAAACCAACACATACCCACTTTGAATGACTTTTATTTAAAAAATATATGCTCTCTGCTACTAGAGGTAAATTCCATGAAGATTCGAAAACTAATTTTTCAGAACATTTGACAACTTCTTTCCAAAAACTATCCATTTTTCCCACTTTCGAAAAAAAAATTTCCATAATAGGATCAAGCACTTTATTCTCCATTACCTTATTAAAATGTTCTTCGTTAGAACTAACAATTCTTAATTCACCTTCTTCTAAACTATCTAAACGATCACAGCCACACTTACGCTTCACCGTTCCCATTATATATATACTGACTTCTTTACATCGCTGGATTTATATAGTAGCCCCTATGAACTGGCGCTGGCAAACACCAACTGCGTCTTTATAAACCTCTCATCGGTAAACCTGCGCTTTGATTCTAGCACCTCCTCATGTAGAACCTCCTCATTGCCCTTGAGCTGTGCCACAGGTTCACCTTACATAAAATATATTATTTAAATCATATTTAATGTTTTAGTTTTTTCTTTTTCGGTAGTCTAAATTTTCTAAATTGTTGGGTAATACTCTTTTTACAAACTGAGCAATTTCTCTTTGAAGGGGCTGGACCGTCAATTTGTTCCTCACCGGTATTATAGTGTCTAAAACACGGTCGATATTCTTCTAGTTCAATTTGTTTGTCAGGTGAAATTAAATGCCAGAACTCCTCTATCGATATTGGGGCTACTTTCGTTTTAAATAAATCTAATGGAATATACTCTATTAGATTTGTTTTAATACCAGATAGATGGCCATAATTTTCATAAACAAACTTGACTGCTTCTAATATCAATTCTAGGTGTTGGGACATTTTGTTTTAATCGCTGGTTTCAGTATACTAAGCTTCTATATTATTTTCAACAATATTTATTGGTGATCAATAGAGCTGAGGATGTTTGCGGTATAACCATGGTTATATCATGTAACCATAGTAATTTACTATGGTTACATGATATAACCATGGTTATACCGCAAACATCCTCAGCTCTAGTGATCAAGGTCAATGAGGAGGTTTTAGAATTGTTTGAAAGTTAATGGAAAATGTTCTTTACAAACATCCCCATTGCCCTTAAGCTGTGCCACAGGTTCACCTTGACCTTGGCATAGCCGATTATAGCACCTCCTCATGTAGAACCTCCTCATTGCCCTTGAGCTGTGCCACAGGTTCACCTTGACCTTGACCTTCACCTTGACATAGCCGATTCTAACACCTCCTCATGTAGAACCTCCTCATTGGCCTTGAGCTGTGCCACATGCAAGGTCAAGGGCAATGAGGAGGTGCTAGAATCGGCTATGTCCCTCTACTTATCAAACGTTACAGTGATCTATAGCAAATAGTTTAAGAGAGTCTCGCCTAGATGGCTCTCTAGACAAACCAAAAATGTAAAGGCTTAAATTAAGTGAAAAATGGTTATTCGACAAGTTAAACCATCCTAATATGTTTACACAATTCTAATAAAAAAATATAACGATGTCCTGTTTACCTAAAATCGCCCAAAAGGAACGATAATGAAATATAAATTCAAATGTACGAACGATGACTCGCATAATATTTCAAGATGTCAAACTTGCGCATGAGTAGATTCAATGCTCCGGACTAAAAATAGTTATAGTGACATCGAAAATATACATAAAACCTACAAACGTTACATGAAGATATTAGAGTTTGAAATAGCCTATGATGTTCGATAATTAGCAATTAAAGTAAATAAATTATATTAAACGATAATATTGAATTTTGAAATAGCCTATGATGACTTAGAATTAGCAATTAATTTAAATAAATTATTAAAAATACCCAAACGGTATAAGGATCATTTTTAAAGCATAACAACATGACACATTAATATATATGAAGATAGTTTACAACCGTAAATGTTAGGGCAAATTAGCCAATGTTGCTAGGAATTAGTCTAAACAATCAACAGTTATTTTACGTTGGTGAATTTCAGCTAACCTTAACAGCGCGGCTAAGCTTATCGGACTGTTAGTTAACTAGTTGTTAATGTTACCATGGTGAGTCCGGCCGTGAGTTGGTTAAACTAGGTATATTAGTTTATTAATTTATTAGTTAGCTGGTTCCGGTTTTATTTTTCACCTGATTTTTGGTGATAGCTTTAATTCTATAATTAAATGTCAATGTGACAATTTTTTTCTAATTTTTTTTCTTTCTGAACTGTTTTAATTCTGTTAGTGTGTCGGAGAAAAGCATTTTTCTTCAAAACTATAGGTTTGTTTGAGCTACTTTGTAAATGCCAATCTCATTTTGTTGGTGGTTTACATATGTTTCTTTACTTCAACACGGGCTTTATAATCGCTACGATAGAAACTCTTGTGTAAACTTGTGAATAAGTGGTTAAAATGTGTTTGTATTCTCTTTTATTTGTAAGGTTAAATTAGGTTCTTTATTAACGTCGTGTGCAATATATTTTCCTTCGGTTCGTTTAATTTTCCGTGGCCTGCCAAGTTTCGTCTTGTTAGTAGCATTTTCGCCATCATTAAACCGTTAGTAACACTATATTGTCGCATGATGACTTCTCTTTAGCACAGACGCTATAGATGTGTGAGATTTTCCGTTTTTGTGTTGATTAAAAATAATCTCTTTCTCTTATGGATAAATTTTCATTTGTTAGGTGCCATCTTATTTTTCTCTTCAGTATTTTGAATAGGCTATATTATAATTTAAATGGTGATGTTCAATAATGTTTTCAATTAATCTCGGTTATAACACCCTGAGATATCCAATGTATGCAACATTTTGACCATATTGCCATATATTGTAATTAGCAAGCGTCTACGGTCTAACTTTTCCCAAATTATCCTGAACTTTTCGCATGCGTCACCGACTTATAACATTTGTATGTGTGTTAGTTGTGTAACACAATTTTCTAATTTGTATAATTTGAGACGACATGTAAACAATTTTTTTGGCAATATTTACAAATTTAATCATCATAATAAGAAGCATCTAACTAAAGTGGATAAGTTGAAATCGAATTCAAGAATATGGACTTTTCTTCGCGCGAAGAATTTCAGTCAACAGATTATTGTCGTTGAGATGAAATTCTTTTTAGATGTTGTCTCAATTTATTAAAATTGGAAAATGGTTTTGCACAACTAACACACATACAAATTTTGTTACAACTCGGGGACGCATGCGAATAAGTTCAAGATAATTTGGGAAGAGTTGGACCGTAGAAGCTTGTTTGTAATTACTAAGGACCGGACACGAGAGGCCAAAATTACTATGGACCATATAGATAGTCTATAAGACCGCTAAGTACAACACCCACTTATCGAATAGCACTATTCATTCGGTTAACCGCGCATCTGTTTTTTGCCGTTGAATTGTGAATTGTTATTTCGATATTACACTTAAATTCCTTTTTTCATGGGCGTAGATAGAAGCGGGAGGAGTTTTTATAATTTGCTTTATTTATTAGTTTATATTTCGTAAGATAAATAAAGTACGGTTACTTTTTTCATTGTTTTAACTGTTAATTACATATATACGTAAGTGTCCAGTGAATTTTGTTTCAATAACTTCCGCATATATTTTTAATTTTCATTTATTTAGATCTGGAACATTGTTTAAAGTACTTTTTCAGATGTGATATGGAAAACGTCGAGAATGGCATTGTGAAACAATGGCGAGTTGGATTAAGGGTCAAACTGACTGTAGCCTGAAAAATATCGTTAAAAAATTCCAAGAAATCGCACGTAAGTCGTATCTGTGAAATTTTAATGACGGCAAATATTCCATTAAATAAACTTAACAATCGCACCTTAAAAGAATTTCTCCAAAAATACGAGGGTGGATCAATAAGTACCCGTGTTAGGAAAGAAGACGCAAGTTTTTCACAAATTTTTATATTTATTTTTCAACGTAATCACATTTTAGTACAATACACTTTTACCAAGGTTTCTGCCATTTCTTTAACCCCTCTAAAAAATACGATTTGTCAAACTCTGCAAAATACGCTTCTGTCTCGACGATAACCTCCTCGTTTGAGCTGAATCTTTTTCCCCCGAGCCACGTTTTCATGTTGGGGAACAGAAGGAAGTCGCAGGGAGCCAAGTCAGGCAAATACGGTGGGTGCGGCAGTAATTCGTAGTGCAGTTCATGCAACGTTGCTGCGACAATTCTGGATGAATGTGCTGGTGCATTATCGTGGTGAAACAGCACTTTTTTCTTAGCCAAATGGGGCCGTGTCTCCTTCAATTTTATATCGAATAATAATTCACTGTAGTACTGCCCCGTGACCGTTCTTCCTTTCTGCAAAAAGTCCATGAGGATTATTCCGTTGGAATCCCAAAAAATCGTGGCCATGACCTTCCCGGCCGATGGGACCGTCTTTGCCTTCTTCGGAGCAGATTCACCCCGAAAAATCCATTGTTTTGACTGTCGCTTGGACTCTGGCGTATAATAATGGATCCAGCTTTCATCAACGGTGACGACTCGACGCAAAAACTCTTGCGAATGTCTCTTAAAGAGGTCCAAACACTGCTTCGACATTGACAACCGTATCCGCTTGTTGTCCACCGTAAGCAATCGCGGCACCCATCGGGCCGACACCTTTCTCACCGATAACTTATCATGTAAAATATTAATTGCCGTTCCGTACGACACGCCTACGGCCTCTGCTACTTCGCGCACTTTCGTTCGGCGATCAGCGAGAATCATGTCGTGGACCTTTTCAACGATTTCCTCGGTAACCGCGTCTGCCGGGCGGCCTGGGTGCTCCTCATCCAAAACAGATGTACGACCACGTTTAAATTCGTTGAACCAATATCTTACGGTTGTCATAGATGGTGAAGGGTCCCCATAGACAGCATCCAACTTCGCTTTTATTTCTTCGCATGTTTTTCCATCCAAAAATAAAAAGCGAATTACGGATCGATATTGCTCTTTTTCCATTTTATCGAGAAACACGAAATACGTGTGATACAACTGGCTGCCAAATAAAAACTAACCTATGCATCAGTCTGAAATTTATTATGGTGTTGTCCGACAGATGGTACTACACGACGGTAATGCCAACTTCCCTCAGCAGCGCCACCTGTCTTCAAATACGGGTACTTACTGATCTTCCCTTGTATACTTGTTGAAATGTTCCTGATGAATCCACCTTATGCAAATATTATTTGTTACATCTTCCGCGACAAAATCTAAAATTACAAGTAGTTATCCGTGGTAGCAAGATGTTCTGCTGGGCCACCCCCTTTGCTTTGAACCTACCTGTTGGCAAACGTCCCAAAGGAATAACTCTGCCGGCCAACTCAATCGTTTCTTGGAGAGCGTCGCGGGTCAAAGTCGCGAGGTGTAAAGTGAGCGCCACCGTATTCCTCCGCAGAGCACCCCCGTAACACGGAAGCGGGTGGGATGTAGGTAGCTCCAAAAGCAAAACTTGTTTGGCCCCAAACTACTTGATACTAATAAATATACCTAACACCGCAATTGCCTAACTCATACACCTGTGGGTAAGGTATCAAACAAATACAAGACATCAACTATAACAAGTTTATTATAAAAAAAACATAAGGCTAAAGCCTGTCACGCAGACACACAATGTCAGAGTCCCAAAAATAATTAAATTAGAGCTCAAATTCGGAGCTTACAAGCTCGTATCCACGAGTATTTCAAAATGCGAAAATGATGGTTAAATTTGCGGTAGTAAGCCCAAGTGGCCCACAGGAAAAATTGAAAGTGAAAGTTACACAAGCTTTAGGCTTAAAGAAAATTAAATATAGGAATAGACTTGTGTCGGCTTTAAGAGCAATTACGCTTGACCAAATGTCAGCGAAAGCACAAAATTAATTATTATCACCACAATTATCACCAAGACAAAAATATTGATTTGAAATACTAAAAAAAAATAATGAAATAAAACTACCACGCCACTGGCGCAGATCAGTGATTACAATAAACAGTATCCATTGAAAGTATAACACCCTCTATAAACAGGTAAGAAATTAAAGTAAACCAAAATATGAATTAGGTTAAGTACGTGTCTGAACAAGTGATTCTCCAGGACACAACTAAGTATACTTAATTCTGGGTCCCTTACAATAAAGTTATAAAACTCTTAATTAAATTAAAACAGCAACGTACCCCAAAATGACACTTAACCAGTACGAAGGTTCATCTGAAGGACAAGTGCCTCGTATAGAAAAAAAAACAAGCTTCACCTGGTCGCTAATGAAGTTAGTCAACCAATATAATTAATACTACAAGAAAATAGAACGTAAATTGGTGTATAAACAACCTATCTACTAGTCAAACGTTGATATTGCCTTGAACGGCCAACTAAATTACATGAAATTAATAAGAAAAGCTGAGCGAATAAACTATTCGCTGTACAGTAATGAATTGACTGTAAACTGCTTAAGAATTAAATCAATTAAACTGCTCATCACAACTACCGAGCTCTATTTCATATGAAATGTATTTAAACTGACAGAAAATTACGATGCTAACCTTTATGAAAGGTTCAAATTGCATCGAATGCACAAAATAACTAGTAACAGGCTTCTTCTCGAGCCTTTACGCAAATGAAATGTCAACACACATAAATAACCACAAGAGGTTATGAATTGCACTTATATTTAACAATAAAAAAGACACCTACTTTAAATTGTCTTCGCTACTGCTTAAACTACAAACTTTATGGAAATGCCCTCAAAGGGATCCAAGGCAAAACTATTGAATTATTCTTATCAACTTTCCGCCAAAACACTCCGGCATACATTTCATCTGTAGTCCGCCATGATGCTGACGTCAATAGATTGTTCTAGAAGCCTCCTTTTTTTCCTACACCCACGCCTCGGGAAAATTCCACTAACTGGTATGAAATTGAAGCCGTTAACACACGGTTTTCATCCAAAATTTAACACCATGTGAATTATCCGTGCTTAGATTGAATTACCCAGTCAAATGGAAACGAGATCGCTTACCGCCTGGTATTTGCGAAGTTCCACATCGATACCGTAGGAGAAGATTACCCTACTCAGGTATACAATAAAAATAAATCATACAAAGGATAAAGGACAACCATAAGATAAAGTACAATTGATCAAGATATTTCTTATCGTCAACGCCCTACTCGTATCTAACCAAAGTACAACTTGCGTAGTCAACGATCACTGACCAAATGGCAGATAGCCCCAAGTGGGACATGCGCCACACATCGAGCAATTTTGTGACGACGACAAAGACTACCCCAATCCCGCGAAACTACATTAATTCGACATCCAAAATTAATTTGGAAAAAGTTATAAACAGCAGGATAGATTACACGGACCCACGTCTAATTATCGTGCAATATAACAATAGTTGTAAAAATTAAGGGCGACATCTATTGTCGAATCGGTAACGTTCTGGACGATTTTACGCAAGCGAAACTGGTTGCAGAACCACCAGGAACGAAAGAACGATAAGATAGATAGGAGTTGAAGGTTAAACCGCGCGATGTCACTACAAAATTAATTTAAAGGAAGGAATTAATTAAAGAAACCACCACGTGTTAATTAAGTAAAATGTACGAGAATGGCAGATCGACCTTTTTTCTCTCAACACGTAACATATTTTTCTAAGTGCTACAGGAAAGCAGTAGAACGCGTTAGAAGCCATCTTTCAAATCAGTATCTATGGATAAGTGCCGACGAAACTATCGATATATTAGGACGCTGTGTGGTAAATGTTGTAACTGGTGTACTGCATCCAACTATTCCAAATTACGCATATGTAATAGCAACAAAAGTTATAAATACAGTTGATACGGAAACAGTAGCTAAAACCATTTACGAGAATATGCACAAAATGCTTCATTTGGATGACAAGTACAAAGAAGAAATACTTTTATTTGTCGGTGACAGTGCTGCATATATGTTAAAAACAGGCAAACTATTAAAGAAACATATTCTAATATGCTGCATATTACTTGTGTAGCATATGCTCTCCACAGAATCTATGAATTTATCAGAGACACCTTTCCGGACTTGTATCCGCTTTTAAAAGTTTTCAGAAAAGCACCATTGAGAGTAGCCCTTTACAGGGAAAAACTTCCATTTTCGTCACTGCCCCCTCTCCAGAAATAACTAGATGGGGAACATGGTTGGAAACTATTAGTTTTTATGCAGAGAATTTTGATAGTTTACAAAATTTCGTTACATGTTTAAATGACGATGCTCGAAGTATTTCTGAGTGCAAGGAACTAATACAAATCCCAAATTTAAAAAATCAATTGTACTTTCTACAGGAACACTTTGCAAATTTATTAAAAAGAAATCACTTATTTTGACAATAAAAATCTCATATTAAATTATGGATTAACCACATTAGATGTGGCTGTTAATAATTTGAAAATATTCCAAGTGACTTTGGATGTGGCCTTCGGCAAAAGTTAGACGCCGTTTTTAATAGAAATCCAGGTTTAATAACATTGCGACAATTGTATATGGGGACAATGCCTCAAAATCTAACTGCTAAATATGCTGCAATAAAAGAATATTTCCAGTATGCACCTATAACCTCTCTCAAGTATTGGGTGAGGTCTTGGATAGGCGTGGTCGGGTAGATGTTATTTATACAGACTTTTCGCATGCATTTGACACTATAAGTCACAAAGCCTTACTTTCTAAACTTTGCTTCTTTGACTTTGCGCTATCTTCTTTAACCCTTTAACGGACAAAACCCTGGGGACCCAAAAAAGTAAAATTTTTTCTTATAGACCTGGAAGTTGATTACCATAATGTCGAAAAATGATGTCAAACCGGCCGATTTTGATATGGTTATTTTGAAAATGGCTGGTACATATTTGTACCAATGTGCGCCTGAGCAAAAAAAAATACACGTTGTTCTTGGTACATATTAGTACCACTTTGTTTTATTTATGTAATAATCTAAAATAATAAAAATTCAAGATGGTTATTGGGTGTTATATTGTTCATAAAAAAACACAAGACAAGTAAAAACAATATAAAATGCAAAAAAAACTTAAAAATATACTTTTATATAAACTTTATAAAAAATTATTATATATTATATATATGAAAATATAATTTACTAACCAATATCATGCAATTCACGATGTGTGAAATGGAACAAAACATTCGAGACACAGTGCAACATTACATTTTTGACACTGTATTACTGAACGTTGTTACGTTTTTTGAGTACTACAGTGGGCACAACGTCGACGAGTACCTTTTATTGGCAAATGTTCTCCAACATTTGTCAAGCGCAGAGCATTCTGCAATGTTTGTCGCCCGTCAGGATGGTTTCGCTTTCGAGCTCGACCAATCTGAGAGGCTGGACCTCTTCTTATTCTTGAAGAAAAAGTTCCTATGAGTCCTGAAGCAAACAAAGACCTAAATTGTAGATGAGTAAGGGCTTTTCTTTGAGGTTCTCTCATTTTCATATTTGCTTTATAAATCATGAAACTGTTCACAATGCAGGCCTCAAGGCAATAATAAAAGATTCTCATCCACCACCTCCTACTTTTCCAAGATATGTTGTATGCGAAGTGTAACTGATCAAAATGATCTACTCCTCCCATAAATTGGTTGTAGTCTTTTACTGCGGACGGACATGAAACCATAGGCCTTGAGCCATCTTTCTGAGTTCTAGGCACTTGAGTTATTTCTAATGGATCATGCATGGTGCTTATCATAGCAACAGATTTCTTCCCACGATCTTTCCACTTTGAAACTGATATTTCCCCCTCAGTGATACAGCCATCATAATCTCCTATTTTCATAATTTTATCGCTCTTCAAAACGTCTCTTGGGAATAATTTCCGTGTTTGTCTAATAGTTGCGCAAGAAAAAAAGTTTTTTTGAAGTAAATTTTTTGCAAGCATGACCGAGGAAAAAAAGTTATCAAAAAAAAGGACAGTATCCTAACCCCTGAAAACCTGTTGACAATTTGTTTACGACAAACTCGCCAAGGGAAACATTTTTATCTCGATTTGGATCCGCTCCTTCGTACAAAGATATACCTAGACAATAACCAGTAACACAACATGCTATTACCCACATTTTGAAGCCGCGCTTGATTGGCTTCATTGGCATATACTGTTTCAGACTACTACGTCCTTTATACTTTACCATCGATTCATCGATAGATAGGTACCTTTATGGATGGAACATCAATGGAAATCGTTTAGAAGCATAATCAAGAAAGGGTCTAATTTTATACAGTCTGTCATAACTGGCTTGACTTTTTTGGGCATTTGCATGTTATCATTGAGATGCAGGTGACGAACTATTTTTAAAAACCTTCTCAATGGCATCACATCTCTAATCCTGGAGAAAGAAAAATTTTGATCTGAGCTCCAGTATAAACGCATACTTGGTAAAGAATGGAAACCCATTATTATGAGAATACCAATGATTGCTTTCAACTCTTCTACCGTCAAATTTAGAGACACGTTATTTTGTTCCGCATACAAATTGGACTGTTGCACAATCTAATCAAGAAACAGAGGTGTCAGAATACCTAGAAACAACTGCAATGGATTGTTATATTGAATGTGTGGTTTATTTGACATCCCAAATGGTCTGTCAAAAATCGCCGATTTGAATGTGTCTGGCATCTTCCTCATCTTCTTCCAAGAAATTTCTTCATCGTCAGATGTATCTGAAGTAAATTCGTCTTCATCTGAAGAAATAGCACGTTCTGTCGGTTCTTCATTGACAGGTTCAGACATTTCACGATCATTTTCTAGATCACTAGTAACCGCGCTAGTAGACGCGGATGCAAAGTTACTTGGAAGATTACTCGGAAGATTATCATCAGCTTCTTCATCCCCTTCCACGTCGGAATTTATGGCCATCTCATCATCCACCTCCATTTCATTTAGAAGGTAGGCAACGTCTCGCGGATCATCCAGATTGAAGACTTTTTTATGCATTTTGATAGCTAAATAAAAGTAATTTACTTTAGATTTGGCCGTAAAACTACCTTCGTCAGATGAAGTTGCTCTTTGCACCAGAATAACATCTTAGCAGAAGCACGTACACAAAATTTGAATTAGCTGATAAATAAAGTATACTTTTCTGTATCTAATCCTAATTTTGTGTTAGTCTTGTAGGTACCAGTAATTACTAAATAAATATTTTCGATGCAAGTGCAAATTCAGCAACATAACCTCACTTTTTACACATTGAATAAAAAACGTATATTATAATGAATATGAGTAATAAAACTGATTGAAAATTGATCCTATACACAATAAAATAAATTATTTACCTTTCCATAAAATATTTTCGTGCGAAAATCTAATAATTACGGCACAGTTTGAAAAAAAAAATTCTACTTTTGTTATTTACGAACGAACGCTCTTTGGTACAGATACGTACCACATTTCATAATATTCTCACTAGATGTCGCAAATATCCATCTAAGTGGTATTCATTTGTACCGATGTACGTCTAGAGGTCCAAGTCATGTTATAAGAGCCAAATTGTTAAGAATTTAAGCATCAGTTTGTCTGTATGGCAAGTGGTACAAATACGTACCAAAGTCCGTTAAAGGGTTAAATTTGATTAATTCGTTCTTAAAAAATCTAAGTTGTTATGTATCTTACAACTGCTTTCACACATTTGAATACATTGCAAAATCTGGTGTGCCTCAGGGTTCCAACTTGGGACCACTTCTTTTCGTGTTGTTTATTAACGATCACTGGTACAATCACCTGTTCAGTTTTAGCATATGCGGATGATTTAAAGATATAATCAGAAATAACTAACATAAACGATACTTCTCTTCTGGGATATAATCTCAAATTGGTGTAATAGCTTCAAATGGGAACTAAATACTGAGAAGTGTTGTTCTGTGAGTTACACCCGCTTCAAATTTCCTATACTGTCGCAGTATATAATTAACAATACTTATTTGGAAAGGAAAACTGTCAAGGACCTGGGTGTACTATTTGATTCTGAATTGTCTTTTAAGCAACAATTGCAAGGCTGTATGTTCTTCCTCCTGCAAAACTCTGGGCTTCATTATGCGAGTTTCTACTAATTTTAATAACATAGACTTGCTTAAGGTGTTGTATTTCGCTTTTGTTCTCAGCAATTAGCAAGTAGCAAGTATTCCTTCTATGCCTCCCATAGATTAATTTTGGATAGGATACACCGACGATTTTTAAAATTCATCTCCTTTAGGATTGATGGAGTGTATCCACCGACTGTAATAAGTCAGGAAGATTTGCTGCAGCGACACAATATGCCTTCGCTCTCAGACAGAAGAGATCACCAGTGTGCTACTTTCTTGCTGAAACTTTTAAATAATAAGATTGGTTGCCCGTTCCTTCTGTCCAGGATTTCTCTGCACGTGCCGAGGCTTCACTCACGTTTCAACTCCGTCTTTCATGTGCCTATGGCGAGGACCAATGTGTTGCAGCGTTCTACTTAATGAGCACTGCTGCCAATAAATATTTTGAAGATTTTTTCTTTTTCAATTAGGCTGGTAAATATGCGTGTATATATATATCTACTGCTATATATATATATATATATATATATATATATATATATATCAAAAATTTATTTAAATTCGGGTAAGCGGTCAATTAAAAAACTCCTTTATTAAATTACCCTATATTTCGCAACACTTTGTCGCTTCTTCTGGGGTAACTACAAGATTAATGAGAAAAATAACAAAAAATAAATAAGAGTATAAAACAGTAGTAAAAATACTTACAAAATGTAGAGTTAAAAAATAATAAAATTGACGTACAAAATATAAAAATGATTAGATATAAAAAATAAAGTAACTATAGAAACAAGCCTAAAGAACTTTTAAAAAACATATATATGAAAAGTTAAAACATGAAAAATAAAAAAAATATAATGCAATATAAATTAAAACAGCATATGGACCAAATAACAAAACGATTAAAGATCGTCAACTAACAGTCAAACCCAGTATATATGTAGTTACCCCAGAAGAAGCGACAAAGTGTTGCGAAATATAGGGTAATTTAATAAAGGAGTTTTTTAATTGACCGCTTACCCGAATTTAAATAAATTTTTGATAATATATCACGGTCGATCATTTCTTTTCAATTATATATATATATATATATATATATATATATATATATAGTAAACCTAATCAGTAGGCGATTAAAGGTCTGTATATTACTTCAAAATACATGTATTTAAAAAACTCTACATGTTTCGGCTGTGTACGCCTTTATCAAGAGAATACAAAATATGAATGACAGGATATAAATGTCAAGTTGACATTTATATCCTGTCATTCATATTTTGTATTCTCTTGATAAAGGCGTACACAGCCGAAACATGTAGAGTTTTTTAAATACATATATTTTGAAGTAATATACAGACCTTTAATCGCCTACTGATTAGGTTTACCATATCATACCAAGGTCACGAAGTTATTATATATATATATATATATATAAGTGTTTAGATAATTTTTTAGCCGTTTATTAAATATAACAATTGATAAATTTTTGGAGTTTTTCGGCTTTTATATGAAATATTTTTCAATTAAAAATTTCGTATGATTTGCTTTGTAATTTGTGGACAGCAATGTTTACATCCCCACTTACTCTGCAATTACATACATTCTAATTTGATATTTGTATATATTTCATATAAAAGCCGAAAAACTCCAAAAATTTATCAATTGTTATATTTAATAAACGGCTAAAAAATTATCTAAACACTTATATATATATATATATATATATATATATATATATATATATATATATATATATAACAACTTTCGTGACCTTGGTATGATATGGTAAACCTAATCAGTAGGCGATTAAAGGTCTGTATATTACTTCAAAATATATGTATTTAAAAAACTCTACATGTTTCGGCTGTGTACGCCTTTATCAAGAGAATACAAAATATGAATGACAGGATATAAATGTCAACTTGACATTTATATCCTGTCATTCATATTTTGTATTCTCTTGATAAAGGCGTACACAGCCGAAACATGTAGAGTTTTTTAAATACATATATTTTGAAGTAATATACAAACCTTTAATCGCCTACTGATTAGGTTTACTATATATATATATATATATATATATATATATATATATATATATATATATATATAGCAGTAGATATATATATATACACGCATATTTACCAGCCTAATTGAAAAAGAAAAAATCTTCAAAATATTTATTGGCAGCAGTGCTCATTAAGTAGAACGCTGCAACACATTGGTCCTCGCCATAGGCACATGAAAGACGGAGTTGAAACGTGAGTGAAGCCTCGGCACGTGCAGAGAAATCCTGGACAGAAGGAACGGGCAACCAATCTTATTATTTAAAAGTTTCAGCAAGAAAGTAGCACACTGGTGATCTCTTCTGTCTGAGAGCGAAGGCATATTGTGTCGCTGCAGCAAATCTTCCTGACTTATTACAGTCGGTGGATACACTCCATCAATCCTAAAGGAGATGAATTTTAAAAATCGTCGGTGTATCCTATCCAAAATTAATCTATGGGAGGCATAGAAGGAATACTTGCTACTTGCTAATTGCTGAGAACAAAAGCGAAATACAACACCTTAAGCAAGTCTATGTTATTAAAATTAGTAGAAACTCGCATAAAGTAACTATAGAAACAAGCCTAAAGAACTTTTAAAAAACATATATATGAAAAGTTAAAACATGAAAAATAAAAAAAATATAATGCAATATAAATTAAAACAGCATATGGACCAAATAACAAAACGATTAAAGATCGTCAACTAACAGTCAAACCCAGTATATATGTAGTTACCCCAGAAGAAGCGACAAAGTGTTGCGAAATATAGGGTAATTTAATAAAGGAGTTTTTTAATTGACCGCTTACCCGAATTTAAATAAATTTTTGATAATATATCACGGTCGATCATTTCTTTTCAATTATATATATATATATATATATATATATATATATATATATATATATAGTAAACCTAATCAGTAGGCGATTAAAGGTCTGTATATTACTTCAAAATACATGTATTTAAAAAACTCTACATGTTTCGGCTGTGTACGCCTTTATCAAGAGAATACAAAATATGAATGACAGGATATAAATGTCAAGTTGACATTTATATCCTGTCATTCATATTTTGTATTCTCTTGATAAAGGCGTACACAGCCGAAACATGTAGAGTTTTTTAAATACATATATTTTGAAGTAATATACAGACCTTTAATCGCCTACTGATTAGGTTTACCATATCATACCAAGGTCACGAAGTTATTATATATATATATATATATATATATATATATATATATATATAAGTGTTTAGATAATTTTTTAGCCGTTTATTAAATATAACAATTGATAAATTTTTGGAGTTTTTCGGCTTTTATATGAAATATTTTTCAATTAAAAATTTCGTATGATTTGCTTTGTAATTTGTGGACAGCAATGTTTACATCCCCACTTACTCTGCAATTACATACATTCTAATTTGATATTTGTATATATTTCATATAAAAGCCGAAAAACTCCAAAAATTTATCAATTGTTATATTTAATAAACGGCTAAAAAATTATCTAAACACTTATATATATATATTGTAAAGTGCCAATCGATGCGCTGAGTAGGATTTAACTAAGAATATAGTATATGAATTAATTATAAAAATTGAAAGTCTAAAAGAATGAAAGGTTAATGATTTTAACCTTTAAAATGTGGGCGCCAATATACAAATATCCTTAGTCGAATCAACGCTATCTGTCCCTTTTTAATATAACTAGCTAATTGCGGTAGAGCTTGAGTATAAAAGTTAATTTTTGATAATCTCAGGGTTCACGGTCGGTCAGGTGTATTATTTGCAGCTACAAACCAATCAGTGTATTCTCCACTCAAACACAACAATCACACTTCACAAATAAAAGATTGAATTAGATAAATAAATAAAAATTTAATATCACAAAAATAAGAAAACTGTAACAACAAAATTGAGAGATAAAAATAGGAAACTGTATTTAATATTATATAAATTATGCAAGATGTGACAAAAATTGAAATTAATAAGTGCACATGTGGGAAATGGTGATGAGGTTATGTGTACGAGATAAAATAAACAAATATTTAATAGTTTTTATATCTTATATTATTTTGGTGAGTATAAGCTTATTTGTAGCTAAATATCTGTAAAATTCAACGCTTTAAATTGATGCTTACTTTAAAATTGAATTTGATACATGAAATAATAATTTGTAGCGATTAATTTGAGCAATTATAACTTTTAAAATTAAATAATTTGGAATAAACGTTGTAGGTGAACCTGATGTTGATCTCCTAGATCTGATATACTTCTCAATATGTGGATATGCGGCAGACCAGGAAGCACGGCCTCGTTCACCGTCTTTGGCGGAGTTCGTCGAGTTGAGTGGTGTAATCGTTGGCTTGCCCTGCTCTCTGCTTCAAATGATGCTTAGGACGATATCTCACGTTTGCGTTGAGGTATTCTTGAGATTTTTTCTTCAAAAGGTGGGCCTTTAATTTGGTTATCGAATGATTCAACACTAGGTAGGAGATTTTCACTTTAAAGATGTTTTAAAAATTTATTTTAAGGAAGTACACTCAAAAACGGCCATTTATGTTCAAAGTTTTATATCAGATGACGCCGATCGCGTTTTATTTTTTATTCCAAAGCCTTATTTCTATATCGAAATAATCTCGTAATTTTAGTTTAATTACATCAATTTAAAATGTGAGTTTATACAATGTTTTGATTTTAACATAAAGGGAAAATTAATTTAATATTTTACATTAACCTAAAATATGATTTGAATATAAATTTAGTAATGTTTTCTACCGTAAAGTTTGCTTTAGCGGGGTTCATATAATTTTGAATTGGTGGGCGTGGTTATCTAGCGTCGATATAAACCTGATGTTGATAAATTAAATACCTGTTGTTTCGCGCGTATAATATGAATAATGAAAAAAAGAAATTAAAATATAAAAAGTTAGTTAAAATCAAAATAAGATAATGATGAATTTTAAAGTTATCGTCGTATTAATTTATTTACATTTCGATGTTAGTTTCACAAATTCCGTCCACCAATTTTTTGTTTATACAGGTGTTTATATTGATTGTGTACCTGTACTTTCCATTGTAGGTGCTGGAATACCTGAGCTGGTTGTACCACTACATTATCCCCGTCAAAAGAAAAACGAATGTACTGAAGTTATTTCTTTTCCCAGATATGGAAAATGAATTAAGAACATCAACTTGTTTATCTCCCTCATCATGTGTCAACATATTTAAAAAAAAACAAATAAACAAATTCAACTTGGAACAAAATAATAATTATTATGTAATTCTCTTTTCTAATATATAAATTATTTATTATTCACTTCAAACTTTTTTTTTTTAATTGTAAATCATGATTATTTATTTTAAAAATCTCGTTTCTTTTTATAATATTTGTCTTTATATTCATTATACTTTCTGTATTCGTTTTGTTTATTAACTTCTTTTATGTTTTATTATATCTTTATAAATGTTACATATTCCATACATTTTAATAGCATTATTATATATCTTTTAATAAGGTTTCTTATATTTAGTTTGTATATATGTATTAGTAATATTTTTGTGTTAGTTAAATCTTTCTTTATTAGTGTTATACTTTATAATGTATTGTTGTTCGATCTGTAACATAGTTGTAATACTGGGCTTTTCTCTGTGTTTAAAAATTGGTGTTATATACTTCATGTACTAATTACATTAAATATTCAGGTATTTGACTGTAGTGTTATAATTGTTAGGGTATTTTGTTTATTTCTTTCATTGATGGTACATGCTTAATAATTCTTTTTATAACTGGTTATTCTTAATCTTTAATTATAATTGATATACTGATCTAAGCTTTAGCTTCCATAATAAATAATACTTTCATTATACATACAAGACGTTACATTCACCTTCACTTCTCTTATCGTAAAATGCCATTCAGTAATATATATTTTCTACCTTATAAGAAGACACTTTTGTCTATATTTTAATATTTTCATAATAATAATAATTCATTTATTTTCATATAATTCTATACACCCCTATCATATATTAAGTCCTTCTACAAATAAAAATCTATATAGTCCATCTTATTATCATATCAACAATCCATTATTTATGCAATCATACTCTCTCTTTTTCAATAATAATAATACGTTTAAACTTTCATTATTTAACCTTTCGCATGTTCATAAGTGAATATGTTCCCCTTTTAAATTCGTTTGATAGTACCACTATTATTTTAAATAATTGTTCTTTTGTAATTTATTTTAGTCATCTGAATATGTGCTACCTTTCTTTTCTCAGAGTATTTTATCTCTTTGTTATAGTTAATTAGTATTTATATTTGAGCTCCAGCTATGTTTGTTTTCTCTTTGATTTTATTCATTATTATTTGACTTGTTATATGTTCATTTATTGTATCATATTGTGTTCTTTCTTTCGTATTAAATTGTGTTTATCATCTCTTTGTTTATGTTTAATCTAAGTGTAATTGTTTTAATTTATCTGTAATTATAACTCGTATCCCCGTATTCTGCTTTGTTCATCATCGTGTGTATTAGAACATCGAGATTCTGTCATCGTATTTTTTTAAATATTTATTTTTCGACGAACTATTTTAAAGATATCAATGTTGTTATCCCTGTGTAGAAATATCATGTTGCCTCTACCTTGAGATTTATGGAGGTTTTTGTTAATTAGTGAGTATGTATTTATAATTTTTGTGTGAATGTGTATATTAGTATTGATTTTTATATTGGATAACTTATTAAGGAAATTGTTATTATTTAAGTATTCATATATTACAGAGTTGTTTATCATGCCTTCTTTATTTAATATTTTATTTGTGTTATCATGTATAATTAAGTTTGTTGAAATTAAAGCTATGTTTTGTATGTACGTGATTTTTGATTGTGTGTTGTTGGTTGCATAATTATGATTAATATTCTTGATGTTAATATGGGATAAGTTAATATTAACGTTATTAATCCCCGTCTTCCCTATGTTAAAGTTATTATTCTCCCTTGCATTGTTTATTAAAAAGTTCTGATATTCTTTGTCGTTTATTAAAAATTGATTAGGAAAATTGGGTTTAGTTTTTCTTCTAAGCGGTATGTTAGTATTATGATTTTGTATTATCTTAGTTGTCTCCTTATTATTAATATTGTGCATATTATTGATTGTATTCTTATCCAGTACCTCTTTATGTGTATTAATTGTTTTATTATTGGTTGGTTTTTGATCGGCATTTTTGAAATCTATCTTGTTATTTTGTTTATTGCGTTTAGCTTCTATTATGTTTTTTGTGATATCTAAGTTCTTGCTTATGTTGTTGTAACTAGATCCTATTATGTTATTTAAGTCTAATCGTTTTTCAATGTTATTGGATTCTATTTTGTTGGTTTTGCCTAATCGTTTTGCCCACTGTGAATTTAGAAGATTGACTGTTTCGTCCAGTTTAATTAAATATTTTAACTCATTTTCCTCCATAACTTTTTGTGCGATGGAGATTTCTGCTATTTTTCCCTCCAGATCGATTTTAAAAGCACTTAATTTGTTGTCTATATTGGCGTTGTTAAGTTCGAATTTTTCATTAATGTGTTGCATGTTGGTTTCTAATTTAGTTATTAAATTACTACTCAAGTTATTTAATTCTTGTTTTAAATCAATGTTATCTTGTTTTAGGTTTTTGGTCGTTATATCCAATTTATTATTTGTAAAATCTAGTTTGTTATTCATGTCAATGTTATTATTTTTCAATTCATTATTAGTGGTTTCTATTTTATTAGTTAAGTCAAGGTTATTAGCATCTAGTTTGTTATTCATGTCAATGTTATTATTTTTCAATTCATTATTAGTGGTTTCTATTTTATTAGTTAAGTCAAGGTTATTAGCATCTAGCTTGTTATTGGTAGTGTCTATTTTATTAGTCATTTGATTCATTTGTAACATTAGAGCGTTTAACATTTTCATTACCTGGCTATCCTCTGGAGAACTTACCACTTCAGATCCGGATGTTTGAGCTACTGGAATATCTCCTTGCTCGAACCTGTCCTCATCAACATTATCTTTTGTTGCCTTTGATCGATGTCTGGTGTCCATGTTAATGTTAATTTATTTGTTATAGTATAAGAAAGAATTTATTATTTTTTTTTTTTGAAAAATTGATAAGAATTATTATAATTGATATTAAAGAAGTATGAATTTAGATATTAATCAGAATAGTTATATGCCACACAAAATTAATATAAATTGGCAAGAATTGAAAACAATAAATACCCACAAGTTGATTTTCCCTTTCACTAACCTTTTATTCCTGAATATCCCGGTTAAAGTTGAGGTTCCCTCGTAAATTGTGATATTGATTTAGCTATACAATGGACAAATCAGATACACAACACAATACACATAAATACCTAATACAGTTCACAAATTTTTTAAACAAATATCTGTCTGTGTAAAAGTTGGTTGAGCACTATTTTTATAACTGCAGGATAATACTTGGCCTTCACGTTCGGGCGTCAAATGTAAAGTGCCAATCGATGCGCTGAGTAGGATTTAACTAAGAATATAGTATATGAATTAATTATAAAAATTGAAAGTCTAAAAGAATGAAAGGTTAATGATTTTAACCTTTAAAATGTGGGCGCCAATATACAAATATCCTTAGTCGAATCAACGCTATCTGTCCCTTTTTAATATAACTAGCTAATTGCGGTAGAGCTTGAGTATAAAAGTTAATTTTTGATAATCTCAGGGTTCACGGTCGGTCAGGTGTATTATTTGCAGCTACAAACCAATCAGTGTATTCTCCACTCAAACACAACAATCACACTTCACAAATAAAAGATTGAATTAGATAAATAAATAAAAATTTAATATCACAAAAATAAGAAAACTGTAACAACAAAATTGAGAGATAAAAATAGGAAACTGTATTTAATATTATATAAATTATGCAAGATGTGACAAAAATTGAAATTAATAAGTGCACATGTGGGAAATGGTGATGAGGTTATGTGTACGAGATAAAATAAACAAATATTTAATAGTTTTTATATCTTATATTATTTTGGTGAGTATAAGCTTATTTGTAGCTAAATATCTGTAAAATTCAACGCTTTAAATTGATGCTTACTTTAAAATTGAATTTGATACATGAAATAATAATTTGTAGCGATTAATTTGAGCAATTATAACTTTTAAAATTAAATAATTTGGAATAAACGTTGTAGGTGAACCTGATGTTGATCTCCTAGATCTGATATACTTCTCAATATGTGGATATGCGGCAGACCAGGAAGCACGGCCTCGTTCACCGTCTTTGGCGGAGTTCGTCGAGTTGAGTGGTGTAATCGTTGGCTTGCCCTGCTCTCTGCTTCAAATGATGCTTAGGACGATATCTCACGTTTGCGTTGAGGTATTCTTGAGATTTTTTCTTCAAAAGGTGGGCCTTTAATTTGGTTATCGAATGATTCAACACTAGGTAGGAGATTTTCACTTTAAAGATGTTTTAAAAATTTATTTTAAGGAAGTACACTCAAAAACGGCCATTTATGTTCAAAGTTTTATATCAGATGACGCCGATCGCGTTTTATTTTTTATTCCAAAGCCTTATTTCTATATCGAAATAATCTCGTAATTTTAGTTTAATTACATCAATTTAAAATGTGAGTTTATACAATGTTTTGATTTTAACATAAAGGGAAAATTAATTTAATATTTTACATTAACCTAAAATATGATTTGAATATAAATTTAGTAATGTTTTCTACCGTAAAGTTTGCTTTAGCGGGGTTCATATAATTTTGAATTGGTGGGCGTGGTTATCTAGCGTCGATATAAACCTGATGTTGATAAATTAAATACCTGTTGTTTCGCGCGTATAATATGAATAATGAAAAAAAGAAATTAAAATATAAAAAGTTAGTTAAAATCAAAATAAGATAATGATGAATTTTAAAGTTATCGTCGTATTAATTTATTTACATTTCGATGTTAGTTTCACAAATTCCGTCCACCAATTTTTTGTTTATACAGGTGTTTATATTGATTGTGTACCTGTACTTTCCATTGTAGGTGCTGGAATACCTGAGCTGGTTGTACCACTACAATATATATATATATATATAATATATATATATATATATATATATATATATATATATATATATATATATAACAACTTTCGTGACCTTGGTATGATATGGTAAACCTAATCAGTAGGCGATTAAAGGTCTGTATATTACTTCAAAATATATGTATTTAAAAAACTCTACATGTTTCGGCTGTGTACGCCTTTATCAAGAGAATACAAAATATGAATGACAGGATATAAATGTCAACTTGACATTTATATCCTGTCATTCATATTTTGTATTCTCTTGATAAAGGCGTACACAGCCGAAACATGTAGAGTTTTTTAAATACATATATTTTGAAGTAATATACAAACCTTTAATCGCCTACTGATTAGGTTTACTATATATATATATATATATATATATATATATATATATATATATAGCAGTAGATATATATATATACACGCATATTTACCAGCCTAATTGAAAAAGAAAAAATCTTCAAAATATTTATTGGCAGCAGTGCTCATTAAGTAGAACGCTGCAACACATTGGTCCTCGCCATAGGCACATGAAAGACGGAGTTGAAACGTGAGTGAAGCCTCGGCACGTGCAGAGAAATCCTGGACAGAAGGAACGGGCAACCAATCTTATTATTTAAAAGTTTCAGCAAGAAAGTAGCACACTGGTGATCTCTTCTGTCTGAGAGCGAAGGCATATTGTGTCGCTGCAGCAAATCTTCCTGACTTATTACAGTCGGTGGATACACTCCATCAATCCTAAAGGAGATGAATTTTAAAAATCGTCGGTGTATCCTATCCAAAATTAATCTATGGGAGGCATAGAAGGAATACTTGCTACTTGCTAATTGCTGAGAACAAAAGCGAAATACAACACCTTAAGCAAGTCTATGTTATTAAAATTAGTAGAAACTCGCATAATGAAGCCCAGAGTTTTGCAGGAGGAAGAACATACAGCCTTGCAATTGTTGCTTAAAAGACAATTCAGAATCAAATAGTACACCCAGGTCCTTGACAGTTTTCCTTTCCAAATAAGTATTGTTAATTATATACTGCGACAGTATAGGAAATTTGAAGCGGGTGTAACTCACAGAACAACACTTCTCAGTATTTAGTTCCCATTTGAAGCTATTACACCAATTTGAGATTATATCCCAGAAGAGAAGTATCGTTTATGTTAGTTATTTCTGATTATATCTTTAAATCATCCGCATATGCTAAAACTGAACAGGTGATTGTACCAGTGATCGTTAATAAACAACACGAAAAGAAGTGGTCCCAAGTTGGAACCCTGAGGCACACCAGATTTTGCAATGTATTCAAATGTGTGAAAGCAGTTGTAAGATACATAACAACTTAGATTTTTTAAGTACGAATTAATCAAATTTAAAGAAGATAGCGCAAAGTCAAAGAAGCAAAGTTTAGAAAGTAAGGCTTTGTGACTTATAGTGTCAAATGCATGCGAAAAGTCTGTATAAATAACATCTACCTGACCACGCCTATCCAAGACCTCACCCAATACTTGAGAGAGGTTATAGGTGCATACTGGAAATATTCTTTTATTGCAGCATATTTAGCAGTTAGATTTTGAGGCATTGTCCCCATATACAATTGTCGCAATGTTATTAAACCTGGATTTCTATTAAAAACGGCGTCTAACTTTTGCCGAAGGCCACATCCGAAGTCACTTGGAATATTTTATTATATATATATATATATATATATATAAATATAATAACTTCGTGACCTTGGTATGATATGGTAAACCTAATCAGTAGGCGATTAAAGGTCTGTATATTACTTCAAAATATATGTATTTAAAAAACTCTACATGTTTCGGCTATATACGCCTTTTTCAAGAGAATACAAAATATGAATGACAGGATATAAATGTCAAGTAATTAAGTTGCTATGGTTTAAATTATTCAAAGATACATTCTAGTAATAATAATAAATCATGCCTTAGTATTCCAAAAAATAGATAACAAGGTGTGAAAATATGTGTTGTTCGCTGCTAGCAATTTGTGTCTCCTTCTGGGTATGAACTTGTGTGTTGGTTGCTGCTGGCAGCTTGCGTCTCTCTATGGGTGTGTGGTTTTGTGTGAGAGCGTAAGTGTAGGGTTTTGTATGTCGGTGCGTTCGTGCGTGTGTTTAGTGATCGGTCGCATGAATTTAGAGAGGTCGGATAACCAGCCGTTGCGTAGGGCCGCCAACCCTTTCCCGACAACTTCTTTACAATTCCGTGCAGTACTTCGACGGTCTGACCCCCGCCCCAACGAGGCAAGGCGCAGACAGGCGAAGCGCACCCTGTACGGGGTTGCTCATCGCAACTAAGGGAACACTCTTAGTGGCTACCTCGGTCGACGATGGTCACACTTATGCCATCTTAACGTTTTCCGCCGAAGCGGGGGCATAGCACACACGTCGAACGTGTGTGTGCTGTTAACGGCAGCCTAGCCAGGTTGTCGCCCAGGACCGGTCCTAGTGGTGTGTGCATTGCGCGGCGACGAGATCTGCCCGTTGGGCAGTCAGGTGCCATTCCGCCTTTCCAGCAAGAGTGAGGAACCATGCTACGCGGCGCTATCTGGTCTATATGGTATATCTATATGGTCTCTTATGATCGTATCGACCTGTCTTTAAGGGTTCCCACTACTTTTCTCGAACAGTACTTGTGTATTTAACTTGGCAACTACGTTCGTTTGTATACAGGGACTTGTAGCTCGCATTTAAGGTAAAAACGGGCCAAACGCAGGCGCGGCTCGTGATGACGTATTTTGGTTTGCAGTACAATGATACGAGTGCCTCGTGTGTTTTCGGTGTTTACTAAGCAAACGTTACATTTAGTACACGAGAATACACGAAGCACTCGGATCATTGTACTGCAAACCAAAATACGTCATCACGAGCCGCGCCTGGCCAAACGTGTATATATATGTGTGTGTGTGTATATGTATACGTTTTTTTCTTTTGTTATATTATTCTGCTAATTTGTTTTTAATTTTATTTTTTACTATTTCTCTAACCTTTTATTTACCTATTTTTTATATTAATTATAACGTTTTTTAATCGCCTACTGATTAGGTTTACCATATATATATATATATATATATATATATATATATATATATATATATATATATATATATATATATATATATATATATATATATATATATATATATATAAGTGTTTAGATAATTTTTTAGCCGTTTATTAAATATAACAATTGATAAATTTTTGGAGTTTTTCGGCTTTTATATGAAATATTTTTCAATTAAAAATTTCGTATGATTTGCTTTGTAATTTGTGGACAGCAATGTTTACATCCCCACTTACTCTGCAATTACATACATTCTAATTTGATATTTGTATATATTTCATATAAAAGCCGAAAAACTCCAATAATTTATCAATTGTTATATATATACACTGTGTCCATAAAGTATGGACACAAGCCCGTAGTAACGTTATTGTGCATTATTTGACAAAATGCAAAGATATGTCGATTAATGTTTTTTATTAGCTGTATTTAGATGCTACCATTTTGTTTTTTCCGTCGACCTTGAATAAGTTCTGACGTCATTGATATTTTTTTTAAATGTCAACCCCATTTTTTTTATGGATTTTGAAAGCTTTTACAATTCTTTATTCGATGATGTAAAAATTTTGGTATGTTACATTAGAAAATTTTTGAGTAATCATTTGCGTCCATAAAGTATGGACACAAGCCCGTAGTAACGTTATTGTGCATTATTTGACAAAATGCAAAGATATGTCGATTAATGTTTTTATTAGCTATATTTAGATGCTACCATTTTGTTTTTTCCGTCGACCTTGAATAAGTTATGACGTCATTGATATTTTTTTTAATGTCAAATGCATTTTGTCAAATAATGCACAATAACATTACTACGGGCTTGTGTCCATACTTTATGGACACAGTATATATATATATATATATATATATATATATATATATATATATATATACATAAAGATAATTATTTCGTGACCTTTGTATGTTATGGTAAATTCAATTTGTTGGCGATTTAAGGTCTGGTTTTACTTCATAATGTATATATTTAAAACAATCCTACATGTTTTGGCAAATGATGCCTTTTTCAGGAATATAACATATAAATACATAATTATATTATTATTATTTATATTTTATATTCCTTGAAAAAGGCATCATTTGCCGAAACATGTAGGATTGTTTTAAATATATACATTATGAAGTAAAACCAGACCTTAAATCGCCAACAAATTGAATTTACCATATACAGGTTCGGTCTACAATTATCTTGCATGCGGCTTCCCATACATAAGGCGTGAGAAGTTGCCAAACCGTACCTATCTAACAAATATACATACGAGAGCAGGCAAGTAGACCTTTAGAGAAATAAAAATGTTCTTCTAGATTAATGGTTTGCCGAAGCAGATGTGATAGACAACGTACTTTAATTTTACCAGTACTTTTGTTAGAGAATTGACAAATGAATATGGATGTATTCCGTAATAGTGATATACCATACAGCTATGCACATGTACAATATTGTTAACAACGAGCGCAAAAAACATAATTTGAGAATCTTTTAGGTAAATAGTCATTAAATACAAGCTGTAAAAAATAGTAATTGTATAACACTACCAAAGTAGACGTATTGAAGTAAGAGAAAAAAAATGCTCTTCTAAATGCAATAACTTTTAAAATAAAATAGATAAAAAAAATAAAGAAAATTCTTGGAAAACAAAATGAAAAAATTCAATAAATATAATTTCTGGGGGAACAGGAAGAGTACGATAAACTAAAAGAATAATTCTAAATAATGGAAATTAAAATATACTTCTAAAATAAACGGAATTCTTGAAAAACCAAATTAAACCTTCTCAATTAATCAAATGTTCGAATAATCCACCTCTTTGCTCCTGACAGTACGCAAGTCTATGATAAAAATTATTTCGTACATTCGAAAACATTTCCGGGGTTATCGTATTTGCACAATCAACAATTTTTTGTTGTAGTTCCCCAAGATTACGTGTTCGATTGTGCTGATGACTATACAGGGTTTGTTTTACATACCCAAAAAAAAAGAAATCCAGGGCGTTAGATCGGGGGATCGTGGCGGCCAAACAATTGTACCAACGGAACTTATTAGACGTTCATGAAATTAATAAATGTGAAGTAGGTAATTCTTATAATATTAACTTCAGGTACTTATTAAGAATATCACGAACGTGAATAATAATATAAAAATTAAGAAAACAACCACCAACATGCACAATATTGGTCTCTTATGATCGTATCGACCTGTCTTTAAGGGTTCCCACTACTTTTCTCGAACAGTACTTGTGTATTTAACTTGGCAACTACGTTCGTTTGTATACAGGGACTTGTAGCTCGCATTTAAGGTAAAAACGGGCCAAACGCAGGCGCGGCTCGTGATGACGTATTTTGGTTTGCAGTACAATGATACGAGTGCCTCGTGTGTTTTCGGTGTTTACTAAGCAAACGTTACATTTAGTACACGAGAATACACGAAGCACTCGGATCATTGTACTGCAAACCAAAATACGTCATCACGAGCCGCGCCTGGCCAAACGTGTATATATATGTGTGTGTGTGTATATGTATACGTTTTTTTCTTTTGTTATATTATTCTGCTAATTTGTTTTTAATTTTATTTTTTACTATTTCTCTAACCTTTTATTTACCTATTTTTTATATTAATTATAACGTTTTTTTGTTTTAATATTGTAATTATTACATTTATGTCCTGTAATTAGGGTCACCTGTTGGTCATTAAAGACTACTATTATTATTATAACCAGTTACGATGTAGAAAGGACGTTTTCTATCTACGCGGATGTATTTCATTCAAAGAGAACAAATTTTACAGAAGATAATCTTGAGAAAGTATTGCTAGTTAATATTAATACTCCTTTACTCAACTTGAACTACAAAATGAACAAATAAAAATGTATTTCGTATTTTATAGATCACCGCCTGTTTGTTTTCCAATTATATAAATCAAATTAAAAACTCTTTAAAAGTACAAATTTTCAATAGTGCGATGAGTCATGGGCCTCGTGTCCGGTCCCTAGTAATTACTAATGTAACCCAAATATGCAAAGCGCATATTTTTCATATTATAGGCATTTTTAAAATATTTGCATATATCCTTAATAAATAGAATATTGTGCATAATTGAAAGAATTTTGAATAATGTAGATCTTTGGCAGGCGTTTCAACAGTTCGAAATAAACAATTTTATAAATCTTCCATTATGAAGTAATTTATTTTATTATGTTTGCAGTTCTCAAGAAAAAAATTTAGAGGTACAAGAGTATGGCTATTCCCTGTCTTAAATTCCGAGAATTCAAAATAGGTCGTTTTAAACCGTTAACAGGGGTTTTATTGTGCCTATATTTACATAAGTAGGTAAATAATAAAACGATTTCTGAATTTTATTTCTGATTGTGCTTTTGAAGAGATAACTAGAGAACGGACACGCTTACCATATGACGCAAAGCCCAGTGCAGTACTGGCGAAAGGCTGTATTTCTAAAATATTTAATTTTATTTATATAATTGGAAAACGAACGGGTGGTGATCTATAAAATTACGAAATACATATTTATTTGTTGAAAAGTTGTATTTATAAAGTTTTTAATTTTATTTATATAATTGGAAAACATATGGGTGGTGATCTATCTATCTAAAATTACGAAATACATATTTATTAATTAATTTTATTTATATAATTGGAAAACAAACGGGTGGTGATCTATAAAATTACGAAATACATATGTATTTGTTGAAAAGTTGTATTTTTAAAGTTTTTAATTTTATTTCTATAATTGGAACATTTTTATTTGTTCATTTTGTCGTTCAAGTTGAGTAAAGGACTATTAATATTGACTAGCAATAGTTTCTCAAGGTTTTCTTCTGTCAATTTTGTTCTCTTTGAATTAAGTACATCCTTATAAATAGAAAACGTCCTTTCTACATCGCAACTGGTTATAGGTGCATAATGGAATTATTCTTTTATTTCTTCATATTTAGCCGTTAGATTTTGTGGAATTGTCTCCATTCATAATTGCTGCAATGTAAAATCTGGATTTCTATTAAGAATTGCTTCAAACTTTTGCCGAAGGCCACATCCGAAGTCACGTGGAATACTTTTCAAATTATTAACAGCCACATCTAATGTGGTTAATCCGTCATTTAATTTGAGATTTCGATTTTCAAAATAAGTGATTAGTTTTGGCAATTTTCCAAAGTGTTCGTGAAAAAAGTACAACTGATTTTTTAAATTTGGGATTTGTGTGAGCTCCTTGCACTCACCAATACTTCTAGCATCCTCCTTTAGCAGTGTTACGAAATGTTTTAGACTATCGAAATTCTCAGCATAATAACTAGTAGCTTCCAGCCATGTTCCCCATCTAGTTATTACTGGAGTGGGAGGCAGTGACAGAGATGGAAATTTTTCCCTGAAAAGAGCTACTCTCAATGGTGCTTTTCTGAAAACTTTTTTAAAAGCTGATACAAGTCTATCAACTTCCGGAAAAGTGTCTCTGATATATTCACAGATTCTGTGGAGAGCATGTGCTACACAAGTAATATGCAGCATATTAGGATATGTTTTCTTCAATAGTCTGCCTGTTTTTAACATATACGCAGCACTATCACTGATAAATAAAAGTATTTTTTCTTTGTACGTGGCGTCCGAATGAAGCATTTTTTGCATATTCTCCTTAATGGTTTCAGCAACTGTTTCCGCATCAACTCTATTTATAACACTTGTTGCTATTACATATGAGTTATAGGGAATAGTTGGATGTAGTACACCAGCTACAACATTTACCACACAGCGTCCTAACATATCCACCGTTTCGTCGGCGCTTATCCATATGTATTGATTTAAAAGATGGCTTCTATTGCGTTCTACTGTTCTCGTATAGCACCTAGAAACATAATATTTGCATAAAGTTGATTCATCAGGAACATTTCGACCAGTATATTTTTGAAGAAATATTTTGAAAGTGGGATTGCTAAGTTTATTTAATGGAATATTAGCCGCCATAAAAGTTTTACAGAGTTCAGATGTGTTTGCGATCCTAAGTGACGAATTTTTGACGATATTTTACGGATTTTGTAATAAATTTCGGAATCACTGACAATGGACATACAATCAGTATGACCGTCAATCCAACTCGCTATTGTTTTACAATGCCGTTCTCGACATTCTTCCATATCATGTCTGAAAAAGTAACTTGAACAATGCTCTAGATCTAAATAAATGAAAACTAAAAATGTGTGCGTAAGTTATTGAAACTGAACGAAATTCAATGCACACTTACGTCGAAATAATTGGTAGAAATAGATTCAATCAAACGATATTAAACAGGATCTATCACAAAAATTACGATGTAATTAACAGTTAAAACTATGAAAACAAGAAACTTACTCACAGCACTTTATTTATCTTACGAAATATAAACTAATAAATAAAATACATTATAAAAACCCCGCTTCTATCTACGCTCATAAAAACACTTTAAAAAACACTATATTCTCCGAATACAATAGCTGAGTTGTCCATTGTTATCGTGCGAGACCAGGTGGCCGAGTAAGTCAAACAAATACTTCATTGAATTACGCCGGGATGTACTGTGCGACGTTATACACAATTCTAATTGCCGATTGCATTTTATGGAAATTGCATCCGTTCTCTAGAGATAACATCGATTTGTATTTTGTAATGTTGTGGTATTTTATTTTTATTAGTAAAATGCCCAGTCAGTAGAGCGTCAGTATGGGTTATGCCGTACACAGAACTACGTATAAATCTGGGAAAAGTCTACTGTTCTGCGTACGTTAAAATTGTAAGTATAATTTTTGAATATTCAACATAGAGGGTGGTGCGAAATCGGTCGATATCTGTTATTTTGTGAGATACAAAAAAAGTTAAAAGCAAGTTACTTTCTTTCTAAGGGCCATACGCAAATGTACAGGTCGTTTCAGTTTTGCCCTGTCGGTATTAACTTAATTTTTATACGGAACCGTAGGTATATCGACTGATTTCGTACCATTTGGACACTCGGGGCGCTTTCGTTTAATATTTTGAACTTATTTGTTAGGGATTTGGATCTAAGTATTGATATTATTGCTCTTCAATTTGATATTAAAATTTTTTTTTCATTGCAGATACTATGCGATAAAAAATATGAAATAGACTAATACCTGAAAACGTCTCTTCATATTACTAAATTGGGCAAGAAATCTGGAGACCTGTAACAAGACATCTTTAGCTGAGACTTATGCCATGCAATGATGACATGACGTCAAATATACCCTTGTCAAAGCTACGTAATCAAAACTTCACTTCTTTTCTCCAGAAGTATTGCAAATTCAATGTCGCAGGTGAAACAACACTATGAAGAAACGACGTAAGTTCCTTGTATTCGGAGGTAATTGAGGAAATTAAAGCTAAAACTCGGAACAAACATTTTTACATATGTATTCATGAAACCACCGATTCAAGAGGACGTTGTATTGCTCCTTTATTGATTGGTGTTCTTAGCGAAGAGATTCTGCCAAAATTTTACCCCAATGCTTCTAAAGAGTTAGAAAAAACAAATGCACTCAGGGTGGCCAGATTTGTTCAAGAGGAACTATCAACATTTTTCTTCCTGCGCCTGTTCCTGGACATAATTTTTTGCTCATTTTGTCAGATACAGCACCGTACATGATAAAGGCCGGGCAAAATTTGAAAATCTTATATCCAAACTTGATACATGTAACATGTCTTGCTCATGCTTTAAATAGGGTTGCTGAAGAGATTAGGAAATATTTTCCTCTTGTAAATAGTTTAATTTCCAACATGAAAAAATCTTCCTTAAAGCGCCTATAAGGATTCAGTTCTATAAAGAAAAACTTTTACCTTAACTTGTTATTACAAGAGGGAGCACTTGGTTGGAAGCTGTTTTTTTATTGCGAGAACTTCTGTCAACTAAAAGATCTAATTTCAAAATTGTTTGACGAATCTTCCCAATCCTTCATTGATGTTAAGGAATTATTCGAAAACAAAGAAATAAAACAATTTTCGTTTATAAAAACCAATTATTGCATTAATAACACAAATGGAGGAATTTGCCATTAACCCGGAGTGTAGAACTTGTAAAACAATCTGATGCAGCTTTTAAAAATGTCGCTGGCAAAATGGGGGGCAAAATTTTGTCAAAAATGTTATGGAAAAAAATTGTGGATTTCGGTTTCTTAGCCAAGAACTAATATTGTAGAGGGAGAATTTATCGAAAACATTGATTTAGATTCTGTAATATTAAGCAATTTTAAAAACGCCCCTATTACATCGGTTGAAGTGGAAAGTTTTTCCATTTATAAATTTTTGGATTCAGACAGGAGACAAAATTTTTTAATTGAGAACTTCGAGAAACATTTAGTGGTTTACTGTTTTTACAACTAAAGACAACCTACGTTGTGTAAAAAATGCATATTTAGGTTTAGTTCAGTATGTACAAAAATTAAAATACAGTATAATCCGCTTATAATGGACTCGGATATAATGGAATTCCGGATATAATGGACAAAGATTATAGGTCCCAATTTCAATCCTATTTAAACATGTGTATTTTAATTCGCTTATAATGGACTCGTTTATAATGGACTTTCGGTTATAATGGACTATAAAACCACGCGAAATCCACTATAAACGGAACGTTTTGGTAATTCCCCTAAATATATACAATCAAATTTGATATTCAAACCGTTATTTGAAAAGGTGCTTTCAGTCGTGTGTGCGCTTTTGAATGAATATTACATATTTAGATCACATGGAGAAGCATATTAAAAATCGCAAATCATTTTCGTTAAATGAAAAGTTAAAAATTATTGAAGCGATTGAAAGTGGTAAATCGCAAAGTACAATGTGTAAGACTTTAAATTTAAATAAATCAACAGTATCAAATATATGGAGAAATCGCTCAAAAATTAAGGATGAATGGCATAAAAATGCGAAGAAAGAAAAACTGCGTAGTTCGTCACGTCCAGAAGTGGATACAATGTTACTCAGATGGTTTCAGCAGCAGAGAGCAAATAAGATTCCAGTGAGTGGGGCAATGTTACAATTGCAAGCCGAAGAATTTGGAAAATTAAGTGGCGGTGATTTTAAGTGCAGTAGTGGATGGTTAGACAGATTTAAAAAACGGCATGCAATAGTGTTCGGTAAAATAAGTGGCGAATCAGGTTCTGTCGATAAAACGATCACCGACCAATGGCTTGCAGATATTTGGCCATCGCTTAGTAACGGATATTCTCCGGATAATATCTTTAATGCAGATGAGACGGGGATATTTTACAAGCTCACACCAGATAAAACTCATAAATTTAGAGGTGAAAAATGTTTTGGAGGGAAGCTTTCGAAAGAACGTATAACAGTGATGTTATGTGCAAATAGTTCGGGATCAGAAAAAAGAAAGCCACTAGTAATAGGAAAGTTTCAGAAGCCTAGATGCTTCAAAAATACTGGAACTTTACCTGTAGATTACACATGCAATAAAAAGGCGTGGATGACGTCATCTATTTTCGAAAATTATGTGAAAAAATGGGACCTTGAATTAAATAAAGAGAAACGCCAGGTACTATTACTTATAGACAACTGCCCAGCCCACTCTCATATTGAATTAAACAATATAAAGCTTGCATTTTTTCCACCGCGGTCAACGTCAGTTTTACAACCGATGGACCAAGGAATAATCTGGAGCCTAAAACACACCTATAGAAAAGAATTACTCTTAAAAATTCTTGAGATGCAAGCAACAGATCGGAATGTGTCAATTTCTATTTTAGATGCGATCATAATTCTTCAGAATTCATGGACCAAAGTGTCAACAGATACGATTAGAAATTTCTTTCTTCACGCTGGTGTAATAAAAAATGCAGATTCAGAAGCTTTCAACAATAATTTTGATACAGAAGATGATCTTCCTTTAAGTCAATTATTGAAAATGGAGATGTTTCTACATGAAAACATCCAGTTTAAAGATTATGTCTATGTCGATAAGAATGTTATAACTACAGAACATCCAATTACTAATCAAGCGTTAGTTGACAAAGTAATGAGAGAATGCGGTGAAGAAGTTTTGTCAGATAGTGAGGATGATGAAACAGATATGGAAGTCATATCTACAAAGGAAGCACTAACATGTGTAGGAAAACTTCAAAACTTTTTTCAACCTCAAACAGATAAAAAGGACTTCCTAGATAATTTAAACAAGATGCATAGGTTTTTGTTGTACCAATTTATGCATAATACGTCTGTTCAAACAAAAATTACAGATTTTCTGAAATAAATACATACATACTTCTCTATTATCTAGATACATATATGTATACGTTTATATACATATATACTTTCATATAAATTTTGCTATATTATTTCACCTATCTCCTCCTTCCTATATAATGGACACACGGATCTAATGGACGTTTAGCGGAGGTCTCTTGGAGTCCATTATAAGCGGACTATACTGTATCTGTTTATTTTTAAGTGAATCAATAAATTTATGTATTTTTTTTATTTGCTTATTTTCAACATATTAGGTGCATATTTTAACTAGATGATTTTCATATTCATGCGCTTATTTTTGGGTTTCCCTAGTAATTATCTTTATCAAATAACATTTCCATTGAAAAATAGATCGCGTTAACACTAATTTTCAAAACATTGTTCATTTTAGAAGCCCTTTTTTGAATTTTAGTAAAATATAAAACACAATTTTTATAGAAGAGACTCTCTGTATACAGATTTATGCAATTAACTGTATATTTGTGTCGCTATCAAATTAAATCATAGGCTGGGTATTACAGTTCATATTGACAGATTTGTCGTTACACTTAGATTTATTTCGACGTATACTACAAGTTTGTAACTAATAAAGACGATAAGGAAGCACTAAGTATATAGAATATTAAAAAACTGTTGTCCTAATGTATATTTATATCGCAATTCTAAGTGACGAACTTAGAATTGCGAAGAGTGTGAGAGCCAATAAAGTTTGAAACGTTACATTCTATTTATATAAATTTAATCTATTCACTTCTAATATTGGGATTTTAAAAAATTTCAAATATTAACAACATAACATTTGTACTTACCATATTTTCGATTATTAAATCTGTAGATGTATAAACATACGAATATAAGGAAATTAATAAGAAAACAAATAAATATCCTTAATTATTTAATAATTTTGCAACAAAAAATTACATTTATATAATTACTGTTTGCCTATTGTAACACTAGTTACCGACTGAATGCAGTATTTTTGTTTTAGCTATTTCTTATGTCCAATTTTTATTTTGATATCTGTATTCAATGATGATAAGCCCATTAGAGTAGCATGCTCGGCTTCATCTACTAGCGTCGTGGTAAATCTTGGATTTTTGGGTACAACTTCACACAACGACTTTTGTGTAACTAATTGTTTCAAATTGTTTGATTTTTCAATATTACTATTACGACGTGATATTCGTTTTCTTTCTTTGTGCGTGATGTCAGGAGGTGTGTTTAAATTTTTACTTGTTAAAGAAAAATCACTAGCTCTTCTTGGAGAGCTAGGAGATACATCTAAGAAACCACTGCTATTTGGTTGACCATGAAAACTTCTGGATATACGATTAATTTTTGGTGGTTCAATGTAACTTTCTCTTATTACTATAGCCCCAGAGGATTCAAATTTGTTTTTATGTGTATCGTCAGACTTTTTGATGTCGAGAAATTTTTCTTTACTACTACACCATTTGTCAGAACCCAATTGTTTGTATTGTGCTGTTTCGTCATCATAAAAGGTAGGTTTAAAACATGTTACGGCATCAGACAGGTGCGCGTTTCTTTCATTAAAACCAAACAGAGGAATTCGCTTTTCCTTTGATGGTGAAGTATATAATTCAAATGAAGTAGGAGATATTTTTAGAGATTTTCCGACATCTACTTTCTGTGTCATTTCTTCCTCTTCACCGAAAGTTAGAGAAGATTCTATATCTTCAGTAACTGTTACATCACAGTCAGCTGTTGAGCCTGCTGTTGCATCAGTTGTGTTAAATTCAATTTCGGAACCACCGGATACGGGTGTTACTTCACCGCTGTCATCTGCTCAACAAATAAACATTTATCATAAAATAGAAATATAAGACCTAAATAAAATAATGTAAAATACATAAAATATCAAAATATCGGAAAATATGAAGACATTCTTAATTATTTTACGCACTACCGGTCATATATATATATATATATATATATATATATATATATATATATATATATATATATATATATATCCGCATGTATCAATACCGCATGTATTAAATATCATTAGGCATAGGAAATACGTATGAGTACATACGATGTATATGTATACGGAAAAGCTGATCCAATGCCGGCGTAGACCGCGACGGCCGGCAACGATTGTTTCGCAAATACAAGTTAGCAGTAATCATTTGACCATCGACATAGGTACTTGTAATGCGTTCTAAAATAACATTTAGGAATTGCAAGGGATTTGCTTTTTTTATTTCTTTCAGATGCAGGAAATTTTTAAGCTGCGGTGCGTCGCATAAACAAAAGCGTAATTCTAATAAAATTAAAGAATAATCCTAATAAAATAAATAAAAAAGGATTCTAAAAATTATAATAAATTATACAAGAGGTTCAAAAATTCCTCCTTGCACAGCAAGACATTGTTCTAGGCGGTCGTAGAAATTAGCTCTTACATTTGCTAACATGTCGGCAGTTAATGAATTCGCAGCCTCAGTTATTTTTTTCTCTCAAGGCAACTAGATTTTCTGCTCTACCAGCTTCATTAGTATAAACAATATTTTCTAGATATCCCCACAAAAAGAAATCATTTGGAGATAGATCAGGAGATCGTGGGGGCCATTTAATGTTTCCTGTTCCAGTAATAAGACGGTCAGGAAAAGTATTTCCTAGAAATTCTTTTACCCTCACTGCATTATGTGCTGGACAGCCATCATGTTGAAACCAAACGATTTCCTGATTTATTCCAATGTTTTGAATGGCGGGAAGTATTTGGTTTTTCAGTAATTCGAGATACTTGTCGGCATTTAATATACCATCAATAAAATAGGGGCCTATAGAATGGTCACCTAAGATACCTGCCCAAACGTTTAGTTTTTGAGGTTACCGAGTGCGATTTGCCGGCATTTTGCAAATCGCACTCAGTATCCTCAAAAACTAAACGTTTGGGCAGGTATTTTAGGTGACCATTCTATAGGCCCCTATTGTTGATTTTCCGAAGTCCTATATCGAAGAACAGAGGGATTGTGCTTTCCGTGTAATGGAAAAGTTGATTCATCGGTGAAGAGAATATTTTTAATGAAATTTTCATCTCGATGTATCTTTTCCATAACGTCTTGACAAAACTCCATTCTCCGGAAATTGTCCTCGGGAAATATTTCTTGAGTTTTCGAATATTTGAAACATTTTAAACCATTACGTTTCCAAATACGTGAAATAGTTGTGTTACTTGTACCCAATTCCTCGGCAGCACTTCTAGTAGATCTCGTGTTATCAATTTCCATAATACTACAAATTAATACATCCCGCCGTTCTCTCTCAATTTTTTGTGGTGATACCTCTCTTGGTTTGCATTTCGTACAGTTATTGAGACAGAAACAAGTTTCAAATTTATTTATAATATTATAAATTGTTTGTCTGCAAGGTACAGAACGGTCTGCAAAAGTCAGCGCAAACAAATTCATGCACTCCATTGCAGACTTGCCAGCATAAAACCATTTTACTAACTGAAGCTTTTCAGTGGGTGTATAAAGAGCCATTATACATTAATTTTATTGTACGCTTTCAAACTGTAACGGCCGTAGCTAGACTGAATGCAAAATTTCCAGTCAATCGGTATCGGAGACAATCGTCAGTCGTCGCGATCTTCGCTGGCATTGGACTGGCTTTCTCATGTACGTATACATTGTATGTACTCATACGTTGATTCTCTATGCCTAATGATATTTAACACATACGGTATATATATTATAAAATAATTAGTAGCTACACGTTGGGATTAGCCAAATATAATATATATTTAGTAGCCACACGTTGGGATTAGCCAAATATAATATATATTTAGCAGCCCCACGTTGGATCGTCAAAATATAGAATTATTCGAGCCAATCGTTGGAGTACCAAAATATAATATAATTCGATGTGAGAGTGTAGCTGGTAATTAATTAAATATTTGATAAATAAATGCTCCTCATTGGACCGTCAAATTAAAGTGAATTAGAATATCGAAAGGAAATAATAATAACAAAAATCCAAATTGTTTAATTGAATAAATTTTAATTTGAAAATTTGAATCACCACCTAGAACTTATGTGGTGTATATTATCGTTCTCTATTTATATAATCGTTAAATTCAATCTATTTATCTCTTTAATGTCTACTAAAGAAAGTTTTAAAGGTAAAACGTTTTGAAGATATAAAATGAATTTAAATTCGAATTTATACACGCATTAATACATATACGCGCTGAATCAATAATAGATGGGAAACGCTCGAAGTTAACGATCATAAAACTTGTAGAACCAAAATAGTATCTTGTTTTAAATAATAGCTGGTGTTCAATGAAATTAATAGAAATAATGAACATGAGCTCTCTAAATATCTCAAGGGTAGTGAAAAATTCTTATTTGGCAAGAAAGGTAAGTTAATTGTATATATCGTGATTTTAATGTACGTTAGTATCGTTATATTTTATTAACTTATCGTACACACAAACAACTTGTTTTAGTATCTTAATCTCTGTTTATTAAGTAAATCTTATCTATTTGATTGAAATATTTAGCTTGATAATAAATTATTAAGTAGAATCAATTGATTAAATATTCTTATTGAAACATAATTTATAATGTTTATAGGTTATATGTAGATTTCCTTTTATAGGTGGGAAATTAAATGAATCAGCTGATATGTAACAAATATTTGGATATTTAAACTAAATAGGCTCTGGTAAATAAAACCACGCTTAAAATTGGTATATAACTTCCCTATTTACATATTTTAAAATAATTATTGGAATTTTAATCTACTTTCGGTAAGTTTATACAAGTCTGTTTATTTATTAAGTTAAATTTTGGAAGTGAAACACATAATGCAAACTTAGCTCAACATTTCCTTTCTAACTTGATTATTTTCATCTAAAGACACCTGTAATAACCTGGTTGAGTAACGCATTGTACTACTTTTGTTCTCAAGGTGCGACCCTGCTCCTGTTTGTATTGTATTCACAAACACGACCTCGGTTCATCATGTTATGATGTACAAGCGTCCTCAATACACGTTATACTCTTTCACCAAGATGTTGATATTAAATCAAAGGACATCCGTCGAAAGTAGAGCACGACTATGTATATAAGATAATCCATCACTTCAGAGGAAGGATAGACAGAACAGAGTTGTTCACAGTTAATTACTGATAGTCCGTTAGTCATACATAGGTAGATATGTAGACTCCCTTTCGACTACTGTTAATATTGTTATTTATGTGTATAGTATTGTTGTATCTTTAAGTATTATATAATTATACAATGTTGCACCTACAATGCCTGAGTATTATTTAATACATCTGCATTTCTACGTACTCGTGTAGAGATGTGTCTCACAGGGCCGAGGCACATTACATGGCGATCCTGCCAACCACTGCCAGCCACTAAGGCACATTACATGGCGACCCTGCCAGCCACTTAGGGCATAGGACATTACATCCTGCCAGCCACTTAAGGCAATACACTAAGTGGAAAACTGGAACGAACCCGGAAATATGGCAAACTACCAAACAAACTAGAATGGAAACCAGGCGACGGGAAAAATCATCCTCAGCTAGGAGCAAGAGGAAGACAATCACAGGTCAGCCCCAGTCACACTTCATCTACCACTTCAGGAGAAGAAGCAGGTATTTTTTTTTAGTAAAGACAATTACAGTGTGTAAAAGTGATGCATAGACACTTTATACTTGTGTATATTTCGAATTATTAAAATGTTTCCTTGTATGTATCGTAAGAATAATATTGGTTTGCATAATGTGTGTAACGATTTCTGTTTACGCCAACGAAAGGTAAACAGCGTACCACCGTTTCTTTTTAAAGGTCAAGTGTACGAAAACTAATATGTATAATGTAATTGTAAAAGCATTAAATTATGGCCGAAACATTCAAATTTAAACCTGTCCCAAGTTTGTTATTTAATATACGCGAGAATGTAGAATTTCATATATTTTTTTTTAAAGAAAGCCGCCTGCCTAAAAACGGAAAAAATATGTTATAGTTTTCATAAACTCACTTACGTTCAAATGCATATATACATTAAAATGCATACGTTTCATTTTTTAATAGGCGCCACACAACAACATGATATTGAAGAATTGTTTACGCAAACAAATGTAAACAATAACATGTATATTTAAACTAAATTGAATCAATAACCATCGGAATAAATATGTACGAAATCGATTTAGAAATCGACAAGGTCAAGTGCGTATAAAATGCACGACGTTGTTTATTTGTAAACAATAGCATACGTAACATTGAAGAAAGTATGTGTAAACGCATTCGTATATTTCGCAGAGAATTCACATTAATATACGAGGAATAGTATATTAATTTTATTTACAAGGAATTCCAAATTTTTTTTGTCACAAACGCCTTACCACGAACAGAAGTTGATTCCAATGATGTAAAGGTTAGTAACGGGACGACCGATAGCATCCTTATCACGTCAGACGTCCAATAGACGACAGAGACCTATCGATTCTACCATTACGAAACCGACAACAGTTACAGTTTCCACCAACTATAGGACTGATCATCTTACAGTTATGGAACTGTCAAAAACGAAAACCATCCGAATCAAGAAAATTCCAAGTGACGAGAAAGGCAAAAAACTTCAATTCGCCCAGAGTCGTAATGAAGCAAGCATGCGCTTCGAGGAAATGGTCCAACACGACGAAAACACTCTCATAATTTTTTTTAAGAGAATACAGTTTAACAAAAGTGTGTTTTGTTAACTGGTCTCTAGTTTTCTGTATGGAAGATAAGGACATTACAGCATAAGGGAACAGCAGTACGTGCCACCTTACTGTAGTCTGGAATAGCTTCACAGAATAGTTCTGCGCGGAACATGACATACACGAAATATGTGTTGTCCAGGAAAATACACAAATGAGTGATTTCCTAAAATTAATAATTTTTGCCATAGAGCAAGAGAGAGAGTTGAATTATTTTAAATAGATATGAAGAAAAACAATCAAGTATAAAGAATCGAAGACAAACAATCAAAAGCAAAGAGTTGAAGACAAACAAGCGAACATGAAGAATTCAAGACAGAGAATCGAATGCGAAAAATTAAAATTAAAGACAAGAATTGCAAATACGAAGTAAGTCAACTATTATATATACATATATATGAATACATGTTATGGAGATAGAATTTAAACAAACAAACTTGAGACAGCGTACAACGGCCCAGTTAAAATTTAATTTTTTTTTTGTTATCATTTACAGTTAAAATTTACTATCTACAATTTACCAGTTAGAATTTAAAATGTACCATTTTTTTTTATTATCTATACTTTAAGATTTACTATTTGATCATGTACTATTTGATTGTAATAGGTTTCAAATCGTTTTAATCTTAGTAACTTTAATAGTACAAGGATTTAATTGTACAGAACTTTTAGTGTACGAAACCTTTTAATGTTTAAATGAATGAATGTATAGATAATAGATGTCAAGTATTTAGATGATAAGTATATGTAAAAATATGTAAAATGTTAATGTAAAAATATACACTTAGTACTTAAGAAAGTAGAATTAGATATGGAAATTACTAGCGAAAGAAAAGCAAACGCGTTGCAACCCCTTTTCTTTTCTGTTTCGCTGGGTGGAAGGTGTAATAACTGGTTGAGTAACGCATTGTACTACTTTTGTTCTCAAGGTGCGACCCTGCTCCTGTTTGTATTGTATTCACAAACACGACCTCGGTTCATCATGTTATGATGTACAAGCGTCCTCAATACACGTTATACTCTTTCACCAAGATGTTGATATTAAATCAAAGGACATCCGTCGAAAGTAGAGCACGACTATGTATATAAGATAACCCATCACTTCAGAGGAAGGATAGACAGAACAGAGTTGTTCACAGTTAATTACTGATAGTCCGTTAGTCATACATAGGTAGATATGTAGACTCCCTTTCGACTACTGTTAATATTGTTATTTATGTGTATAGTATTGTTGTATCTTTAAGTGTTATATAATTATACAATGTTGCACCTACAATGCCTGAGTATTATTTAATACATCTGCATTTCTACGTACTCGTGTAGAGATGTGTCTCACAGGGCCGAGGCACATTACATGGCGATCCTGCCAACCACTGCCAGCCACTAAGGCACATTACACACCTAATCGCTGCGATCAATCTTGGTCCACCTAATGTACAGCTTGAATATTGTCTGAAACAGGAAAAATTGGTCACGAACCTAACAAATCCATCAGGCGTTGAGTCTTCCAGAAAAGCAACGTATACTGTCTCCTTTTAATAATGGATAATCTTCATTTTAGATGATATGGTTTCTAGAGATTGTCCCATTTAAACCTATGTTGATCCAGGGTGATCCGATACCATTAGATTAAGTACGGGTAAATGTTTTTACTCAAAATAAAACTGTGAAATTATAACTATAACACCACAGAATATGTGAACACATATAATAGATGGCAAAAAGGATTATAACGACCTTTAAGGGTTATCTTCTGAGATTCTCTCCGTACAAGCGATGATATGTTCTTCAATTTCCCAAATATTTGTTGTTTTTCCAGATAATTATATGATTTTATAAGAAAGTAAGTAGATTTTACCATTTGCAACTTTAATTTTTCAGATTTTAAACGTTTTTAAAAAAATTCTCTTTCAAAACATAACTAAACTTTTTAAATGCAAAAATTATTCTTCTCCAATTTTATAAATAAGTAACCATAGCGACCCAACAGCTTTTTCTCTTTTGAAGATCATTGGTAGCTTTAGTTATACAAAATTTCCAAAATATAATAAAAATAAAATATAAATATAATTTTGATATTTGATTAAAATTATACTATACTAACTTATTGATTTACAAAAATATATATTTTAAAGTTTCATCAAAAGAAAAAGTAATGGCCTTTAATGATATGCATAAAGCGTTTATGGTAGAATGTTACTTCCTGACATCTCAAAAAATTGATGGTATTTGGCAGCATTCAATAGAAAATTGCCTTGAGGAGTTTGAAGAGAGTTATCCAAATACTGTTCCTAGCTATAAAACTTTCCGTGATACGCTAATGCATTGTGTAAATCTTTTTCGTCAAACAGGCAGTATTTTAAGAAAAAAAGGAAGCGGTCCTCCACTCAAGAGAAGTCGCGGTGTAATTGAAAATGTCAGACAAATTATTAACGAATCTCCTCAAACATCTATTCGCAGAGTTTCGCAACAAGTAGGGCTTTCGTATGGAACATGTCAAAAAATTTTAAAAAAGGACTTGCACATGTATCCATATAAATTAACTTCTGTACAAAATCTATTACCTACGGATTATGAAAAAAGAACACAATTTTGCCAATGGTTTATTCAAACAATGACAGACAATATTTTAAATCATACTTTTTTCACCGATGAAGCTTGGTTTTATTTGAAAGGTTATGTCAATTCGCAAAATATGCGTATGTGGTCCAGTGAAAATCCTCATTTCTACAGAGAAGTTCCTCTACATCCAGAAAAAATAGGCGTATGGGTAGGTATGAGTTGTCACCGATTAATAGGACCAATATTCTTTGAGGGCACGCTAACATCGGAGAAATATCGTAACGAAATTATCAGTGTTTTTACTAATCAATTGACTAATGATGAACTCCAGGTCGGATATTTTCAACAGGATGGGGCTACATCTCACGTTACACTTGAAAATATTCAGTTTTTACAACAATTTTATGGCGATAGGATAATAAGTAGAAATACAGCGATTCCACATCCACCACGATCGTGTGATTTAACAGTCATGGATTTTTTTGTGTGGCCATATATAAAGAATATTATTTATGAAACACCAATTAATAATCTACAAGAGTTAAGACATAAAATCATAGAAAAATGTGAACACATCAATAACTCACCGCAAATACTGATCAATGTTTTCAATGCTCTTCGAAATAGAGTGCGATTATGCTTGGTGGAGAATGGTCAACATTTTACACTTTTTTTATAATATTCTATTACTTTGTATAAAAATTATAAATATATTTAATATAAAAGTCAGCATTTCAAATTATTTTTAACAATCATGACGTTTGAAATTATAATGACAGATCTCCTCTAATAACTTAAGTTAGGACATACTTTTTGTGTACATGGCTTACTTGAGCGAAAATTTTAATGATCACTCGTTATATACCTATATATGTCTGACGAATATTATGTTTCACCACATAATTCCGCTTACGTAAATGCACAAGGCGCCAGTATTGAATGTTTTTTTCTGGCTAAAATAGAGTGTTTGTTCATTCATGAGAGGTCATTATAAGACTTTCTTGAAAGACAAATTATCCCGTTTAAATTAAAGTGCATTTTACTGCATTACTTTGTACAATCGATATTTATTACCGAAAAGATACTCTAACGCAATAGTGTGGGCATCCCTCAAATCTTTTATATTAAATATTTTAAAAACAGGTATGCCGTATTTATATAAAAACTGATAGGAATTCCTTGTAAATATTTACACCAAATGCCTTATGAAAGAAATATCATTCAGTTAAAGAATATTTATATGAAGCATATAAAAAATTTGTTGCACATAGATAAGCACCTCTAAGATTCTAAATTACATAGAAATTGATGAATTGATATTTTTAAAAAAATGCAGACTTGTAAAACATTCTTATTTTGTATAACTTGCATTATTTTATTTTTCTTTATAATAGTTGTGCTTGTGAAATAAACAATGTGACTGTTTTTGAATATAAATATTAAGTAGACATTTTGAGTACCTAAGTACAGATATTAATTTTGGTAATTAAATTGTCCCTATCCACCATCGTACCGAAGAATACAGTTCAACAGAAGACGTTAGAGTAATGAAAACTTTAAACACGAATATCTATACCTCGTCATCAAGACAACCTCCTACTATTGATCAAAAAACATTTGATAGTTCATACCTCTAAAAATAGTTTCATCGAAAATATGTCTTTAACTAATATATTAGATTTACCTCTTGTCAAGAAAATAAGAAGGGATCAAGCAAATTACTTGATTCAAGAAAATATAAAACTGAAGAAACAGTTGGATATTACAAAAACGAAAGAAATTACGTAAAAACATACAGTCTAAAGGTAGTTTTGAACAAAGTCCTAATTTACTTCCGTTCTTTTCAAAATGTATTGTGCATATGCAACTGCGGCATAAAAAAAGCGCCATAGTTGCCAAATGAAAGAAAGGTTTCCCTATACATGTATTATAAAAGGCCCAGTGCATACATTTTTTTAAGAAGTAAGGGCGTAATTTTACCTTCTGTATCAACAGTAAAGAAGTGGAATGAACATTTCATGTGTCGTGTTGGTGTAAACGAAGAACTTTTCAATCTATTAAAGTTGAAGGCAAGTACAATGACTAAAATGCAACGAAAATGTGTACTTTTGCTTGATGAAATGTCTGTAAAAAAAACACCTTGACTACAACAGAAAAAATTACTTAATTGAAGGATATCAGGATTTAGGAAAGTATGACAGAAAAGCGGTTCCGGCTGGACAAGTTTTAGTTTTCATGCTACGTGGAATATATTCTAAATGGAAGTTGCCATTAGGGTATGTATTAACAGAAAAAGGGATAAATAGTAGCAACTTAAAGAATATGCTTATGGATTTTATAAAACAAATTGAAGAAAGTGGATTTGAGCCTGCTATGATCGTGTGACCAATCAAGAACCAATCAAAGGGTGTTTAAAGATTTAGGAATTACTACTGAAAACCATATTTTTTTAAAAACGGAGCAAAATATTATGGTATGTTCGATCCTCCCCATTTATTAAAAAAACATAAGAAACAATTTGCTATACAATGATTTCAAATATAATAATGAAATATTATCATTTCGATATATACGTCAGGTATATGATATAGACAGAACAAGCAAAACTGGAAAAGCTTTACTTAAACTTACAGATTTTATTTTTCAAAAAATGAATGTGCGATTAGCTGCACAAACCTTTAGTCACAGTGTTGCTTCTACTATAAGAACAGCCATTGAGACTTGTCAAATAAATTCAAGTGCAACATATACGGCTGATTTTGTTGAAGATGTTGACTGCTTTTTTGATGCGCTGAACAGATGTCAATTCAAATCGCCAAAACAGTGCCGATCAGCACTGTCAATAAATAATATATCTTCTAATGCAGCATTAGAAAAAATAAAAATCATAATGAAGAGCATCAGAAAGATTGACAACAAAGTTGCAAGGAAAGAAACAAGGCCTGATTGTTTTGATGGTGTCGTTCTTACAGTAAATGCAGTTCAGATGTTAGCATCAGATCAGACGAAAGAAGAGATGCTCTAGAAAATCAATTTTCTATATATCGTCAAAGGTGCGGCTATGATAGAAACCCTACTGTAAGGAATTTCGTTACTTCGTTTAAATTCAATATGGTTATAAACTTAATGAAACCACCTAAAAGTGCAAACGCGTATCCCACAAAAGAGGAAAAAGAAGATAATATTCTAGAAATAGAACAAGAGCGCACCACTAGTCTAACTTTTGATTCCTCCGAAGAGAATCATTCTTCAAATTCCGTATCATCTTCTTCTAGTGTAGTATCTGAAGAAAGCGATCTTATCGATTTAGAAGATTGCGCCACGACATATTTTGCAGGCTATTTAGCTAAACAGTGTATTGATAAATTTAATTGTAATACCTGCAAGAAAACACTTTTAAATACGGGTATGCTGGCGACAAAACATAATTTATTAATATAAAAAAAAATTATGTTGAAAATAAAGTGTGTTTTTTATAGAGGTATAGAACTTTGAAATGGAATAAAACAAAGATGAATTTTTTAAATTGACATGAAATTTACTTTATTCGAAAGATAATCTTCTGGCATTATAATTTAAATATGACTTCTGGCATATGACCGCCACGGCTGGCTCGGACGTAGTCTAATCTGGAGGTCCAATTTTCGATAACTTTTCCAACATTTGTGGCCGTATATCTGCAATAACGCGGCGAATGTTGTCCTCCAAGTGGTCAATCGTTTCGGGCTTATCGGCGTAGACTAGCGACTTCACATATCCCCACAGAAAATAGTCTAGCGGCGTTAAATCGCACGATCTTGGAGGCCAATTCACGGGTCCGAAACGTGAAACTATGCGGTTACCAAACGTTTCCTTCAATAAATCAATTGTGATACGAGCTGTGTGACATGTTGCGCCGTCTTGTTGAAACCACAGCTCCTGCACATCATGGTTGTTCAATTGATGAACGAAAAAGTCAGTAATCATGGCTCTATGGCGGTCACCATTGACTTTAACGTTCTGACGGGTCTTCCTCTACGCTACGCTCTACAGCAGCAATGACTTCTTCTGTACACACTGTCCGACGTCTCTGTAGATGCGTATTATCATTTAGAGTAAACGTGGTGCGAAAACGTTCCATAGTTAATCGAATTAATTGCTCTGATGGACGATTATGTTGACCGTAAAATGGACGTAGTGCGCGATCCGTATTTCGAACAGAACCATGATTTTCAAAATAAATTTGCACAATTTGGAAGCGTTGTTCAGGCGTCAGTCTATTCATGTTTAAATGGCTAGCCAAACTAAACATAAATCACTTGACAGCTGACAAAATGGCCACCAGTTAAAAAAGTGTTGCCGACTTAAAGTTATATACCTCTATAAAAAAAACCCGTTACCTGTGCTTTGAAAACACCATCTCGTATGTTGAAGATATTCACAAAATTATCGTTGAAATATTTTGCACGCTACAGCATAAAATATTTTGAAAGTAAAATATATTTTAACACTAAAAAGAAAGGGATTAAAAAAACTTTTAATGCAAACACCTGATTGGTTTAATACGAACAATATATGTGAAGATCACAGAAAGTTTATTCTAGATTTACCAATAAGGACGCAGTGTAAATATCTTTCAAGTAGTTACAAAATGCCTCAAGCAAAAAGACATACGAAACTCGCTATTTTACAAAATCAATAAACATTCTACACAAAGTAACTGCCACACACATACCTACATATATGCAATTGTTCATTTTTTTATTATAGAAAAGAGTTTTAACAACTGTCTTGAGATTTATTGAAAAATAAAATGTTTTTGCTATTGAAACTTCTACATTAAGAGTTATTCCATGTTTTATTATTTTTGTCTAATCTAAAAGACAAATCTGGAGTAGGTAATGGATGGATTTGGGGTGACAGTCTTTAAATAAACATGTTAAAAGATTCCCATTTAAAACAATTTATAGAAAGTTCAAAAAAATTCAGATAGAAGTGTATCGCATTATAATCATATATCATTTTAGGAGATTTTGACAAAACAGCTATTACATTCTTCTATCTACTCTTTATTTCGGGCATCGATATTTTTGTCAAGTAACTAATTTAAATAGTTTAGCAATCATACATTTACAGCTATATCTTTAAAACAGACTGTAAGTACCAATCTACATATATTTTCAAATTTCCTTAAAAGAAACAAAAATTATTCAAACAAATCGAATCCTTATTTTTATATATATATATATATTTTATATATATATATATATATATATATATATATATATATATATATATATATATATATATATATGGTACAACTGAGCGTCTTCCTATTTAAAATTTCAAGTGGCAAGCCTCTGTAAATTTGCCACTGCAATCCTAGATGTCCATACCAGCTTTTGGCATAAAAATCTCGGGGACGTTCAGATGCACATTTTTGTGATGCTTGTATAAAAATAGTTCACGGAAGTGCCATCACTAGTCCCTGCCATCGGTCAGATGTATATCTTATACAAAAAAAAATTGTTTCAGTGGTCAGCCGAGCGCCTCTATTCATCAAATATATTTTGACTCAGACATAAACCATTTTAGCGTCCAACAGAGCGCCTACTATTTTCTTGTAACTAAAGCCCCTCCCTCCCTTCTTATCGCTAGTGTAAACTTCTGTTATTAGCCATGACCTATACAAGTTTCTAACAATGCGGTATTCTGTTACGCGTAAAAGGGAATTCCCTACTTGGTGCATTTCTTTTCATTGGAGCACAGTTTCTGTGTTGAACACCGAGCGTCCAGAATGAAACTAATTGTAAGATAAGAAATATGAACCAGTGTAGTCAACGTACTCGTGCTATCGTCCTAGCATCAAAAAAGATAAATCTAATAGGTAAGTAAATTTTAGTCTCTAATTCCTAAAAAAGGAAAGTACTCTTTACCTATATAATACTTTAGATACACAACCTGAAACTACTTTAGACGAGTCAAGTCAAAAACCATCAGAAGAATCAAGTGAAGATTCGGGGAGTGTAGTGTTTTCGACTGATTGTATAAAAATGTACATAAATTTATACAAAACATAAATCTGTTACTTTTTAGACTCAGATACGTCGGTTCACTCTGAAGAAGAATTATTTACAAGATTCCCTCTGGATATAAAGGTACGCCTCAAATAGTATATTTCAGAAAATGTTATTTAATGTTAAATTAATAATTGTATACTGTATATTATGCAGAAGCAGTTTATTCTGGGATTATGTTTTAGATATACATATAAAAGCAAGTAAAGCAATAAGAATACGAAACACAGATCATGTTGAAATTAGGTCAGAAGATGAACTTAAAAAATCTGGGAGTAGTAACAAGGTAAATGCAAAGGAAAAAACAAAAGAGTAAAACGAAAATTAAAGCATTATTGCAAATTTTGTGATTTGGAGGTGCACAACTTTGCAAGGCACCTGCAACGACAACATTATGACGAGTTTGAAGTTCTAAAATTTAATAATTTGGAAAAGAAAAATCCCTTACGAAAGCAATTAATTGATAAGTTGAGAAAGGAAGGTGATTCTAAAATTTAATAATTTGGAAAAGAAAAATCCCTTACGAAAGCAATTAATTGATAAGTTGAGAAAGGAAGGTGATTTTATCCAAGGAACTTTTGTACCAGTTCAAGATAAGCATCTAGGGAAAACTAATAAAAATGATGTTTTACCCTGTATTCATTGTAAAGGTTCTACAAACCTTATATCTATTTTTAACAGTTTAATCTATAAATGTTTTTCAGGATATTATTTAAAATCAAGTTTACGGAGACATATTAAAAGATGCCACTTTAATCTTGGGACTTCAAGGCGCTATCAAGCCGAAGCGCAAACATTATTAGCACAAAATTTTGGACCTAAGACCCATTAAGACAATCAGGTCTTCTAAATTCCCTGCAGGCCGATGACGTCTCATTAGTAGCCAAAAAAGATAAGATCATTTGTGAATTGGCTAGAAGATACTTAAAATGTCATAGAGAAAAGCATTTGATAATAGTTGCCAAACGACACATGAGACGCTTAGCTCGACTGCTTATAGAAGTTAGAAAAATAGAACACAACAGTAAACTTACATTGTTGTGTATTTTACATCCATCAAAGTTTAAATCATTAATTGCCGCAACTAAATCTATTGGACAATATGATGTAAACACCAGAACATTTAATTCGCCTTCCCTTGCGCTTCAAATGGGAACATTGTTAAAGAAAGCCATTGACGCTGCATATTCACTTGAACTTCAAAAAAATATAAATTCACTATTGTTAAACGTATACAATATTAAAAAAAAATAATCATGGACGATTGGTCAACGGAAATATCAACACAAGCCGGGCAAAATCTACAGGTTAAGAAATTCAACAAACCAACTATAATTCCTGTAACAGAGGATTTAGCTGTAAGTTGTTTATGGAGTAATTATATAATACTGTATAAAGTATTTATAGGTGGACGGACAGTTTATTTAAATAGTAATATTTGGTTGCATTTTAACTCATTTGTATTAAACTTTATTTTTCTCTTTTTCTAGAAAATGAAGAACTATTTGGACAACCTAATAGTAACGTCAAAATCAGCCCTGGATAATAATAATAAAAGCGAGAAAGCTTATAGAGAGTTAATAGAAAGTACATATTGCAACGTGTTACTATTTAACAGAAGGCGTGTTGGAGAATTGCAAAGAATTCCACTAGAAACCTACACAAAGCATGGAAATATCACTTCAACTGGAGAATTTGAAAAATTGCTCACGCCTAGTGAAAAAGTTTTGATATCAAATCTTAAGAGAGTAGTAATTAGAGGTAAACGCGGAAGAGGAGTACCTGTATTATTTGATAATTCAACACAAGAAGGTATCGAAACCGCTACAAAACATCGAAAAAACTTTTTTTAAAATATTCATAATATTTATGTATTTGGACTTTCTAACACAGAAAACCCTATTAGTGGCTACCAGGTATTTAGAAAACATGTTATAAAAGCATTCGACGGAATTTGCGAAAGCATCTCGCTACGATTTCTCAAATTTTAAATATGAAGGATGGTGATTTGGAACAGCTGGCGTCATTTATGGGCCATACTATGAAAACCCATAGTGAATGGTATCGGCTTCCATCAGACATTTATCAGACAGCAAAAGTTTCAAAACTTTTGCTTATCTCCCAAGAAAATGAGTTTGATAAATATAAAGGTAAAAATTTAGATCACATTCACATAGATCACATACATCAAATTGCGGTTGATAATGAAGTGGAGGAAGGTGGGGTAGAGAGTGGAACTGACAATGATGATGTTAATGTTGAGCATCATGAACATCAAACAAGTACAAAAAATTAAATTGGAACCTCTCAATCTACAAGGAAGCAGAAAATTGTGAGAAAGGGATGGAGTGAAGAAGAGAAACAAGTAACAGAAAAGTATTTTATGAAAAATATTGGAAATAAAATTGCGCCAAAGAAAGAAGAGGTCATAAAGTTGATGGAAAGGTATCCGAAACTTTTTAAGGGCAGAACATGGACTACGGTTAAAGCATACGTTTATAATAAGTATTCTAAAAATTAATATTATAACTATTAAACTGTCTACTTTTATATTAAAATTATTAAAATAAAAATATTTATAGCATTTGTGTTTTTATTCCAGAACTTTATGTTCTATTTTTTTTTGCATCATTCTGTTCAAGAATAATGCAGACCATAATAAAAAAATTGCACAAAGTCACAATATAATTGTGAACGTATTGGGCTGTAATGAGTACAATTTATATAATAAATAATTACAAAGTTAAGTTTCAAATAATTTTTATTGTAAACCACAACCATTTTTTCGCCATACAATGGCTTCATCCGGTGAATAAAAAACTTTAAATTATAACAAACTTCAATTTTTCATCCACCTGATGAAGCCATTGTACGGTGAAACAATTGTTGTGGTTTACAATAAAAATTATTTGAAACGTAATTTTGTAATTATTTATTACATATATGAAAATTAAGTTTCAAGTACCTCCACTGCAATGGTTTAGCACAATTTATGTAATTGCATATATTAAAAATATAAAAACGATCGGATGCAAAAAAACAGACTCAGGGTTTTCACTTGTTTAAAATACGAGTAATTTATTTACATTGCTCTATATTATCTGCAGTTTTGAGTTTAAACAGTACTTTAATAAAATAATATAAATTTCTGGACCTGTTACATTATCTACATAAACGAAAATCATAGGAATAGAAAAATTATGTTCACCTAAATTTCTAAAGCTAAATAATAAACAAAGCAGCAAAAAATTTCAAAGAAACGATTGTGATCGACTTGATATCAACTACGATAAACCTGAGTAAGCAGTCTAAATATAACAGTGAATTGTTGAGGACGCTCCCTCTGCCGCTACATGGGTCTGGGTGTTCGGTTGTCCATTAAAACAGTTTTTCGATATACACCTCTATATACGGCGGCGCTCAGTGGAAATGTTTTTGTATAGACGCTCTATAGTACGGTAGATATATATGTAGATATATATATATATATATATATATATATATATATATATATATATATATATATATATATATATATATATATAATATTTTCGTGACCTTGGTATGATATGGTAAATTAAATCAGTTGGCGATTAAAGGTCTGTTTTACTTCAAAGTACATGTATTTAAAAAAAACCTACATGTTTCGGCAATGATGCCTTTATCAAGGACATAAAAAATATATACATTTTATATTTTTTATGTCCTTGATAAAGGCATTATTGCCGAAACATGTAGGGTTTTTTTAAATATATATACTTTGAAGTAAACCAGACCTTTAATCGCCGATCTATTAAGTTTACCTTATATATATATATATATATATATATATATATATATATATATGTATATATATATATATATGTATATATATATATATATATATATGTATATATATATATATATATGTATATATATATATATATGTATATATATATATATATATATGTATATATATATATATATATATATGTATATATATATACAGGCTGATTCATTTTCGGCCCTCACCATGGGGATCTCTCTTATTATTGGAGATAGAGTATAGGTTTAAATTTGGCAAAGTTGTTAAATTTTGTGTTTGTTATAAATCCGTACAGAAAATAGACCTGTGACAAATGACCTTCGTTATTTAAAAAAAAAACGCGAAAACCCCATTTTATTCTTTTACCTGTAGCACCGACATTTGGCTTTGTAGAGAAAAAATAAAAACACATCCTTGTGGCTATTTCTAAACCTCTATCCAGTGGTGTACTCTAAATTTTTATACGGCGTTTCGTTTCTTTCTGGCCATCATCAACTATCTAATTTCTTATAGGCGCCATATTGGATTTAGACATCTTCAGAAAGAGTTTTTTTTCTGATTTCAACCATGTACCACATGCTGACTATAGTTTTTGACATTAGGTTTTATTTGAAAGAATAAATTATAAGATTAAATAAGGTAGCCTTTGGAATTTCAATCTGTCAAACATTTCATTTATTGTTCATTAATAATACAAAAATATCATACACTAACGAAGAGAAACGAGATATGATAAGTATTTTTTATTCTACGAAACGAAATTCAACAGTAGCGAGTACAAGATAACAAAAACATTAATAAAAATACATAGAAAAGTAAACAATAAACAATTACAGTAAATGTTCAATTATCTGGCCATCTTCGGTAATGCACAATTGGGCACGCCTTTTGGCATTTTGTACTGCCCTTAGTATAGTTCTTCTAGGAACTGCATCGAAGGCATTCTGAAGTCTGTCTCGTAATTCTTCAATGTTTTGTGGCGCATCTACTTTATAAATATTATTTTTAACATATCCCCATGAAAAAAAATCTAGCCGACTTAAATCAGGTGATCTCGCAGGCCATTCAACAACTCCCCTATTTCCAATCCAACGGTTTGCAAACTCTTGATTTAATAAATTTCTAACAACAGCTGCATTGTGTGCTGGTGCGCCATTTTGTTGCCACCATAAATATTGTAATTGATTTAATGGGATATTGTCGTCAAGATAGTCAGATACGTATGTACGTAAAATGTTTAAATATCTTTCTCCATTTAAATGTTCTTCATACATAACTGGTCCTAAGAGACGATTTGCCAAAATACCCATCCAAACGTTTATTCCAAAACGATGTTGTGGTCTTCTAGCCCTGTTTTGTCGGGGATTTTGTACTGCCCAATAGTGCTCCGTATTTCTGTTGAACATTCCAGAATTTGTAAATTTTGTTTCATCTGACCAGATGATTTTGCTTAAAAAATTTTCGTCATTTTCTATCCTTCCCATTAACCAATTACAATATTCTAGCCTTCTCAAATTATCTCCAGGCAGTAAAGAGTGACTAACATGGATCCTGTATGGTTTAAACCTACTTTTATGTAAAGTTCTCCAAACTCTGGACTGGCACAAATTTAATTCTGACACTACTTCGCGTGTAGAAATTGATGGATTATTATTTATCTATAAAAATACAAGATTAACATGAAATTTGAAAACACGCTTTTAATTTACCATTTGTAAAATATCTTGTCGATTTTCATTTAAATTCCTGTTGTCTTGACCATTACGCGGCTTAGTAAACGATCCATTCTCGACCAAATTTCTGTCGAGATCTAGAAAAATGGTACGATGAGGCTGTTGTCGTTCTGGATATAATTGTAGATATCTTGTACTCGCTACTGTTGAATTTCGGTTCGAAGAATAAAAAATACTTACCATATCTCGTTTCTCTTCGTTAGTGTATGACATTTTTGTATTACTAATGAACAATAAATGAAATGTTTGACAGATTGAAATTCCATTGCTACCTTATTTAATCTTATAATTTATTCTTTCAAATAAAACCTAATGTCAAAAACTTTAGTCAGCATGTGGTACATGGTTGAAATCAGAAAAAAAAACTCTTTCTGAAGATGTCTAAATCCAATATGGCGGCTATAAGAAATTAGATAGTTGATGATGGCCAAAAAGAAACGAAACGTCGTATAAAAATTTAGAGTACACCACTGGATAGAGGTTTAGAAATGGCCACAAGGATGTGTTTCTATATTTTCTCTACAAGGCCAAATGTCGGTGCTACAGGTAAAAGAAGAAAATGGGGTTTTCGCGTTTTTTTTTTTAATAACGAAGGTCATTTGTCACAGGTCTATTTTCTGTACGGATTTATAACAAACACAAAATTTAACAACTTTGCCAAATTTAAACCTATACTCTATCTCTAATAATAAGCGAGATCCCCATGGTGAGGGCCGAAAATGAATCAGCCTGTATATATATATATATATATATATATATATATATCTTTTTCATTATTTAAATTAGCCAAAAAATCCACTTTTAGCATCAAGAACATATGCTATGGAGTATCCTCACCGAAGAACACCAGTTATTAAGACGTTTGGAAATTTGTTGACAAGGTTTCTTCGGACGGGTTCAGTGAATTATGTCAAACATGAAAGAACTAAGTCTATGGTTACAGAAGATAATGAAGTGACAGTCGTCCAGTCCGTTGTGGAAAATCCGCGCGTATCTACAAGGATAATTTCGAAAGAACACGGGATAGAAATCACTGCTGCAAGAAGGATTTTAAAGAAACATAAATTTCACCCTTACAAAATTCAAAATCATCAAGGCTTATTACAAACGGATTTTGAAAGGAGACTTGTTTACTGTGAATGGCTACTTTTCCAATTACGACAAGATCTAACTTTTCTAGATCATGTGCTTTTCACAGATGAAGCAACATTTGCTAATTGTGGAATAACAAACAGAAAAAATTCTCATTATTATGACACTAGAAACCCTCATTTTGTGCAACCCATTTTATACCAACAAAAATGGAGTGTTAACACCTGGGGAGGCATCAGAGGAAACACTATTGTAGGTCCATTCTTTTTTAATAATACTTTAAATTGTGAAATCTACACAAATTTCCTACAAAATAATTTACCATTGCTGTTAGAAGACCTACCAGATAACGTCATAAGGAGATTGTGGTACCAACATGATGGTGCACTTGCACATTACGGTGCTGCTGCAAGAACACATTTAGATAGGGTATTCACCAATAGGTGGATTGGGAGAGGAAGCTTTATAAGCTGGCCACCGCGGTCACCAGATCTAACCCCTTGTGATTTTTTTCTGTGGCCTACTGTAAAAAATATAGTTTACGAAACACCTCCCCTACAACGGCAGAGAACATGCAGCAACGAATCAGAAACGCTTTTCTTCAAGTAAGTGAAAACAACATGGCTCAAAATGTAAGTCTGTCGATGCAGAGGCGATTAAGAGCATGTGTAGAGCAGAATGGAAATATATTTGAACACATTTTAAATTAATTTTGTTTTATTATTGAAAAATTACAAAATGTAATTCTAAAACTAATAATAAAGAATTAAGAAACAGGTGTTTGTAAAAGTTACTTTGTTTGATATCATTTCATGGCCAACCAACTATTAGATGCACCGCATATTGAATATTATAAACATAGGTATATCCCATTAAAGGGTTATAACTTCGAAAATACTAGAAATAAGTACTATGTTATTGGTACCATTTTAACGGCAATTTTACAAGGAATTTGCTGACTAATAAAAAAATTATAGGTTCAATTTAAAAAAAAAGAGAAAATAGCCTTTAAACTTCGATAACTTTGGCACGACATATTTAACACTCTGTATATGTTGTCACGTTGTTCACCCTCAAAACATATAACGTGTTAGTCCATAAATTGGTAACAAAAAAGTTACGTGAGGCACTGCACCCATTTTCAGGCTAAGACTTAAAATGGTAGACGCTGCAACTGTCAAGATTTTAACAAAATTTGCAATAAAACCAAAACTAGCAGTTGTAAGTGCACATTGTCATATATCATTGCAAAGATAATTTGGGTGGCTATCATCATAATAACAAGAAAGTATAGCAATCCATTAAAAAAAAAAAATTGAAAGTGGTTGCGGAAATTTGGAACACCCTGTAAATATATAAATAAAATTAGAAAATGCACTGTAGCATACTACATGTGTACGTAAAATTTCATTGTTACAACTTTATTAGTTTTCATGCTAAGCTCCGCCGACACACTATTGCCGCACCCGGTATATATATATATATATATATATATATATATATATATATATATACAGTAAAACAACTTGAACTACGAAAGCCTATTGATAGGGGAAGGTAGTGGGAGGTAAAATTAAATGTATCCATTTTAGTATTGTCAACTTTTTATATGACAGGAATGTCAGTGGTTATGTGAAATATTTTAGCGAACCATCAAACTTTATCCTAATGGAATACACAATTAATGAAAAAGTGCAAATTATAAAGTGGTTTTATGGAGGCCACACACTTTCATAAATTGTAAATATTTGGAGAACTACCATCATTAATCGTCCTGTTCCATGTTTAAATACAATTCATCGAATTAAGGAAAATTTTGAAAAATACGGATGTGTCTCTCCCTCTTTACATAAAAAGCCCGCCCATGATAATGCGGATCGGGATATCATGATATGCGCTACTGTTGAAGAAAATGAATACCAAACGTTAGGCCAAATTAGTGAAAGTGTCGATGTCTTCCGTGAAACTCTTAGAAAAGTATTAAAGAAGAATAAATACCGTTCGTATCATGTACAAAAAGTAAATGAAATATTTCCTGGAGATCATTATAACCGAGTTCAGTTCTGTTTGGATATAATTGAGAAATGTGGTGTGGATGAAAATTTTATTTCTAATATTCTCTGTACTGACGAATCTTCATTTATTTTACACGGTCGACATAATCCTATGTTAATAAGGTATTGGTCAAAAGACAATAATCATAAATCGTATACAGCTCATACACAATACCCACAGAAATTGAATGTTTGGATTGGAATGTTAGGGGACAATATAATTGGTCCATTTTTTATAAACGGCGTGTTAAATTCACAAAAATATTTACAATTGCTGCAATATGACATTATTCCTTTTATCCAGAACATACCCAATATTGAAATAGGAAGTATTTGGTATCAGCAAAACGGATGTCCTGCACATAACAGTGCAATTGTGCGTCAATTCTTAAGAAATACCTTTGGAAATAGAATTATTTCTCTAGGCGGTACAATTGAATGGCCGGCCAGATCACCGGATTTGTCCCCTAATGATTTTTTCTTGTGGGGGTATCTAAAGTCAAAAATTTACGGTTTCGAACATCAACGGTCAAATAATTTAGATGAACTACGTCAAAAAATAAGAAATTTCTTAGCATCGATTACGCCCGATATGCTGGCAAATGTTAGACGTGATTTTTATGATCGGGTAGCGTATTGTTTAGAAATTCAAGGTGCACGATTCGAACACGTAATTAATTCAAAGTATTGTTTATTAAAGTTGTATTATGATAATAAATTTTATTTTGTTGGACTTATTTTTTATTTGACGGTTCTTTAGTTGCAATTAGTATGCAATACAATTTCAGTTTTCCCATAATATAAACTTAATTTAACAAACTCTACACGTTAATATTAAAAAACATATTATAAGTAGCTAAATAAGCTAAATGAATACATTTAATTTTACCTCCCACCACCCTCTCCTATCAATAGGCTTTCGTAGTTCAAGTTGTTATACTGTATATATATATATATATATATATATATATATATATATGAACTTCATGTGTATGAGAATCAATAATTATTAAATCTCATTTTACATGCGATTGTCGCTATAATTTGTTGCATTTAATTCTACAATTCGGCAAATCACTTTTGCCCTAGATTGTAGACGCAACAAGCCGCGACATCAACTGTACAAGTTGTCAGTACAAATGAAAAAATTTTTGTGAAAAACTTATCTGCGCGGAATGTGCATATATCGATATTTCACTGTTTTTTACAGATCATCAGTGCACCTTACCGAAGACAGACATGATATTCACTTCTATACTACGTGTATATATACGAACTGTAATGAACTTCATGTGTATGAGAATCAATAATTATTAAATCTTATTTTACATGCGATTGTCGCTATAATTTGTTGCATTTAATTCTACAATTCGGCAAATCACTTTTGCCCTAGATTGTAGACGCAACAAGCCGCGACATCAACTGTACAAGTTGTCAGTACAAATGAAAAAATTTGTGAAAAACTTATCTGCGCGGAATGTGCATATATCGATATTTCACTGTTTTTTACAGATCATCAGTGCACCTTACCGAAGACAGACATGATATTCACTTCTATACTACGTGTATATATACGAACTGTAATGAACTTCATGTGTATGAGAATCAATAATTATTAAATCTCATTTTACATGCGATTGTCGCTATAATTTGTTGCAACAATGCAACAAATTATTGCAACAATGCAACAAATTATAGCGACAATCGCATGTAAAATGAGATTTAATAATTATTGATTCTCATACACATGAAGTTCATTACAGTTCGTATATATACACGTAGTATAGAAGTGAATATCATGTCTGTATTCGGTAAGGTGCACTGATGATCTGTAAAAAACAGTGAAATATCGATATATGCACATTCCGCGCAGATAAGTTTTTCACAAATTTTTTCATTTGTACTGACAACTTGTACAGTTGATGTCGCGGCTTGTTGCGTCTACAATCTAGGGCAAAAGTGATTTGCCGAATTGTAGAATTAAATGCAACAAATTATAGCGACAATCGCATGTAAAATGAGATTTAATAATTATTGATTCTCATACACATGAAGTTCATTACAGTTCGTATATATACACGTAGTATAGAAGTGAATATCATGTCTGTCTTCGGTAAGGTGCACTGATGATCTGTAAAAAACAGTGAAATATCGATATATGCACATTCCGCGCAGATAAGTTTTTCACAAATTTTTTCATATATATATATATATATATATATATATATATACATATATATAATATTTTCGTGACCTTGGGTAAATTCAATCAGTCGGCGATTAAAGGTCTGGTTTACTTCAAAGTATATATATTTAAAACAACCCTACATGTTTCGGCAATGATGCCTTTATCAAGGATATAAAATATAAATGACAGAATACAAATGTCAAATAATTGAGTTGCTATGGTTTAAATTATTTAAAGATACATTGATACAATTGAAGATACAATTGATAATAATAAATTATGCCTTAGTATTCCATAAACATATAGCAAGGTGTGAACATATGTGTTGTTCGCTGCTAGCAGCTTGTGTCTCTTTCTGGGTATGAACTTGTGTGTTGGTTGCTGCTGGCAGCTTGCGTCTCTCTTTGGGTGTGTGGTTTTGTGTTTGTGTGAGAGCGTAAGTGTAGGGTTTTGTATGTTGGCGCGCTCGTGCGTGTGTTTAGTGACCGGTCGCGTAAATTTAATTATTTCACATTTGTATTCTGTCATTTATATTTTATATCCTTGATAAAGGCATCAATGCCGAAACATGTAGGGTTGTTTTAAATATATATACTTTGAAGTAAACCAGACCTTCAATCGCCGACTGATTAAGTTTACCTTACTAACCTGGCTAATATATATATATATATATATATATATATATATATATATATATATATATATATATATTAATGTTTTCGCGGTCGTTTGTTGAACCTCTACGGGGAGGAAGTATACTGACTATCGAAGAATTTCGAGAAGATAGGAAGAAAGTTGTCCTTCTCAGGACGAAATCATCCAAACGCGGCGAAATATCCCGAAGAACAACGCGTCATATATATACACAGTGTGTCCACAGATTCATTCTCAACATGGATCTCGCTTATTATGAGAGATAGAGATTTGGTTAAATGGGATAAAATACTCCAGAAGTAAAGTTGTACCAAATTCTATACACTAGCTTTGAATATTTAACGTACTTCGGGCGCTATTGTTTTTCCGATTTTCTTTAATAACTCATTTATTTTTAAAGAATGACAAATTTAATTTGCACTTCCTTAAGCCACTTTTTTAATAGGAATCTGGTGGTGTATTTAGATTTTTGAATACTGCTATAGTAGTTGAGCTACAATGGTCAAGTTTCATTTCCCTTATGGGAGTCATAGTTGGCTATGACACCATCGAAAAGAATTTTTCTTTCCGTTTTCAAAAATGTATAATTTGTTATACCTGATACCAAAACTAATTTCAAAAATTAAAAAAACCTACATATTGTTACATTAACGGTTGTGCCATTTGCGGTTGTGACATTTGACAATAGAAGGTTTTGCAAACAAAGAAAGGAAGAAAACTTTATTTTGCAACAATTATTTATTGAATTAAAAACAGGCAGTTCAAAAATACTTAGATATTATATAAAACAAAACTATAATAAGAAATTATAAAAAATGTTCAAATCATCATTTTCCAAACATAAATAGGATCTACGAATAGTAGATTTAACAACTTTATGTAAAATACGCCTTGGAATAGCTCGACATTCGTGAATCACGATTCTACGAAGTTCACTTACGTTATTGTAGCTGCGGGCATACACTTTGTTTTTAATGTAACCCCACAAATAGAAGTCGAGCGGCGTCAGATCAGGAGATCTTGGTGACCATGCAACTGGTCCGATCCACCTGTTACCAAATCGCTGACTGAGAAAATTGGTTACAATTCTGGAATTATGTACTGAAGCACCGTCCTGATGAAACCAACAATTATGAGCCTCTTGTAAAGGTAATTTGCCCAGCAAATCTTCAATATTATTTTGCAGTAAATGCAAATAAACGTCGGACGTTAGTTTCATTAAAAATTATTGGACCAATTAATCGTGACCCTAGTATGCCACACCAGACATTAAATCCAAAACGCACTTGATGTTGACCAGGTCTGATTGCATTAGGGTTTTCTGTAGGCCAAAATCGTAAATTTTGTCTATTGTATAAACCATTGTTTGTGAATCTAGCTTCATTGGACCATAATATTTGAGAAGAGAAATTGTCATTATCATGGTATTGCCTAGTGTACCATTCACAAAATTCACTTCAACTTTTATTATCCCCTGGTCTTAAATATTGACATAATTGTATTTATATGGATGATATTTGTGGGAGGCCAAAATCTTATGAGCAGTAGATTAGATTAGGGAACGCCGGTGTTACGTTGAATTTCCCAAACTGATGTGTTTGGATTTTCAACAACTGCTTGTAAAACGTTAGTTTTAGTTTCGTTGCTTATGCGCTGCGGTTTTGTATATGGCTTAGTAAATGACATGTGATGTATTAAATTTACCTTTAAATTTCTGTAAGTACAGGCTGGCCCAAAATGACCGAAGGGGTTTGAGTTCATTATAACTTCTTATTAAAAACATAATTATTAATTTTTTTTAATTTTAAATACAGTATATTAATGGAGAATATTTTTAATTTAATTATGAAAAATTATATCTCGCAAGTGGTGGCCATTTTCTGCTTCGCATATTCGTGCTCTTTCCAAAACATTTTCCATAACCTTTCGCAAAACTTCAGGTGTAATGTTGATTTCGTCGCGTATATTATTTTTTAATAGCTGTATGGTTCGAGGCTTATTAATATAGACTTTTCCTTTCAAATAACCCCAAAGGAAACAGTCTAAAGCGGTTAAATCCGGTGAACGCGGAGGCCAATTAAAATCGCTTGTACGGGAAATAATTCGTTCACCAAAGATGTCGCGTAAAAGAGCCATTGTGTCCCTCGCAGTGTGCGCTGTGGCTCCATCCTGTTGGAACCATACTTGCGGATGGTTTTCCACGGCTGGCCTTAAAAAATTTTCCAACATTGTCCGATATCTAACACCAGTGATGGAAACGGCGACACCGTGTTCATTTTCAAAAAAAATATAGGCCAATTATCCTTTCCGACGAAACACCGCACCAAACGGTACACTTAAGTGGGTGTAATTCTCGCTGTTGAACTACTCTTGGATTTTCCGTAGCCCATATCCTGCAGTTTTGCCTATTAACGAACCCATTTAATTGGAAATGGGCTTCGTCGCTCATAATTAAATTATGAATAAAATCATGATTTTCTTCTGCGTTTTGACGAAAATAAATTGCATAATCAAGTCGTTGCTGGTAATCTGTCGGTTTCAATTGTTGGACAAGCTGAATTTTGTATGGAAACATTCTTATTGTATGCAAAATTCTCTGCAGCGACCCTCTTGAGAGGCCAAGTTGTGTTGAACGTCTCCTGGTTGATGTTTCTCCATCTTCCCGAATACTCTCCTGTACCCGTTCAATATTGTCATCCGTGTGCACCGTTCGTCGTCTGCCGGCACCAGGAAGGTTCCTTACTGCCCCTTGTTCTCGAAAATTTGCAACCAGATGGTTTATTGTTGACTCTGAGGGTCCAACCCGCACACTAAAATAACGACGATATGCACGCTGAGTCAAAACAATGGATCGTTGATTTGAGAAATAAAGTTCAACGATTTTGGTATGTTGTTCAATTGTGTACTGTTCCATTTTAAATTCCCCAAGTCTTCTTTACAAAATACTGAAAACAAAAAAAAAAAATTAAAATTAAAAAATTATATGGAATTAAAACCCCTTCGGTCATTTTGGGCCACCTGTAGAAAGATGGGGTTGTCTGCGTTCTGGATACTGGTTTATGTACATTTCGGCAGCTCTTGTCGAATTTTTGTGACACAGAATATAACAACAAAACATATCAAATTTGTCACTATTACTAAACGGCTCCATGACAGAAAAATTATTTAATAGTAATCACTAAATTTAGTATTAAACTGGTACTTTATATTTTATTATGTTAGGTATTTATTTTGCTTTTCGATTTGTAAATTTCACAGAACATAAACTAAATGCCAACTATAAACAAACACTAACAATGAGAGTTGTATCTTAGATTGTTTTATGTTTCCAAGGTTTCTTATTGTTAAATGCCACAACCGCTCTAACCTGTTAATGTAACAATGTTTTTTTTTAATTTTTGAAATTAGTTTTGGTATCAAGTATAACTAATTATACATTTTTGAAAAGGGAAAGAAAAATTCTTTTCGATGGTGTCATAGCCAACTATGACCCCCATAAGAAAAATGAAACTTGACCACTGTAGCTCAACTACTATAGCAGTATTCAAAAATCTAAATACACCACCAGATTCCTATTAAAAAAGTGCCTTAAGGAAGTGCAAATTAAATTTGTCTTACCTTAAAAATAAACGAGTTATTAAAGAAAATCGAAAAAACAAAAATTCACTTTTTTTGCTATAGCGCCCGAAGTACGTTAAATATTCAAAGCTAGTGTATAGGGTTTGGTACAACTTTACCTCTGGAGTATTTGATCCCTCTATCTCTCATAATAAGCGAGATCCCCATGTTGAGAATGAATCTGTGGGCACACTGTATACACACCGAGTTTACCGGGCTGAACCAACGATCTGACAAAGTACGCTAGCTCATAAATGGTGAATATAATACAAAATTCATATGCTGAAGTTGATAGGGTTGCTATTGCTGCACATTCTAAAAATGTGAAGACTTATACAGAATGTTCCGAAAATCTGTGGCACAAAAAATATACATTTTTGAATTGAATGGTGTCTATGTAAGTCTAATTTTTGATTATACGTTAAATTTGGAATATTTTTTGATTAAGGATACTTAGCAGCTAGAGCCAATAGTTTTGGAGATATTTACAATTCAAGAGAAAAAGTGACATTTCTATGTGCATTTTTAAGTGCCAATAACGCTGGTCAACACAGTTTAGTTTTTTTATATACCAATATGTCTTTTATCATGATGATTCTGGATCTGATTTAAAATTTATTCCATCACGTCAGGATTTTGAGATATTTCCTTAAACGCATTAAATTTTGCAAAATTTCAAAGTTACTTTTATATAAGAAAGATACTAATAAAAATATTGTTCTGACGAACATTGAGTCAACATGTCTTTGCATGTTTTTACGTCAGAGTACTTAAACCACGCTAATTTTTGCTCTGGAACCAATTAAATTAAGATTTGGTAGATATATAGCTGTGAGTATATGAAGAGCTACCACACGGCTCTTTCGATTCAATGTAAGTCGGTTTATGATAGCTGAACGTCTTTTTATTTCATAATGTCGCGTATGTGTATAAATAATCCAAACAGTTTCTGTTATATATGAGAGAGAGAATTCATTACCTACCTGCATAAGCGTAATATTACATCTTTAATAGAAAAGTCATATTTTCACTATTTTGGCTTAACAATTGAACATCAAGACAAGCTATGGGCTCCCAGCACTTGCTGCGCACAACGTGCGCTGCACCAAAAAAAGCATCCCGATGGGCTTGTCAAACGGTAAGAAAAGCACTATGTCATTTGCAAGACCTAGATGATTTGGCCTGAACAAACAGACCATTCGACTGACTGCTACTTTTGCTACTCCAAGTATGGAAAGCTCTAGGCACACATATTTCTGTGAATCGTAATGCTCAGAAAGAACTATCACAGTATTTCAACCAACGGGGGTCTTTCATGCTGCAATAATGTCGACGATTTGATGTTGGCATTAGGTCACCAAGAATGGCGTCTTTTTGGAAGCCGTCCTTCTTCACATAGAAAACGTTTATCCATCCACGGGGCCACGCAATCCACTTAAAGAAAACTTATGAAAATATGACTTTTCTTCTAGGCAGAATTAATTACAAAATGTACAAATGATACATCAGTGCAGACCCCAAAGTTGTAACAATTCTACTTGGTTTACAACTAGGGTATACAAAGTATTGCTGTTTTCTTTGTGAGTGGGACAGTCGATCAAGAAATTCCCACTACATTTTTAAAAACTGTCCAGTCAGGACTTAGTGTATTCCTGGACAAAATAATATACTTCATAATTCACTAGTTGAACCTGAAAAAGTGCTTCTACTGCCACTACACAATAAAATTAGGTTTGATGAAAAATTTTGTGAAAGCAATAGATAAAAACGACCGTAGATTCCTGTACCTTAAACAAAAATATATAGCACTTGTTAATGAACTTCTTAGAAGTTACTATAAATTGGGCTGTAACATGAGCCTTATAGTACATTTTGTGCACTCGCATCTAGAATTATTTCATCACGGCAAGTGCGACAGTGAAATGCTTGCTGATTATTGTTGGACATTGATAACAGAAAGTGCCGAAGAACAGTATAAAAGAAGAGTAAAAATAAAAACATTTTCAACAGAACGATACCATACAGGTCATTTAATGTATCTACAGTAACATATACATAATGTACGGTCAGTTAGCAAAAAAATTTGGGACACGGTGTTGCCTTAAACACTTCCAGAATTCTTAAATTTACATATTGAGAGTGCACTTTGCCAACATTTACGTTTACATGACGTTTACAAAATTGGAGGTTAAGTGTTTTGCATCAATTCTGATAATCTGTGAAAAAAAGTGTTAGATTTAAAAACTAATTCATGTGCATTGCTTATCAGATGGAATTAAAACGCATTCTAATTACTTTTAATACGATTATGGCTGTTATTTATTTAAAAAAGTTACATTCTCATTTTGTATGTGCTTAATACTTTGTCATAGCTCCATCGACTTCAATTACTTTCTGTAATCTTCGTAGCATGGAAGAAATAAGTTGCTGCGTATAGTCCGGTGTAATTTGCTGCCATGTATCAGTAATGCGTTGCCTTAACTGATTCACATTTTGTGGTCGAAAATCGTGCTTATGTATTTCTTTAACAAGTGTTCCCCATAGGTTTTCGGTGGGATTAGGGTCGGGACTTTGTGAGGGCCACCATAGTAAAACATTGACATTATGTTACTCGCAATAGTTTTGAACAATTATAGCATGGTGAACTGGAGAATTATCCGAAATTTTTAGGTAGATATTATATACAAGAACGTATTATTAAAACTCTAATATTTACACGTTGAAAGACAAAATCATTTCCAAATACTGGTATAACTGAAGGCAGCACAATTTCGTTCAAAATTCGGCAGTACACTTGGGCAGTTAACCTTTCTTCTATAATCGCGACCACACCTGGGCCTCGACTACTTATCCACCCCCAAACATTCACAGAAAAATGCCCTGCTCTGTTTAAAGTACGCACATATTGGTCATTATTTAGGTCTATAAAGACCAAGGCGCCCATTGTGATATGATTGAAATGACTTCTCATCTGAAAATACCACATTTTCCCACAAATTTCCGTTATTTACAAATTGTTGCGCGAATTCCAATCTTTGCTGCTTGTTAACTTCCGTCAAGTATATTTTAATAGCTGCACATTGATTTCAATCATAATTCAATATTTTTAATCCCGCGACGCACAGTATAAATTGAAGCAGGAAAATTTATTTGTTCTCGTGCACACTAATTGCTGTTTCGAATGGATTCTCATGTAGAAAATTTAGTAAATTTGTGTCTTCCTGTTGAATCGAAACATTGCGCCTTCCAGATCCTCGCCTCCTGATAATTGATTCAAATTCAAAAAGCTTTTTCTTTGCTGACAGCACCGTGTTTTTACTGATTTGTAATTCGGCAGCTTATTGAGACACCATCGGCCAATCTGGCTTCTAACATCGCTTTTTGGAAGGCACTCAAATTCGACATGTTTTAGCTTTAACTTAACCGCTGTCACTTTTGACATTATATTTCCATTTTATGAATGAAATTTACATTAGGAGAAGGTCCTATGTCCCAAGATTTTTTGCTAACTGACCGTACATACCTGATTAATATTATTTCATTTACTTTTCAATATTTTTTCCCAAAACGTGCTAGAATAAATTTGTTATTACAATTGTTAGAACCACAAATCACACATATATATATTAAAAATAATAGATTTTTTATTGGTTTTAGCGACCTTTTATTGAATTTTGATGTTTTTACGACGTTTCGACTTTTATTAATTCAGTCTTTTTCAAGTATCTGGAAACAAGAATTATTACAATGAACATGAGAACTGTGTTTCGTGTGATAGATATAACAATTAAATTAACAATTTTAAATTTAAAATTAGATTAAAAAATTAATTACAAATTAGGTTAGCATTTAACGTTGAAAATTAAATAAAATTAATTTAAAATAGCTTAAATGAATTGTAGGGGGACATTAAAGTGATTAACATCTGTATGAATGAATTGGAGACTTAACGATTAAATTAACAAATTTAAATTTAAACTTAGATTAAAAAATGATTACAAATTAAGTTAACATTTAACGTTGAAAATTAAATAAAATTAAAGTAAAAAATAAAAATAGCTTAAATGAATAGGTAGGGAGACATTAAAGTGATTAACATCTGTATGAATGAATTGGAAAGTTAAATTACACTACAAATAAGTAAAGAGAACAAAGAAAAGACAAATAAACTCACAGTTGTTGTTCGTTGGTTTTACAAGGGTACGCATTCTGTGTAACACATGTGTTTTTTTTATTATATAGACATCCGAGACCAATTTTCTTAAGGAACGACCGTGCTTGTGCGGATATTCTATTATTTTTAATATTAAGACACGGCCAATAAAATAAAAAAGAAAAAGAAAATTCTTATAAACACTATATATATATATATATATATATATATATATATATATATATACTACGTGACTATAAATGTTTGTAACAAATATTTACTTTGGCAACACTGAAAAATTGGCTAGCCCGGTTATTCGTATATAGGTACAACTTTATAGGTTATGTCATTTGTATCATATGGATGCGTTAAAAATCAGGTGTGCTAACATAAAATTACAGAAGTGTTTCCAACTTAAGTCGAAAATTTACAATCATTTATAGTCTCGTTGTATATATATATATATATATATATATATATGTATATATATATATATATATATATATATATACTTAATTACTTGACATTTATATCCTGTCATTCATATTTTGTATTCTCTTGAAAAAGGCGTATACAGCCGAAACATGTAGAGTTTTTTAAATACATATATTTTGAAGTAATATACAGACCTTTAATCGCCTACTGATTAGGTTTACCATATATATATATATATATATATATATATATAATATAATATCTTCGTGACCTTGGTATGATAAGGTAAACTTAATAAGTCGGCGATTAAAGGTCTGGTTTACTTCAAAGTATATATATTTAAAACAACCCTACATGTTTCGGCAGTACGCCTTTGTCAAGGGAATACAAAATATAAATATATATATATATATATATATATATATATATATATATATATATATATATATATATATATATATATGTGTGTGTGTGTGTGTGTGTAGCTTGATAGGCGATCCGTGTGTAATTTTGCGGGGTAAGGCATCTAAACAACGTGAGGGGAAGGAAATTAGTTATGCAACTTAAACATTACAAGGGTGTTGCATTTAGAAGTTGTTCTGGGGTAGGAATTTCATATGTTAACGAAAAATTTAATGTTGGCTATCTTGGTCGATTACTATTCGCCGTATTTTAATTTTGTGATTTCGTGCCCGTGTTATACGTTATAAACTTTCGTTGGATTTATTGTTTGTTTGTGTAAGTAGCATTTAGGACTATGGATAATAGTGTATAGTTTTACAATTTTTTTGATATTATTTGTTGTAGATTTTTTAGATTGATATTAACAGGATAGTCATATTCTGAAACGTCAAACTATACAATTTTTGAAAATACTATTTCTTTAAATTCATCTGGCATAAGAGTTGGTAGAGATCCTAAATATATTTTTATACGAATTACGTTTGTTTGTAATTTTCAATTGAATTTACATTTTATGATATATTTTGAAGATATTCAAGAAAATGGAAAAAAATTAAATAGAGTATGGAGAAAAAGAATGTTTCCTTCGATTAAATTCTGCATTGAATATGTCTAAGAAGTTTATGTAATGGGTTCTAAATTGCATATATTGATTGCAATACAGAAGTTAATCGAATGAAATATTATATTTTGCTTCATACATAAAATTTGAATAACCCCAATAGTAATTTAACTACAGCTATGTTGGTTGCATACACATTATCCCCTTTCCTCCCATGGATCCCAGTCCATAAGCTATACATAGGGACTATTTTACTATTAAGTTACACATCTATATTATTACTGATCTGTGGTTAGAACTATAAAAGCAACAAAAATTGTACATAGTTTCTAAAGAAAAATTAAAAAAATTAAAATTTGTTGACCAGTGATAATTCGAGAGTGCCATGGCATAAAATAAAATAACTTGGCGTTTGCACGAGGTCAGGCGCGGCTCGTGATGACGTATTTGGGAGTGCAAGTACAATTATGCGAGTGCTTCGTGTATTCTCGTGTACTAACTGTAACGTTTTCTTAGTAAACACCGAAAACACACGAGGCACTCGCATCAGTGTACTTGCACTCCCAAATACGTCATCACGAGCCGCGCATGCACGAGGTGCGTTATGAGATACTTTTGTACGGAAATTGTTCTGTAATGTATACTGGGTGTTCGGAAGGTTCGATAAATTGAAGTAATTTGCGCTGAAAAATCTGGCATATTTTAAATGGAACGCCTATATTTTTTTAAATAGTTATATTAAGTGTTTTATTATCTATAGTTTTTGTTAAGTATGTCCTTTACCTATCTTCAATATTTTTGAAGACATCTAATTTTATATTACAAATCCGTTTCTCTAAACAATAACAATCATAGTATCTATGAAAAAAATTGCTATAACATACTGTAATCCTGTCAAAATATCCGCAAATGTGTAAAGCTACGACTGTTGATCCCTAATGCATTATTGTTGTTATTGTTTCTGTTCGTGTTATTATTCCTTTTTGTGTTTTATTGTTATTTTATTTTTTAAGTTATTTTCATAATAAATTTCTCAAAGGAAGACCTAATTGACATGATATACATCTTAGCAGAAGCATAGAAAAAATGTTTATTTGCGTTATGCATTTATTGGACGTTATCCGAATAGACGTCAGCCATCGAAGAGAGCTTTTGAAAATCTCAAACATAAATTTGATACCAATGGTAGTGTTAACCTTTAGCTACTGACGCCCTTTATTTTACCATGGCTACTGAAACAATGTATTTTGTACACCACAAACAGAAGATAAAATAAGTAAAATAATAAATACTCTTATATAAACATAATTAAATTCTATTGCTCAGAAAAGTAAAATAATATTCAGTGATATCACTATTATTGTTTTTGCATTCGTTACACGTTATAATACTTTCCATATGTTCCTAACATACAGATTTTTGTCAGTTATTAATTATTATTACACATTATAGTAGTAACCCTATTCCTTTTTCTACCGCATAGGAAACATCTAGCTCGAAGTTTTCGAGGTGACTCCCCGTCTGTATCTTCTTCATTTATTGTATATCTAGATAAGAATAGTTTCATATCAGTGGACAAAGATTGTACTGTAGCACGTTCAGCGAGATGTGATTTCATCAAAGACATAGTTAGGTTTTCAGAAAAATTCGTCTGTTTTTGTGCAGATGTAATATTTGCTCGTTATACCAAATTTGGCTATGATTCCTGCTATATTCAATGATTGAAAAATATTACCAAATGCCATCTTCTAGTTCTTCGGTTTACAAAATATGTGTTACACATTTTATCTCCTGTATCTACTTCCTCTTTTGTGGCATTATAATCCATTATAATTTCGAGTTTATTGGTATCTGGATTTATAGCAGAATCTTCGTTCATTGTCGAGATCAAGTTGACACATTTGATGAATATGTATCGTGGTCACTTTCTTTAATAACTTCGTCTTCCGAAATATCTGATTCTACTGGTAACTCATCTTCGGAATCTGTGTCGCATATAGTTTGAGCAATGGCTTCTGACTCTGCGTCAATTAGTCGGTTTGAGTTTCGAATTTTTACACAATTCCTTTAATACGTAAAATTATGTTCAAAATGTTCAAAACTTATGGAATCAATTGTTAAAATAATAAAACATTATATAGATACTTACAGAAAAAAAGTGGGAAATTCTTCTTCATGTTGAACAAAATCAGCATGTTAATAGTAGATTATTAAGTGTCATTGCAGAGACATCGCAGTCGACGGTAAACCGCACAATAAAGAAGTATAAACTCCACCCATATCATATAGAATTACATCAGGAATTATATTCTCGCGACTATGAAAATCGAATTTGTTTTTGTAATACAATGAGAAGATAAATCAGTAGTAATCCTAATATGCTATCATGGATATATTTTTTTCTGATGAAGCGATCTTTAAAAGTAATGGCCTTAATAATCGCCATAATATGCATTATTATTCCACGGAAAATCCACATTGTGTACGTATAAATAACCAAAATGTTTGGAGTCTTAATGTTTAGTGCGGTATTATTGATATCCAAATTGTTGGACCTTTGTTTTTAACTTTCTGGAGGCAACTACATACTTTTTAAGTGAACATTTACCTGTTTTTTTAGAAGATGTTGATCTTTTAACTAGGAATGCAATGTGGTTCCAACATGACGAAGCGTCGGCATATTGTCACTGCAATGACCGTCAATTTTTAAATGTTACTCTTTATGACAGATGGTTTGAACGAGGTAGTTGTATAGAATGGCCGCCGAGATAATGTGATCCCTTTGGATTTTTTTTATCTGATTACATCAAGGGCAAAGTTTACGAGGATACACCAAGAACAAGAGAGAATATGAAAAATAGGATAAAAATGTTTGTAGAGAACTACCTGCCGAAATCCTTCAAAGAATAATTTATGTATACAAGTAAAAGGACAGCTTCTTGAACATCTACTTTGAATTTTTTATGTTTATTAATTTATTTTACCAATATTTTAATATGTTTTAAATAAATCGTTTCCACAAAATAGTTTTCTGTAATTATGTTTTTTATTTGATTTTGTGTTGAATTTGGTTTCAAAATCTATTTAAATATCTTCCAAAATATTGAAAATAGGTATAGGACATATTTAACAAAAAAGATAACTACTAAAGCACTTAATATGACTATTTAAAAAAAAAAAAAACGTTCAATTTCAAATACACGAGATTTTTTAGCGCAAATTTCCTTCAATTTATCGAACTTTCGCGAACATCTAGTATACATTAGAAGAATTTCCGTACAAAAGTATCTCATGGCATACCTTGTGCAAACGCCATAACAAGTTATTTTATTTTATGCAATGGCATTCTCGAATTATTGGCACCTGAAGACGCACATAGAAATGTTACTTTTTCTTCTTAATTGTAAATATCTTGAAAACTATTGGCTCTAGCTGCTAAGTATTCTTAATAAAAAATATACCAAATTTAACGTATAGTCAAAAATTAGACATAAATATAGGTCCTTCAATTAAAAACAATTTATTTTTTGTACCTGCCATTTACAGAACATTCTGTATTATTAAGTCTACACATTTTTAGAATGAGCAGCAATAGCGATCCTATCAACCCCAGCATTTGAATATTTTATTATATTCACTATTTATGAGCAAATGTACTTTGTCAGATCGTTGACTCAACCGGTTTATATATATAACGGGTGTTCAGAAACATTCGAAGTCAAGTGGGCTCTGAACAAAAAATCGTATATCTTTACTTAAGTATCTGATTTGTAATAATTATTAAATGTCAACTGTTGTCTGTCAAAAATCAATCTATCTAGAACTACTTTGACTTCGAATGTTTCTGAACACCCGTTATATATAACAAGTGTTCATTTGAAAAGTCAGTCTAGTAGCATGTGATTTACTGAGAACATTTTGAAGTATGTCGTAAATTAAAATTTATTACTTAACGACTACGAAGTCGTATATTTTGACAGTTTCATACATACAAATAAATAACAAATAATAGGTATTTATTGAAAACTATAACAAATGTTGAAAATGTTGTCCTTCAAGATCAATGCACTTTAAAATCCTCTGTTCAAAATTTCTGATGATATTCTGTAACATTACTGGATTGTTATTAATTTCCATGCATTTCTGTTCGATTCTCTGTAGCATATCATTCAACTTCAATATAGGTGTTCGAAATATGTTATTTTTTAGATAAGGCCACAAAAAGAAGTTGCAAGGTGTTAAATCGCATGAACGTGCAGGCCAGGCAATTTCAGTATTTCGACTAATTATACGCTCATCAAAAAATTCTCTTAAATAATCCAAAGAATCTGCAGTACAGTGACAAGGTGCTAGTCTTGTTGGAAATATGCATTTTGAAGTTCATCATCATGCAACTGATTGACAAATGGTTCTAAAATTTCCGTACGGTACCTTTGAGCAGTTAACGTTCCCTGAAAAAATATTGGTCCAATGATTCGCCTTTGGCTTATCGCTGCCCAAATACCAATTTTCTCTGGATGTAGTGATTCTTCATTAATTACATGTGAAAAGTCTTTCTTTGGACACTGTGGTTAAGTAAAATCTTAAAAAAAGGTATATAACCCCTTACCACAATTATTAATCGTATCCTAAATACGTATTTCGACAACTAAGTTGTCATCATCAGTAGGTAAAACCACTAATCAAGGTGTCGCACATGGGGCACAGTAAAGCTAGCACAACTGCTTACGCAACAACTTTACACAGCGTCCACGTATACACCTTGTATACGTGGACGCTGTGTAAAGTTGTTGCGTAAGCAGTTGGTGTTTATATAATGGTCAGATATGCGGAAGGTTAGTTTAATCTGTTCTCGGACACGTGTTTTTTTATTTTTTGTATATATTCATTTTTGTGTGTTTATATTGTGAGTATACGGGGTGTTCATATAATAGGCAGATATATTGTCGAGAGGGTTACTACAACACACTACAATATGAATCACCAAAACCAATGAACCAATGAAAACAACCCTCAAACTATTTATAAATATGTCCCAATACCTTATATAAACAACCTGTCAGAAAAAGTAAACAAAATCTTACCACCATATAAATTAAAAGACAAAATACCATCATTAAAGAAAACACGTTATTTATAAGATTCCATGCAACGACTGCAAAGGCGTAATACATTGGCCAAACAACGCAATATCTACAAGAACGCTTAAATGGACACAAATTTTCAAGCAATAGTACAGCCCTAAAAAATATATATAACACAAACAAAACACTTTCAATTTCGATAAAACTTCAATAATTACATCAGAAAAAAATTGCAAGGCAAGAAATATATTAGAAAGCATTCATATACAAAAACAAAAATTCCATTAAATGACAGAACAGATATAAACAACCTCTCGGCAATATATCTGCCCATTATATAAACACCCCCGTATACTCACAATATAAACACACAAAAATGAATTAAAAAAAAACATGTCCGAGAACAGATTATACTAACCCCCCGCATGTGGGACACTATCTACATACCACCCGTCAAAAAACGATAATAAAGAGACGTTCCAAACACGGTCACCAAGAACTTTAAGTTTTATTTTGAAAATAAAAACCAGACAATAAGTATAACACAGTTAGTCATAGTTGAAATGTAATCAAACAATACAATATAACGTTTAATATAACACTACTTACACCTTTCCAAAATTTAAATAAATATTTCAGTTGGCTCTATATATAGAACCGAAACGAAACGAAATTAAATATTGTTTTAATTACCCGGCCGCCATTCCCAAAAACACTTATTCTATATTATCTATATATATATATATATATATATATATATATATATACATATATATATATATATATATATATATATATATACATATATATATATATATATATATATATATATATATATATACATATATATATATATATATATATATACATATATATATATATAATTCCAAAATCTTTTTGAACAAACAGATATGTCACTTTTATAATTTTCCGAATTAATAGTTACATACTTATATTTCGTATGCTAATTTATTAATAAATGTTTACTATTATATTTTACTTTAGTAGCTGTTAGGATTTACGAGAGAGGTTCGGTATTAAAAGTACAGGTATCGTTATACAAACTGCGTATGTATTGGCAATTTAGCTCCCGGGAAGCAAACATATATGGCATGTACAATAGCAGAATATTCCAAGTAGCAGGTGCCTGGAGTTATCAGATTTTTGTAAGTCGAAGCAATTAATAAGACCGAAATATATTGCAGATTTCAAGGCGTGTATGCAACGTTTTAATTTTAAATTTAATGCTAAAAATTTAAAGATGGACGAATGGAGTTGAATGATGATCAAGAGAAGAAACGAGGCAGACCTAGGATCTTACAAATGCAGGACAACTGCAATATTGTTGAAATCACTGGCATTCTTAACAGTTGTGTTCATGAAATCATATGCGACTTAAACTTCCGCAAAGTTCTGGCGTGCTGGGTGACGAAAATGCTTTCCAAGTGCTTCTCTATAACATCTCACCTGATACCACCAGAAATGGAATTCTTTAATTGCATGTATCATTATCTGGGATGAAACCTGGGTTTATGGGTTCACCCCAAAGACAAAATAACAGTCCATGATATCGAAAAATCCAGCTTCTCCAGTTACGAAAAAATTCAAAGCTCAGACATCTGCTCGAAAAATTATGGCCACCGTATTCTGGGATAGTGAAGGCCTACTGCTGAACGAATTTACTGAAACGCGGAGATAGAGACAGTATTCGGAAAAATGAAATGCAAACTCTTTGTGCGAGTCGTGCATTGGGACGTAGTAAGGGATAAATTCAGAAAATCACATTGTTGAACATGTTTATAATGGTTTGTATTTCACTAAATTAAGGCAAATAGAAGTAAAATAAAACGCAAAGTTTCGTGTAACATGTTTAATTAAAATGTCTTACCTTACCTACTAGCTAATAGCGTACTAACATCACATTAAGGGGATGACTGAATAAGATTATTAGCTACACTTAACGGTAGAAAGGCTTAGGATTAAGTAAAACTAATTTGGATAATTAACTGAATTATTGGCAAATAATATTTATACTAATCTCTTTCTCATTATAATCACTTTGTAAACTTTCTATATGTACAAAAGAACAGTATATTCTTCAACGAGCGTAGGCGAGTGTTGTAATAACATTATTTAATAGTCGTGGAGAAAAGAATATTATTAATACTAATATTATTGGAAATAACAATGAAAATAATAATTACAATAAGAAATAATACATAAATACTCAAAAATAATTATAGGAGAAAACAATAATGAACAATAACTAAGTTTCAAAAAAATTACGGTAAATTATACATATAATTATATAAAAAGTTATGCAGAATCACTATCACTGACTTCCTCTTCGCTCTCCGATTCAGATACTTCACCCAAATTAATAATGAACTGGTCTGTAACTTCGTCTATGAGAGGTTCCGCTTCCAAAAACTTTTGCTCCCACTCTATCGCGTGGTCACAACATTTATTCCATTCAGCAGCACTAAATTCATCAAAAAAGTTATCACATAACTGTTGAACATATCTAATAGTGAATGATAGATTTTTTTGTGCCACATATTGTTTAAGAGATGCCCATACTAACTCAATCGGATTTAAATCTGGGTGGTATGGCGGTAATCGCAAAACACTATGGCCACGTTGTGTTAACATTTCATCTATCTCGAACGTTTTAAATGTTGGCTTATGTACTTTAATAATATTATATAAATCGGGCTTGAGCATGTTATTGTCGAAGTAAATATTTTTAGACCTTAACCAGTCTATCATAACTGATTTCCTGCTATTAGAATTCGGTGGTTTATCTTTTTGGACATTATGATAAGGAGCATTGTCAATTACTAGGACAGACTTTGGAGGCAGGTTTGGAATTAATTTTTCTAACAACCATTTTTTGTAATTTTCATAATTCATCTCGTGATGATAATCTCCCGTTGTGGTATTAGACTTAAAAATCAATTTAGCATTCGGAATGAATCCCGTCTCGCAGCCAGCATGAACAATAATTAGTCTTAGACCTTTTGATATAGGCCTTGCTAATCCTTCATTGGAATTGTCACTCCAACAAGTAGCCACGGTATGAGAACTGTGGACGTAAGTTTCATCCATATATATAATCGGTCTTTTTTCATTTCTGTAGCTTTGAATGGTACGCAAATAAGACACTCTTAACTGACGAATGTCGTGCTTTTCCATTAACAACTTTCTGTTGGTTTTTGTTTTTCTCCAACGAAAGCCCATATCTTTTACTACTTTCCGAAGAGAATCCATTGCATCCAGTGTATCCTGTTTTTTTAAATTTTCATTAGAATGTTTGGCATTGTAGGCACAATTTTGTCAACAGTAAAGGTATTTAAAATTGTTCTACGCAGCACACCTTTATCTGCATCGTCTAAGTCGGTTTTGGGCTTGGTTTTTTTTTTTTTTTCTTTGGCGATGTAAAAGATGAACCGGCACCTGCGTTTATTTCACTTTTTTCTTTAACAATCCGTCTAATACTTCTCTCAGAAACACCCGTTGCGGCAATAACGCGTTCATATAATTGATTCAGTGGAATTTTGAGTACCCCTGAAGTTTTTTCTTCTTGCATATATTTAAATACATTTGAGATCACTTCACGAGTTTGACTGTGTAAAACACATTTATTTAATTTACTTTTAACTCCATTACTCACTACCTTAATACGGCACTGCACTACTCTGTTTATCTCTGTTTCGTGCGGATCTCGAGGGCGGTACTTCTAACCGGCCACATGAAAATCGGTCTGCTGTATTTTTTGAGCTTTGTATATTATAGTAGACTTAGATAGTCGGCGATCTAAGGTCAGTTTACATCTCTTACATGTTTTGGAAACTACTGCCTTTTTCAAAAAATTTTAAATTATAAATGCCAGTATATTCATGCCATATTCATATATGTGAAATTGTAATGGATAAGAATGACATTATTTAAAAATACATTCACCTTAGCATTCCTCAAGAGCTTGATGCAAATCTATATGTTATTTAAATATCTGCACACTGGCTGTCCCGACTTTAGATCCGGGACTAGGCTGTCAGAGTAGGTTTTCGTGGTTTTCCTTCTTGTTCTAGGCGAATGCCAACAGTTGAACATCTTAAGTCGCTCCACAGGCGTAGACATAATAACTCATGGCCAATGCCCTCTGTAATTGGCATCAAGCTGTTGGGGGATGCTAAGGCATGAATTATTATAATTAAACTTGAATGTATTTTTGAATAATTGATTAAAATTCTTTGAAAAAGGCAGTAATTGCCGAAACATGTAAAAGATTATTTAAAATATATACATATTAAAGTAAAACAGATCTTAAATCACCGATTATCTAAATCTACTATATATATTGATTAGTTATTTCTTTCTTTTTTGACCTTTGTATATTATAGGAGATTTTCTATATTCGGCGATTTAAGGTTTGTTTTTAATTGAATATTTATTTATTTAAGATACTTTAACTCTTACATGATTCGGAACTTATAGCCTTTTTCAAAGAGTTTTATTTTTAATATAAACTTTTGCACGATCATCATTTCCATTTCGAAAACACGCAGATAATAGAGAAGGAATAACGCACAATGAAAAGAGAAATTAAGGAAATGATTAATTAGTATTAAATAAGGAAAAAATTCAATTAACAACAGGAAAGACAAAAAATCTTGGTAGTATATGCGAGGGTATATCAAAATATAACGAGAGTGGTTTCTTGTTTAATACTAATTAATAATTTCCTTAATTTCTCTTTTCAATGTGTGTTATTCTATCTCTATTATCTGTGTTTTCGAAATCGATGTATTTACTCTTACTTGGTAAGTACTTGTTTCTCTATACATATTTTGATTCGCGTCTGAAAAATGTTAAGTCAAGATGTCCTCGCTCCATCCTTGGCACTGACGTGATGTACCCCTGACTGCCGATCCCTAGTTACGACAAATGCCTAAACAGCCCCCATAAATACCATACAGTAAAATTTGTCTTCAAAATATTTACGGAACTTACTTTCTGGATAAGCCTCCTTATTATAACAATTAAAACAAGATTTCATATCGTTTAGTTAGACAATATTTACAAGTAAATATAGTATTATCAAGATACATTTTGATTATATTTTTTAATAATGACAGTTTCTGAGAAAAATATTTCACTTTCAATCCAGTAAGAAAGCTTCAATAACAAGCTATTAACAAAATTTTAAGGTATTTTCACCAATAGAATAAAATAGCTTAATTGCACACCATTTGTTGAATTTTCCGGATTATCCATCTGATTATCGTTTGTTTGCAGTGCCACAATAACAATTTATTCCGAATATATAAGGTGGATTCTATATTTTTATATTTTCTTTTAGATGATATAAATTAATAACACAATTTCCTATCTATTCGTTCATATTTTTATTTTCAGTATAAATGCTATGCTAGTTTTCTATTTCTTCAGGTTTTAATATTAAAAAAATAATTAATTAAAAAACAATAAAAGAAAAAACTGATATTACAAAACATTTAGAAATTTATTCACCTTTTTAAGTACTATAATAGTTATTTGTACAACAAGTGATTAAATACTGTAAAGTTTGTCTTTTCGGGTCCTTAAATAAAACTAACAATAACTTTAGACACACACACTATATTAATATTAAAACGTATAACAATATAAAACTAACTATTAACAACAATAAGTACATTTATGTATTCTATATTTATGTAACTATATTTATGTTTACTTCGCGAGACTGTAGGATTCAATGAATGTCCATCCCTTCTTCGACGCGGCTTATATATCGTCGTTCATATGTTCCCGACGCGGGCAGAACGATTGAGAAAATTCTAGTGAGTATGACGCGCTACGTGTCGTAGGATGAGTCATCACATTGCCCCCTTCTTAAGAATGAAGTTTCGTCCCGAAACATGTCAAGTTTTGGTTCCTCAACCCATGGCGAAATCGACAGGTAGGGCCTTTGTTACATTGTGACGTCATATCGAAATAACAGTCCACGGTCTTATCTTGCCTGGATGGACAGGAATATTCAAGCTGGTAACTGCATACCAGAATTTCCATACCAGTATGTCGGAAGATTACTTCCAACATGCTCCTTACAATTCTCCAGTCCAGGCGGTCCAATCCACAACCCAATTTTGGAACTGCTAATTTCAGAATGTCTTGCTGCAACATTTGTTCGCGTAAGTGGGCCAGGGTCTCCCATAAGGCACGATAGGTTGGCTTCAGGTTTGACAGTTCTTTCGTGACCAAATAAAATATGGGCTCTTCTTCATTTAGTATTTGGAGACTCTTCCCAATTGCTGGTCCTTGCTGCCTTAATTTTTCGATTCTGCCAAATCTCTCTTTAAATTCCCTGGCAATTCCTTTGGCCATTCGCAGATCTCGTGCTACGCAATGAGCAAGTGCGTAGTCTTGCGGCACCGTAAACAAATCTTGCTGTTTCTCGATGGTTACCCCAAATCGAGCTTTTCTCGAACCAGAATACTCTTGCATAAAGTCTTCGAAGGTTAGTTCATGGTATTGGCTATCCAATCGGCGCAAGTCAACGGTTTTGTCATTGTCTCCAGAGTATGGGGCTAATCGATTAAATCGATTAATCGACTCTTGGCTTAGTGTGAGGTGTTCGCCTGATGCGGTATATTACATCGTTGATCCGCTTCAACACCTCGTATGGCCCCTCCCAATTCTTTTGAAGTTTTGGGGATAGGCCCCGTCGGCGTTGTGGATTATATAGCCAAACCCGATCGCCTTCATGGTAACCACTCTTCTCGGCGTTGATGTCATAGCTCTCCTTCATTCTGTCACTAGCATCTTGGATATTGTGTCTGACTTGTTCATGTATATTATCTAGTCGTCGTCTGAGCGTGCTGACATAATCTTCTCCGGCAAGATCTTCACCAGGCTTGCTCCCAAAGTTTAAATCACAGGGCAATCGGAGTTCCCTCCCGAATAGCACGTTTGCTGGTGATTGGCCAGTTGTCTCTTGAACGGAGGCCCGATACGCCATTAGAAATAATGGTAAGTGCTCGTCCCAATCTCTCTGGTGTTCGGAGACCACTCTGGATAAGTGTCTGATCATGGTCTTGTTCATTCGCTCTACCATCCCATCTGATTGTGGATGCAAGGAAGTTGTTCTCGTCTTCCGTATGCCCAAAAGTCCACACATCTTTTCGAATAGACTGACTCAAAATTCCGACCTTGATCGGAATGAAGTTCCGATCAAGGTCCTTCACAATCACGTCCTTCCTTCACAATCACGTCTGCTACAGTTCCAGCTTCTTGATTTGGTAGAGCATATGCTTCAACCCATTTGGTAAAGTAATCCATGACCACTATTATGTATTTATTTCCTTTGTCGCTTTCTGGAAAAGGACCGGCGGCGCCTATGGCGATCCTTTCAAATGGGCTTCCTACATTGTATTGCCGCATGGGTGCACGTCGACGCCTCTGGGGACCATTGCTTCCGGCGCAATTTGCACACTTTCGGCACCATTCTTTCACATCTCGTGAACAATTCACCCAGTAAAATCTCTGGCGCACCTTCTCCCGTGTTTTATGAACTCCAAAATGTCCCCCAGAAGCACCATTATGGAGTTCTCGCAATACCTCTGGTATTTTTTTCTTGGGAACCGCCATTTGCATCTTGCGCTCACTTCCATCGTGATTTTCGACCTCACGTCTCAGGAGATCGTCATCCATGGTTAAGGAATCCCATTGTGCCCAGTAGGACTTCAATTCTCGTGAATGGGGAGCAATTTCTTGCCAGGTTGGTCTTTGCCCATTTTTCTTCCAAGCCCTGAGGACTGCAAGATCCGGATCAGCTTCCTGATCTGCGCGCAAATTGTCAGGTTGCCATTGGTCATCAACCACGGTGGTTCGAAGAGCGTTGGCCGATTTGTCTTCGATTCTGTTGCAATATCGACAGTCTTCTGGACAGGGCATCTGCATTTTGATGTTTAAGGCCTGCTCTGTGTTCAATATCGAAGTCATACTCCTGTAGCCTCTCAATCCATCTAGCTACTTGACCCTCTGGGTTCTTAAATTGCAAGAGCCACTTTAAGGCGGCGTGATCAGTGCGGATCAGGAACTTCTGCCCATACAGGTACTTGTAAAAGTGCTCAATGGTCTTAACTACTGCCAATAGTTCTCTCCTGGTTGCGCAGTAGTTCCTCTCCGGTTTGGACAGGGTCTTGCTGAAGTATCCAATGACCTTTTCTTGTCCATCTTGGATTTGAGAGAGCACGTCAAATTATCCCGACGTTACTGGCATCCGTATCCAGAACAAACCTCCCAGATGGCAGTGGATAGTTTAAAACAGGTGCACTGATCAACGTACCTTTTAACAACTCAAAGGCCGCTTGGCATTCGTTGTTCCAAATGAATGCTCGATTTTCTGTTAGGCGCGTAAGTGGTTTTGCAATGTTGGAGAATCCAGGAACGTAGCGTCGATAATATGTGCATAACCCCCAAAAGCTTCTTAGCTGATGTTTGTCTTTGGATACCGGCCATTTTTCCACAGCTTTTACTTTTTCGGGATCCACAGCAACTCCTTTTCTGGAAACCACATGTCCAAGGTAATTTACCTCCTTCCGGAAGAGGTGACACTTCTTTGGACTTAATCTCAGGTTGGCATCTCTCAACCTCTGGAATACTACTTCCAAATTTTTCATGTGATCTTAAAAGGTCTTCCCTACCACAATCACATCATCGAGATATACCAGGCAGGTGTTCCAAGACAGTCCCCTCAGTACAGTGTCCATGAGTCGCTCAAAAGTAGCTAGGGCGTTACACAGTCCAAATGGCATGACTGTAAATTGCCACAGTCCTGTACCTAAACTGAAGGCAGTCTTCTCTTTGTCATTGGGATCCATTCCCACTTGCCAATAACCGCTCTTTAAGTCGAGAGTGGAGAACCATTTTGCTCCTGCCAAGGTGTCTAGCGTATCGTCTATTCTTGGGAGAGGATAGCTATCCTTTTTGGTCACACTATTTAAACGACGATAGTCCACACAGAATCTGGTAGATCCATCCTTCTTCCTGACAAGGACCACTGGTGAAGCCCATGGACTATTCGATGGTTCAATTACTCCTTGGCCTTCCATATCTTGTATAATTTGCTTGGCTTCCTCACGTTTTGCCAGAGGTAACCTTCTTGGTCCTTGTCGAATTGGACTTGCATCGCTGGTATTTATTTTGTGCATTACAATATTGGTTCTTCCTTTCGTACCAGTTTCAGTTTCAAAGACGTCTTCATAATGTTTGATTAAATCCTTAACTTGGCTTTGTTCCTTCTTGCTCAATCCTTGACAGGCGGAGTCGATTATCTTGGACAATTTCTCAGGAACCTGCACGAATCCATTCTTCTTCGCCTCTATGCGATGAACGACGGCCGACACTGGCGAACACCACCCCAGAATAGTACCCTTCTTCAATGAAACAGGGTAATGGTTCACATTCATTACCCTTATCGGTACAGTCTTCTGAGTCTTAACCAGCATTTTGGCAACTACTATTCCTCGGCCCACCTCGTCATCATCAGCCTTTGGTTCCAACATTGTAACATTCCCGTCCAAATAATCACCTTCCATACACGCCGTCAAAAATGTCTCACTTCTTGCATCCAGAACAACATGCTCTGCAGTAATTACTTGTACATTCCCACAATCTTTCCCATGAAGAAACAATTCCTCATTATTTATTTTTAAAGTGCCTTCTTTCATGTTTAACTTTCGTGTTCATGATGTCTAATCCCAAGATTATTTGTTCTTCTATGTCGGCTACGAGAACACGATGTCGGATTGATGTTGGTCCTATGATAAAGTTGACATCTACTTCACCTGCCACAGAAGCTGCTTCTCCTGTTGCTGTCCTAAGTCTCCATTTGCTAGAAAATAACTTTTTATTTCTGGGAATTAAATCGGGTCGCACGATGGTTTTCGTCGATCCAGTACCTAGCAAGCAAACATAGGTCCTTTTTTCCATAACAGCGTCCACATACAGGACGTTGGTTTGATGTTGCAAGGATGCGACTTGGCCAGGCGTCCTTGGGGCTTCCTGATGCTGGATCGATGATTGCCCCCGCTCATCGACCCGCTTTAGTTTTCCTGCTGCTCAGACGATGCTTTCTTGGCCACCTTACCACATTTACTCCGAACGTGACCAATCTCTCCACAGTTCCAGCATCGCAGTACTCTTTTATTTGATTTGATCTGGTTTAGAACTCTACTAACCACCTGCTCCATGAACTCCTCATTTTCCTGCTTGTCGACAGTGCAGACACGAGCATGGTTCCTAGAGGCTTGTTTTGCAGTCTCAAACTCAAGCGCGTGCGCCAAAGCATCGATCAAGGTTTTCGGTCTTGCCAACCTTAATGCTTGCTGCGTATCAATATCCCGGAGACCATCTATGAACGTCTGGACAGCTAGGTGTTCCATGAAATTATCTGGCGCCATCGGATATGCAAGTCGAACTAGACGAGCAATATCTGCCTCAATTTCCTGAAGATTCTCGCCTTTCTTCTGTGATCGATTCTTCAGTTGGGTATGGTATACTTGCTCCAAATGCGCATGGCCATATCTCATCTCCAAGCGTTTAATGAGTTGAGAATAATCTTTACGTTCCTCAGGAGGCAATGTCTGCAAAATATCACTAGCATCACCCCTCAATGCTATGACTAAAGCAGTCGCCTTCTCGGCAGAAGACCATGCGTTTGCTTCTGCTGCCGCTTCGAATTGCGTCAGGTAAGTTGCCCATGACGTCTTTCCATCAAAGGTTGGTGGCTTGATTCTGGTCTTTGAAATAGCCACAAGTTCTTCTTTTATTTCGATGGGCCGCGGTATGACTTCTTTGTTGACCTGCTTGGGATCAAAATGACTCGTGGTAGTGGGTAATTTCATCTCAATCATTATTGCCTCTAAAGGCTAGAATGTTCTCCAATTTTCTCTTCTACAGCTATGAAAACCTCTTCTTTTAACGCTTCTGATTTTTCCGCTAATCGCTGTTCTAGCACTTTCTCCACTTGTTCCAGATTTTTTTCGAAGTTTCTAGAATTTTCTAGTAATTTCTTTTCCATTTCTTGCATTTGTATTTGCGCATTCTCTATTAATCGTTGTTCCATATTTTTCGCGCTATCCAGATTCTTCTGTTCCATTTGTTCTAGAGTTTTCGCTAAGTTTCCAGAAGTTTCCAGGTTCTTCTGCTCCATTTGTTGCATTTGAGTTTGTGAATCTATCAGACGCTGTTCCAAATTTTTCGCACTATCTAGATTGTTCTGTTCCATTTGCTTCATTTGAATTAACAGCATATTCACGTCAGCATCTCCACCTGGAACTTGAAAGACATAATTCTCGGGATCCTCGCCTGCTTGTATCAACACATTGCGAAGCCGTTGCTGGAGGATCGACTTTTTGCCAGTTGTATCCTCATCCCTTTCTTCTAATTCTCGTTTTAACTCGGACACTTTTAATTCAGTCAGTTTCATTCTGTTGGCCATCACGATATTTAAAATAACGTCTTTCCGCACTGTATATTTATTTAAACGAATACTTAATTAACACTTAATTGTCAACTTAGTTTATTTTTTTATTAATTAGTCCACACCTGAATACCACTGTAAAGTTTGTCTTTTCGGGTCCTTAAATAAAACTAACAATAACTTTAGACACACACACTATATTAATATTAAAACGTATAACAATATAAAACTAACTATTAACAACAATAAGTACATTTATGTATTCTATATTTATGTAACTATATTTATGTTTACTTCGCGAGACTGTAGGATTCAATGAATGTCCATCACTTCTTCGACGCGGCTTATATATCGTCGTTCATATGTTCCCGACGCGGGCAGAACGATTGAGAAAATTCTAGTGAGTATGACGCGCTACGTGTCGTAGGATGAGTCATCACAATACATTTTTTATCCACCTGCAGAATGTTTTGTTCATAAGGGCGAAGCGCAGCGCAGCCCGAGTGGACAAAACATTCTGCGTGTGGATAAATTGTCTTTAATCACGAATTGTATACGATATTTTTCCAATACCTACGGAAATTAAATTAGAATAATTTTTATTAAATTTTACGGTTTAGATCAATAGATCTTTATGGTCCCGTTACTCCATGCTAAGGGCGATGTTACCCTTGAAGGAAAATATTGATATAGCTAAGTAAGTACCAGATTTATTTAACTTGCGTTAACTTTTTGATTTCATTTAGATGTCAAAATAGACAATTATTAAAAATTCTAATTATTTGTAGGTATTTAATTAAAACTTTGTGTGTTTTTGAAGAAACAGACGTCGGAATATAAACCAAAGAAATCAAAAACATTAGATAGGGATGACATTACGATGCTTCTGATTAGGTGTATTTATTTACAAAGGTGAGAATTTTAGAAGCTTTCCTCTATTTCACATTAGTTTGATGTTTTTCATTTGGTTGTTACGATTAGGGGCTTGTCAGGCAGATGCAGAATGGATGAGCTGCACAAGATGAGTATTGACGTCATTGAAGATAACGACTTTGTTCTTGTAGTAAAAATTCCAAATAGAAAAACAAAGAAGGGACGTATCTTTACCGTAATCAGTGAAGGATTTGGTGTAAATGTTCTCGGACTCTACCTCAAATATAGAAACCTTGATCCAAGCCTTTTCTGCGAATACGAGTAATAATTGTACAAATCTAATAACGACAACATGTTCAGATGACAGTGGTGGCACTAAGGATGATATTGTAAAAAGCGCTGGTGTTGTAAGTGTTGGTCAAATGTTAAATAGTACTGTTAATGTTTACATAAATTAAACAAATTTTTGTAAATTGTAATCATAAATTGTTACTTAACAAATTTTCTTTTAACAAAATAACTTTATTCATTAGTGGATAAAATAATACTTTATCCATTGTCGAGGTTAAAGTTTTTTTCTCGCAACGAGAAATGTGTGGTTAAATAATCATTTTAACCAGGTATTGGAAAAAATATTTTTTCCCATAAACATTATTATCTTTTTTGTCAGTCCTTTATTGTAATTTGTTTCCGTTTCAATTATTTCGACTTTGTCAAATTTGAAAGCATACATTTTTAAAACTATGCTGTGTTAAGGCCATGGCATTAATGTTGTTAGTTCTAATGTTATATTCTTTTGTGTAGTTCTTGTTTTCTTTGGTCTATGTACACTCCTTCACAATTGCTATAGGGGATTTTTTACATTACATGTGTTTTGTTTTCTGCTTTGATTTTTTGTGTTGGTAAAATATTGTTTATTGCAATTGTTTGGTTTCAGTGCTGTTCTTGTTATAGTGTTTTTGAAATTTCTTTGATAGGTTCAATATATATTCTATTGATACGTACTTAGTTTCATTGTTATTTGTATTTTATGCTTCATTATTTTTCTTTGCACTGTTATAATTTTATGTATTCTTTTTTTCATTTTTCTGTTTTTTAAATACCTATATAGTTTGAAAATGTACAACACCTACCTATTAAGTTATTGATAACGCTGATCTTATACGAGGGCGATTCGTAAAGTTCCGTTTCCGCCTAGTGAGCAGAGGAGTGGGGTCGCTCTAACTCGCTGACGAGGAAACCTTTGAGAGACGCCAAACTTTTTCTGTGCGAAACGTCATAGTCACTGTCTTTTTGGATAAGAAAGCGTCCTTCTTGTAGACTTTATGGAGCGAGGGACCACGATAAACACTGACGTCTACTGTGAAGTTTTTAAGAAGCTCAGAAGAGCTATTCAAGTATGGTTATCGTTTTTATTTATGCCAACGCCCGCTCGCATGGTAGGCCTACTGGACAGTTTTTGGTGGGAAGTGTTTGAGCAGTCTCCTTGCACCCGTAATTTGGCTCCTAACGATTGCCATCTCTTCCCTACCTGAAGAAATGGTTTGGGAGCCAACGGTTTAAGAGCGATGAAGAGTTGCAGCGCAATGTTACAGCATGGCTTAATTCACAGGCGGTAGAGTTCTATGAAGAGGGTATTAAAAAGCTGATTCATCGTTATGTGTCAATTTTAATTGCAACTATGTAGGAAAATAACTGAAAGTAGTAGCTTTAAGTTGTATATAATAAAAACCTCTTCATGTATTGGTGTTTTTTTAAATAACCAAACGAATCGCCTTCGTATTTTAAAGGTACGTTTGTATTAAAGTTTATGTAACTTTCTGTGTTTGTTTGAAGTACCACTAAGTTATTATGGTGTGTTTTTTTTCTACTCAGTAGTATGTTTAGAAAGCTTAAACTTTCTCGATTGTAATCTGTGATGGAATGATTAAATACGTTCAATAATTTTTGTTTAGGGTTTTCAGGCGTTACTAGTAAAAAGTTATCCATTTTTAGGTTTCAAAAAAAAAAATTTAATTTAATTTTTTATGATTTTTTTTTATTATAAAGTTTGGACCTTGCCATTATGTGAAAACCAATATCATTCAAATGGCCGCCTCGGGATTTGTGGCAACACTCGATCCGTTTGAGCTAATCTTGGACCACTTTTCGGCACAATTCGGCCATCAGCTGACGAATGCTGTTAGAGGATTATTCGCATAAACCCGGTCTTTTGCGTAGCCCCACAAAAAACGACGTCAAGTCGCATGATCTCTGTAGCAAATTGACGTCACCAAAACGTGAAATTAGACGGCCAGCAAACTTCTCGCGCAATAGGTCGTGTTGTGCGGCTTGTTGCGCCGTCTTGCTGGAACCACATATAGTCCAAGTCCATATCTTCAGTCGCAGTCCAAAAAAGTCTGTTATCATTCGACCATACCGCTCCGAATTGATCGTAGCCGCTCTTCCCTCGTCATTTTCGAAAACATACGGCCCTATGACGCCTCCAGGCCATAATGCGCATAACACAGTCACTTTTTCTGGATGTAACAGCCTCTCTTCAATTATTTAAGGAGTTTCAGAGCCCCAAATGCGACAATGCTGCTTATTTACGTACCCACCGAGTGAGAAATGTGCGTCATCGTTGAAGAGAATTATTCGAAAAATCTTTATTTATGTCCTTGCTCAAGAATTCATTTGACATATCTCCTGCGTTGTTAATGGTCAGCAGGTTTTAATTGTTGCGTCAACTGGATTTTATACGAATGTAGGTGTAAATTCAGATGCAAAATTCGCCATAATGAGACCCAATTGCTGAGAACGTCGTGGAATCGAAAAATTTGGCTCTTCGGCCACATTTTCACTCACGGCGGCGATGTTTTCAGCAGTGCATACATTACGATGATGCACATGCCTCTGACTATCTAACATGGTCCCCGTCAATTTTTTTCACTATCTTGCCAATTGCTTGCACAGCAGGACGACAACCAAAATCGTTTCTAATTGCGCGAAACGTGGCTACGTTTGAATCCCCACTTTTATAATAGGTTTTAACAATTTTAACGCGTTTTGCAGTTATTATTTGATGTATTTTCGTAAATGGCAAACATTCAACTAAAAACTTGACGCTTCGGTTGACATAAATATTTGACAGCTGTCAAATGAAACCACGAAATGGATAACCCAATATAGTCATATAACGTGTGTTCATTTGAAAAGTCAATTTGGTTACTTTGAAATTTTGATAGAATGAGACGCAAATATATTAGTATGTGTTTGTTGTTCCGTAAACATAAATCCAAATGACATTTGATAATGCCAATCACAAATATCAGTTAGTTGTTATTTATTTGTATGTATGTAGTAAATTCTAATTTACGACATACTTCAAAATGTTCTCAGTAAATCACATGCTACTAGAATGACTTTTCAAATGAACACTTGTTTTATTTTAAGAAGAGGTATTAGCACATATATCTACATATATTAATACTGTCGTTTCTAATTTTACCATAACTAATATTGTTTTTATATTTCTTTTCCGTTTGTTTTATAAGCAAGAGTAATCAGTTTATACAAATATAAAATAAGTTATGGTCTCCACTATTAACAGCAAAAGGATTCCAAGTAAATATTCCTGGCCAAAATCTAAATTAGTTTTTTCGCAATAGGGCAGTACTTAAATATTCAATTTTAAGGGACGAAAAACTAATCGCAGTTTCAATTTTTTTTAAATTTATTCCTCTTAAAATAAAAATAAGACAATCATTTGTTCATAGAACATTTTGGATGAAAATAGTGAATATATTCAAAAGGTTTGGGTTTAATGTTTGAGATGTTCTAATGATGATTTCTTTTGGTCATATTTTTAGTCACTAGATACAGTCACAATTCCTATAGATTCAATAGTTTGAACACATATGTTCAAAATATCAGATTTTTTGCACTATCGATTTTGGAAATTAAACAACAAGTTGCGCGCAGTTGCGTTTAAATTTAGTTTCAATTTGATGTATTTGTGCTTTGTCGATGCTTAATATCGTCAGACATAATAAATATATATTCTATACATTTATATAGTCTTTGGATTATTTAGCTGTTTGCTTGTGTTATTAACTAAATCATCTTACCTTGTATTGACTGTTGTAAATTAGCATAATACTCAGAAAACTCCGTTGATCCTACTCCTTCTCTACTTGAAGAATCTAATAACATCCCAACACTTCCGAGATCCTGATCTAATCCGGGAGTAGTTGGGAACATATGTGATATGTTACCAACATTTATCCTGTATTAGAAAAACACATATTACAGATTACACAATGTTAATGTATAAGTATATACAGAATTGCATGTAACGAGTGTGAGAATTTTTCACGATTTATCATTTCGATTTTTGGTTAGTGAATAGTAAGTATTGGATTTGGTTTTTATTTTTGAATAAATATTGAATAAATTCATAAAAAATGTTAATTAGGCATATTATTGATTTTGTTAAGATGACAAAAATTTCTAGTGATTTATATATTTGAGTGGGTTTGTATTGTCGACCACAAAATAAATGAATTGTATATGCTATATATAAGTTAATTGAATCAAAGACATTTTTTTGACAAGGGCAAATGTAACTCACTAATCAAAATACGAAGAAAATAAACAAAAATAATAATCACGATTACACTACTTTCACATAACCACATGAATTCACTTGGAATAAGCTATAAACCATTACACTGAACAATAAGCGTATATAACCGTAAGTCGTGAAAGCTTCTCTAAATAAAACAATTAAGGACAAAATTTACAGTGTCACATGCCCAGTGTACGATGCATGCCGTAAATTCTTGATATAATAATGCAACAAGGACTTGGGTATCAAACAAAACAAAAGTAACAATAAACAAATGAAATATGTATTTATTGCTTCATGGACATGTTTTTCAGGATCCGATCTTTTTTTGTGTTCATAAGTACCCATCGCCGCTGATCACGCTTGAGGACATATCACTGCTTTCCTTAGAATTAGAATAGGGATCGGAGAGACCTGGTGACGACGGACCACTACTTGAAATAAAACTCGGTGGACCACTCCAGCCTGCGAAGAGAATAATATGTATATATATGTAATGACTATTATCACAATTTGGTTAGTATTAATTTTCATTTTATTATTATAAAGAAGTAAAGTGAGAAAGTATGCTTTTCAGAATTATGTTTTACATTTCCAAGTATTAAAATTAAAACGGTGCTTCTCTAATGTGAATTAGTTCAAATTGGTTTGAACATTTACATCGAGTTGTACTTTTTAGAACGATATAGCTAAAAATGGGTATAAACATATGGAGTGTTGTCAATGTAGTTCCTCAATTCGAACAAACTTTAATATTTGAAAGACTACTAGCATAATAAAACGAAACATAATAATAATAATGTATTATTAAGTTAGTCCTCAATTTTCAATAATTAAAATATACTGCTGAAAGATTAATCTTTATGAAAATCACAATCAACTTGTTGGAGAGAACACACACACACATCTGTTGACGCGTTTTGCTGAAGTCTCAATTAAAATATATTCCCGTTTTTCGACGTGATCGGTCTAGGCGATTAAGAAATACGATAGGTCGAAAAGCAGGACTAAGCTTTCATTACAGAAGATATGCACTACATAAGCAGGAGTTGATTTATCACCACCAAGGTTTGCACTCTTATTCCTCAATTACCGCTTGCATATAAAACGATAGGGGCCCCCTCTTAATATCATCTTTTACACACAGATAGCGATATAAGTACCTGTTGAACGTATTTAAAAGATGATATTAAGATAAATTAAGATACCGGGACTTGACAATAAATAAGGAAAACTATAAATGGAAATTACGGCGTAACAACGAACACTACTTATTTTATTATTTCACTAACATTTTTTTAAATCATTTTTTATTTTATACATGTGTTTATTAAAACGAATTACTATTGTTTGTTCTTTACTTCTTTGATTGAACTTTATAAGTGATTTTTAGGTCGAGCATTCGGATGTAAATTCTTGAAAGAAATAAATAGAAATATATTTATAATTAAATTTTTTTTTTAATTTTAAAATTGCAATATTCCTAAAATCATCACGCAATTAAAAAATTACGTCCCATATTATCTCCATAAAAGTTGTAATAAAGAGTAGGAATTAAACTTTTAAGCTGACGTTTACATTTAACTGTAAATATGTTTTAACATATGTTCAATTGAAAAGTTCAAGTATATCTTAAATACCTTCAGTAATTTACATTTTTGCATTTTTACACAGGCTATATAGATAATAAATAATTGTTAACTTAAATTTACTTTATTAACTCAAAATAACAATAACTATTCCATGCATAATGTTCCATGCATTTCTGTCTAATTCTTTGCTGTGTATAATCTTATTAACTCAATGCAAGTGTTTTAAATATGTTGTTTTTCAAACAAGGCTACAAAAAAGTAATCACGGGGTGTTAAATCACATTGCATATAGGCTAAGGAATTTCTGTATTTCGACATACGATGTAAAGTAATTTGTGTGCTGAAGACACACTTATTTTTGTGAACTACAGGTTGTAAGTCTGTCGCAAGACACTTTCCCTAGATACAAAGCTTATTTTAATGTAATAATTATGTTAGCAATTGAACACTTAATATACAGTATTGATGTTGTTTGCTTCAGTTGCAACGAAGAGCTCATTCTTTTCCTAGAAACTTCCTAGTAAGTAAACTCGGTCGTTCACTGTTAAGGTTGGGCATAAATAATTATAACAAAGCTGGGCAATTTATGAGTTAGTAGAAAGTGACGAACAAATAAAGTAGGTACAGAAGATCTAATATACACGACATGCATAAAAACTGGTACAGGATAACAAACTAATATTTTAAAGATTTGGTTATTAAAAACTTTTCTTAAAAAAATTAGTACTTCTACTGTACAGTGACAAGTTTCCCAACTTGTTGAATATATGCATTTTTAATTTCATTATAATGCAATTGGTCAATAAATCGTTGTAAAATTTCTGTACGATATTTTCGAACAGGTAATATTTCTTGAAAAATATTGGTCCAATTATTCGTCCTTGGCTTAATGTTGCCCTGCAGTTCTTCAACAATTGAATGCGGATTTCAGTACTGCAAACTCTTGTATTTTGTGAATTTAGGTATCCATATCTATGGAACCTCTTTGCAAAAGTTCTTCGTTGTTCATGTTTATAAACTAATTATAAAATTTACAGTCTTCATAGATAATCAATTTCTAAACACTCTTGTACTATTGTAACACGGTATAGATAAAGCTGTAAATCTTTTGGGTTATTTTCCTGTACTCCTTTAAAATTGCCGACAACTTTTGGTGTATGTTTCTTTACTGCTCCACTGCCTGATATTTTTAAAACACCGAAAACGATGCTTTTTATAATCTATAAACGCAATCTTTTAGCCTGGTGAATTTCACTTTTCATAGTGGTCAGTTGTAATTTCATATCAAATTCAAACGTAAAAAATGTGAAATCGAATTGTCATGTGGAAACATTTATAACTAAACATCGAATAATAATAAATAAATTGTCTGCTAAGTAGATGGTTTACATTTAAAATGTTGTAATAAATATAAATATACAATTACGAGGGCGGATTGATATACAGGTGTTCCTTATTCATATGCGAATATTTAACGGTATGAATCTACATGAAAAATAAATGATAGTTTGCTTTAAGCGTGAGTTACATTACACACTTTTTTTTGTACTAAAAACTTGAACAAGTTCTTGTATGTACAATATTTCATACAAGTTTTAATTTATGCTATGTTGAATAGAGGGCACCAAACTTTGAGTGCGTTACCAACATAAAGTAAAAATTCTGTTTGTTTATTATTATATATTTGACGTTTAGATGGATTGTGATTATGTATTAGCTCTTATAGATACAAAAATATTAAAAAATAGAATTCGACAACCGTTATATCGGTGCCCCATATTTTGCTACTGGACATTCTTACATAATTTCTATTAATTTCCAGAACAAAACAAACGCTACGTAACCTGTAATTATTATATGATTTTTATTTAAAATGAACAGTTTGTACAATCGAAATGGTGTATTAATGCGCAAGTCTAGTATGAAACTTGGATGAAAAGTGGGATAGGATCTAGTTATGTAGTTTAGAAACTTTGATGTGTTTCTTCTAAATTACACTATCAAAGATTCGACACGTTCATCTAGTTTGAAAACTTGTCCAAGTTTCTAGACGAAAAAAGTGTAATGTAACTCAGGCTTTATAAACTATGGTCCACAAAAGTTCCATTACGAAAATACAGGGTGTTGGAAAATGGTAGGGCTATGTTTTTTCCAAAATAGAAATTATTTTTGAATTCCCCGTTCAATTTGAAACATAAGAGCTCTCTTGAGTTGTTTTCCTGTAATGCATCATTTTCCAGTTATGGACTTTCAAAATTATTAATTTAATAGGAAAAATTAAACACATTACGAGTTGGTATCAGCGTGTAATGAACAACAACTGACAATATAAAATATTAACATAACACTACAACTAACATGGAACGATTATTACAAAAATTGTTGAAAATAGCCTCCTTCACTTAATACGCATGCTTCCGCCCTCCTTCTCATGGAATTGCGCACTCGTTCAACGTTCCCCGGAGTATCTTTTATTCTATCGGATACTGCAACTATTCTTTCTCTTAATTCCTCTCCAGTGTTAATGCGATTTGTGTACACTAGCGTTATAAGATGGCCCCACAAAAAGAAATCTGCCCTGTTGCGGTCGGGGAACCTTGGTGGACATTTTTGTGGCCCACCGCGGCCAATACAACGATTTGGAAAACAGTTTGTAAATAATTGCAAACCACTACACTGAAATGTGCTGTGCGCCATCGTGTATGTAGCACATACGGTTTCTTATTGCTAGCGGAACATCCTCAAGCAGAAAAGGCAGTTGTGCTTAAAGGAAATTGAGGTATAATTGTCCGTCAAGTCGTCCCGGCAAAAAGAATGGGCCAATAAAGTGGTTACCAATAATTCTTGCCCATACGTTAACCGAAAATTGGCGTTAGAAATGGGTTTCATTTACGGCATAGAGATTTTCTTCCGCCCACAAATTATTGTTATGGAAATTTTGAATGGCATTTCTTGAAAAATTAGCTTTGTCCGTGAACAGCATGTGTGGTTAAAATTGCGGATTTTGTGCAATATTATGAAGATACCACTGACAAAAGGTCACACGCTTTGTAAAATCTCCAAAAAATCCACTAAAATTCTCCAAACAATTTGATGTCAAATATTTTCTAGTTTCTAGGAATCTTTCTCATACTCGTTTCAGAATGTTCTTCGACTTCGTGTAGCACCGCTTCTTCAATGTCAGGTGTTCTAACACTGAGAGGTCTACCTTCAGATGTACCTGTTCGGACACTACCAGTTTCAACAAGACGACGGATTTACATTAGAAAAGGTTCGACTATCTGGCAAAGCACGATTGGGATATCTCTGGTGATAAATACGTCTGGCTAGCTCACCATTACCATCGGCGAGGCCATACACGTAATGCATTTCTGCCATTTCTACATTTGAATATATCACCATTATTAACAAGATTGCAATAATAAAAAAATAAAAAGATAATTAATATCAAACAGATTTGAATGACAGAGACTTACTAACAAATGTTAGATGTAATAAGCAAGTGACATATTCCAGGGCAACTAGATTTATTGCGAAATTGTATTCCTCAATACTTACATTAATTATGTCGGATAATTCAACGATTTTTATTTTTAACTCAAAAACTGCGCATTACAGAAAAACAACTCAAGAGAGCTCTTATATTTAAAATTGAATGGGGAATTAAAAAAATAATTTGTATTTTGGAAAAACCATAGGCGTACCATTTTTTTATTCAAAAATATAAAAGTATGTGCCCGTACGCACGCCACTGTTAAAGCTAAAAAATATTATTATTTTTTTTAAATATGCATATTTATTAACAGTCGATACGTATTAAATTTAGCTGGAATATCCCAAGCGGTTTCGAAAATATTAATTAATTTCCACTTTTTTCCCTAAAACTTTTGGACCTTACTTTATAAAGCAAGCTATCATTTATTTTTCATGTAGATTCACACCCTTAAATATTCGCATATCAATAAGTAACAAACGGTATAAGCTCTCTAATTCCATAAAATAAGAAGAAAAGCCAAAATAACGAAACGAGTCTCAAAATGAAGTAAATTTATTGTACACCTAATACATAATTACTAGAGAACGGACACGCTTACCACATGACGCAAAGCCCAGTGCAGTACTGGCTGTATTTCTAAAATATTTAATTTTATTTATATAATTGGAAAACGAACGGGTGGTGATCTATAAAATTACGAAATACATATTTATTTGTTGAAAAGTTGTATTTATAAAGTTTTTAATTTTAGTTATATAATTGGAAAACATACGGGTGGTGATCTATCTATCTAAAATTACGAAATACATATTTATTAATTAATTTTATTTATATAATTGGAAAACAAACGGGTGGTGATCTATAAAATTACGAAATACATATGTATTTGTTGAAAAGTTGTATTTTTAAAGTTTTTAATTTTATTTCTATAATTGGAACATTTTTATTTGTTCATTTTGTAGTTCAAGTTGAGTAAAGGAGTATTAATATTGACTAGCAATAGTTTCTTCTGTCAATTTTGTTCTCTTTGAATTAAGTACATCCTTATAAATAGAAAACGTCCTTTCTACATCGCAACTAGTTATAGGTGCATACTGGAAATATCTGGAAATACTGGAAATAATTGGAAGATGTTGCTTAAATGAAAAGAAAAGGAATGTACGTGCTATTTCTCTTACGAAATACGATAAACTTATTTATTTTATCTACGTACACGACACCACTGACAAACACGATATTCTCCGAATACAATAGCTGGGTTGTCCATTGTTATCGCTGCGAGACCAGGTGGCCGAGTAAGTCAAACAAATACTTCATTAAATTACGCCGGGATGTACTGAGCGACGTTATACACAATTCCAATTGCCGATTGGGTTTTATGGAAATTGCATCCGTTCTCTAATAATTACATAATTATTTTTCCACATAATCACCAAACGCTGAATCCATTTCTTCATTCTCCGATGAAAAAATTTCTTGTTCTGGTGAAAAATGTTGACCTTTTAATACATCCTTCAAATTTGGGAACACCAAAAATCTGAAGGTGTCAGCCAAATCAAGACTGTATGGGGAGTTCGAACAATTGTGAATTTCAGGCTCGTCATTGTTTTCATCGTTTCGTTGCAGCAATATGATCTGGTGTTGTCGTAGTGCAAGAACAAATTCTTTCTTTCCGGCCTTACTCTACGGATACGATTCTTTAGTTATCGCAAAGTTTTGCAGTATCTTATTGAATTAATCGCTGATCCCTCCGACAGATATTCGGTATGAGCTTCTTTGCATCCCAGAAAATGGAGAGCATGACTTGCTGCTGATGGAACTCTTTTGAATTTTCGTTCACGTGGAAAATCAGGACGACGATATTCTAAACAATCTCGTTACCACAAACTCCTTTCAAACGCTTGTAAATTTGGATAGACGTGTTCGTTACTTTCCAGCGTTAGAAATTCTATCACGGATTGCTTGGTACGCATCTCAGAATTCGAATTCATGATAAATGACATTGTTTCCTAATGACGATACACAGGAAAATCAAACTTTCTGTGTCTTAAACTTGGGCTTGTGCAATAAGATCTTGTCTTGTTCTTTAATATACTATTATCAATTTTGAAGTTTTTTAATTACATGTAATCTATGGTAAAATTTGGAAAGTCTGCTTGAAATTCCTGAATACGATCCTCTACTGAATAAACCTACACATCCCCAATTTTATTATCGCTTCGAAAATAACCTTTGCTTAAAAAATCTCTTGAAAGGCAGAAAGAAAACACGGCCCCTATTAGCAATGTTTTTTTTTAACTAAATGTCATTTTCAATTGAACACATGCTATTTCAAGTAACTTCTATGGTGTTAAGCCTGAAAATTATTTTATATTGTCGATTAAATACAGTATGTAGTCGAATCTAGACAAAATGATATTTGCTACTTATACTAAATACAATTTTAATTCACTTCAAAAAGGCCTATGTTGAAATTCTATAAATAAATATATGTTTTACATTTAAAAGTTTATTTACAACTGATTACAATAAAACTTACTGCTTGTTGGAGACTGAAGTCTTAATGGTTGAGGTTGAGCAACCGTCGAATGCGGAACATTAGACATCATTGAATTCGTTGGTGTTGGCAGAGGCGTTGATGGGTATTTAGGCGGCGTGGACGATGGCGTTTTAAATAGCGGTGCTATTGTCATTTTCTCCAAAAAAGAATCGAGTTGACGTAGTGACAATGCATTATGCAGTGTTTCGAGTGGCCTTATTGGCGGCACTCCACCAAAACCTTCTGCAGCAAAATATACTATCAAGTTTGAAATAAATAATGTTACAAAGGTATTTTTAATAATATAAAATATTATTAAAAAATCTGGTGTGAAGACCACAAATACAGGTTCACTATTAATATTTTTGTGAACGTGTCCGAACATATCCCTCCCCAGAGACGTAGATACGTATTTCGCCTTTCTACACTGCTGTATTTGTGTTCTTCACACCAGATTTTTAATAATATTTTATATTATTAAAAATACCTTTGTATTATACAAAACTGGTGGGTTTACCTACTCATGTAAGTTTCAATTATTCTGATAAATAATGTTCATCTATCATTTGGTGAGACCACAAATAAAATTATTTATTTATCAATAAAAGTAATATCATTTTAATTATAAGAACATAATTTACGTCTGTTTTGTTTATTTTAATTTAAAAAATAGCCTGATTCATTCTTCTTTGTGGATTATTTAGAGCAAGATGGCATAAGTCCAATAGTTTTTTACGTTTAACTGACGACAGTTCCTGTCAATTGAATTAGATTCCCCATATATTTTGTCTATACAGGCTGCTTCATTTTCGGCCCTCACCATGGGGATCTGTCTTATTATTGGAGATAGAGTATAGGTTTAAATTTGGCAAAGTTGTTAAATTTTGTGTTTGTTATAAATCCGTAAAGAAAATAGACCAGTGACAAATGACCTTCGTTATTTAAAAAAAAAACGCGAAAACCCCATTTTCTTCTTTTACCTGTAGCACCGATATTTGGCCTTGTAGAGAAAAAATAAAAACACATCCTTGTGGCCATTTCTAAACCTCTATCCAGTGGTGTACTCTAAATTTTTATACGACGTTTCGTTTCTTTCTGGCCATCATCAACTATCTAATTTCTTATAGGCGCCATATTGGATTTAGACATCTTCAGAAAGAGTTCTTTTTCTGATTTCAACCATGTACCACATGCCGACTATAGTTTTTGACATTAGGTTTTATTTGAAAGAATAAATTATAATATTAAATAAGGTAGCCTTTGGAATTTCAATCTGTCAAACATTTCATTTATTGTTCATTAATAATACAAAAATGTCATACACTAACGAAGAGAAACGAGATATGATAAGTATTTTTTATTCTTCGAAACGAAATTCAACAGTAGCGAGTACAAGATAACAAAAACATTAATAAAAATACATAGAAAAGTAAACAATAAACAATTACAGTAAATGTTCAATTATCTGGCCATCTTCGGTAATGCACAATTGGGCACGCCTTCTGGCATTTTGAACTGCCCTTTGTATAGTTCTTCTAGGAACTGCATCGAAGGCATTTTGAAGTCTGCCTCGTAATTATTCAATGTTTTGTGGCGCATCTACTTTATAAATATTATTTTTATCATATCCCCATAAAAAAAATCTAGCGGACTTAAATCAGGTGATCTCGCAGGCCATTCAACAACTCCCCTATTTCCAATCCAACGGTTTGCAAACTCTTGATTTAAGAAATATCTAACAACAGCTGCATTGTGTGCTGGTGCGCCATCTTGTTGCCACCATAAATATTGTAATTGATTTAATGGGATATTGTCGTCAAGATAGTCAGATACGTATGTACGTAAAATGTTTAAATATCTTTCTCCATTTAAATGTTCTTCATACATAACTGGTCCTAAGAGACGATTTGCCAAAATACCCATCCAAACGTTTATTCCAAAACGATGTTGTGGTCTTCTAGCCCTGTTTTGTCGGGGATTTTGTACTGCCCAATAGTGCTCCGTATTCCTGTTGAACATTCCAGAATTTGTAAATTTTGTTTCATCTGACCAGATGATTTTGCTTAAAAAATTTTCGTCATTTTCTATCCTTCCCAATAAACAATTACAATATTCTAGCCTTCTCAAATTATCTCCAGACAGTAAAGAGTGACTAACATGGATCCTGTATGGTTTAAACCTACTTTTATGTAAAGTTCTCCAAACTCTGGACTGGCACAAATTTAATTCTGACGCTACTTCGCGTGTAGAAATTGATGGATTATTAATTATTTATAAAAATACAAGATTAACATGACATTTGAAAACACGCTTTTAATTTACCATTTGCAAAATATCTTGTCGATTTTCATTTAAATTCCTGTTGTCTTGACCATTACGCGGCTTAGTAAACGATCCATTCTCGACCAAATTTCTGTCGAGATCTAGAAAAATGGTATGATGAGGCTGTTGTCGTTCTGGATATAATTGTAGATATCTTGTACTCGCTACTGTTGAATTTCGGTTCGAAGAATAAAAAATACTTATCATATCTCGTTTCTCTTCGTTAGTGTATGACATTTTTGTATTATTAATGAACAATAAATGAAATGTTTGACAGATTGGAATTCCATAGCTACCTTATTTAATCTTATAATTTATTCTTTCAAATAAAGCCTAATGTCAAAAACTTTAGTCAGTATGTGGTACATGGTTGAAATCAGAAAAAAAAACTCTTTCTGAAGATGTCTAAATCCAATATGGCGCCTATAAGAAATTAGATAGTTGATGATGGCCCTGGATAGAGGTTTAGAAATGACCACACATGTGTTTTTATTTTTTCTCTACAAGGCCAAATGTCGGTGCTACAGGTAAAAGAAGAAAGTGGGGTTTTCGCGTTTTTTTTTTTAATAACGAAGGTCATTTGTCACAGGTCTATTTTCTTTACGGATTTATAACAAACACAAAATTTAACAACTTTGCCAAATTTAAACCTATACTCTATCTCCAATAATAAGCGAGATCCCCATGGTGAGGGCCGAAAATGAATCAGCCTGTATACAAGATATTTTATTCCATTTTTGTTAAGAATTTAGATTTGTGATTAGATGAAACACGTAGTTGGAACTTGCTCCATAGAAATATAAAGCTTTTTAACTTCACCGTTGCCATCCGTTTTAAGATTTAGGCGGAAACTGAAATTGCGATAAATAAAATATTGATACGTGTAAGTGCGTTATTTTGTATATTAATGGCATTTCTCATCTTTCAATATTTTTACATCTTGTGGTAACATAAATGAAATTCCGTGAAATGAATAAATTAATAAAAATATGGAGGTACAAAAGTGATACCTTATTGAAAATTGGACGATATTCTTAGTGTCAGATAGCAAGTCTGGCAAAGTTTGATAAAAAAATCAGCAGACTTGCACAATTAATAAAAGAAAACATATCAGCATCAACTGGGATCGCAATCCAATCATGGCACAAGTGCAGGTATCAGGGGAATATGTCCTAGAAGGAAGAGATCACTGAGTCTGGAGAAATAAAGCGCGCGGGTTTTCGGGCTGTATTGTTTGCAGTCGCAGCTCGCATCGAGAAAACTTGGGAAGTCGGCTGTGCAAATAGAAAAATGAACATTGCAGTAAGTCCTCAACAAACTGGTACAAGACGATACTGTGTCACTGATATGGGTGTTAGGACGTGAGGACATTAAAGGCAATAAGATGGCCGTTGAACTGACCACGGCTCAAAGGAGAACTTTATAGGATCAGAACTTGTATGTGGAATCGCTAAGGATTCCGCTAGAAGGGAGATCTGGTTATGGCTAGAAAGAGAACATAGAAAGAAATGGCTAATACAGCTAATACAAGGTCAATTCCACACTAAGACACTACTATAAGAGCTAGATGCTAGCTAACCTAATTAGAAGTAACAAAAAAGAAATTAAAACTATCACCGGCTTGATAACCGAACATTGTCCTTTAAGGACGCATATATGCAGCATGGTTTTAGTTAGCGAGCCCTGATTTGGAAGATGTGAAAAACAAGAGGGAACTAGCCATCATGTAATATGTACTTGCGAGAAACTGAAGGGTCTCTGACAAAAACATTTCATAGAAAATCTAATGGATCCTACGGGGGTATTCAAATTTCCCCTGAGGAAGATAATGGCTTTTATCGAAGACACAAGACTAAAAGAGTGTAACTGAAAGACCTATTGGGGATCGTATAAAGAGCATTGTGCTCAAGTGCCTGGGCCTACTGGCGTCCAACACTAAAGAATTAGAAGAAGTCCTGAAGATGTCGCTTGCAAGAGTAGGGAAAACGCCGACCAAGGAAGCAGTTGCAAGGACGCGGTTCCAGCCCGGAAGATATCATGAGTAACAACTGCGAAAGCTTACAGGACAGATTAGCTTTAGTTTACTCACATATTTGAAGAAACCTCTGTGTGGTGAAATAATTGAAATCTTTAACATCCGTATGTTTATTGAACTTGAATTTTCATCAAGTATAGGCTGAAATAATTCAATATTATAAATTTGTAGATAAAGTTCTCTATACAGGTTTAAAAATCAAGTGAATCATTATATACTGAAACCGCCGAAATAGTTATGCACGTAAGCAATTACGTATTTATGACGTTCCATGACAACCTTACAATTTTAAATTTATATGAATAATAATACCTATTAATAACCTACATTTTTGTTTTTTATTATTTCGTTAATATAATAGGTGTTAGTAATTATCGGATTGTTTAACTTAACAGAAGTAAGAATTAAGAAATACTGAAAAAAACAAGTCAATCAACGGGAGGAAACGTACAGACGACGTTTCGTTCTAGTTGGAACTTTTCAATGTACGGTATTCCCTCGATGACGGACATTGCTTTTTCATTTCTATACTTTCTGTATATATAGTTAACATTTGGAATTTACTGCAAGTGAGAATTAATGAATATTAAATCACATTCTTACATGTAAATGTCGACTTATTTAATATGTTCGTAACTACAATCCGACAAACTAAGTTTGTACCAGTATGCAGAACACACCCTTTCGCGACAACGAACTTCCTGGTGATTAGGTTAATTAAGAATTAAGAAATACTGAAAAAACAAGTCAATCAACGGGAGGAAACGTACAGACGACGTTTCGTTCTAGTTGGAACTTTTCAATGTACGGTATTCCCTCGATGACGGACATTGCTTTTTCATTTCTATACTTTCTGTATATATATTTAACATTTGGAATTTACTGCAAGTGAGAATTAATGAATATTAAATCACATTCTTACATGTAAATGTCGACATGCCGACAAACTTAGTTTGTCGGATTGTAGTTACGAACGCATTAAATAAGTCGACATTTACATGTAAGAATGTGATTTAATATTCATTAATTCTCACTTGCAGTAAATTCCAAATGTTAACTATATATACAGAAAGTATAGAAATGAAAAAGCAATGTCCGTCATCGAGGGAATACCGTACATTGAAAAGTTCCAAGTAGAACGAAACGTCGTCTGTACGTTTCCTCCCGTTGATTGACTTGTTTTTTCAGTATTTCTTAATTCATAATTAACCTAATCACCAGGAAGTTCGTTGTCGCGAAAGGGTGTGTTCTGCATACTGGTACAAACTTAGTTTGTCGGATTGTAGTTACGAACGCATTAAATAAGTCGACATTTACATGTAAGAATGTGATTTAATATTCATTAATTCTCACTTGCAGTAAATTCCAAATGTTAACTATATATACAGAAAGTATAGAAATGAAAAAGCAATGTCCGTCATCGAGGGAATACCGTACATTGAAAAGTTCCAACTAGAACGAAACGTCGTCTGTACGTTTCCTCCCGTTGATTGACTTGTTTTTTCAGTATTTCTTAATTCTTAATTAACCTAATCACCAGGAAGTTCGTTGTCGCGAAAGGGTGTGTTCTGCATACTGGTACAAACTTAGTTTGTCGGATTGTAGTTACGAACGCATTAAATAAGTCGACATTTACATGTAAGAATGTGATTTAATATTCATTAATTCTCACTTGCAGTAAATTCCAAATGTTAACAGAAGTACATTATATAGTTCTTTTAACAAATTATAAAGAGTCTGTATTTCTTGTAACAAATGTTCATTTGAAAAGTCAATCTAGTGGCATGTGATTTACTGAGAACATTTTGAAGTATGTCGTAAATTAAAATTTACGTCTTAACCTACGAAGTCGTATATTTTGACTAAAGTGAAGTGTTCTAAAGTGAAAGCCATTTTAAAACTAGAAGCAATTTATTTAAACCAGAATCGACGCACGATTATTTTATGCACTAACAGATATTTGTGATTGACATTATCAAATGTCATTTGGATTTACGTTTACGGAACAACAAACACATACTAATATATATGCGTCTTATTCTATCAAAATTTCAAAGTAACCTAGATTGACTTTTCAAATGAACACACGTTATATTGAGAGTAAAATTAGATGTTGTCATTTTGCCATTTTTATTTTCAGTACCGCTAGTGCCGCTGTCATTATACTTGTCATTTTCGTTAATTATTTACCTGCTTTCTATTTAATATTTATCATAGTTATCAGTTCTTTTATGAAATAATTTTGCGATATAGATCTTTATACAATATAAATCTCATACAATTACTCCAGAAGTATGGGACACTACTATTAATCATACCAAAAAAGAGACACAAAAATGCTGGGGCAGAGAAGTGGGATTTGACAAAGACGAAGGCTGAATTAATTATACATTTAGGTGATGATACTGATACCACTTATGATTCAGACCCCGTTTAATTTGTTGTTTCTTTATATACATAATATCAAATTTAATGAGCTACATAATTACTTAAGAATTTTAAAATAAGAAATGCTAACAAGTTTTACTACATTTTAGTGGTTAAACCGTTAAACTATATTATTGTTTATAATTTTCATTATTAGTTACTGTGATCTAAATTTTATATTGCAAATTTGAAATATGTAATATATTTCTGAATGATCTAACGGGTGTTCAAAAACATTCGAAGTTAAAGTAGTCCTTGAAAATATGAAGTCATGTCTGAGATAGATTGATACATTTACTTAATACAATTTTATAGGTTATCAAATTAGTATATTAATACTTAAGTAAAGATATACGATTTTTTGTTCAGAGCCCACTTGACTTCGAATGTTTCTGAACACCCGTTATAATAATAATTACAGTTTATAATTTTCAACATGTCATAATCTAAATTCTATTATATAATTTTGACATGTGTAATACTAGTATAGTTGCCCGAACAATATTTTCATATAAAACCTCATTTTTTTCTTTTCTTCGCAATTCATACGATCAACATAATTACTATACACATATATGTTTCTTCTAGCCTTAAATTTAAAGTTTCAGTTCATACATGAACATAACCTGTAGTATATACAAATTGAAATTAAGGCGGCCTACAACATTGCAAAAAATTGCGTCATACATTAGATATGACGTGCATTAACTGATTCCTCGGTTTCAGTCTATAATGTATTTAACGTCTACATGGATCTTGATTCATGATTGAAAGTACGTTATATTTCAGAGTACTTTATTGAGGCAGATACAGTTTCGTCTGATAATCTCTTTTTAATTATTTTCTGATAACACTAACTACTTCAGTATATTATCATTTTTGGGTATTTACGAGTGGGTACAGTTTCGTCTGATAATCTTTAAGTACTTAATCCTTTTATATTAATTTAGAGGTGTATTTTCAATATTAGTCCTAGTGTAAACAAGAATTTTTGTTATGATACTTTTGATATATTGAACACAAGTTGAATAGGTTATATGTTGAATAGAAAAACCACAATAATTTAAAATTTAATTTATTCGGTTACGAAAGAGAAAAGAAAAAGAATGCGTAGATGGTAAAAGAATTACAAGTCATTTATATATTTCAAAAATACTTAAAAGGAATACTAATGTGAAACTAATTTTACATATTCCAGTGTTCTCAGTTCATTATTATTATATTGTTTTATTTTCTCCTTGATAAAATTTTAAACTTTTTGTGTGTATTTACTTGTCTATGTTTATTTACGATTTGTATTTGTACACAAATTTCAGCTTGATATTGCCGCAAAACAAAAAACAAGGATATTTCGATGTTAGAAATTAAAACTCTTATTTAGATGTGAAATTTAGAGAGAAAATATTGAATTCTCTTCTATACAAGTTTCGACCAAATAGTGTCATAATCTCGGATTTCATATTTTCCAAAGTTTCAAACTCTTCTTTTGTTTTTTTGGGCAAACTCGAAAATTTCTTTTTTCTTTCAACATAAATACTTCGTTTCACCAATTTCTAGTCGCCAATTGTTAATTCACTATTGTCGCATTTTGTTAAGAGCGGCTGCACAATAAGTTCTTCTGTAGCTTTTTAATTTAGGATGCGTATGTTTCAAATTAGAATGGGATATCAAATTATTTTCACCCATAATGTAAGCAGTGGCAGTACATTTTGTTATTCGATATCTTTACTTTCTTCACCACTTGATAGTTGTGCTGCAAAACAGTATCTGAAGTAGTTCACAAACAGTAGTTCTTTACCATGATTACTAACATTTTTTCTCACATTTAAAATTTTCCAGGTTATTTTTAACATGTAGTAACGAGTGATCATTAAAATTTTCGCTCAAGTAAGCCATGTACACAAAAAGTATGTCCTAACTTAAGTTATTAGAAGAGATCTGTCATTATAATTTCAAACGTCATGATTGTTAAAAAATAATTTGAAATGCTGACTTTTATATTAAATATATTTATAATTTTTATACAAAGTAATAGAATATTATAAAAAATGTGTAAAATGTTGACCATTCTCCACCAAGCATAATCGCACTCTATTTCGTAGAGCATTGAAAACATTGATCAGTATTTGCGGTGAGTTATTGATGTGTTCACATTTTTCTATGATTTTATGTCTTAACTCTTGTAGATTATTAATTGGTGTTTCATAAATAATATTCTATATATTTGGCCACACAAAAAAATCCATGACTGTTAAATCACACGATCGTGGTGGATGTGGAATCGCTGTATTTCTACTTATTATCCTATCGCCATAAAATTGTTGTAAAAACTGAATATTTTCAAGTGTAACGTCTCTGTAGAAATGAGGATTTTCACTGGACCACATACGCATATTTTGCGAATTAACATAACCTTTCAAATAAAACCAAGCTTCATCGGTGAAAAAAGTATGATTTAAAATATTGTCTGTCATTGTTTGAATAAACCATTGGCAAAATTGTGTTCTTTTTTCATAATCCGTAGGTAATAGATTTTGTTCAGAAGTTAATTTATATGGATACATGTGCAAGTCCTTTTTTAAATTTTTTTGACATGTTCCATACGAAAGCCCTACTGGTTGCGAAACTCTGCGAATAGATGTTTGAGGAGATTCGTTAATAATTTGTCTGACATTTTCAATTACGCCGCGACTTCTCTTGAGAGGAGGACCGCTTCCTTTTTTCCTTAAAATACTGCCTGTTTGACGAAAAAGATTTACACAATGCATTAGCGTATCACGGAAAGTTTTATAGCTAGGAACAGTATTTGGATAACTCTCTTCAAACTCCTCAAGGCAATTTTCTATTGAATGCTGCCAAATACCATCAATTTTTGAGATGTCAGGAAGTAACATTCTACCATAAACGCTTTATGCATATCATTACAGGCCATTACTTTTTCTTTTGATGAAACTTTATAATATATATTTGACACTGACAGATGTTTGAAATAACATCTTAATGACTAAAGCTACGACATAATTTTTATATACACGGCCAGCTACGAGTGAAAATTTTAATGATCGGTCGTTATTTATCTGAAGCGTAATGTAATGTATCTCTAAGTGGGTACATTGTTCATTGGAATTTACATTAGTGGGGCTAGCGACAGGAGAATACGTTATTTGTTAGATTTTACAAATAATAGGTCTCAACTGCTTAAAATTACGACGAAGGTGTTGATTAGAATATAATGGACAACCATTAGGACAATTTTACTCCTCCCCTTTACCTCCGCCTATCTGTTTTACTGGCCGAACGAAAGTGTATATTATAATTTATGTAAATTTGCTAATCGGAGGAAACTGTAATCGCCACTTTATTGATAATATAACTGATGCATTGGTTCTTAATCGTTCTATGGGTCATTATTCAAAATTAGTAAATATAGTTCTATTGAGTAACATACCGGGTGTCCTTGAAAGAAAAAGACAACGTATGAAAAATGAAAAGATGCAATTATAAAGAATATGAATCCAAAATATTTTCCCCAAATTCTCTTGTAGACAAGAGAAAAAAATGACAAAGGCATTTATAAAATATTTGTCTCGCTACTGCATTTCAGGAAGTGCGACAGACTAGCGAAACAATTGTTCCCCGGTTCAGTCAGTTTCGATAGTTACATGTGTACGTTCGATATCATTTACACATATCTTAATTTTTGATCATTCACTTGCATACAAAATAAAAATATAAACTTTTAGCAGCTGATTTCGTACGTAAATATATTGAGGTTATTGAACCCTTAGCATACAACAGTCTTATCTTCTGTAAGTTCAATAGAGGTATTATTTATAGACATTCTGAGTTCACAGGCGGTATAAAATACAATTTTCAGGGGTTTTTTAATTTTTAAGTTCACGTCGCAAATGACACAATTTTTTAATGATTTTTAGGAGTCATATTATGTATAATTGCATCTTTCTACTTTTCATTGGTTGTCTTTGTTTTCAAGGACAGCCTGTATATTCAATTGAAAGTACGTGACGAATATAACCAACAAAGTAAAGCGCCTGGGTTAACAAATAAAGCAATACGTAATAGTTGAGACTAAGTATGGAGTATAATAATTTTAAAATAAATGAATGTATCTACCTAGTGTTTATAGCAACTTACTGTGTTTTGAATTTTACTAGGCGTGTATGCCTTCATAATTTATTTAATTTTTAGAGACCTGAAATTTTCGGTTATTTTTAGGCATATGAAAAATAAATAATAGGACATGTACATCTTGCATTAAATAATGCAATATTTTCAATAGATTTAAAAATATTTCTGACATGAAATTTAAATCTTGGCAGTTTCTTTGAAAATTATTTTAATATTCATAATTTTAATCATTGTATCTAAACTAATATCTACTAATAAATCACCTGATGTACTAGCTGTACTTGGTATCATATCTCTAAGATTGGGTGCACTGGAACTTCCAGATATGACTGCCGTGGAGAAGAGGGAATTGGCACTTTTCTTGAATGCTATCGGTCCACCAAATCCAAACCCTAGCATCTTGAAATAGCTCATCTGCCCGGCAATGCTGTGACGATGGCGTCTGGTGCCCGCGCAGCCGTTATCTGAATTGGACATGCTCGGATCGGTTATATCGGGAGTTGGATGTAAGAAAGAACGTGTTGCTGATAAACGCAACGGAGGAGAAGAAAAGAAGGATAATAAATTGGTAGGATGCCGTGCGTTTGAATAAAATGAGCAAAGCTTATCATTCCAAAAACTATTGTGTTCTGATATTCCATCGGGTGTATAGAAACTAAAGGGGATTGCTGGTGTTTCGATTACTGACAGATGACGCGTATTTTCTCCGATATCATTACTTTCATTGTCGTTAAGAAAAGCCCGATTTATATTTTCAAACATCGAGATTTTTTCGCGCAATTTTTCGCTTTCTAAGATATTAGGATCTGAATACGACCTATGTTGAGGCCATTTTTTTCCCGATTTCTTTGTTTTGCTTTTCTTTGCATAATTAATTTCTTTATTAGAAAAGTCGGCATCCGAATTTTCGCTTTCCCAATTTACTTCTAAGGAAATGTTATCATCCCCGATACCTAAGTCTTTAAAATATTTAAAGCTAATATCCGAAAGAGGTAATTCATTAGTGCTCATTCGTCCTAAATTTATGCCATCCTGCTTCGAAGTGAAGAGCTTTAGGTTTAGTTCGGTTAACGGAAGTTCATTGGTAGCGTTTTCTATCATTTGAATATCATCGTCCTCGAAACTACTCGAAGTTTTTAGCTTCATTAATTGAGGTATCGGCGAATCTAGTTCGCTATGGGAATCAAAATCAAATGAACCGGATATAGGACTAAGTTGGCTGTATTTAAAAGGCGTACTATCTGCATCATTATTCTCTTTAGGTATAAAAATTTGTGGAGATACAGGTGCATTAGTAGGTGTTACTGACAATTCTGTTTCATAATCCGTTGACGAGTCTTTAGAATCAATATAGTTAATGTATTTACATACAAAAGGATGTTGCGGCAAAAGGTACAGTGAATGTGTTTGTGTGTAAGGGAAATAGGAAAATTGGTGGCCATTTAATGTGCACATAGAATAATAATAGAGAAAAGCATGCGTAAGCAGTGGATTATATAACAGATTGGATAATATAAAAGGTAGTATAGGAAAAATAGAAAAGAAAAGAAACAAAGAATTAATACCGACCGTTCCCATAATACTCAAGCATATAAAGCACTACATTCAAAACAGTAAGATGTTTTAATCTTAAAAAAAGAACAGTATTGCAAACAACATCCACTTTATGTCAATATTACAATTGTAATATTAAAAACCTATTTATTTAAAAAATACTTAAGACCAAATGGAATGGTTTGGTGAAATAATGAAATAATTGCCTTTCTTAATCTTATTGGGTTTAATTATGACTTTCAATTTATTTGTATAAAATTCAATGTTGAGCCTAAGAATACAAAAAACTAATTTATATTATCATATAAATGTATACATCGTTTGTAAAACAATAAATAATATACAGTTCATAAAGTATAAGTTTTCAGTTCAAGGTCAAATTCGAAGCATATGATTCAAATCAGTACTGCGGAGTCAAATGAAGTCATGTATTCAGTCGCGGAAACAACCGTCTGTCATCATAAAATATAAATGTCATGTTTCGCAAACATTGTCAAAATTTCAGTTTTACTTGCAATAGAACCAAAGAAAGCAAATACATAACCTACATGTCAAAATAATGAGTAAAGTGGGAACATGAATAGTTCAAAAGTATTGTTTCTTTTCTAGTTTTATATAAATATTTTCAACACAAGAAAACTGTGCGGAAATTATTACTTCGAACAAATTTTTTTAAATGTTATTTAAAATTATAAACTCACGATAATATTCGATCAAAAATTTATTTAAAAAGAAATATTTCAAGTCAGATATCAATTGTGAAATGCATAGGTATTGAAAAGATCTTTAGGACCGTATTCACTGAAAACGGAATAATGGTTCATTATGAAATGGTCGTTTTAATTATAATGATCATTAAATGAAATAGCACATTCATAAACGTTAGAAAGAATTTTTTAACAGATCAATACGAAATTATCGATCTAGGGAATTTTAACGAAATTATTTGGGAAAAACATACTTCACTGTAATCAAATCACAGCAAATCGCAAAAATGGAGATGTCAAAACGTGTAAAAGGTAAACACTTTTCGGACAGAGAGATTTGTCTCTTGCTGGATATTGTAGAATCACATATCGGTGTAATTGAGAATAAAAAGACCGATGCCATCACATCGAAGGGTAAAACAACAGCATGGGAAGAAATCACACGTAATTTCAATAGCTCTAATAGCGGTCCACATACAACAATTGAAAGTGTTCTATGATAATTTTAAACGAAAAAGTAGGAAAGAACAGGCGGATGATAAGGTTAATTTTTGTAAATTACACAATATAAGTCCATTACTTAATAAATTTAATGTAGGCTAATCTGTACCTCACAGGTAGAGGGATGTTTAGAAAGACTCTAGGAGAAAATGGAGAACGTCTCCAAAGCATGCTGAAGAAGCATTTCGAATGTGATGCCAATAACTTTGACAGTGAATCATGCTATCACAAAAATATAGAGTCTGGTAAAGTTATATGTTTATATTTACGGTGTATTCAACTAGTTGTCATTGTAGATCCTCTATATATTGTAGTAGAAGCTGACAACGATGCTATCATTGAGTTAAGCGAATTAACCAGTATTAGTAAAGAAAATAATCCAAATTGTGTTAATAGTGAATATATATTTGCCAATATAAAAGAGTCGGATCTACTACAAAGTAGTTCACTTGAAACCCAAAATAATGTACCTAGTATATCCGTTTCAAATAACAAAACTAATAAACAAGCATTGTTAATATAAAGTGGTGCATATGAAAATATAAACAATACCACAAAGCTACCTGTAAACAGAAAAAGACAGTATCTTCAAAATAGAACAAGTGCAAGTGACGTATATGCAAATTTAAATGACATTGTTCATAATAGAAAAAAAAAATCAAATGAACAAATTTATTTAAAAAGAAAGTACGAGTTGGCCATTGAAGTTCAAGAACAACAACTTCGAAATGCACAATTGGATGAAAATATTCTTCAAGCAAAATTAAGGTTGTATCATATTACGAGCCTTAGTGAATACAGGGGTGTTAAAAATGTTTGCATTATTAAGAATGACATACCTACCGAAATCATTTTCTTGCACTATATCTGGGTTAAAAAGATTGGGAATGTATTAATTTGATGAATAATTTAGATTTCTACTTAACTTATATATTGTTTATATTTTAAATAAATTTAAATATATTGGAATAGAATGTAAAAGTTATGTTCGTAACTCTTTGAAAAAGAATTAAAACCTTTTGAAAGTTGTAAATATATGTTGTCAAATTAATAAAAGAAACATTTATATAGTCTACATTTAATATTTTATTGTTTCTTAAGAAAATAATGGTATAATAATACAATCCAAATCCATATTATCCTTTATTAGATGAAGATAATATTTAACAAACACATGAGGATTTTCTGATAACTAAATTTGATAATTTTGCAGGTTAGTACACTACCGATAAAAAAAAATCCACCAGTAAGAAAAACAAACTTCATTCAAATAAAAAATGTTGCCTCGAGATCTTTATCATGTAATGTTTCGTTGAACCAGTGGCAGTAATTTCTTCTTAGCTTCATATTATGTGCATGCAAATGATGCACATGATGATTTTTATGGCAATATTAATGTTACTATGTCAATTCTACAAAATATAAATACAAAAATATTTTGCCAAAATAAGATAGTTACCTGATTATTAATGTTTAGAGAAGTAAACTTGATTGTTTCAACCAAATAAAAACTTCGAAAATATTGTATTATTTGCAATATGTTATTTTTAACGTGAATGGGATATATATTACAAAAATAAATGAAAACTAGTCAGTTTCTGATTCTGACTCAGAACTAGAGTCATTTACATTAATTATTATTCGAGCAATCTCTCGAATAATAATTAATATAAATGACTCTAGTTCTGAGTCAGAATCAGAAACTGACTAGTTTTCACTAGGGCAATCTCTGCCCTATCAAGAAATTGCTTGCGCTCGTGCCATTTTTTAATTAAATTTTCCGTATGCCTAACACAATTATACCAAGTATTTTCATTACACTGTTGCAGAGTTTCATTCCACATTTCTTTTACTCATTCATCTGAATAACCATTTCTTCCAATATTTGAATTATAATAATTTTTAACTTTAGCCCAAATCATTTCAATTGCGTTGAAATCACAATGGTAGGGAGGTAACCTTAAAACTTCATGTCCACTTTCTCTTATTATTTCATCTATAATAAATATTTTATCTTTATGATATTTTACTAATTGAATTAACTTGTTTTTAGACATTGCAGGTGAATAGCTTATATCTTTTTTTCTCAACCATTCCATAATTTCTGTTTTTTTGGAGGAGGTATTCGGTTGTTTATTTTGAATAGCATTATGATAAGGAGCATTATCCATTATTATTAGTGATGGTACTTCAAGATTTGGTATAAGCTGATGATTTACCCATTGCTTAAAGGAGTCACCATTCATTTCTCCATGGTAATCACCAGTGATTGCTTTTGATGGAAAAATCAGACTAGCTCCTTTAATGAAGCCATTTTCTGTGCCAGCATGAATAATTATAAACCGTTTACCATCATAGCCTTCGGGTTTCCTAACACTTTTTATATTATCATTTTGCCAGGATTTCATTCTAAAGTTGAATTTAAGTTATTCATATATTCCCTTAAAAACACATTTCTCATGCAGACTATATTTAATTTCTCTGTGAGTGCTCTTCTGTTACATTCTTTCTTGTATTTAAAACCAATATCTTTAAGCAATATTGCTAAAGAAATTGTACTCGTATGAATAATTCTTTCGTTGCCAAAACATTTCTTAGAGTTTTTAAGGTAAGATGTTCTCCTGAAAAATTTGAACATGTAATAAATGTTTACAATATATTAAACACATACTTTCTTTATACATGTCATAAACAGTATTTCAAACTTCCATTTTCGTTGCTTCTGGTAAATCCTTAGTTTTTGGCTTCCTACAAGACCTGTTTTTGCCAGGAGATGATAAGACTGGATTCTGAACGCTACGATGTTTAATAGTGTAGACCGTTCTACTAGAAATATTAAGGGCTTGTGCTACCCTCTAAAATAAAACTAATTTTATAACTGCCTTATGTGATTATGTGAATTACCTTATGAACACGATCGATGGACATAATTGGCCCACCATTCTCTTTTTCTCGTTCAAAATAGGCTGTAAAATTTAATACAAGCTGTTGAGCTTGAGAACCAAGCGGCTTACCAGGCATCTAAGAAATATTCTGTCAAATAAATAGGTTAGAAATGTCAAAGTGATAATCAAACAATTTCGTACTTATTGCCACTAATTGATATTATTATTTATTACCAGTATTGTTCTCAAAAGGACAAATTTTTTAACTTTTTGATGACAAACGAGATATTCAAATTAGATTACTTAACCAAGAAGTCAGAATACCGGAAACAAAGTCAATAAACAACAGTATTAAAATAATTTCACAGCAATCCGAATATCATAAGACTATCTCCTAGACAACCTATCCCTTTTTATTTAATATAATATTTCAAAGACGTACGTCTTAACTTAAAATGACAAACGTGTGTAGTATTACAGCGCGTATTCATGTGTGTTAGAAAGAGATAAAGTACAATTTGCGGTTCCCACTTGGGCAGTACGAACTGAAAACTTATACTTTATGAACTGTACGTGTTTTGTTGCCTAATAATGTATTGGATTAATTACATTCATTCGTCACATGGAAACATATTTGTACAATGTGTTGGAATGAGACTAATTTCAATTTGGAGGATATACCTATTAAAATATAAACTATGACGATATACTATAGTCTATTTTTAAACTAAGAGGAGTAAATGGAAAAGCCACATTTACATTGTAAAAGTTACCAAATCAATATATAAAATTGTTTGAAAGTTTAGTTATAGTCCTTTTACGATAACAGACGAGGCACGTCATAACCGGAAACTTCAGAATTACCTACCTATACAATACTAAACCCAAAAAGAACTGTCTTTCACTATCGTATATCTAGAGATTTCTTCTTTGCAAACGTTCCTATCCTGCGTAACGTTGCCAACTTTTATTTTCGCTACTGTCATTCGTATCTGTCACTTGTGCGCCATTTGTTGTTCTGTATTTTTCGTGTCCCTTTTATTCAGTTTTGTGGTATTATTTGCATTTCATTAGTTCGCAGTTTGTTCTTTAGTTTTCGTGTCCCTTTTATCCAGTTTCGTCGTATTATTCGTATTGTATTAAATATCCACATTTCTACGGTTAATAAGATTTCTTCAATGACTAAACAAGGGATTATTCCATCTAGTCCAAAGAAGAAAAGGGTAAAAAAGAAACCAGTAGTGAACATTGATGATTTTAATCAGTGTGCCATTAGAAACAAAGTTTATAACATGTATAGAGACAGTAAGTATTTATTATCTTCTTTCGAACTGTAACATTAAGTTTCCCTTAAACACATTTTAGAAGAACATATCACCTTATGTACTTTAAACAACGTACTTAAAAGAAGCGATATTTTTAATGGTTGTACTACTTCCCTATGGAAAGTGCTACGAAACATTGGTTTTCACTTCACGAAAGATGATCCTAAACGAGCGTTGATGGAACTGCCTCATATTGCTTTAAAGCGGATCTCTTTTCTACAGCAGTATATACGCATAAAACAAGAACATATATATCAGTTTATATTTCTTGATGAAACCTGGATCTTTCAAGATGGAAGCACTTCAAGAACCTGGCAAGATGAACATGTCAAAACTGTGAAAGCGAAACAAATAGGTGGCAAAAGGTAATCGTTTTTCTTTTTCTTTGTTGCATAAATTTTATTATGTTCTGTTCTAATAGGTATATAATATTACATGCTGGAAACGAAGATGGCTTTATTCCTGGTGCTGAATTAATATTTACATCCAATAACAAAAACTCTGATTATCATGGTGATATGAACCGTGACAATTTTCTGTTTTGGTTAGAAAATCAACTACTACGTAATTTAGAAAATCCTTCTGTGATTGTAATGGATAATGCAAGTTATCACAGTACAATTAAGAATAAGCCTCCAACATCTTCCACAACAAAATTAGAAATTACGAACTGGTTAAATGCAAACTCTATTGATTATGATGCATCAGCGTTAAAGCTACAGTTGCTAGATTTAGTTGAGCGGTTAGTATAATTATTCTTTTTTTTAATAATTACTGGCTATTATTATTTATAGTTTTAAACCACCACCCATTTATGAGGCTGATGAGTTGGCTAATAAATATGGTCACGTTGTGCTCCGTCTACCTCCATATCATTGCATTTTTAATCCTATTGAACTGATATGGGGTATTAGCAAACGCTATTATAATAACCATATTGGCAAATACGGCAGAACAGAAGAAGGCTGCATAAAATTATGGAAGGAAGCGCTCAGTGAAGTAACCCCAACATGTTGGGCAAACAGCATCAAACACACCGAAACAGAAATTAAAAAATGGTGGGATAGAGAAATTGGCTTTGAACGAGAAGATGTAAGGCCTTTAGTTATTAATATAGGCGCAGAAGAAAGCTCAACCGATGACAGCGATTTTGAATAAAAATTATGTTTGTCATTTATATCATGTTATATTAAATTTGCTTTTCTTTATTATAATGTCAATTTATTGTGTATACTGATAATAATATTTATTGAAATAAACGTATTTCTATTTTATTTCGATAGCTTAATTGCTGTTAATAACATGTCTCAATTATGCTAATTGTCAGTTATAATTTACCACGTACATAAAACTATAGTTAGAATGAGAGGCGTTAGGTTTATCTAATTGTTTTAAAAGTATGTAAATTATCGTTATTTCCTAAGTATGAACAAGACCTACGTAACTGTCAACGCGGATTACATGTCAACTGATTTTTAATACATAACCTCTGTGATAGATGTAAACAAAAGATTTGGCAAGAGTGCGTGACGCAAACATGACGTATGTTGATGACGTGCCTCGTCTGTTATCGTAAAAGGACTATAATATTACCAGTAGAAATAAAATTAATTGGCAACGGCCATAGCACGCTGAAAAGACCGGTTCTCGTCCGATCACCGAAGTCAAACAGCATCGGCCGGGGTCGGTACGTGGGTGGGTGACCGCAATTTTTGCATAACGTAATCCTACCTCTGAAGCAACCAATCACGCATAGTAATTTTGGCGCGATTAATTTAAAACGCTCCTCTTAGTTTAAAAATAGACCATAGTGTGATCAAAAACTATAGAAATTGGTTAAATAAAATGCAAGTGTATATTTTTATTTTAAATCTTCAAAGTATTTTATATTATTTCTTCAATCGGTTCCAAGCGGTGTCCACGGAGCGGTCTTTGAACCGTGGAAATACAAAAAGTCACACGGTGCTAAATCAGGAGCGCTTATGCTGAATACCAGGCCATATAGTCTCTAACAAATGATGGTACATAGTACATTGTAGTGATACAGAAACCACCAGTTAATTTTTCATAATTACGATTTCATGCAAATGACGTATAATACTGAAATAATATTCCTTGTTAACAGTTTGGCAGGTTGAAAGAAACTTAACGGCAATCAAAAAACTTAATATGACTTTGATTTTTGAACGACTTGGACGTGTTTTTCTTTCGGTCTTCTTCGCCGTTGGTACCATATTCACTAGATTATCCGATTGTTTCGGCATCGTAATGATAAACTTGGTAGTCAGAAATAATATCTGTACAGATATACACATAAAATCCTAGTTCTATCCAAACGGTCTCTAATTGCCAACCGGCGTTTTTTAACGCGAAATCTTACGTGGTTTTCATCAGTTGATGTGTTTAGGGTGGCTCAGATCGCTCTTCGTATTCAACGTGTTCTGTACCTTCTTTGAATATTTTGGACAACTCTTGTTCTTGATATTCACTCGCCACCGAAACCGTTTTCTAATATTTTTAATCTATCGGTGGCAGAAATTTCGTTTCGCAAACAAAGTTTTATGTAAATTCTTTGCTTAAGAAAAACAAACACGAAAAACATAAAAAAAAACATTTTTTGTGTAGAAAAATGATTGTTGTTTTGTGACTTCATGTAACATTAACAAGAATGACACCAAATTCGGACAGATGTCAAAGAGAGTGTTACTAACCTGGAAAAAATATTGAGTCGAATGCTGTTTAAATAAACCAGTTCCAAAACTTTTTGATTACAGAAGTATATCAATCAATGAAGAATACTAAAATTACTTTCATTAAAAGGTTGAAAAAATTTCCGAAAATAGTATATTAAAAAACAAGTTTCATAAGGCACCATTTTGCAGCACGAGATCAGTTTAGAAAACAAGCCGCCATAGCGGCGAGTTTTCTAAAGAGCGAGTGCGGCAAAAGGCCTTATGAAACGAGTTTTTTATACTATTTTTTCTATTTTGCATTTTTTGCATTAATAAATTGGAATTATTTAATTTGGAAGTTCAGAGTTTAATTTTTATATAAAGCATGCAGTTGGTCACATTGATACTTGACATTGTCAAATTTAAATCTTGCTATCCGCGAAGTATATTATATTACATATTTTTTATTAATTTTCGTTAACATTACTTGATATTTTATTTAAAAATATAAACATGAGTGACTTCAATCTAGTAGCATGTGATTTACCGAGAACATTTTGAAGTATGTCGTAAATTAAAATTTACTACTTAACCTACGAAGTCGTATATTTTGACAGTTTCATACATACAAATAAATAACAAATGTGATTGACATTATCAAATGTCATTTGGATTTACGTTTACGGAACAACAAACACATACTAATATATATGCGTCTTATTCTATCAAAATTTCAAAGTAACCTAGATTGACTTTTCAAATAAACACACGTTATATATATATATATATATATATATATATATATATATATATATCGTGAGTGTAATATGTAATCACGTTGTTTCGAAATGCTTCTGTTCTGAAAAGGACCGGTGCAACGTTTTCATCTTCAGGCGATGATCTTTCTCGAATGCTCTTCTAACTGCAGCCAGTTTCTTTCCAGGACAGCAAGAAATCCAAAACAACGCGATTACCTACGTATATACATATAGTTGATACAGTATTTCTTTGCAGTTCGTACTGCTCAAAGTGCGAACCGCTAATTGTACTTTATCTCTTTCGAACACACATAAATACCACACACGTTAATCATTTTAAGGTATTCTTATGCCTTAAACTACAAAGAAATACTTTATGAACTATATGTATGTATATTCGTTCTTTCCTATCATTACAGCGTAAAAGTCGAGTTATATTGTGATTTATATTACTATATACACAAATTGAAGCGTTATTTAATGAAAAATATGTACTGAATTCAGAAATTTTATTAATTATAAAAAGAAACTACCATTTAAATGATGTACATCTTATTGCTTTTTCTAAGAAAAAAAGACAATAATAGCAAGCCACACTCAACAATTCAATACACCAAACAGTCTAAAATAGTTCTGTATAGGTTTAAATATAGTAAAAAGAGGTTGGAGAAACTAAAGCGACAAGCAAACAAGCGAAGAAAAAAGTATTTATGGAATGTATAGACTCTTCTATTTTATAACATTTTAAAGTAACGCCAAGTTTTAAGCATTACATAATATATGAAATGTCAACAAATACCTTGAAGCGAATATGATATTAGGTAAACTATATATTAAAGACTAGTAATTTCATTTTTAAAGAACTATGGAATATGTTGCAAGATTAGAAAAAAGGGTCACGCAAAATTCGTACATAAATGAAAACAATTAAAATTCAAACTTCAATTTAACTATATAAAATTATAGAATATTCTCGGTATATAGATGCGTCACGTAAAATAGCTCATTCGGTGTATCATATTCATTAAAACCTTCTTTCGTATAGTACTGAAATGCAACTGAAACTAAACTAAAGCATTTAAAGGTAACATAAATAATGCCTCGTTATCAGTCCGTATAAAAGTAAATCACATAAATATCTTAAAATTATACGTATACTAGCAGATAATATTAAATAAGTATGAAAATTTATGTAAAATGTTTATTTATACTTCAAGATGAAGCTTATGAGTTGACTAGGAGTTTGCCACTTAAAAAATTGATTTTTCTCTATTCTTACACATTGCTAACTTATGCTTTTCAAATTTAATTTGTCTGTATAATGTGTAACCGAATTGAATACATAAGTGAATAGAAGTGTCATGTATCGAAATGTTTATTTTGAACAAAAGTGGTTTAAATCTATTTAAATCTACTTCTGGCGTTGCCCAAACCTTCAATCTGGACTCTTTATTCTCCTTACTGTTTATAAATGATTTACTTGGAAGTTCGCCTTCTAATACCTTGGGTTATGCTAAAGACATAAACATTTTCATTGATGCTGATACGCCGTACATTGTTTTTTCCTGTATTTTTTAATTCTCCTTTTCTTTCTCTCAGTTAGTTTTTTTTTCCTCGCAGGTTTTTCTTCCTCTTATTTTATATTATTTAGATTTAATTTTTCGTATCCATAGTGGTTACAAATTTAAATCCTTTCCTATCCTTCTTATTTGTTCACCGTTGGTCCATTGTTGTTTGTCTAGTTAGCCACCAAGACGACGGGCCACGCCGGCGTGAAGCGTGTCCATTGTTACATCTCATATTTTCTGTCCTATACTATTCTGCTAAACATATCATTAATTACGTACAATGAGCCGTTGCGCGTGTTGCAATAGCGCTGAACTTCGGAAGCTTAATTCCAATTGTGGTCTTACCTGGTCATGTGCTGCGTGTTGTACGTTTAATAATGATCTAAATTTATTAAAGTCGGTTATCATTGCACTGCAAGATGATGTTAAAGAACTTAGGGCCGCTATGGTCATGCAGGACAATTCCGAAAATATTACTGCTATTAGTATGGAAACAATAATTCAAGAAATGATGGACCGTGAGCGTCGTAAGAGAAACTTAATTATCTTTGATTTGGAAGAAAATAATTCCTTCACAAATATACAATGATATTGAGATTATTTTTGAGGTACTTACGACGGTTGAAGTTGATGTCAGCGACGTGAAGCCCATTCGGCTAGCGAGATATGACCCCACCAAAGCTAACCAGTCTCGTCCGGTAAAAATTCAACTACCTTCTGCGGATTTAACTTTTGAGGCACTGAGAAATAACCGATTGCTTAAGCTCAGTCCTACTTTCGCTAAAGTTAGGATCTCCTCTGATAAAACGCGCATGCAAATGCAGCTTTATAAAAACGTACGATTAGAGTTTGATAAACGTAAAACCAGTGGTGAGACTGGTATTGGGATTATACCGATAGGTCCAACTCGCAACGGGCCATAGGCAACAATATACGTATGGAACGTAATGCGATGTGGCAACGTGTGTACGATGCCTATATTGAGTGACTTTCTTAAAATTTAAATTTATTTTGCAGAATTATTGATTTTTTTACTTTTATTTTTTAGAAAACGTTATTGTTTTTTTATTACTTAAAATTACTTTATATGAAAAATAGTATACCATAAAAGTGTAAACAAAGACAGTATACATTGAAACGAATATTCATTCAATTGTATTGTCATGAAATTGAATTTGTCAATCGTTGTTAAATTTGTTAGAATGAATAGATATTTATATTTATCGGAAAATACTAATACTTAAAGCAAACAAATAAGGTGTAGTGTTTTGTTATATTGATTATGCAGCTGATGCTTTCGTAATATGCTCATATTTGTATTTCTACTATTATCGTGATGTTATTATAATACAGATACCAAAATCTCACGTAATGTTTCCATCAGCCTCTTATTAACAATAAACAAGTAAAGTACAACTTCGTAGGTCGACAAACGCTCCAGTCTTCATTATCACTGTATTATACATGAACTGTAGGCTTAGTTTTTCGTAGAAAATGAAGTACGTGTCTGTTCCTTTGTAAAATTATAATAAGGGCAGGGGTTAATTTTATTCTGGCATTTTTAAAAATGTAGAGATCAGTTTTGCGACAGCATTCAGCTAATTACAATCTAAAATAAGCAACATTGTGACGTATTTTGGAATTGTGAATATCCGTAGGTAATAAAAAAAAAAGGAAGTATAGTTTAATTACAACTGTAGCTTCCTCCTGGTTTGTAGGAAGTCGGTATGTATCGACCGAAGTATAAGTTGAAATAATACAAATATGAGCATATTACGAAAGCATCAGCTGCATAATCAAATATCTATTCATTTTAACAAATTTAACAACGATTGACAAATTCAATTTCATGACAATACAATTGAATGAATATTCGTTTCAATGTATACTGTCTTTGTTTACAGTTTTATGGTATACTATTTTTCATATAAAGTTATTTTAAGTAATAAAAAAACAATAACGTTTTCTAAAAGATAAAAGTAAAAAAATCAATAATTCTGCAAAATAAATTTAAATTTTAAGAAAGTCACTCAATATAGGCATCGTACACACGTTGCCACATCGCATTACGTTCCATACGTATATTGTTGCCTATGGCCCGTTGCGAGTTGGACCTATCGGTATATATTAAGGAAATACCGCAAATAGACCAAATGGAAAACTAAGTCCGCCCAACAGATCTTCCACTAAGTTACAACTATATTATTATGTGAGAGGTTTGCGCAGTAAAACAAATGCATTATACACCTCAAGTCTTGCTTCGTATTATGATATTCTGTGCCTTACTGAAACCTGGTTGTGTGATTCGATTAATAATGCTGAACTTTCTCAAGATAAATATAAAGTTGTACGTTGCGATCGTAACGCTGAATCTACCAGTAGATCTAGAGGTGGTGGTGTTTTTGTTGCGCTCTCAGAGAAGATTTCTTATGACGTCATCGATACCACCTACGTTATAACCATGATTCCTCTAATTGATATTCTGATCTGTAAATGCTATCTTGATCATTTCTCTTTTTTCTGCTGTACTTTTATATATGCCTCCCGACATAGATTACCTGAGTTTTAAACTACTATTAGATTGCCTGGAATTGCTTTTGTTAGGCAAATCAATTATTCTTCTAGGAGATTTTAATCTTCCTAAATTTCATGATTGCTTTTCTTCGCCTTTGTCTATCGATAAGTATCTAAAGTATCACTTTTCATAGACTTTATTAAGTCGCTTAGTCTTACTCAATACATCTTTAATGAGAAGGGAAGGTTGCTAGATTTAGTACTATCTAACATAGACTGTAATCTGTTACTTGAAACGAAATCTCTGTCCTGTGGTGCCGGAAGATAGATATCATCCTTCACTATATATTGACATTGAATTTCGATTTTCGAACAAACCAGCTGCATTTTCTTCTAATTGCAATCCCAGGTATAATTTTAGGAAAGCAAATTTTTACAAACTTTATTCCGACATTTTACTTGTGAAATGGTCTTCTCTAAATGATTGTATTAATGTTGACTCAGCTGTTGAGAAATTTTACAATATGCTTTATACTGTTATGGATTCAACTATTCCTAAGATTCAATCCGAGAAATCAGTCAGGCCTCCATGGTTTTCCAAAGTTATTAAGGACAAAATGAAAATTAAGCTCTACTATCATCGGAGATGGCGATCCACGGCAAGTCAATACTTCAAAGAAAATTTTTATGGTGTCAGGAGAGAACTGAACTTTGAAATTTCTATGGCGTATAAGAATTACCTTCAGAATGTGCAAGGTGCCATATGTTCCGATCCTAAAACTTTCTGGCAATTTATTCAATCGGAACGAGGTACCTCCAGAATTCCTGGTAAAGTATATTTTAACAATACGCATTATGATAAACCTCACACAATATCCCAAGCTTCCTGGTCAAGGATTGTGCTGCCATCTTTTCTGCGCCTTTATCGAAAATTATTAACCTAGCTTTGCGTATTTGTAAGTTTCCAAGTGTATGGAAGATGCTGGAATTTGTCCTGTCTTTAAAAAAGGAGGTGCTGCCAACGTCCTGAATTACAGACCTATAGCCATTAGTAAGTAATTTTTCTAAAGTTTTTGAACATCTGCTGCACAATATTATAATGAAGAACGTTAAAGTATATATTTCGCTGGCTCAACACGGATTTATGACTGGTCGTTCTACTACAACAAACCTTGCTATTACACAGGAGATATACTAATTTTACACGAGCTTTTGGTATCATTCACCATGTAATATTGCTGCAGAAATTAAGTGGATTTGGTCTGTTTAATGCTTTGATTAGGTTACTTCATAGTTACCTTCAGGATAGGCATAATTACGTGTATTACAATGGTTTTAGATCAGAGCCTTACATTTCCACCTCTGGTGTACCGCAGGGCTTTAACTGGGGACCACTGCTTTTCATTATGTTTATCAATGACCTGCTAACTTCCATACCTTGTGCAGTTTTGACCTATGCAGATGACCTTAAGATTTATCGTATCATATTAAATGAACTAGACATCACTTTTCTGCAGAACGCACTGAACGTTGTTATTGAATGGTGCATGAAAAACAAGTTCAATCTTAATATTGGTAAATGCAGTTCTGTATCTTACACGAGGAAACATAATGACGGCTACTTATTTCATCCACGGGGAACATGTTGCGCGTTCCAATAGTATTTTGGATTTGTGTATCACGTTTGATAACCAGTTGAATTTTTCGCAGCATCTGATTAACGTTATCTCATCAGCTGTCAAGTCACTTGGCTTTATTATACGTGTCACCAGGGATTTTGATGACCCCAGAACATTAATAACTTTGTATTACGCATATGTACGCTCTAAATTTGAATATGGATCGGTTATATGGTATCCTTATTATACAATCCAACACCAGATGGTTGAGAAAGTACAGAGAAGATTTTCAAAGTTTATGTCTTTCAAATTGGATGGAGCTTTTCCCGAGCATTATATATCTTCTCTTGCACCGACACAACATGGAATCGTTGAGTGCACGTAGAGACCAAATGAGAGCTTCGGTTTTGAAGAAAATTATCAGCAACGAGATTCATTCGCCCCGTTTGCTTTCTCGAGTTAGTTTTCATGTGCCGCGTCTTTAGTCAAGAAACATTCCCACATTCTTTGTGCCTAGTGCTATAACTAATATCATGATGAAAGCGCCCCTTACGCAGGCTTTAGTGAATGTTGTTAAACTATATAATGACATATTCTTTTTTAACGAGTAATTTGTGAAATGCTTGCGTATTATATGAAATGTTTTTGTTTCCTATTTATAAGCACACAGAAAGTACTTTTTTTCCTCTTCGTGTTAGCAATATGTATCACTTTTAATTTCAATTTAGTTGCCCTGTAATTGGATAAATCTGTTGGGTACAAATACATTTTTATTATTATTATCGTTGCATATAGATAGATGCTTCATCATTAACACTTCTTCCCTCCTCTTGATGAACATGCCTTTAAAGGTTACTTGCAAAACACATGCCTCTCAACGGTTAAAACATTAGATTTTATCTTACGATATACCAAATTATTCAGTAACGTCGATCTTCTCAAAATGTCATATTTTGTGTTTCTTGGGAGTAAGCTTGAATACGGATCTGTTATTTGGCATCTTTTTTACGGTGCTCAAAATGTTGCTGTGGAGAGAATTCAATGTCGGTTTTTCTAATTTCTAAGTTTCCGCACATTTGGAATTTATAAGGATCGAGGAATTGACAATTCATTTTTGCTGGAAAAGTATAACGGTCAGTCATTGTTTGATCGAAGAAAGCTACATAGCGCACGATTTTTTGTATAAAATAATCAGCGGTCAGATGAACTGTTCGAACCTGCTTTTTGGCGTTTTATATTCCATGCATTACCTTACGTCAATTTTCCATATTTACATATCGCACTCCAAACGAGAATATTTTTTGGAAAGCTTCATTAAGTCACATGTAGGAAAATGTGAATTTGATGTATGTATTTACTGAGAGCCGACGTTGAGGATGCACTTGACTTGTTTTTCTTTTTAATTTATGGAAGATGCACACACGCGCGCACACACGCACGCTCATTGCACAAAATTGCAAAGCAACAGAAAAATTAGAATTTGTTAAAATGGATTAATATCGTGTTTGCTGCGATAAATTTTGAATTTTTTCCAAAAAAAATGTATGATCCCTTAATTTTGCGGCGGAGTGTATTTTCATATATAGAATTTACTTTATTTTTATACATTAGTCATAAGACATATCTACCTTTAGACATCATTTTAAAAATGAAAAATATCACGATAAAGAATAACACATTTGCACCAATCTAAGAAATTGGTTGCATATAACCATACAACTGTAAATTTAGGTGTCGTATGACCTTGACACTTTTATTCACTCTATTACGAAAGAAAAATTTTACATAATACATTTACCTTTTAAAAATCAAAAGAAGCGTAATTTTGAAGCAAAACAGATTCCACACGAAAGTATGGTATATTTAATATTCATATTACAAAGAAAAACAATTTTGGAAGAAATGTTGTATGACACCTTTATCCACTTCCATCTTCATTACACTGGTCACACAGTTTGGTTTCCTCATACACCAATGCACTGTATGTGTTTTGTCATGCTGATTCTGAATCTGATTTAAAATTTGCTCCCTCACGTCAGGATTTTGAGATATCTTCTTACTTAAATAGTTTAAAAAAAAAAACGCTTAAATTTGACAAAATTTACTTTTATATAAGAAAGATACTAAATATTGTTCTGACAAACATTGAGTGGACATGTCTGAACAGGCTCTTCTATGTTTCCTATGTCAAAGCGCTTAAACCAAGCTCATTTTGCTCTGGAATCAACCAAATTAAGAATTGGTAGATATCTGGCTATGTGGGTATATAAGGAGTTACACACGGCTCTTTCGGTTCAATGTAAGTCGGTTTGTGATAGCTGAACGTCTTTTTATTTCATAATGTCGCGGACGTGTATAAATAATCCAAACAGTTTCTATGATGTATGTGGAGAATTCACTACGCACCAGTATACGCGGAATATTACACCTTTAATAGAAAAGTTATATTTTCACTATTTTGGCTTAACCATGTGCTCCCAGCATTTGCTGCGCACTTTCGGGTCTTCAACAAAAATAATAATAATATTAGTAGCTAGTCTGTCCTCTGCTACTCGCCCAGACATTATTCGGAAGCCTTGTCAGTACCAAGACCCAAACATGTTTCGAGTGAAGAATATGATGTTACAGAACCAGATGAAGCCAGTGTCAAGTTATCGACCAGCGATGATGAATATTTACCATCTGAAGAGGATGGGCCACACTTAATAAATCAGTTCGAATAAAATTATCTTATTCGAGACCTGAATTTGCCAAAAACTAAAAGCAGAAATACTAAGATCTAGACTCCAAGGATAGAAACTGTTAACTCCGAGCACACATGTATACAGTACAAATGAAAAGTAACAATAAAAACATTTTAAACAAGAAGATACCATACAGCTCCATATAATGTGCATACCTACCTAATTAATATTATTTTATTTACTTTTCAATATTTTTTTTCAAAACCTGATGTACCAGAATAAATTTGTTGTTATTACTATTGTTAGAACTATAAAAAATTGTACATAGTTTCTAAAGAAAAATACAAAAATTTAAATTTGTTGACCAGTGTTATTAATGAATGGCGTGTGTTCAATCTGAAATTAATGTTATGCATAAAGAAAGTCAGCATTGCTGCATGACCAAAATATCAACAAATCTTCCACTTTTGCATTAATTCGGATATTTCACATTTTAATTCGTTAAAAATTATCGTTGAAATATAAACAAGTTTTTCTTAATCCAATTTGCTAATTGATCAGTAGCGTGGCTAATTTCAAGAAGCTATATAACTATTTATTACGTATTCTTTATAGTAAAATACATGCATAACTATTTTGTGACTGAAGTAAATGCGTCAATGTTTTTTCTGATAGATATTTCGTTATAACTTTGATTTTTAGAATAACTGGCCGTTTCAGTTGTACTGAAGTAAACAAACGATTGTCGAACAACAAAGGAAAAGTTTATAAACGAAATCCGAAAAAAATTTATGAATATTTCTTAAAACTAGTTCTTAGGTTTCAAGAGAATTTGTTTATAGTAAATTTAATTAACTTTGTTTACATCGATAAAATGTCAGAACTAATACCTCAAGTAGGTTAAGTAAAATTAAACTACTGATCGAAACACCGCAAATAGACTTGAGCAGGGCATTCTAAACAGCAAATAAAAAAACATTTTTGAAAACAAAAAGGAGAATTATCAATACTTAAAACTTATTCTTACTATTAAAGAGTCTATACGATATAAGTAGAAGGTATAGAATGATTGGAAATAAAACGACCCAAAGGAAGTAAATCTGACACTACCGTATTTCACCTATGAAACTGATCAAAAACGAAGTATCAGAAAGGCTTCCGTTTAATACACTGGAAGTACCAATCGTACGGGACTACCGGACAGATGAGTTAATTCACATCAATTCCATTTTACTCATGCTAAGGCAGAGCCAAGATTTCTACAAAAACTTATACTTCCAATAATATAAATATCTTCTAGGTAGACATTAAGGAATTATTCAGTTAAAAAATATGTAAAAAATCTTAAATTTTCTGCATTAGTAGTGATACAGAGATACAAACTAATTATTTAAATATGATATTTGCAGAAACCTTGAAATACATCTAACAGTGTGAAAAATGTTCGGTTCTTATATTTTGTTAATAAGCTTTTTTACATTTGCTGAAAATTACAAGTCTAATACAAACTATAAATATTAGCTAATAGATTTGTTTAGGCATTGTACAACTATATACTTTACTGGAACTTATACTTCTAACTTAACTAAAGTTGAGTCATATAATTGTTATTATTGATGAACGAATGTATCTTTTGATATTTTATCTAGAATTACAAAAGAAATTAGTACTAATTCCAGTTCTGAAGTAGTCTTAGATAAAATGTTTCGAATATGAATACTTCAAAAGTCTGAATTCTGTTTCAAAGGAAGTTCTGTCATTAATTATATACTTGAGTAAAATTATTAAAAGAAAGGTGGGTATTTTAACAAAATATACAAAATTTTATGGGATTTGAAGGTCCATGAAATAAATACACTTATGCGAGAGTGGAGAGTGAGTTGAGTTATTTAGAGTAGGCCGTGAAATTAAAAAAAAATACACATAATATTTTGACAACCCATGCCTTGTCAGTTTACTGTTAGTGTTTGATAAATTTGTGACAAAGCACGTTTCGTAGGCAATTTTTAAATTTTACTCTGCTACTAATTAAGTGTAAGTAGATAATTTTGAACATCGTGTAATAATCGTGCATCTTTTAAAGAAAGGCACATCCTTTACCGAAATCCATTATGATATGCAAAGTACACTGGGCGAGGATGTCCTTCGTATACAACCGTCAGAAAATGGGGAAATTCATTTAAGCGTGTCACGAACAGCTTAGAAGATGATCCCTGCAGTTGAAGACCGAAAACGGCTACAAGTCCAGAAATGGTGGATAAAGTCCATGATTTGTTGCTAAGTGACCGATGATTGAAAGCGTTAGAAATAGCAGAGGCACTTGGCCTTTCAATGGTAGGGGTGCTTTATTTTTTGCACGAAAAACTTCATATTAGAAAGCTTTTAACAAGATGGGTGCCGCGTTTACTGACGATGCAACAAAGACGTGTTCGCTGTCAAATATCGATGAATAATTTAGAAATTTTTAAACGCAACATAACAGATTTTTTGCGCCGATTTGTTACATGTGACGAAACATGGGGCTCATTATTGTACATCCGAATCTAAACAACAGTCAATGATGTGGAACAAACGTGGAGAACCAATTCCAAAGAAGGCCAAGACAGTTTTCTCAGCGGGAAATGTTATGGCATCGGTATTTTGAGATGCAAAAGGAATATTGTTGATAGATTATCTGCAAAAGGGAAAGACCGTAGTCGGAGAATATTACACAAATCTTCTAGATCGTTTGAAGACAGATATCATTGAAAAGTGTTCAAGAAGAACTAAGAAGAAAGTGCTCTTTCATGATGATAATACACCTGTACATTTCAGTACGGTTGGTGCAAAAAAAATTTGAAGAATTAATGTTCGAATTAGTACCGTGCCTCCCATATTCGCCAAACCTAGCACCATCTGAATTTCATCTACTCCCTAAATTCAAAGATTTTCTCGGAGGTACAAAAAATCTGCACAAATGAAGAGCTAGCTTCAACAGTGGACGATTATTTTGCAGGGTTAGAAGAAAATCACTTTCGAGACGGAATAAAGAAGCTTGAACACAAATGTATCGAATTAAGGGAAGATTATGTAGAAAAATAAAATTTGTTTACTTAAATTATTCCTTTGTTTCTATACCATCGCGCTAATTGATCAATCCGCCCTCGTAGCATCCGAAGTGATGACAAAAAATTATAACTCATCCGTTTAGTTAGTTTAGAGTGAAAGAGTAACATGGCTAAACCTTATAAAATGAGAATTCGTGTGAGAACATACCTCACTAATAGTTTCTCTTGAAAAGAAATTAAGTTGCTGAACATTTACCTTATATCTTTTTTACTTTTTTATTTTAAAAATGATTATTTATATTTTTAGTAAATAACTTGAAAATGGACATTAAACATTTATCATGTAAGCACATTCTTTCATCAATTCAAATCAATAAAAAGCATCTGAAGAAAAGTAATTGTAAACACATTATTACATGAAAGTAAATTTAGTAATAACATCAGGCAGGTTTAAAAACATACCAAAACAAATCTTTTTTTGTTGTAGTGCTTTAATAAAGTAAACTTTTAACCGAACATTGATCAATAATATACGTTTTTAAACAAGAGAAGCAAAGATGTGAAAAACTAATAGCCAAAATAAGTTAACAAAATTAAGTGATTTTTAAATAAGTTTATCTAATTCTTTAATAGAAAGTTGGCATTAATTACATATAGATATGTATCCACCAAAGTTAAACTCAATATCAACTGGTAGCATAAAAATATTTTTAAATATAATTTACATTTTTTAATACTTTAGGGCGAAGAAATTCAGGTGTACAGTGGATTTTTAAGTTTTGCTTGGAAACAAGGACCAAAAATAAAAGAAAAAACGATAATTTCATACCTTGCTGGTTATTAACAGCATCCAAACTTTGGTATTGTAGATGATCAACTAGTAAGAAAAAGTTAATATAAAAACTGATACAAAGGTAAAATAAATTTTAATTATGTGGAAAACAACAACACATCTATTTTACTGAGCTTTTGTTTTTACTATGAATAATTTTGCAGATGTATAAATTTGATGTTCTTCATTATCAATTAATGGCTGTAAAGAAAATTAATAAAAATAGAAATGAATTTTAAAATAAATATAAAACATAAAAAGCGCAACGTTTCTTTGGAATATCTATAGTTCATAAAGTATAAGTTTTCAGTTCAAGGGCAAATTCAAAGCATGTGATTCAAATCAGTACTGCAGAGTCAAATAAAATCAATATTCAATCGCGGAAATAACTGTTTGTCATCATAAACTATAAACGTCATGTTTTGCAATATTGTCAAAATTTTAGCATATTAAGGCGGCTTTACATGGTAAAATAAATTCATGAATTTTGTGACCTTGAATTTATTGAAACGTGTAATACACGAAATTGTCGTGAACTTCTTGGCGACAATAAATTCATGAAGAAATTCACGAATTAGAACCAGCCCTAATTTTTCGTCAATTTTTTGGTTAATTATGGTTTGCCAACTTTGGATCTAATGTAATAGTTGTGTTATCGTAGAGGTTCTCGTAAGAATTAGAGGTTATATAGGGATTAGTGGTTATCGTTATAAAATAGAAAGTAGATCAAGTGAAGATAGTAAAGGCTTATAATAATTAGTCATAATTTTCACTGTACAAAAATCAATATACGTTTGCATAACCTACTCAACTTATGAGTACAAACACAAACAGGTTGGTAGTAAGAAAAAGGCACTATTTTATGGTTGGCATTAACTGGTTAACTTCAATAAAATATTTGATAGTGTAATACAAGGATGCATTTTCGATACATTCGTGAACTTCTTCATGAATTTCTTCGTGAATAAATTAATGAATTTCTTTGAACGTGTAAAGCCGCCTTTACTTGCAATATAACCAAAGAAAGCATATACATAACCTACATGTCAAAATAATAATAATGAGTAAAGTAGGAACATGAATAGTTTGAAAGTATTGTTTCTTTTCTAGTTTTGTATAAATATATTCTATCCAAGAAAACTGCGGAAATTATTACTTTTAATATTCGAACAAATTATTTTAAATGTTATTTATAATTATAAACTCACGAGAATATTTGATGCAAAATTTATTTAAAAAGAAATATTTCAAGTCAGATATCAATAGTGAATTACACATATGTATATTGAAAAAGATCTTTAGTGTTAAAAAATGTTTACATTATTAAGAATGACATACCTACCCAAATACTTTTCTTGCACTATATCTGGTCTAAGAAGATTGGGAATGTATGAATTCGATGTATAATTTAGATTTCTACTTAATTTATATATTGCTTATATTTTAAATAAGCTTTAAAATATTGGAAAAGAATTTAAAAGTTATGTACTTCGCGAAAAATGCAACAAATTTACAATGTAAAAGTTATATTTGTAACTCTTTGAAAAATTAAAACCTTTTGAGTTGTCAATGTTTTCAAATTATAGGTTTGCCAGGCATCTAAGAAATATTCTGTAAAATAAATAGGTTAGAAATGTCAAAGTGATAATCAAACAATTTCGTACTTAATGCCACTAATTGATATTAGTATTTATTATCAGTATTGTTCTCAAAAGAACAGATTTTGTAATTTTTGATGACTAACGAAATATTCAAATTAGAAGAATGCTTAACCTAGAAATTAGAATATAGGAAACAAAGTCAATAAATAATATTGAAATAATTTGACAGCAAGCCGAATACCATAAGACTATCTCCTGGACAATATATCCTTTTTATTTAATATAATATTTCAAAGACGTACGTCTTAACTTAAAATGACAAACGTGTGTAGTACTACAGTACGTATTCATGTATGTTAGAAAGAGATAAAGTACAATTTGCGGTTCACACTTGGGCAGTACGAACTGAAAATTTATACTTTATGAACTGTATATAATAATTTGAAATTTTCAAGAAATTATTTACAAATTAAAAATAACTAATTAGTTAATGCATAAAAATCTAGATCAGTAAGCTAAATTAAAACATGAGTGTTAAGCACAGATATATTAAACAAGAACCAAAAGAGAAAATGCTAAAGTACTAAATAAAAATTCTAAGTTCACAATTATCATGATGTATGGGTATTTAACAAAGTACAGAAGAATTATAAGACATTCAAATTTAGAAAACTCATTATTTAGAAAGTATATATAATACGACAGCACCACCAATTATTTCTGCAAACTAGTATTTTTATTGAATCAAACGAATCAAACATGCTATGAAACAAATGTTTATTGTTTTCTATTTTAACAGTTCGAATTTAGTTTTGATAACTGCAACAGTTATTTTGCAAGCTAATTTCAAACCAAGTGGTCTGCAGTAAAAATGCATTTAACGAGAGAAAATTTTAGAGCCATGATTTTACTGATTTTAAAAGTTTTTTAACTCCAAAACAAAGTGTTTCAAGACTTCGTGCTGCATTTGGTGATCAAGCTCCTTCTCAGAGGAGTGTTTAAACTGGTATAACGAATTTAAATTTCAGAGGGTTTCACTTAGTGACGATTTTTGCGAAGGAAAGCCAATCTCAGCCGAAACTGAAATAAATGTAGACGCCTTACGAAGAATGATTCAAGACGACAATCAGTTACGTATAGGGTTATTATGAGCACCTTGGGTATTGGCATGACTGCAATAAACAAGATTTTACATAATAATTTGGGTGTGAGGATAGTCTGTTGTCAGATACCTCATAATTTAACATAGGAACAAAAACAATACCGAGTAGAACGGTGTAAAAAACGCTTAAGAAGTATGATGTCTAAAGCAGTTTACAACATCATTACTGATGATGAAAGCTGGATGTATTCATTTGAACCGGAATCAAAACGGCAGTCGGCTCAATGGGTGTTTCCAACAGAACTAAATCCAATCAAAGTGAAAAAATCTCGAAGTGTTGGAAAGAAAATGGTAGCCAGTTTTTTCTCAAAATTAGGACCTATCACAACGTTTGTACTTGGAAATAAACGTACGGTTACCGCAGAATGGTACACGACAGTATGTCTGCCAGATGTTCAAAAGGGTCGTTTACGAAGCCCTAAATCGGGAGATTGTCCTTCATCACGGCAATGCTTCAAGTCACACTGCGCGCCAAACAAACGAATTTTTAAAAACTTCTGTATTAAAATTACTAGATCATCCGCCATATAGTCCGGAACTGGAACCTTCAGATTTCTTTCTATTTCCAGGACTAAAGGATAAAATGCGTGGTGCACGATTTGCAAGCCCAGAAGATACAGTAGAGGGCTTTAAAAACCTTATATCTGAAGTGACTCAAGAAGAGTGGAATTAATGCTATGATAACTGGTTTTATCGAATGTATAAATGCATTGAGTTTAAGGGCGAATATTTTGAAAAACAATAATAAAAATAATTTTTGACTACAATATTTTGTTTTATTAGTTTGCAGAAATAATCGGTGCTACCCCCTCGTACCTACTTATAATTTTAAGAAAATGTTTTTTACTTCGCCATTATAGAAAACAACTTATTATATCACTTTGTAAATACAAAATATTAACTTATTTACAAATAAAAAAATTTATCGAAGGGACTAATAACTAATTACCATGTATATTTTTAACATGTTTTACTCAAAACCTTCTCAAATAAATTTACCCTCAACTTCTAATTCAATCATTGATTTATGTATACAGGGTGTAAATGAAATATCCCGGCGTAGGCTAATATATAATAGATACGTAAGACAGCAATTCAAATCTACAAAAAAATTTATTCTGTCGAAACTTTCATTTTTGCGGAAATTTAGGAACACAAACTTTTCAAATACGATCCTGTATTTAGATCGACTCTAAATAAATAGAAATTATATCTTTATGTGTTGTCGATTCAACAAACAAATAAGCATTTATTTGTTCAAGATCACCAAAAAATCCCGTGCACATTTCGGGAATGCAATAAATACGTCTTTGTGTAAAAAGTTTTATAGGCATGTATTCATTCATTTATACATTTTCTTATGCATCAGCTGTTCGGTTGCTATTTATAAATAGCACTTGACTTGACCTTTGTAATACCTCGAAAAAATACAATATCGAATTTCTTTAAAAATTTTAAATGGTATAAAAGTTTTGTGGTGATATGGAATTTGTAATTTTTAGTTGTTTTAATATTAATTAAATTCACGTCGTGTTCTATTTGCTTTTTTCTTTACCCTAAAAAGGGCAAATTTGTGTGAAGCAGGTGGAATGCTTAAAGAAGATGTAAGTATGTTCACGCTTTAACACGACTCGGTCTTCACGGATATGGCCCACAGATTGAAAAATACGTTGCCGAAGTCGTCTTTCACGGCCACGGCTTTCATAACTTGGATGCAATGTAGCGCGATCCCTCAATCTGTACACGGTTTGTAAAATCAAAGCATTTGATGGACATCTTCGGTTCGGAAACCGCCCTTTATAAATACACCTAATAGCTCTAACATTTCCACTTGTTTCACCGTATAGTAAGACGATATCTTTTAATTCCTGATTTGAATAAGCCATACATCACGGAAGTTGATAACAGACTGACTTCTGACTTACAGTATGCATCATCGCATCTACAACTCCTACCATTACGCTTCAGTAGCGCTGCAATTATAAAGGAATACTAAATTTACCAGAGTCGGATCGAGCCACGCGAATTTATTAGATTTTTGTTTCTTTGATCTTGTTCAAGATAGAGTTTTCGTGCATTAGCATTTTATACTTAATATTATTACAGCTATTATATATTAAAGTATCCAGAATATTTCGTTTACATCCTGTATAATACTTTATATTTCTGGTTTGTGCCAGTAAGAAATAAGTATTTATGTGCAATTCGATTCAGGAAAATTTTACATTGTTACTTATATTGATTTAGGATTTGTAGAGTATAATTCAGCGTTAGAGTATTAAAAAGTCAAATACCTTATTTATAGGAAAACAGACTAAATATGGGGAAGGACAAGATTTAGGAACGCAAGAGGGACGTCCTCATACTCGTAACCAATGGAAAGGATGGCAGCGAGGCAGACAGGAAATGGTGATAAGAGAATAGCTTTTTATTTTATTATGTAATCCAGAACCTAAATTTATATTTATTTGGTGTACTTTTTTTCCGGTAAGTACGTTGCTTTTATTATTTGCTGTCTGTATCTACTTTTTCATGATTATTTATTACATGTCATAATAATAAAGTGAACTTTTTTATTTTTTTTATATTTTGTGTATTAATATAGTATCAATCCATTCGATGTTTTGATTTACCCCATTAATTTTCATCCATATGAACCAAATCAACACTTCTGGCTCATATTCATTACTGTAAAATAGAATTGTATTTTAAAGTAAACTCCTTTAAGATTATGTTTATATCCTAAATATTCTAAATTTTATAACATTTTTTATTCATTAGCTAAAATTAGTTATATTTATTCAAATGTATTTTAATATAATGTCAAGAACAGCATGGTTACGAATGAAATTTTCCGTGATGTCAAATGTCAATCATTCATCTCATGAAATGTAGGTTATGTATTTATCCAAAGAACCAAAATATTGGACAACAAATCGTGCCAGTCTGAATACAGAATACATGAAATGTATTTACATATTTACTATAGAAGCTTATTTAATATAGAAGAACTATGGCAAAGTTAAAATGATCAAATCTCCTTCAAATAATATTTTAAGATGCACTAATTGGCACTAATAGAAGACCGGAATAAAATTCAGCCTGCATATTGTAAAAATTAGCACAACCTATGATGTTCATTCGTTAAGAAAAAGAACTGATAAGTCTTACTCATGTTTCATGGCAGTGTTTTAACATTATTTTATTTAGACATATATTTAGATGCTGTGTAAAATTTTGAGAACTTTTTTTTTCTATGTCTGAGTTTGATCTTGAGGAACTATATTTAATGCAAGACCTTTTGTAAGTAAGGAATACCCTAAATTTTTTCTAGTGTATTTTGCTAAAAAAATAACTAGCATTTTAAATTAATTTATTTCAAAACAATAACAAACAATTCAATATATAATTTTCAAGAAGAATACAATAAATACTTCAAAAGCTGCATTTATATTTATCAGAGGTGCTTAATTTAGTTTCTTTCTTTCAAAAAGTTCAAGACATTCAACACAAGTTGCTGGAATTGTGAATTCAGAGGTTTTCCAGGCATATTTGTAATAAATGTTAATGCTTAACCTATAACCAATAAATAACTTAGTGATAAGATTACTTACTGAAAATGTATTAAAAAAAGTTCTTTGTGTTATCAAAAGATCAATTATTTGCTAGATAGAAAGAAAACGAATTAGAAAAGCAATAAAACGAAAATAAACCAAAGTAAGACAAGTACAGGGGTGTTATGACGGGCGGATGACAGCATGTTATCTCTGTCTATCTTATTGATCTTACAGCGAAGACAATCCCACATTTTCGTTTGTGTTTTATCCTTGTTTAACCATTGGGCTTTGAATGAAATGAGAATACATACATTGCAAGTGCCCATGCCCGTGATAACGCCACGCAATTAATGACGTGAGTCAAAACATCGAGTGGGCAGATACTATATGTATTATTATTATTATTAGTCTTATTTTTTCCTTAAAATGTTTTTAAAGTTATTGCATCAGTATAAAAAGAGACTTTGTTATGGTAGAGCATTAAACCCTTTATCCTTAGATCTTTGGCAACTTCAGGCAAGGGCTGTGCATGCAGAATGCTGTGACAGATTTCTGTCACAGCATCTTGTATTACCTACCATAGATTGAATATATTATTGTTTCACATTTATAGCAAGATATTGTTTTATAAATTTATAGTTTGTTAAATTTTGATGAAAACTAGAACACACGTATAGCAATAATATACATTGTTAAAATTTGGCTACGTATATTATTTTAATAAATTAACAGTCAAATATAATTGTATTTATAGTGTATAATATACGCTTGATGTTAAATAGCATGCAAGATGAACGCCATTTTGTTTTGTAATTATGTGAACATCAAATTTATACTGTGTAACCAAATATTGCTATATGCACATTAAAAATCCACGCGCATACTTCTCACCTTTTCCTTTATTTTGCTTATTTTCATAACTTCGCGATCTTGGTTCTGTATCTGGGCTTCCCGCTCTACAGGATCCATAACTTCGTCCCCCTTGAGATTGTTGGGCTAATTCCTCGTTTAATCTTTGAGCAAGATGCATTGCTTCATGTCCACATACAGTGTGCGAGTTTCTGTATCAATAATTACACCCTTAATTTTTATATAAAAAAATTGTTTATTAAAATCTAATAGTGCAATAATGTTAATTAGTAAACTTACTATTTATTTCAAATTGTCATAAATTTTTGTGATATCAAAGCTTATGTTTGTTTTTGTATCAATAAAAGACAATTCTTACGTACTAAATATGAATTTATGTCAAATTGTCATAAATATTTTGTTATACATTAAATAAATTTAATATTATAATGAAATAAGATATTTTAACTTAGCCTCAGGGCATCCTTGGCCATCTATTGATATATAATTTCAAATTTATTAAAAATTATATATCAATAAACTTACCCTATTGGAATAGGATCACTGGCCTTATACCTAAAATATTGACTATCTGGTGTGTCCATTAATGTCAAGTAGGTCGTAGGATTTTGTACTTTTAAGGAGTCATCTTCTCCATTTGCTTCACTTTCTTCTTCTATTCTAGATGAACAATGACTTTTTGGATCTTCTGGTGTTGCTGTATCTGATGTATTAGTAGAGCTCTAAAAATAATGATGAAAATTATTCATTATTTTAATAAAATGAAATATACATATACCGTTTTGCTTGCAACAGATTCATTACGAGAATGTGGCCTAAAACCTGGCCCTGGAGGTAGATTTTTTTGTACGCAACAATTTACACCTGGACTAAAATGTAATTCAATGTGAAATCTTTCTTCACTACACGGATCTTTTGTAGGATCTTCATACAACATTATAACTATTTGTGACATATAATTTAACTCTGATACCATTGAAATATATTCCATAGCTCTTCTCCACTGTTCGTCCCTTTTAATCTAAAAAATAAAATTAATGGAACATTATAATTAATAAGGAGATTCATAAAATAAAACTAAGACAACATATTTATAATTTTAACAAATTCTAATATTTACTTGGAAATAAACTGGAATACCTTCAGAAATATAAAAGAAATTCACATAAATTTCTAAGGCAACATATCAATGAAGTTGATCAAATTTTGAAATGTAGATGAACTTTGTGAATAATTTAATAGTGTTTAGAGTGCTATGAACTATAGTTATTTTTTCCTCGGACAACTTAAAATTCCAGCAAAATGAAAAAAATGTCTCATTGGGCAAGATTTGTTCCGATATACAGTTTATGAATCGCTTATGTACTAATTCATGAATCTCTTTACCCGAATGCCTTAAATTGTATGTATATACATAACATGAAAATTGCATCACCAAGAAGGAGTGCGAATTTTTTAACCAAACTTAACAGAAACGTGTAACTATTCAAAGGTAATAATTGATTACAATTTCAAAGAAAAATAAAAAAATATATATTTTTATTAACAAGGTGTTGGGGTCCCCTATTAGCTTTACACTCTGACTCTTCGTGGCCTTGATTCCAATCTAATTGGGGTATGGTGTCCCAAGCTAATTGCAATTCGTGGAGCAGAGCTTCTAGAGCCCACACGTGTTTGATTGCCGATAGGTCGGGATCTGAATTGCCATGGCAAGATATTTGTCTTCTTCGAACCGGTTTAGAAAAGTTCTCGCTATGTGGGGACGAGCATTATTCTGATGGAAAAGCAAGTGTTCGAGCTGCTGAAGATATGGAAGAATACGGGGTTCCACCACCTCATCAACGTAACGCGGGTTGTTCATGGTACCTCGGATGAACACCAACTGAGTCCCCACGTCTCTACCTATGCCACTCCACGTTCCATGCATGCATTCGCAACCTACATACCTCCAAATGTTACTGTCAGTGTTGAGCCCTAAGTGTGAACGCAAGATGTGGTCGACAGGATTGCAAAATGAAAGCCCTGATTTGGCGGTAAACGGTTCGAAGAGTCACAGGACGACTTTCATTATCTAACTATAGATCAGCGATTGATTTGGTACTGGAGAATCGGTTTATTATGTTATTAGAGGTAAGTGGCGGTCTTGAACCTCATTAGTCCTAATTTGGCCTCCGATTACCTTTCGGCGTTTTTCTTCGCCCTCCCTAAATGACTGATAACAGTGCATGATGGTGGATTGGTTCCAGTTAAGGCGATTTGCAATTTCCCTGTACGAAAAATCACCTTCGTGCAAGTCAACAATTCGACCCCTGTCGAATTTGCTCAACTCGCAGTAATTTCCACGTTGTTGCACTATAGGCATAATCGAATCCTCAAAATACAAAACAAGAAAAACACTTGACTTGAGTGTTAGATATGCCATGATTACTTGATTCATTGCAACAAAATTATAAGAATTACTATTAGTTATAAGTTTGTACCAAGTTTGATCAAAAAATTTGCACCCTTCTTGGTGTTGCAATTTCTATGTCATGCGTATATTGGTTTTGGCTGATGTATTAAATCACTGTGTCGGAACAGTTTATTAACTGCTAAAGTAATTTCGTTGTTACCTTTACAAAATTAGTGTTTTGTGGACATAATATATTTTTTTACATAACAAAACAAAATGGCAATCAATCTGGTTTGTAGATTCCCGCGTCGTTGCCCATGATTGTTTCTGGGATTCCGGGCTGGGACCGCGCCCTTGGAACTGTTTCCTTCTTGGACGACATTTCGCTTACTGTTGCAAGGGAATCTCAGAAGCAATAAAAATGTAAATTTTTTTAAATATTTTGTATAAAAAATTACTGTTCTTTCAAAAATAGTATTGAATCAAATAAGTTAATGTAACAAATGTGTTAACAAAATATTTTAGTACTATAACAAGCAATGAGTCATATACAATTAAAATTGAGAGAACCAAATTCTCAAATTAATAAGATGAAATAAATATATACGTACATCTAACAATTCCCCGTGTCTCAATACGGTTATTAGTGAATGGATATGGCTTTCACTTGTAAAATATAAACGGGTTCGAACATGCCGGCCTGGACTAGAAACACCATGAGAATACCTTGGATTTAACCTATTGACATTTTCTTCGGATTCTTCGATGTTGCGTTGTAAATCTGCTTTGATTTTCTTAAGTAGAGGAGTGCAAATGCCTTGACCAATAGTTAACTTTTCTTGTACAGTAAGACCGTATTCCTGTAAAACAAAAATCCATGTTGTAAAAACTCTTTCTCATAAAAGAGAATCATGTAAATATACCTACCTGCGGTATTACTATGTCAGCTAAATATTTTGCATTTATATACAACTCTTCGGCTTGTTCAAATTGTAAAGTATGTTGATTATGTTGCAAATCGTACTTGATACAGTCATATATATCAGGAATTTTACTAATATCGTAATTTTTATTTTTCGTAAAAAAATCCTTCTCGATTTTGCCCCATCTTCTGCCCATTAGTTCCCAAGTCTCTCCGTGATATAAAATTGCATCTTTGGTTTTTGGATCTTCTTTTTTCTGTCTAACAATTTCCATTAATGATTTTATTAGATCGTGCACGTATTTACAACATTTCACAGGGTTTTTCACAAAATCTAAAGCATCAGCTATGCTTACTGAACTTCCTGGATTTATTTTCTCTTTATCTTCCTTTGAGAACTCTCGATCGAGTTGCATTAATTCATGAAGCCTGGACTTGCACCTAAAATATGCATATTACACATAAAGAATATTTTTTTACTATCTTGTGATAGAATTCTGGTTTGAAACGTCAGTGTGCTGTAAATTAAAACACTATATAACGAAAATTCTTTCAATGGAGACTGTGGTTAAATAATAATTTAAAAAAGGTATATAACCCTTTACCACAATTATTAGTCGTATCCTAAATACGTATTTCGATAACTAAGTTGTCATCATCAGTAGGTAAAAACTACTAATTAAAGTCACACGGGGCACAATAAAGTAAGATAAACGCTTCCGCACAACTACTATACACTGCAACCCTGTAAAGACCCTGCAACCCTGTAAAGACTAGAGTCTTTACAGGGTTGCAGTGTATAGTAGTTGTGCGGAAGCGTTTATCTTACTTTATTGTGCCCCGTGTGACTTTAATTAGTAGTTTTTACCTACTGATGATGACAACTTAGTTGTCGAAATACGTATTTAGGATACGACTAATAATTGTGGTAAGGGGTTATATACCTTTTTTAAACTATATAACGACACGATTTTCTTTAATCTTCTTCAGATGACAAATCAAGTTAAATATTTTCTTGATTGTACTGGCCTATTGAAACTCCAGGTCATAGTAATAAAAAAAACAGTTTAAAATCAATTGATAACACATTTACAGTCACAACAAACACATCAAAATATTTTGAACTCAAGGTCACATGTAAAAACCGGCGGTGCTGTATAGTATTTCAAACAGAAACGATACGAATTGATTTGCACGGAAAAAGTAAAAACTACGGAAAAAGTAAAAACTATGTTGTATACTTTGTTAACATTTAAATTAACTAATCTTTTAAAAACATTGATGTTCTTTTCCTATATAATACTATCTTGTCTGACTGACACCTATATTACATTGTGCATTCATGTAAATTCAGTGCTAAATTGGATCTAAACATAAAATAATAATAGTATTACGTAACAGACTCATCATTTTATTTTAATTACTGTCTAATGAGAAGTAGAATATTTATTATCATGATAGAATTATAAAACAAAGTTATTACTATTAAATGTTTATTTTCGAGTTGGGAGATTAGAAAATGTATAGTAAATTAGTAAAATACAACTGTAGAGTGATAGTGGTAACATTTAGAGAATAGCACATACGTCACAATGCGCTACGAACATATGAGAGTCGGGCGAGTTCATTATATCCCATCTGATCCAGTTTAGGGGTGTTTTTATAATAGTTGCATGCCGATTACGATTAAGTTTTATTTGGGTTTATGTTTTATTTTTGCTTCATTGAATTTAGTAAATTATGTCATTTAAATAATTGTCTTTATCAAGACACTTGAAAACATTTCTATATTATTCGATCACTAAGTTTAAAGAGTATAAATTTTATTTTTAAGTAAATAATTACATATTATTTATACAGTGATGGCTGCGTCATTGAAGAAAGTTGAAGTAAAAGGCAAAGTTATATATAGCCAAGGAAGAGAAATTATTGCCGTTTTAAAATTCATGAAGGCAGATGCAGAAAATAAGCATCCGATAATTCCTTTAACAAATTACAAAGAGAGGTTAATGAGAGCAGTTGGAATTTCAGATATGACATACAGAAGTATTGCTAAAGAAGCCGAGGATGTAAATTCCGGAAAAGATGTTTCATTTAATAACCCACATAAAACAAACCTCGCAGAAGCATGAAAGCACACTTCATCCCCAAGATACTGATACGTTCCATCATTCACAACTTCTATATACATGAAAAACGACGTCCAACTTTGAAAGGTAAGAATAAATATTTCCATATAAATTATAATTATTATATTTGTACTTCTTTACAGGAATTTATGATAATAGAGAATGGCATACCATTTATGGGTGTGTTTACAACTTTATTGAAGGTGCTAAAAAATATGGGATTTAAGTAAACAATAGTGTTTTGATAATAAAACAAGAAATAAATATTGTATTTGTTTCTAGATGACAAAAAACAGCTGACAAGAGAAAACTTTTAATGGAATTATATGATATACGTGCAAAACGTAAAAAATATTTAAAACAATTGCAAAGTTACATACATGAAAACAGACCCATAATATTTACAGATGAACCTTACATTCACAGAACACATATGCAATTAAAACAATGGTCAGATACTTCTTTGCTTGGGTTGAAGAAACCAATTTCGAAAGGTAATCATTTGATTATGGTTCATGCTGGTGGAAAATGGGTTTTATTCAAAATGTTTTACCTCTATTTCAATCAGGTATATATATATATATATATTATATATATATATATATATATATATATATATATATACAGTGAGAGCCAAAAAGAATATGTGAGTTGGCAGTACTTTTTTAGAACATTTTTGAGTTTGCGATTAGCAACAAATCATTTTGAATGTCAAATAACAGTGTTTTCATGCGATCAATGGTGTAGTATTTTTCTGGGTTTTGTTCTCTTTGTTTTATCACGTTTTATTCAAAATTTGTCTATATTGAAAAGAAAAATACTTTTTAGTACTAATTATCATGATGTTTACTATAGAAGATAGAAGAAGACACGTTTATAGTAATGGCATATTTTCGAACTGGCATTTAAAAGAAAGACGGTGCTTAAGAGTATTCTGGGGAAGCGTGTTATAATCAATTTAGAATTACTTATAACGAACATGAAATTACCTTTCAAGCATTTACTCAACATCTAGAACGTGTAATTGACCGATTCTTAGAAACCGGGAGTGTCTGTAAAGGTAAATCTTCTGGAAGACCAAAAATCATAACGCCAGAGGTTGTTGAAAATGTTCAGGAGCATATCCTTCGAGGTCCACAAAAACCTATATGTCAATTATCTCAGCAAGCTGGTATGTATACATATATACAGTTATTTGAAATATACAATATAAAATATATTTTGTAGGTATCTCATATGGCAGTTGTCGAAGAATATTGAAAAAAGGACTACACATGAAACCCTATAAAATATCTCTGGTGCATGAATTACACCCACAAGATAATAATGCCAGATAGTATTTATAACAGTTCTAAGAATATTGAGATGTACATACGTTTTCTTTTTGTATATTTGTAAATTTATTTTATATATTTTTATATATTTTATATATTATTTATATAATATATAATGTTTAATAATATACTGTAGTGTTATTTTATTTAGTTATTCTCTATTTTAGTACAGATTAATCTGTTAGCACTAGTAATCATTTTGTGGATTTAAGGTTAGATTATATTTACTTTAAAATTACCGTATGACCACGTCTACGCCGCTGCATCACTACTGAAATTTGCTGATAAACAAAAAACCTTATAAACAAAATCAGTTTGACTAACTATTTCAGTCTTTTTGGCTCTCTCTGTATATATATATATATATATATATATATATATATATATATATATATATATATATATATTACACAGTCATTACCTTATAACGATAAATGAAAACACAAAATTGAATTTATCGCAGTTGTTAAAGTTATTGTTGCTATTAGTTCCATTGTTTTTATAGGTACAAAATCTGGTGATTACCATGATGAAATGGATTCAACAAACTTTTTCACTTGGGTCAATAAACAGTTGCTGCCTAATCTGCCTAATCGAAAAGATATGGGCGATTGTAAAGAATTGGGTTGGAACCAAAAATGTCACATGTAAGTTAGCAGACGTCGAAAATTTGGCCAGAGAAAAATTCGCATGTGTAAATGCAGAAGAGTGGGCATCTGTTTGTAGCCACGTAGATAAAGTTGTTGAAAATTATTTACAAACAGAGCATTTCTTAGATGATGTAAGATAATCTAGTTTTTATAGTTAATACAGAAGAAACTGATAATAAAGAAGATAGTTATAGCGATGATGACTCTGACATTGAAGATTATGATGGTGTTCAACCGCTGCCAGAAGAAGTAGAATAAAATGATAGGGCTGAAACAGCCACAAATGGATATTGCGGCAGTGGATGTTCTGTTACTTTTCTTAAATCTTTTGTAAATCTTCAAATTTAAAAAATAGAACAATTTGTTACTTTTTTATACCACATATATATACTGATATTAACATACATGGATTACACTGTTATTGTTTTTATTGCATATGTATTGTAATATTACTTGGCAAAAATAAAGTTTTCTAAATAATTTCATCTTACAGATGTTAACTTGTATTAATTATAACAATATACTCTCTAGACAACATGAAATATTTATATGTATCTTTATTGTAGCTTGGAATAAGCGAATATATATTTAAAATTATAATAATTCTGATTTGATAAATGTAAAATAAACTTAAACTGCTACGCTAAGTTCAAAATAAATTCTCTAAAATAATAAAGTTAATGAAGCGAAAGATTTATTCAGTTAATTTTATTTAAATTATACTAGTAGCAATATTCATAACGATGTAGATTTAAAAATTCACATTAATACTTCTGTAAATAATAATTTGCTTCCCCAATATCAATTAAATTCATTAGAAATGTTGTAGTTTTATGAAAAAAACGTAATTTTCACAATTATAAAGTTTTTTAAAAATCACCCCTAATACCTCTGCCCTCGAAATCACCTACGTCCTTAGCATTTTTTGTTCGCGCAGCTTTCTGATGACGAATGTGCTATTCTCTAAATGTTTTCACTATACCACAATAGATGGCAACTGTCAAAATTTTACTTAAAAAATATCGTCATGACTGTCATGAGGATACTGAAAATAGGAATTTATTTGAAGACATGGCACACGATTAACAAAATTTCTTTTAACGAGAAAATTCGTAGAAGGTATTGTAACGGTTGATTATTGGAAACAAAAAACGAGCAATAAACCAAGATTGAATAAGATCATATGTGAAAAATTTGCACGCACACACAAAATCACAATAAATCAGTGATTAACAAATTAATCATCTATACTTACATATTTTGGTATTTACTACTATCACAGTCATTATCGAGAAGGCCATTTGTATTAGCACTTTTGACCATTTGCACCAAAATCGGCGTAAGTTCACCTTCCAATGCAAGTAGTCCTTTAGCAAAAGCAGCGGCAGTCATTTGTACACGACCTTCGTCCGAGGCATATATTTTCAAATCATGTCGAAAAGTAGAATGTAATCGCAATAAACCAAGTCCTTGAGCTCCCGCATATTCTCCTAAATATAAAAATATAATGAAATTGCGGTTCGAATTTTATCCAGAATAACATAATTTAATTGAATTCAAATGATCTTATACCAAAAAACAATGATTGAAATTCATGAGGCAAATTAGCGCGAAATTAATCTAGTGATTAGGAATTTGAAATGTGTAAATGTTATGGTTGAATATTATTTTTGCTATTTGTGTATTGATTTAATTCTCATAGGAAAGGAACTTCTTAAATTAATCAAATATAAAAGCACTAATTCATATTCGTTAATATCTAATAGGTAACTTATAAAAGAGAACGAGAGGAAAGAGTTAACAAAAAGGGGGGGGGGGGGGGGCAAAGAAAAAATCACATGTAACTTCAAATATCTAATCTTTGGTAATCGAATAAATTGTAAATTGTTAAAGAAGTGTCTTCCTTGAAACACTTTTCATGAGTGATATACAAGTTGTCTGGAATGCAGGCATTATTACTGCATTTTTTTATCTAAATGCTTATTTCACTTTTAAATATTAACGCGCTCACCTTTATAATTCAAGTAGAGATTGATAGTTGGGTAAGTGAGACAAAATATATCTGACAAGGCTAACTTTAAAAAAAAGAGAAACATTCAAAATAGTGAACGGTATGGATCAAGGTTAGTAAATGCATAAGGTTGCCTCGTAACTCTCCATCAATAGTATTCTATGCGGGAAAGCGTCATTCAGCGTGGCCATTCAAATTAAAATGATTTTGAATTTAATATTATCATTAGTTAAATAGGTATAAATCGAGTAAAGCAAATCACTGTTTTCTATAGACAAAACGATTGGTTTATGTACGATCTAATCACATATACTTACACAAAGCACGTCATCCATTATTTCAAAATATTGCTTTAAGTAATGGTTAATGACTGCTAGTTATTTACTCATGGGAGTAAAAACTTCTTATTGTAAATATTTTTGCCCAAAAATGCGCTTATAAATAATAAAGGAAATGAAGGTGGTTGAAACACCATCACATATTAATTAATTTAGTATTCTACTGTCACAACTCAGTTCTTTCAATAAACTGTTATTAGAGAGTTAATTAAAGGTTTTGTATGTCTAAAAAAACGGGTTCACAAATGCAAATACTAACTGGATATCAAGATATTATTTGATGCAGTTTTCTTAGAAATAACCTAAATAAAATTGCAATCTTTATAAACAAAAAACTTTATTATTACATTACTTTAAGTCACAATTTTTTTAAAATTTTTTAATAGCTGCACTATATATAAATACAAGTTTTACTTCTCACTATAAAACACTTATAAATAGTCAAATAAAGTTTATATATAAGCACATAAAGCACTATAAAATTAGAAAACAACGCTACGAACATTACGAACATCAATCTAGTCATCAGGAAACGCATGGGCACGCCTGATGACACGCAATATGGCGATCGCCATTAGTTACAAGGTAACCTTATACACTTACTAACATTGGGTATGGATACAAGACGAAAAAAATGGCGTTTTAATTTGTTTTTTCTTACTGTCCCTGTCAAAAAAAAACGGGACACTTTTTTACCTATTGTGACAGTAATTTGTTGCATCATACTAACTTAAAGTTGACAATAAATGAAAAATTTTAATTGCTAAATGACAAATAATACTGACTGGTTATACAAATGCACTTTAATGAAAAAGAGATAATAAAAAAGACAATTTTATTATAATAATAATTTAAAAAAACCTAAATTAGATTAAATTAATATTTGGTAATTGCTCTTTATGCTTCTATTACATTAGTTAACCTTCTAAGTATAGAATTTACTACCTATGTTAGTAATGCAATATACCGGTATTTCGGCCAACGCTGCTTGCACAATCTGAAGTAATTCCTCTGTACTTTGCACATGTACATTCTATCTTGCTATATTTCGTACAAGTAAACCCCATACATTTTCAAGAACATTTAAATCACCACTATAACTTGGAAAATCTAAGACCGAAATATTGTTTGCATTTAGCCATTGCGTCGTTCGATGAGATTTATGGACAGGGCAGTTATCTTGCAAAGAAATAAAGTCGTTATGGGGATAAAGTCGTCTTACAGATGGCAACATCACATTTTCAAGAATATTTATATATTCCTCGCTATTGAGGCCATTTTCAATATTATGTAAAATTCCAAGACTTGTCTCAATGACAACCATCCCCAGACATTTACGGAAAAAAAACGAGGATTTTTACGTACTTTATTTACATACCGAGCTTGGTTACGCGTGCCTGGAGGTCGAAAAACTTTAATTTTTCCGTTATATGACGACTGAAAGATTTTTTCGTTGGAGAAAATTACCCTGTCCTAAATATTCTGTGCCAAATGTTGTAAAACAAATCCCATCCTTTCTTCTTTCCAAGCAGGAGTTAAAAACGTTTTATTTACAGCTACAAAAGAATAGAAACCGACATGTCGAAGGCGGTACAGTCCTGTTCTTACTGATCCAGGAAAACCTGTATTTCTTATTCTGTTTTTTGTTGTGCCAAAGGGATTTCGATTCATATATGTTATTAGGCTGTCATCTTCCTGAGCATTAGAAATCCTAGGTCGTCCTGAACCAGGCGTTCTTGAGAGATTCCTTTCTTCCCGCCACTTCGTACTTATTCTACTGAGCTCTTACTTATCCTAAATTCATCTGCTATTCGCCTCATAGACCATCCTTCTTCTACTTTAGTGCATATCATGGCTTTAGTAACTTCATTTACATGCATTTTATAAATTTTAAGCGTATAATAATAAATTTTTAATTAATAAAAATATTAAATGTCAATTTGAAAGAAAAAAATAAGCAAACGCCAATTAAGTTGGCGCGAGGAGAGGTAAGTTCGCGCAGGATAAAAAGTAGTGGGGAGATTTGTATTTGGTTTTACATCAAATGTCAGATAATTCTAACCTCTGAGCGTGTATTACTTTATGATCCCCTAGCAAAGACATTATGTTCCATCAAACGTCAATGACAAATGTATTCTGACAATTACTTGAGTAGTGGGGGTGGACGTTTTTAAAAACGGCTTCTGCGCACCCCCTCCTCGCGCCAACTTAATTGGCGCTTGCTATACATGACTTTATATTCAAATAATTCAAGGCTACTATTATTGACAAACAGCCTTAATTACAAAACTAAATTAATGCCAAAATCATTATGACATTTCCCGTTTTTTTTTTTGACACGAACAGTAGTAATATACTTGTGAGCAGTCTTCACTTGTGGATAGTTGGGTGTTAATTTTCAGTCAATTAATTTTTGTTTAGTCATTTGCTGTTTCAATTTGCAAATTTTTCTTTTGCTTATTTCTTCTTTATTAAGCAATGAGGAAAAGTATGATATGCTTCAGTGCTATGTACAGTTGCGGGCCCTACAAACCCAGACCGTTTGACAAATAATAAATGTTGGCTTTGTAACATGGTCTTAATATTGAAGTTTATAAAATGTCATCTCACTGAAAGAATGTCAGCGGCCTATGAAATAAAAAATTTGAAAAATGGAAAAATTCAAATACAAATAACGTTTATGCAACAATATATGCGTTTTTAAAATGAAAATGCATTCCAGTCTGTTTTTCTTGATGAAATCTGGATTTTTCAAGATGGAAGCTCTCAAAAACCATGGCAAGATGAGAATATTAATTCTGTAAAAGCAAAACAAGTAAGTGGCAAAATATATTAATTGTTTAAAAAGTAATTGCATGAGCAATATATTATTGACTTTTATCGTGTTTTTATATCAACATTTATTTCATTTGCGATGCGTCTAATGTTCATGCTGTCCTCTAGTCTAGTTCTAATTATCGACTTTTGCAGTTTGTTTAATTGAGGCATTTTAAAAATTGTTTACGCTTCTGACTTACAATAAACTGACACTAACATAACCATAAAACTCAAATTTATAAATCAAGATTTTTTTAAATTTGACAGAATGTGTCAAAAGTCGGTGTCTGAGTTTGTAGCGGGCGCAAGTGTACACTATGACCGTAAATATGCAGTACCGAAATTGTTCACTGTTCACAGTTGTTATGAAAATGACACTGCTGTCAAACTTATTTTAAATAAACATTAATTCGTTGTCTGTTATGGTAGAAAACACTGTCTGTGAATAAGATGCTCACAACAGAAGAAAAAACTTTTATATGTGAAGCATATAATCGCTCATACGAGTTTGTCAGAAATAATGGGCCCAGCATTTGGGTTGGATCTAAATTTGAGTAGATGTTTCAAAAGTCTAAAGCATCAAACAGTGTTATATTGTACGTTGTTAACAAATTCAAAACTACTGTCAATGTTAACATACAACGAAAAGGCAAGTCAGGAAGAAAGAAAAGCGTTCGAGTAAACAAAAACAATCACCGAAAATAAGCATACGAAGAACTGCCTTGTAACTGGATATAAAAACAGAATCTGTGCGTTTAATGATCAAAGATATTGGTGATTTCTCTTACAAAATTCAAAAGTGCCATAAACTGATCTAAAATGATAAAACACAACGTTAAGTTTACTGTGCTCGGATTCTAGCTTACATTTATGAAGATAATGAGTTCCTGACTAATGTCTGGTTTTCAGATGAGTCCCATATTTCACTTCCTGGCCATATTAACACACAGAGTTTTAGAAGCATTGAGTTTAGTCCACCTGAGGAATTCATTGAAACACCACTTCATGAACAAAGAATGACCATATAGTGTGTAGTTTCTGCAAATGGGGTTATCGGTCCTTATTTCATAACTGGTCACGAAGGCCGAACTGCCACCGTCAACAGTGAAATATATCAGCAGCAAGTTCTATACCTTTTATAGAGGACGTCAGACGATTCTGTAGACCAAGAAATCTGTTGTTGCATCGACAGTGGTTTCAGCAAGACGATGCGACGAGTCACACCGCTGGTCAATCGTTGAGAATGATTAGGGATCATTTTGGTGATAGAGTCATTTCCCGAAAAACAGACTTTAATTATTTTTCACATAGCCCGGACCTTACTTACTCCGATGTATACATCTGGGGCATGATGAAAACAGTAATTTTTCAAAACGATCCACCCACTACAATTCCGGAATTAAGAATGGCAATTTTCGTTTCTTCCGAACATTGCAACAACCTACATTTGAAAACATGGTACGAAATCTCCGACACCGCCTCAAGTTCTACGGTGGGCATATACAACAAATCATTCGCCATTATAATAGATATTATCTTCGTCAATTCTGTTCAGTTAAGTAAGAAATAAATATTTTTTAGTTCAGTATTGTATGTTTATGTTCATACTGTATTAGCTCATAAAGGTTCATAGAATGCTACTTAGGAGTTATAACCAGATCAACGGCAGTCTTATGAAACTTTGGCTTTGTCGATTGAAAATTAATCTAAAAAGTAATGGCATATTTTGTAAACTAATAAGATTCCAGGAAGATTAATCATGTTACAGAAAATGTCGTAGTAAGCCAAACACACGAAAATTCTTCAATTTTCACAAGAGAAATTCTAAAACACTACTAAAGTTACTATAAGATCAACATATAGAATTAAAAAAACCATAACTATCGAAAATATAAAGCTGACATCAGTCAAGGACGTCAGTTAGGGGATGCAGAGAGGTGACTTCATTTTTGTTATAACTATGGTCGGATGAATCGTGTTTACAAAATTGTTTAACAGAAACCATATCCATAATTGGGCGACAAAAAATCGTCATGCCTTTATGAAGCTTTGCACCAAGAACGCTTTAATTTTAATGTATGATGCTGCATTCCTGACAGAATAACTGAGCCAATTATTTTAAATTACAATTTGACTGGTGAAAGAATCTTGAATTTATTTGAAAATAATAAGGTTTTACTAAACAACATTCCCGTCAATACACCATTAACCTGATGTTTCGGCAGGATTGTGCGTCAGCACATAATGCTAATATTGTGAAGTACTTAAATAATAGATTTGGCGATCGATAGATAGGTAATCAGGGCCACATTCTAGGGCCCACTTCGTGTTCGTTCGATTCAACGGAAAATCCTCTAAAAAATGTTTAAAACACGGCAACTAGAACAACGGTAACTTAAGCGCATTTATGTATAGCGAATAACGGTGGTCTTTTTGAACATTTAAAGTAATCTTGTTATTTCATTTTATTTAGTTATCATTAATTATTCAAACTGTATTGTTAATTTCATTTAGTTATTCTTTAGTTGTAAGTACTACTTTTATTCTTTTGTTTTCAAAAACAAAATGATGTAAAGTAGTATAGAGTAAAATCGCTTTGGGAAGACACCAATCTGCGCGAGCGAATCGCGCAACCTGAGTATTAACGGCCTCAAAAACATAGGTCGGGCTGGATCTAAATTAGCGCACAATTTAAAATTCGAATTTTACGTAAAACGTTTTGTATTTTTATTTCGTGTGGAGCGGAAACAACATATTTCATTTATTATGTTCGTTTGCCATGAAACATAATTTCATAAACACATTCTATTGTCTGAATGAATAATAAAGCGTTATTATTTTATTTATTTTCAAGTGGGATATTTAACAGAGATACAACCAACAATTTCTGGTTCAATTATTTATTTTCATTATAATTTAAACATTTACATATATCACAGTTTTTCTTCTTTTACCAAGATTTTATTCATTATATTTGTAAATTTATGAATATTCATTCGGAGTAAAAATAATTTGTTGTTTACACGTCGTCTTTTATTACTACATAATTATACATAAATACCCTTAGTTATTAATGACATAAAAATTTACCATTCATATTTCTCTTTTTGATAAAATTGTACACGTTATGAATGATTTCCCGTGATTGTTCTGCTATTATTTGTCTTTTTTTCACTGGTATTTCAACATCTGCCGGGTCACGACATCCAGATGTGGACGGTAAACTAGACATAATAATCTATAACAAATAAAGTACATGTTTCAACAAATCCTATTAAAAATTCATGAAAAATAATGTAATACCTACAGATATAAAGGCCTTCTATTCCAAATAGTTGTGAAAACAACTGATTTTGTAATAAAATAAACTCAAACAACTGATTTTGTAATAAAATTAACTCAAAGAACACGATCGACACCTTACGGACGCTAGAAGACAACTGAAAAATATTACAGTCAATGTTATTCGGCCTGTCTATATGTGCAAGAACTATGTCTTTCTCTCTCGTTTGGGGTACACTTTTCTTTATAAGTTCCAAATTGGTTTCTGCGTCAGTGTCTTCCGAAGTTGACACTACTCTACGAATTTTCCTTATAATTTCGTGATTTCTACAGATAAAGCCTATGTGTTATATGAGGGCGATTTGTAAAGTAAGTTCCGTTTGGTTATTAAAAAAACACCAATATATGAAGAGGTTTTTATTATATACAACTTAAAGCTACTACTTTCAGCTATTTTTCTATATAGTTGCCATCTTCATAAAACTCTGCCGCCTGTGAATTAAGCCATGCTGTAACACTATCCTGCAGCTCTTCGTCGCTCTCAAACCGTTGGCTCCTAAGCCTTTCTTGTTCTAAAAGGCAGTGAACATGACTTTTCTCGTAGAAAAAGTTTAAATGCACTATAAAGGTTTCCTCGCAGGCGAGTTAGAGCGATTCCACTGCATTTACTGTCTTTTCGTCTCAACGTTGACATAGTCGCGCAAGTCTCATCACCAGTTACGATATGCCTGAGGAAATTCCACCTTCAACATTGTAAAGTGTCAGAAAAGTTAGTGTCGATCCCATTCTCTTTGTTTTATGGTCTTCGGTAAGAAGTTTTGACACCCATCGTGAACAAATTTTGTGGTAGCCTAAATGATCAGTAGCAGCCTCGTGCTAAACTGTACGTAAAATTTGGGGGAAAAAGGCACTCAGTTGTGTGACTGTGAATCGCCGATTTTCACTTCGACATTACCCACAAGTTCGTTCGTTACAACAGTTGGTCTTCCACTCCAGTCTTCATCATGGACATTAGTTCGTCCTTCTCAAAAGATACGGCACCATCTTTTAACCATACTGTCACTCATGACATTTTCACCATAAACAGAACAAAGTTCACGATGAATCTCAACAGTCTTCATGTTCTTTGCACACAGAAATCAGATAACAGCACGTATTTCAGTCGGCGGGATATTCAATTGCAGCAGCCTTTTTTAACGACCAAAATAGCACGAAAGAATGTCCGAATGATTTTCTCACAAGCACTGCTGACTCACACTGAATCAGACTAACCCGCAGCGCTGTGATCGCACCGATATCCCCACTCCTCTGCTCACTAGGCGGAAATGGAAGTTACTTTACGAATAGCCCTCGTACATAAATCAGATCTATGCTATTGATTCTATCGCCGGTTATTGCGACAAAATCAGTAAAAACAAATTACTGAGAAAGTTGTTTAGATTAGAGTAACATATTTATACTATACATCAAAAAGTACCTTGATAATATTAAAATATTATTTTGGTATGTTTTCATAGTTTTATAGAAAAAAAATAAAATGTAAGTTTTGCTTCTTTTACATGTAGCATCCATATGGTCCACCGTTTTGAGTGCCTTTTTTTAACAAGTTGGTCGCCTTGATGTCCGGTATAGTTTGTCTCATTTCACCAATTCTGCATCTCTTACCACTTATGATTCTAATGAGCCTATGAACTGGACCAAATACAATTTTAAAAAATAGAAAAACTTATATAATATTAATAAAATATGAAGTATGATTTTTATAACGCAAATACAATAATCATACAGATATCATTCTATTCTATTTGTTGCTTGTGTTTATGGATAAGTTAATGCCGTCTTGGACTCTGATTTTTGTTCTTTTTTATTGAGAGGACGAATTATCTATTAATGCTTGGTAATATATGTAGTTGCCATAATACAATTTTGAATAAAAAACACGGATAGCATTTATTAAACAGATTTTCAGCTTGAGTTGGAGTATTTGGTAATGGAGTAATAAAATTTTACTTTATTAGGCTTCACTTCTACCTGAAGAATTTTCAACTCACTAGCAAATCTAGGAACAATGCAATTTAGGACATCTAAATTAGTATTGCATACGATTTGCACATTATATGAAAAGGAAATTTGTTTTCAGACCATTTCTCAAAAGGTTTTTCGACCGCCCTATAATTTTGTTTTTCTTCTGTATTTATTATTTATAAAAAAACACATACATTAATTTAACTTTGCAGTGTCAGTTTGCTTCATATTGCAGTAATATGATACATTGGTGAATTGAATCTTAAAATATATTTAACATTATTGAAAGAGTGTTTCAGAATTCCATAAATGATGCAGAAATGCCAAAACCTATCTATGTAATGTAATTAAATTAAAAATTTATAATGAATTTATATTGTCATATTTAAAAAAACTCTGGCAAAGTATTGATATTCACGCATATAGAAAAAATTACAAACCAGACAACCGTATAGGCAGGATTATTGATGTCTCGATTTAATAATTTATTATTATTTATTAAATAAAATTAAATCAAACAAGTTAGTATTAGTACCCGCTTTAAAAATTATATTCTTTAGTTACAAAGAGAAAAACTTACCGGAACATTTAACATATTAGGAAACAAATACATATTTGAAAAAAAGATTAAATAATACATTTTAAAAAATTAAGATTTTTAAAAAGACAACAAAAACTAAAAAGTAAAATAAATGTTAAATAAAAAAAAAAGCACGAATACGAACCAGCCAAATGTCTACCTTGGCCGCCGGGATACATGCATCTGAAAATTCTTCCTAATTCCTCTGCTTGAATTCTACCGGCTGGTGTCAGCTCTCCTCCCCACTTCAAAATTAGCACTAATGAGGGTTCTGCAGGTTTATCTACTGATTTATTAAAAAACCGTTAGTCTTAATATTAAATTAATTGATAAAATTAAACAAAAAAGAAACATGCTATAATGCATAAATAAAGTGTGCATTATATAAATTTGAGTGAAAGGAAATTTATACTAAAAAACATGTATTGAAACAAAGATTGTTTCACCTGTTTGTGTCTTAACACAATAGGACGAGTGTCAAATAAACCCGTATTGCAAACATTATCTACAATTTAATACATCGTTTCTATCACTTCTGTATACTCCAAATTGTGAATATTTTTCTGTATCTAGTATTTACTTTCTTACCGAGTGCCTTTCAATTAAAAAAAATAATAATATTGTGAATGGTTAAATAACCGAGAAATAAATTTGTAACCGCCCATCTGGTAACCTGTTACAATTTCTTTCTCTCTTTTTTTATAATTAAAGTATTGTTTAGTACGGTCCTGTACTAAACGAAATTATTCTTTATTCTTTTTTTATTATTATGCATACATTTTTCCTACGTGTAAATTTAAAAAGAAAATTGTCAATGCATTAGCAACATAGAGCGAGAACCAGGTGCTTCTAACAAAACCAGTGCTACTACAGATCTATCTTAAGCAAATAGAATAATTATTCTGTAAATCCGCTACTCTTAGTTCCAGAGATCTACTATTGTTTTTTTTTGCATTGAAAAATAAACTTTCTAGCATACATGAAGCTTTTTATAATTTTTTTAAAATCAAGTTAGAAGACACATTTTAAAGCACGAATTCAAGTTTAAAAAACGAGTGGAGAAGCCACGAGTTTTTTAATGAAAATGACTGCTTTAATGTCTTATGAAACGTGTTTTTATGCTATTTTTGCAATTAGCTTTGTTAATGTATTTTTTAATGAGAAAATGAGAAACTTTATCATTTAGGGAAAATTTATGGCAGGTTATGCCGTTCCGCGTATGTTTAGAGTAAAATTCAAATTTTTGAATTTAGTTGCGTAAAATGTAATGTAAAATGTTTATTAATCGTCAGTTTAATCATAACCTTAAATCACTATGACTACTGACTTATAGACGTAGTGTGAACTTAAAACTGAATCCGCTAAATGTTCCATACTTTAATGATTTATTAAAGCACTTATTTTGAGTGCTTTAATAGGCCTCTTAGCAACACTAATTGCAAAAAATCTATTACGAAATTGTTAAAGTTTATTGCGAAGTGTAGTATAATCTGGTTCGGCAATAATACTTGTACACTGCCCGAAATATAAAACCCGTACACTAACATATTATCAAATTTGACATGTCTTATTTGACTTACGTTATAGACATTAGCAATGTAAGTATAACCTATGAAGTCTATAAGTGACAGTATAAATATATTTGTCCCGTTTACGCAACTAAAAAACTGATTTTATGCTCATAAGAGTTGTACGAGTTTTATATGTCGCGCAGAGTACTGGCAACAGTGGGTAATACAGAGAAAAATAAAGCTACGAAGAATTAGGTTATGTTTTTGAAAAGAAAGTGCAAAATCTCAGGTTTGAATGAAGAAATTATTTTATTCTAACGATTAATTAAGACAAACAAAACAACATAACAAAGGTGAAGTCTGATTTCATAGCAAGTTTTAGAAGTGTCCTCCTTGTCTTTCAAGGCAATAAGCAAGGCGATTTTGAAAGCAACGTAGGGTATTCCGAATAAATTCGGGGTTTATTCCATCATATGCAGTAAGTATACGGTCTTTCAGTTCGTCTAAGTTACGTATTTGCACGTTATTGTAGGATGAGGATTTGTACGGGACCAATAATGGAAAGGAAATTTTATTTTTCAATGGATAAATGCAGCTTCATCAGTAAATAGTTATTTATGTACCTAGGTTCGTAAGTACAGTTTTATGGTAGAGAATACGATTGCAAACCGGGACCCGTAGGGTCGAGGTTTGCATGTATTCGAGACCATGAAAGTGTACTGCATATGAGATTTTTCGTCATACCTACGTTTTTTTTAAATAGACGAATTTGAATGAATTTGAATGATGAAACGTTTTTTTTTTAATAGACGAATTTGAATGATTTTCCACTTTACTTTTACTATATGTATACACATTAGTAACATCAAGTCAGGAATATTTGTCGTATCTATGGTAACCATGTTTGTGTCGATATAAATTTATATTTTTGATAAATGTCAAAGTATATGCAATAGATTTTCAAAAGTTTTTCTTTCTAAATAAAATTTATAAACATGAATCAAATAGAGATGGATGCTATTATAGCTTGTACTGAGATTTTGCCGGAGAAATCTAAAAACAGATACAATGAAACCTATAAAATGTTCAAAGATTGGTGTCACCAGAGGTATGTGGAGAGTATTTCAGAAAGTGTAATGCTGGCATATTTTCGTGATAGATCTATGAAGTTAAAATCACCAAACACTTTATGGTGTGAATACTCCATGTTAAAAACTACCATATTTATTAACGAAAATGAAGATATTTCAAAATATCCTAAATTGAAAGGATTTTTGAAGCGTAAAAATGATGGTTTTAAGACTAAAAAGTCTAGTATCTTTACAAGAGAGGAAATTAATAAATTTCTTATTGAAGCTTCCGACGATACATATTTGTTGATGAAGGTAAGTTTACAGAATGATTCTTTTTAATTCGTGTTCATTCTATACTAATTTTTTGCAGGTTGTTATGATTATGGGAATTGCTGGTGCTTGTAGGAAAGATGAACTAGTTAAAATGAAAATTCAAGATGTGGAAAATAAAAATGATGTAATAATAATTAAAATACCGGATACTAAAAATGGATTAAAACGTTCTTTTACAATTATTGCGAAGGAAGAATATCCAATTAATTTTATGCTAATTATTAAAAAATACATTGGTCTGAGATTAGAAAATATTACCAATGATAGATTTTTCTTAAAGTACAGTTTTGGTAAATGTCGAAATCTGCCTGTAGGAAAAAACACTCGCAAAAATGCCTAGCCAAATAGCAAAATACTTGTCGTTGGAGAACCCCACTACCTACACCGGACATTCCTTTCGAAGGACCTCGGCAACATTATTAGCCGATTCAGGAATTGATGTTCTTGGTTTGAAAAGACACGGCGGATGGAAATCTTCTACCGTGGCAGAAAGCTATGTTTCCGATTCAATGATAAATAAAGTACATATAGCTGACCGAATTTTATATAAACAAAATATTACAGAGGCTGTTTGCTCAACTGTGATACAGAAAAATGAGAAGAAAGTTGATGATTCCATTAGGAATCCAACCATTAATAATGTTGACATTATTGAAAATATAAACTTGCGTAGTAAGAAAGAAGACTCTATTGTTCAGATAGCTAATTGTTCTAATTGTTCGTGTACATTTAATATTACAAAATCATAAGTTTTTGTACAAGATTCTATTTTTCCTAGTTATGTTAATTAATCATGTTTGAAATAAATTTGTCATAAATTTTCTAATATTGCTATTATTTCCCTAGGGTCGTACTAAATATTACAGCCCGCTACCATAGCAACTGTCAATACGGTATGTAAAGTGTCACTTACGTTTCAAAAAAAGGTGTCATAATTGTTTACTTATGCAGTAGGTGTGAGGAAAAATTATTTTAATTAAAATTTCTTCGTTTTCATTTAACATATTAAACATTATTTCACAAAAATCAGTTCGTTTTACTATATCTTCCTCGAAAAGTTCTTAATGGTTTGATATCTCGTATGGCTTATATTTGAGTTCTTTCAGGGTTTTGTACACCGAACTGTATGATGCTCCAAAATGCCTGTTACATCTAAAAGCGATGCTGCAGATCATTCCTCTACATAACACAGGATATTCAGCTTCAGCATGTGTTTTGTTAACACGTGATCGTTTCATTTTTTTGTGGGAATTTAAAAAACAACCATCTTCTTTGAATTTGTTAAAAATATTTAAAATTGTTTTCGTACAAGGTATAGGCCTGTCAGGATAATTAAGGGAAAACACGTCTCTGACCGTCCTTAAACTATTATTCTTTTGGTACCATATTATCATTGCTACCTTTTCATCTTTGTTGTACTTATTCATGATTTAAATAAATTATCTACTTTTCAATAAAATGTATTTAATTTAAGTTTATGTATGAATAAAAATTCAAAAATATTTGACATAAAAAAATGTTTTTCTCTCCATGGCACTAATTTAAGAATTATACTACAAGTAAATCCTTCATTAGTATATAACTGGTTGCCTACTATGCCGCTAATGCATTGACAATTTTCTTTTTAAAGTGGCGCATAGGAAAAATGTATTTGTAATAATAAAAAAGAATCCGGTATATAGTATACTATTTCAAATTCCAGAAAAAAAAAACGTGTTTAAGAAAAATAGAGGCCTTGCACTATGTATTTAGTGACATGAAAAACGCATTAACTTAACAAATAGAACTTTAGGCAAAGCGTATAATGTTATATGTTAAAAAAAAAATTGAATAATATTGGCCACACAACACGCAGACTTTGCAAATAATTTTTTCCTTGCTGTTGCTATAGTTTGAATAGTATCTTAAGGAAATACCTTTTAAGCTTCTAATATTGTTATTGATCCATTTGCTGCTAATGAAATATCGGTAGTAACGATTATAGATAATTTTAGATAGTTTTTTTTTCTAATAACGAGGTGACGTATACAGTAGTGGATATAAAAGTTAAGCAACGACAAAATATGTCTGTCAACTATGAACAGAAAAATAATGGAAGTGAATATGAGGACATACTATCAATTTTGATAAATTATAGTTTTGCGAAAAAAAACAGTCGATTGATGTTTTTATGCTTAAATCACAAAATAATGTAGATTTTTCCAATGTAGTAAATAATGTATAATTAAAAAAGTGAAGCAACTTTTAATTTATCCCTAACAAAAATTAAATTCTAAATTTATTTACATGAATATTAATATTTCGTGATATATTTCTTATATTGAATAACGGCTGTGCACCATCAAGTCATAGATTCCTTCAAATTGTGAAGAATTTGTAAATAAGTATTTTGTTATTGATAATGCCTCAAAAAGTTCAAGAGCGTTTTTATAACCTTTATTGTTCCTTATTTTTCAGTTTACAATCTCCCACAAATTCTCAATAAGATTGGGATTCGGAGATTAACTTGGCCAAAAAAATAACACTAACTCTTTGCAGTTAGCTGCTCTTTAACGATTTTAGCAGTGTGCCTGGGAATATTACATCTTTCAGTACATTTTTGTGCACAAATCTGTCTATAATACTGTTTATACGATGTATAGAATGTTCGTACCTTAGATAACAGTACAGGCACTTATAGCAGCACTATATTTATCTGTTTTTAAATATAGAATTAACGTATATAACTAGGGCTGGCGAACTTGCGTCAACAGCCAGTGGTAGCAGCATAAAAGTTTGCATATAAAATAAATGGTAAGAAATAAATTATAAAACATAACACTTGATGCGAAACTGAATTGGAGCAGACATCTAGACAAAGTGGCGGACAGGGCGATGCAGCTCTTCTGGAGATGCAGAAGAGCTGTTGGCAAGACCTGGGGACTAAAATCAAATGTGGTACACTGGTTGCACGCAATAGTAGTGAGACCAACAATTACCTATGGGGTAGTTGTCTGGTGGAGGACGGAGCTGACATCGTCGGTGGGGCTCCTTACGACTTTCCGGCGACAGGCTCTATTGGAAATCACGGGTGCTATGAACAGCACGGAACCGCCTACATGGAAGCCATTGCTGGTCTACCTCTGCTGGAACTATTTGTGAAAGAGGCCATAGCTGTGATATTGAGGCTGAAGGCCAATGGCTTATGATGTCCTAATAATGTTATAGGGGGCCATACGGATACTACAGGAACTATACTGGGAGGGCCAATATTACAAATGGTGGTGGACAGTATGGCACCTGAGATTATGTTTACAGCTAAGCTGAATATATCTAATACCGACCAGCGAACAGGCAAAAAGTTGCTCGAGCGATTGGGGTGCCGGCATCTGGTACACAGATGAATCATAATCCAATCGGAGAACAGGTGCAGGTATATGCGGAATGTGCCCCAGAAGGAAGATATCGTTAAGTCTGAGAAAACATACGGTGGTTTTCCAGGCTGAATTGTTTGCAGTCGCAGCATGCGCCGAGAAAATTCGGGATGCCAGCTGTGCAAACAAAAAAGTCAACATAATATGATTGATAATCAGGCGGTATTAAAACCATGATGAATCCATCTACCAGGTCTAAACTGGTGAAATATTGCAAACGGGTCCTCAATAGAGTGGCACAATGCAATACTTTGTCACTGATATGGGTGCCAGATTAAGCACAATGATATAGCCGACGAACTGATCAAAGAAGGTTCTAAGAGGAACTTCATAGGACCAGAACCTGTATGTGGAATCGCCAAGGATTCCGCTAGAAGGGGATCTGGTTATGGCTAGAAAGAGAAAATAAAAAGAAATGGAGGCTAATGGAAGATCAACTCCATACTAAGACACTACTAGGGGAGCTGGACGCTAGGCTTTCAGCCAACCTACTTCGTAGTAATAAAAACAAAATTAAAATTATTACTGGTTTAATAATCAGACATTGTTCATTAAGGAAGCATCTGTACAGTATAGGCTTGGTTAGCGGGCCTTGGTGAAGGAGATGTGAAAACAAGAGGAAACTAGCCTTCATGTAATATGCACTTGTGAGGAACTGAAGAGACTCAAACAGAAACATTTCGGAAGTGATCTTCCTACGAGGGTACTCAAATTTCCCCTGAGGATAGTGGCATTTATCGAGGACACAAGACTAACAGAGTGGAGAGATCTATTGGGGGTGGTACAGTGACCAGTGTGCTCAAGTGCCTGGACTTACTGGTGTCCAACTCAAGCTCTTTCTGCTGTTTTTAATAGTGTCCGACATTGATCGGTTTCGCGACGTATGTAACTGCGACATTTTAAAAACAAACATACAACTACGAAATAGTATTTACGGCAGCATACATGTATATACAACAGATCTCGTACAGAGTCGAAGTAATACTCAAGGTATCACTGCCGCCGGATGTTGTCGGATTCTGCAATCAATTTGAACAGAGTGCAGCTAATTTGCATCATTTACTATCTCATTTCTTGTTGTCAAAAGTCATTATTTGTTGTGTTTATCTGTTTATTTTTGACTTCTTCCACTGTATTCTTTATAGCATCATCTCGTAAAAGCAGTAGTTTTATAACTATTCAGACTATTATCTTCTTTAGATGTAAATATTTCATATTAACGTTTAATGAAATATTATTTACGTTATTTTAGGGTAATATGTTGTTAGAAAGAGATTAGGGATAATTTATTGATAAGTGATCTTAGTGACGACTTGTAGATAACACAGTGAGATTAGGTCACAAAATGGTATGGGCTCAAATAAAAATTTTATCAGAATGAACAATATAATTTTCAAAGTGTTTGATATGCTGGTTTTAATAGACAGAGCATATGATAAGTTTTATGTGAACAATTAAGCATTTACGTTAATCATGTAAGAAAAGTATTTGCTATTATTATCGTATGGTATATTTTAGTTAGAAGAAATGTAGCAGATGCATGAAATTGGAGATAATGTACAGGAATTAATTATAGCCAATAAATAATAATATAAGTAGCACATAATATAATGATTCGGATTTAACTGATATGCGAGACCAAAATAATAAGAGCAATAATGATTAAAAAATTTAGATTCTTAAGAATTCTAGTACTTTAGATGCTAATTTGATCAGTGATACTTGGAAAATTAAATTTCTTTATATATTCAGAAATATATATTGTGTAATGAAATTTTATTTATTTGTTTATGATATGTATTAATATCTCATATGTTCTCATTGGATATATATTTCTACTTAAAATTAAATATATATTATATACACAACTGCTTTCTTTATTTTATTATGAATGAATCTGTAAAGCTAGCTTAAGCATTAAACAAAATTTTAACGAGTAGTTAACTTGTAATATACATCCATTAGATAAACATTGGTATATTAGAATTTGATAACAAGTTAGCTCTTTGAAAAAGATATCCGTCGTAAGCAGAAACTTTGGTATAATCGATTTGAATCTTAGTTATATGTACTTCCAATATAACTTGAAGGTATACGACAATTTTATAACTAACTGTGATAACAAGTATAGGATAACATGCCAGTCAAATACCAACCACAAACATTAAGGTACAGAAATTCCCAACGATAACTTTAATAAGTTATTAATCAGAATCTCTACTTTATTCTAATATCTTCGACGACAAGACGTGGTAACGCTGCAGTATTTCCATAAGCGCTGTACTGTTTTGTAAGGTACGAACAGACTATTGTCGATTTATACCATTACCAGAAAAACACTCTCACATCACACTTCGTGCTTTACAGTTTTCTGACAATATTTTGGATTTAATCTTTCTCCTATAGGAAGTCGTAAATAACAAATTTCGTCAGTGCTACAAACATTCAATTTGGATTCATCACTCATCACTAAATAAAACGGGTTTCCATTATTGTACACACACACACAAGCGGCATTGTAAATCGTACTTTTATTGCTCTTTGCTTTCGTGACAACACCGGTTTTTGTATTGGTCTTATAGAGAACGTCTTCATACATGGTGTACACATGCCACTATAGGGAACACCCTATCGTATACTGTATGTCTCGAGAATTTTTCTATAAATGGTTTACATTAGCGAAGAATTAATATGTTCTTTCTACAACTTGTGCTTCGTGGTCGTTAAGAATGAAAATTATGTTTCCACTGTACTCCTGTTTAATATATTTGTATCATTGTCGATACTACAGACAAAATTTTTACATATACTCGCTTGTGAAACACTTTTTTTACATTGTTCAATGATTATTAATTTCATTTCATCAACTCTAGAAGCACCACAAAATACAATCATTTTCTAATTATACTGTACAGGAACCTGACAATGGACAGTTTCCTACATTCAAAATTATACGTTTGTGACAGATTACGTGCACTGTCATCAATCAATATCAAAAAGCATGGCGTCTCTAATGAGGAAAGTTTTTGAAGGCACGTTATTTCAAACACACAATTTACTTATTGTAGTTTCTTTGTACAGATTGTAAATAAATTTGGACGCTAAAAATAAAAAAAAATATCATTTATTCAATACACCTTTCGCGGCGTAATTGTTAAGAATATTTTCAAATTCGTCACGTGCGTGTTCAACCTTATCGCATACTAAGCACACAAACATAAAATACACAAATAGGAGATTCCCAAAAGCGCAGCATATCAGGATGCTTAATTTTTCGAATCTGAATTTTCTCCTTTATTCAGAATAATTGTTTTAAAATATGTATATAGAATATCCTTGAGTTGTATTGTGATATTTTTGCTAATTCGATATTATCTTTGTAAAGTTGCCGAATTTTTGTCCACTACTATATGTTATTTTTAGCAAGATACAACAGGTGAAGTATGTGTCTGTGATGAATAAAATAAAAAAAAAATATCATACTATTATTGCTCGGTTTACCATCATCCGAACTGGAGCCTCGTGGTCTTCCTTTGGGTTGGTATTTCATCTGAACTTTCCTATTTATACCAGAAAAGTGGCCATACCTGTTAAACGATTTTGTGTTAAATGAAATTATTTAGAAGAAATATATGTTTCAAATAATAAAAATATTTATTTTTATAAATTACAAAATTTAAACATTGTAGTAACATAATAACAACTTACATTTCCAAAACGCTTTTCAACTGTTCTAATTTTCCTTGTTTTTCTTCAATTTCAGGATCCGCTTCATGCTGTTGTATTTCTGCTAATAGAGATCGAGCAATATCTAATATTTCTTGTAATTGCTTTGGACGTTTTAATTTTACATGACCTTGTTTGTACCCATCATATTTTTCAAAAATTTCGAAAAATCTTAAATAAATTATACATTCAAATGTAATGAAATAGTAATAATTATTATAACTGTAATTACTTGGGATGTCTAACTTCCACTTTCATCTTTTGTTTGGGCGTTCTATCACCGTGTCTAATTACACCAACCACGCATCGTAATTCCATCATCTTTCCGAAGGTCGTTGGTACAATTGGGGGATCGTCAAGTTGAAAAGGCACTGACCATGGAATGTGTAAAGTCGGTGCCAATTCTCTTAATATCATATTACCTAGTATTTTGGCACAATCGTCGTAATATTTATTTGAATTTTTTACAAAACTAAATCCATTCACATCACATACAAATGACTTTCCATTTGCTCTGTAAATATAATTGTTTGAAACATAATTAAGATCGAGAGATATTGTCTTAACACACCTTAACAAATCAAAACCACACACTGCTTGTTTAAAAGCGAGACATACTTTTCTAGATATCAGTTTTTCAGCATTACTAAGTATCACAGGATATCGTATTTCTTTACCTTCTCGATCTCTTTCTACCTTGCCATCTAAAGCGGGCGATTTTCTTGCTTCGGCATGCGCGTAATCTGGTCCGACTGTGTAAACCTAAAGTAAATAACGATAAGAAAACAATTCATATTAATTATCAATTTGATATCATTCTTTAATTATTTATTGAATTAAGGAAACTAACCTTAACGTCAGTACCGTCTGTTGGCATAAAATCTTCATATATGAAACTACCGGTTTTTCGAACTCTGGATTCTGGAGAATATACGCTGCTTCTACTACCGATCTGGTAAGATTGTTACAGTTAATAATGGCAACAAATGAAAATATAAACATATTTTTTTTTAGTTATAAAAGATTCCCATCGATACAAAATCGGAACTGGGTTAATTGCCGTTGTAGTTGATAACTATCAATATTAAAAATTCGTGCTCTCTAAAAGTTTGTTAATGACATTGTAAAGGAGACACTCATACCTCCATGGCCAATATATTTAATACATCAAAATCAACTACATTTGATACAACGGAATTTCATTATTTCTGTAATTGTGAACCAACTCCCTAAATATACAATGTTGCTTAACAAGAATGAATTCCAAACAATAAGTACAATAGTTTTTAAAAAATTAAAAATAATCCTGTTATCTTTGGAGCAGTTGATTGTTGTTGCAATATTCCCTGTAAAGTACCAACTAAAAATGTTAGGTATTTAGATTGAAAGTTAAAATTACAAAGGATTTGCACAGCTACTAAGGTGTTCATTGGGAAACCTTCAACAGACACATATTCTACTTGCCCCAAATTAAACGATCTAAGGATGTAATCCATCTAAGGATGTAAAGTCGTCATTTCCAACACAATACGAATTATATTTTATTCATGTAATATTGTTCTTAATTATTATACACCCTGCAGCAGTCTTTTACACATGTATCAATATCAGCCTCTAAACAAATTAATTTATTATAAAGTGAACATTTTCATATGATTATTATTTATTAATTTAGTTATTACTTTTTATATATTTAGAAAAAAAAATAATTGTATTTAATATTATATGTATTATCAAAAAAATATATTTTATTTCATATTATCTTTCCGGCACTTTCTTCCTTAAAAATTCAGAAAATACTTATGTAATATAAAGAATATCAGTTCGGTATTTAAACTAGCTTAATATTCTTAAACCCATAATTATAAAACGTTAGAAATTCTAACCTCTTAAAAGTTGTTTCAAGTATTTTTAAATATTCGTATATCGCGCCACACAAACATACCACACTTTGATAACGTACTTGAACAGCGGTTACGAGTTTGACGGACTGAACCTAACTGTGACGTCATAATTTCTCAATCGAATTTGAACGGTTAGATGTGGTATCAGTAACACACTCATACCGAATCTTACTACTCCCAATCGAATTCGCCCCTTAGTCTACGAGAAATCCAATATATTGTATTATGTACTCTTGTATTCAAAAAAATCGCATACATCTATTTTTTCCAGTTTAATTTGATATTTTACTGACGTTTATTAATGCCATACCGCGACAATTAAATTAAAAGTGCAAATACCAAAAGTTTCCGAACAAGAAAAGTATTTTATTATAGCAAAAGTTGAAGACGGTTGGTCAATTAGAGATGTTGCACTTCCTTTCCATTACAATAAGAGCACGATTTTAAGAATTAAATGAAGATGGGAACAGGAACATTCTAAAAACACATAACCTTTATAATAATTTTTGTCTAAATGACAAAAAGTCCGTTTTTAAACGATAAAAAAAGTAATAAAAAATGTTTACTTGATTTAAATGGTGTAAGTACGCGATTTTTTTGAATACAAGAGTACACATCTGTTCACGCCTTAAGTATAGAATAGTGTTTTGGGGAATATCTGTTGAAGTTCCAAGGATTTCCATACTCCAAAAGTCGTGTGTTAGAAGTATATTTGGAATAAGAAAAACGGGTTCATACAGACAAGTTTTGTTTAAATCAAGAATATCTAGTTCCGATACAAACTACAAGAAGTGCTATGAGTAAAAGTGCAATAATATAAATAAAATTTACAATCATTTACCATTTCATATGAATTTTCACTAAAATATATAATATTCTCATCCAAAATACCATACAAACATTTTTGAATAAATTATAGTCAAAACTGTAACAATTTTAATTATTTTATTAAGTTATATGTATGTTCGCCTTATGTGTGTGAGTAATAATGTTTAAACATTGATTTTTTTCGTTATTTTTATGTTTGTTCTTTTTTTACAATTTCAACAGACATATGGACGTATGTACTATAAGAATACAAATATTACTATTATTATTAAATATTAAAGCACTTACTTTTCGAAATAATCTTTGACTGCCACCACCCGCCGAAGTTGGATAGTAAATATAAATATTATGATCTTCAGCGGAAACTGGTTTCTCAACAAATGGTTTATTAAAAACTACCCCATTTACTTCAACATGATCTTCGGATTCTATCAATTCATGGTCTAAAATTATTTTAAATTTCCTTTATTCCTAAGAATAAGTTAATGATTTTATGTTTGAGACTTAAAATAATCAGAAAGTTACATTTTGTTTAATGTGCTAAATTATAACAAGCACTTTTTTCTATATTTTTGTGGTATAGTCATTATCTTTAACTAGAAATGAATAGAATGGATAAAATAAACATTAAAATCTAAAATGGCAGAAAAAATGTCCAGAGATATAAGCATATTACGTGTTACTCAAGAAATTCTTGGGTAAAAATAATACGCCTCTTACACTGAACTTTTAGCAATTACAAAACATCATTTGCTACATTGTTTGTTTCGGAAATAAAATTAGGACAGAAAGCAAAAGTGTTTATCATCATCATTATCATCATAGTTGGTATCTTGAAAAAATGTAAGTAACTAAATACATTCGTAAAAAAAGGTTAGAAGCCTTTTATTGAAAGTTTTTACAATGATATATTTTATGCTCATGTATAACAAGCGCCAGATAAGTTGGCGAGCGAAGGGCTAAGTTCGCGCAGGATTAGAAGTATTCGGGAGATTTCTATTTAGTTTTACATCAATTTGCAAGATACCTTAGATGGCGTAAACTCTATCACTTAATAAACTAATAATTTATTAGAGTTAAATATACAACGTGCAGCGCACCCCCTCCTCTCGCCATCTTATTTGGCGCTTGCTATACAAGTATTGTGTTTAAACACATCTTACGTTTTGGATCGGGACTATCCCGGTCAAGAACAGCATAACGTGGAATTTCGATGCCTTCGGACTCTAAAATTGAATACACTTTTCTGCGATCTTGTATATCATATTGCATGTGTAAATTGTTAATAACATATGGTTTATGCAACTGAGCGTATTGTACGGCCTTTTCTAAAGGAAAACCTTTCGAATGAAAGGATATTAGGCAGTCGCAGCTGGGCCATTCTTCCACAGGTTTCTAAAATTAAATATTTAATCACAATTCATCTATATAAAGGAAGGGTAACGCGGTGTTTGCACGTGATAACAAAAACAAACGTAGGTAGTAGATAAAAGGTAAATATATGGCCAAAATAATAAGATCACATAAAGCCATTTTAAAATTTAACCAAGGGGAAGAACCGAATCATGCTAATTTAACGAAAACAGCACAATTACAAACACAAAAATTTAAACTCGTTAGGAAGATGTATTTTTTAACGCGTAATAATAAAACATTTACCGACATATAAATCTACAACCTACAGTCTTACTTGTAAAATCACCTCTTCAGGAAATACAATAACTTTAATGTATTCAAATTCTTGTAGCCTAGTAAGGATTTCTTTCATAGGTTTACTTTGAGACTTTTTTGCCATGGCACATACGCCGACGACCACTTGTTTGCCTCCATCCTCCATGTCTGGAGGTCCAAGACTTGTATCGCTTGAATCGCATAATTCTAAGTCAGCCTGTAAAAAACCAAACGCTATAAATTGCTAAAAAAATTAAACAAAAATTAACAGTAAATTTTAAAATACATATTAGTACTGACGAGTAACAAAATTCAAATAAAATATTATAGAAGCTAATTATGCAGATGCACTATTGCGACATTATTATAGAGTACATTTTAATTCACGTAATTAATAAATATTTTTGTGAGGAATGTTAACGTGGAGATTTTCATGCCTGTTCTCCATTGAAGTGTTATGTTTCGGGTTTTTGCCTTGGCCGTATCCTATGTAATTAATACTTCACGTTTAGGCGATTATGCTGTCGCCCACATCAGTTTTATAAAGGTATAGACTTCTCTAAATGTAGCTCTTAGGGAACTTCTGAAGATTTGTGATAGCTATGTTTGCTACAACACAATAACAACTAAACTTAAAAAATAACACTTCAAGCGAAAGTATTAATACGAAAATATATATTAAGATATAGATTTCACCTTATTTTTATACTTTTATTAATTATATTTAAATTACTAATTAAATATGATAAATATTGGTTCTTAATAAATATGCTTTAGCGTAACTTGTTTAAATAAAATTAAAGGTTTTTAAGTGTATAAACTTCAGTGGCGGTTCTTGATCAAATTTGCAGGGAGATCGAGGTAAAAGGTATTTTTGATTAAAAAATAGGTGTGTTTTAGTGAATATATGCTAATTACTGATTCAATATTTCAAACAAATTTAAACTTAAAATCAATTCTTTGTACCTTAGCATCTGCAGAATGATTTATAGTGCTTTTATTAAAATTGGGTATATTATTTTATAACGATTTGCTATATTTAGCATTTGTAATTGACTCTTTTTTGACCTATAGTATTCATAACAATGTTTTTATTTTTTTTTGATGTTGAAAAACATAGTTCACCCTACAGTTGTCATCGGCAATGTGCATAAAATAGTTAATAATTTTTGCAGCCTTCGGAAAGGTTCCATTGAACTTATTATTTAGAAATAATTGAAGCTTTGGTATAATTCAAATTAGCAAAAATCAACACGTTCGTAAATAACTTCTAGATCAATATTTAATATCAGATTTATTAAAGGCGGAAAGTAAATTTTAACTAGTTTTTAAAATATTGCGCGGAAAATAATTTTGATATATTTTAAACTGATCAGTATAAAAAAGTTTAGCGATTATTAAATGGTCAGTGTATTTCAGCAGTTTGGATATCACATACTCCCAAAGCCATTCAACATTTAGCATCGTTATTACCTTTTCTTTTTCTTTGCAGCATTGACAGAGGAAGACGGAGTCATTACTGAAGCTATTTCGTTTTGGATATTTTTGATCGATTGTTTGAACGAGTCTATATAATTTTTAATCGATATAACATAAACATGGCGCTTTTGTTGGTTGAATAATTTACTATATATATGTATAGTAAATTATTATAGTATAGTATGACTATAGCATCATCAGAGTATAAGATCGTAACGATGAATAAATATTTCCGTTAATTGCGTATCTATTGGTACGTATACCAGTACACATAGTGCTTATTGACATAAGTTCGCTTGTTCTAAATAAATTATGTATGTATTTTGCACCAATTAAATGCCATTTTGTACCCTGTGATGAAAACTTTAGAATATTTTTTGGATGTAGCGGAGTAGGGCTAAATTTTATTTAATGTTTGTCTTTTTTGAAATCTGGATACCAATATTACTTTTTTTTAATATCCATTCTTACAATTTCCTCTGCCATTACATAACTTTAAGAGAGCCACTCCCAGCTTGATAAGGACTCTGACAGAAAGCTTTGCACGTATTCTGTGTCTATAAAAAAACAGGTAGGAAATTTGTTATTCTTTTGAAAATGGGTAAAACCCTTGATAATTCATAATAGATAGTAATACAGTCAGTTCAACGTGATATTTTGAACATTTTTAGTGAAAAGACAGTCAATACAATTAAAAGAAATCTTTGCATATCAATGCTTGATGTTGCCCAAAAAAAAGTTGGGATAAGTTCATCTACACTCGAGTAAATTAAAGAGAGAGAGTATAAGAACGAATAGAAAGCAGAAATCACCAGAACGAACCAATACAACAATAACAAGGTTAAAATTGCTGTATAAGGTACTGGTGGAACAAAGTAATTACTATCTTATTATTATGACGAGTTGTACTTTAAATTCAAGTTTGCTACATTGCTGGAGCAACAAACTTACGACGTGGATAATAAAGAAAATATCAAGCGAGCCAAAAAATTTGTATCCTAGGTAGGCCATGAACAACTGAGATAGACATATAAGTCACGTTTGAGCTTAGTGAATTAACGAAGTGTCATTTGTAAATAATCATAAGTCAAACTGACAAGTTGCGATTTAAGCTATTACTAATAGTACGAAATGCAGGTTAGATCACTTAATCAATCTAAGACATAACTGATTTCATCCATGGCATACTCTGAAACTTTTTTGTAGCTCACTCCTTATTTTTTATTTATAAAAAGCAATTTCCGTGGAAATTTTGGTCGCAAAGTTTTGGTTTGCAAGCAATTTTCCAGTGTGACTGCTACTTGAGAAGAACTCTTGACAGGTTTCTTGAATAAAGCATAGAGCTCGTACAAAGAGAGATGAATCCACTTAATGTACCAGACCTTCGCCCCGTTAATCGATTCTGGATATTAGCTAAAAACAACTTTTCTTCTCTGGAAAAAGGCCAATGGTAAGGTATCTAATAAGACCTTTTAAAAACCCATGGACAACATTAATAGAAAAAACAGAATTTTCAATTTAAAAAAATAGTTAACAAAAAATAATTTAAATCTATATTTGTAAACCGTACACTTTTTTTTTAAATTTTAATAAAAAATAGTGTCGGATTACTTCCATTAACACTGTGTTTACTATGTAAATTATTTAGAGTCAGAAAATTATTAGTAATATGATAAGATCCTACTATTTACAGTGTTACGCTTAGCATATAGAAAATTTTTAATTTATTTCTAAATATATTTCTTCTTTAAATATCTCGTGTTAAAATATATTTAACGTAAGACATTTTTACATTTGTACAACTGTAGATATTCGTACAAAGAGAAAGCATTTCTTTTGTCATATTCCTGACCGACGAGACCCTTAGTTTCTACCTGACTCTATGGACTTTCTTTCTATTTTTACATTTCATTAAATTGTTTAATTCAATTATACATCTTCCTTTATATATGGTGTTTCATATTATTAGAAAGCTTATGTCACAAGGGTTATTCTAATAATATTTATGACATCGATAGATCAACTCTTCAGGTCGCGCTTCTTATTAATTATTATTCAAGATATCGACCCCTCTCTTCGACAGATCATAAAACAGACCGTTTTCTAGACCTTTTCTATCGACACAAAAACTATCAGACATCTTCTCGTTACAACTCTCGTAAGATCCACATCTTACACGCGGTACTGTTCAAGTGCTAGCCATGATTCCACGTGCTCCTGCATCTCACCGCAATTAAAAGGTAATTTTGTATTGTTCAATATATATTATTCTTTTAAGCGAATTCATATTAATTAAACTAATTAATTTCTTATTCCTCCGGCCGAACATCGCTCTACATATACTTGTCCGAGTATATCTTCAGACCACGTGGCCGCCACTCACAGGTAACTCTGTATTATCCGATACTGAGATTATATTATATTAATCCTAATCAATTAACCCGTAATTTACTGCTCAATTAAACGTTCGTTTCAGAGTATTTTTTGTGTTAATTTTTAGTTACTTAATTACCGCTCCTCGTGTACATATTACTTTTGTTTTAATTACTTTTAAATATACCAATTTCATTTCTTTCTTATGCAAATACAAATACAAACTGTAAGGACAACATGTGTTTTATTTAGTAAGTAAGTTGTAGTATAGTTATTTTAATTAACCATCATCAGTATCATCACACACGTCCTGGACCTCTGAAGGAACTTCACCATCACCAATTAATTGTTTTATTATAGAATAATTTTATTATTATTAGCACACCAAAAGCCACCGTTTGTAATAAGTGTCGCCCCCTAATTTGTAATAACAGGAAGTCTGTTTCTTTATAACGCTTTATCGGAAAGTAATAACTTCGAACAATATAACTTTATAAAATAGTGGTAATGTATTGCAAGAAATTTTACGAACATACGAGGTGCTACCCAAAAATTTCTGGAATATGAAAAAAAAACAATAATTTTTCTTACAACTTATTCACTAAATCACTTAAGGTACTCTCCTTCCGCATGAAGATGCCGGAACCAGCGACTTGTCTATGACTGGAAGCAGTGCTGGCAGTCTTCGCATGTTAACTGTTAACACTGTTAGCAATTCGGCTTGTATCTTCTCAATCATTTCAAAACAGCGCCCATTCAACTTCAGTTTCAACTTCGGAAACAGGAAGAAGTCATAAGGGGCAAGATTTGGGGAGTAGGGAAGGTGGGGTAGCACTGCTGCCTTCGGTGAGGCTAGAAACTGGCGCACAACAAGTGACGTGTGTGTTGGTGCATTGTCGTGGTGTAGGATTCGCGAATTGTTGCGTCACTTGACAGGTCGCTTGCGTCGAATGTTTTCTTTTGGTCATCGAAGAACATCGCAATAAAGTCGTCTATTAACTGTTTCACCTGGTGGAAGAAATTCTTTGTGCACAATGCCATCAACGTCAAAGAAGCAAATTAACATTGACTTGACGTTGCTTCGAACTTGCCGTGCTTTCTTCGGCCGCGGTGACAATGGCGTCTTCCACTGCATTGACTGTTGCTTTGTTTCGGACACCTATGATTCGTTGACAGTAATGATTCTGGTACTGATGTTCGCATCCCTTCGGCAGTTTCTTTTAGGTCTGTGCACACATAAACACGGTGTCGAGTTCAATGCTGAATAACCATGGCACAATTTTCGCAGTAATACGCCGCATGTCCAATTTGCCGGAAGGAATACGACAAACGCCGTACGACAAGCCGACGATGTTACCTAAATGTCGTGGACTGTTTTTCTTCGGTCTTGCAGGATAGCATCACGCATTTTTGCCACATTTTGTGGCGTCGTCTTTTAAGCATTTTCAGAGTTGTCGCTGTTTTTCTACCAAGTTTGAAGCAGAATTTGATGCATGTTATTTGCTCTTTCACATCAGACATTGTAATAGTGTCGCAGAATAACTCAAACACAACTCAACAAATATAAATACAAAAACCGTTTGTCATCATTGTCATTATTATCATCACCTAATAAAGTATCGTTTGACACATTGACTTAGTATAGACGTAACTCACACCATCTAGCGCTATAGAGCTGTACTATCAACAATTCGCGGGCCACATTCGAATTCCGGGAATTTCTGGGTAGCACCTCGCACAAGTTACAAACTGTACTTGTTTCTTGCTTTTAATCTTTAAAAATGGAATTTTCTATTTGGAAAAATTTTGCGAAGCATTCTCGATTTCTATACATATTACACCCAAACATAAAGGAAATGGACACAATGTTATCATTTGTCATAACACCTAAATCATAATTATCAAACGAAGTAAATGTTTTATATAAAATACATATGCATGGATAAATAAATTTATAATTAGCTAATAGTTCGCTAACTCAGGAATTAAATTATTTTAGTCTTACTAGGTTTAAATACAAATTTTAATGTGCGTAATTGTAAGAAAATATCCAATCGGCAAAAAATAAAATAGGATGTTTCTATAATAAATTATGCAGTTTTATGCTATTTTATTAGAAATTAACAAAAATAAAATAAAATTAATTCATACCTAGCAATAATTTTCCAGTTCATGATTTAAAAAACAAGACACTACAGTAAATATCTATATATACAAAAAGAATTAAAATATAAAAATTTTTGCTTAAAAATAGACCACCTTCGATTTTAAAACGATGACTGACAACATTTATCTAAGCGCAAGAAAATTTTGTGATGAAATATTATCGTTATATCTGTACTGCCAAGTAAAGTGTTTGCCAAATTGTAATCATACGTCATAAATTTTATATTAGCTTTGTATAATCATTTATATAGAGCTCCTTTTGGATATGGCATTCAAGATTTATTCAAAATTTAAGGTGCACGAATTTATTTATTTTATTTGGTACAAATGATTAAATATTACATGCAACCAATGTACAGTATTTTTCACAGAATCTATAACAGTAAATAAGAGACAAAATACGAATAAATTTATAATATTTTAATTGCTAAGAAAATAAAGGAAGTAAAGTTATATCTAAATAAATGTGAAACAAAAATGACATAATGTTGACTTTACTAAACATGAATTATGGCATCATATTTTGGTCAACAACTATCACAATTCAATAGACTAAATTTTTACAATTCCATGAGGAGACTGATTCAACTAACACAATTGATTTCGAATGGAACTAATGAAGTAAGCACTGGGCAAAAATTGGAAATAAACAGAAATGTAATCAAATAATAACCATAAACAGAACAAATATAAAATAAAAATGGACGTTTGATATTAAAAAATAGTTATTTGTCGACATCGAAGGTCGAGACAAAAATACATTCGAAAAATTAAAAACTGCTTTGTACACGTAACATAAACGACGTTTTTTCTCCAGTAAATAAAAAGATGTCACCTACATAATTACGGCGGCTACGGCTATTGCGCTGAGTTGTCTTAGTTACGAGTGTAAATAAAAAAGTGTCAAGAAATTTGTGCAAGTCGGTTAAAGTTTGAGTGCAAAATTTGGGTCCCAATGGAATCCAGTGATGTAAGCGAAAGCCTAGAGGTGGATGAAATTTCAATCCAAATAATTTCTAGCATTTTACCCGTCAAATCGAGACTCCAATATGAACGAGTTTACGTAAGGAGTCATAACAGGAAGCGATTTTTCTGCGTGCAGTTTCAATTTCTATTTAGCAAAGTAATATGTAATAGTAAATTTTTTGTTGCCTAACGATGTAATTTCTTGCAATAAAAAATTTTCACAATGAAAATAAGGTCTTTTTCTACGACCCTTTATAAAAAGACAATGTTCGTCATCGAATACTGCAGCGAAAATTTGATTTCCGCCACTAGTGAGAGAAAATTCCCTAGTGACGAAAATTACCTACTAATTTTTATCTGCGTCTAGTTGCCTGCTGTTGCTATATCGCGTCATTTTTAAATCACGTCAGTTTGTGCTGTTTGTAACTTTATCATGATTTCTGATTCAGAAAGTAATTTAGATATTTCAATACACCACCAGAAATAGTAAATCAAGCTGAGAAAACCTATGCGGGCTTATTACGAGAAAAATCGAAAGAGAGGTATGAAGACATTTATGTAAAATTCATTGAATAAAAGGCTGATAATAGCGTAGATTCATATTCGGAAATTGTGCTGCTTGCATATTTTGCAAAATTGTGAAAAATTTAAAGCCATCGACCTTATGGTCTACAAATTCTATGTATCAATGTTAAAATCATAACTAATTTAAATATGATCTATTATAGTTTTGTAATTTGTTAATTGAAAATAAAGTATTTATTCACATAATTTTTTTAAGTTTGTTATAATTAGAGCTGAGGATGTTTGCGGTACGGCAGGACCGTATGTAGTGCATCCCCACATTTAACTATTTATCTAAATATTCTCTGAAATGATTTGCCGGATCTCATAAATTAATAGAGTGATATTTTAGTATGCACTGGATATTGTTATTATACAAAATCATAATAGCCATTTGTATTTATGGATCATAAATAATAATACGCATGTATTTGTATTTGGTTGTGAATTCAATTTAAACTTAAAACGAATCGTAATATTTTAACGACAAGCCGTCCTTACAATACATGCATTCGAGACAAAGTGTGCAACTCTACGAATAACTTCCATAATTGATCGAAAATGGACATTTTGGAGCTGAAGTAAAGCCCCTATTCTTAGAAAATTTTATTACTGTCGTTAAGAACTATTATTATAAACAACAAAGGCCTTTTATTAGTGTTGAAGTTTTAGTTTCATTGAATTTCCATGTTGTAAGTAGTCAATTGTAAAGTGTTTATTCACAATATTCTAAAACAAGGTGTAAATTTAACTAAAATCCAGAAAAACACATTCTGATAATATATTACTAGATTAGAAGCTGTGTTTATTACTATTTATTATATTATTTTTATAACCAAATGCAATAAAAGCTACGAAAACAAAAGAAACCTCGATTTATTAAAATCTTGTCACACAGCCTTTCAAAGCCTGGCAGCACATATTTTGCATATATTTTATATATACTACCTACTTGAACTAGGTGAATGAAGTTAGAAGTTATAACTTATAACTTCTAACTTCATTCACCTAGTTCAAGTAGGTAGTATACATAAAATATATGCAAAATATGTGCTGCCAGGCTTTGAAAGGCTGTGTGACAAGATTTTAATAAATCGAGGTTTCTTTTGTTTTCGTAGCTTTTATTGCATTTGGTTATAAAAATAATATAATAAATAGTAATAAACACAGCTTCTAATCTAGTAATATATTATCAGAATGTGTTTTTCTGGATTTTAGTTAAATTTACACCTTGTTTTAGAATATTGTGAATGAACACTTTACAATTGACTACTTACAACATGGAAATTCAATGAAACTAAAACTTCAACACTAATAAAAGGTCTTTGTTGTTTATAATAATAGTTCTTAACGACAGTAATAAAATTTTCTAAGAATAGGGGCTTTACTTCAGCTCCAAAATGTCCATTTTCGATCAATTATGGAAGTTATTCGTAGAGTTGCACACTTTGTCTCGAATGCATGTATTGTAAGGACGGCTTGTCGTTAAAATATTACGATTCGTTTTAAGTTTAAATTGAATTCACAACCAAATACAAATACATGCGTATTATTATTTATGATCCATAAATACAAATGGCTATTATGATTTTGTATAATAACAATATCCAGTGCATACTAAAATATCACTCTATTAATTTATGAGATCCGGCAAATTATTTCAGAGAATATTTAGATAAATAGTTAAATGTGGGGATGCACTACATACGGTCCTGCCGTACCGCAAACATCCTCAGCTCTAGTTATAATGCCATAGGTGAGGTCGTTGAAAAAGTATAGTGTTTAACTCGTCGAAATAATTTTTTTAAGCTCGTAAACATTACCAAACTCGGCTTCGCCCCGTTTATTAACTGTTCTCTCGCTTAAAAAAATGTTATTTTCAACACTCGTTAGACAATATACCATTTTAACGTTTAAAAATGATACACTTTGCATACTGAGATTTATGAAAAAAAGTCACTTTTTTTCATGAATCTCAGTATGACAATTTCAACATATTCTATAATTGATTGTGCTTAATTTAAATTTTGTGAATTAATTATTCTTGCAATTCAAGATAATTACTTGACTAATTTCTATTAAGTAATATGGCTTTTTAATGAAATTTCAAGCGATGTTACAATTACTTGCAAACGGAAATATTTTTTGCCATAAACTGACATTTGCGTATACGATAACCTACAAAATTATGTTAAATAAATGCAAGTAAATGTATTGTTCGATTGTACTTTATATCATATATGATTTTAAATTTTTATGGATTACTTTGACGCCGAATTTTTCTGAACACCTGATATCATCACTAAAATAACATTAACTCAAAACTTGACAATATCAATCTCTTAGATTTTGCTATACCGTGTAGAAACTTAACTTCCCCAATATATTTATTCAATGTATAGTGTAGCGTTTGATTGGATAATTAGGTGTGGTTACACATACGTATTGCCTATGCACTTGTATTTCAATACAGACACGCGTATTGATAGGTTACAAGTAGGTGTGGTACACACATACGTATTGCGTATCTACTCGTATTTCAACATAGATACGTCTAGCGCACTGGAGAGGTATCGTTTACCTCTCCGACGTTCTTCCACCACATTTCCGTAAGGTATATGGTGTGTGCGCCAAAGAACATCCGCACATGTGCTGAGTGCTGTTCCTTCTCATAGTGCTGCAAACTTGATTCATATAAATGCGATCACTACCTAATATTAACCTTACATTTGCTAATAATCTTCAATTTAAGAAGGGATTTACATGATATTGTTCTGCCAAATTAATCAAACAGCGTTTACTTCGCATTTTCATGATCGCAATAGAGATCTGAATAAATAAAGATGATAGGATAAATTGGAGAGCTTTTGAAGATTTCTGGTTTTAAGGATAACGATAACATATAAGATGGGAAGAGAAGCGGATATATAAAAAACTCGCAAAGGAAAATAAAATTGTGTATATCACCAGAAAATCAAAGAATTCAAGCTTTCGGGAAAACTTCAATTTCTTTCTCGTTTAAGTGAATGTCCGCTTCGCAGAAATTCTATAAAACGATTAGAAGAAGCAAAAACATTAAAGTTATTGCAATAGCTACTACAATTGTCAATTGAGGAGTTGTGAGAAACTTTGGAATTGTTCTACATAAACTAATTGAGAGAATGCGGCACATTGTAAATAAAGTGTTAGCTTAACAATTAAAGGAGGACGTTGATTTTAGTAAATATCTACTTTACATTCAACAGATTCAAAAAATTTATTGTAAATTTTATAGTAAATTAATATAAGTATTTAAACTTTTCGTTTTTATTTGACTATTTAAATTTAGTATTCGACTAGTGGTACAGTAGCTTATTTCAGTTAAGAAGGCATTTATGTGGATTAGTATAACATATTATTGAAATACAACATACGGATTTGACAACTACGCATTAAAAACAAATCCTAGTTTTACAAATTACTTATCGTTAAAAATAAATTAATGGAATTAGTTAAAAAGTTTTAGTTACAACAGAAAGGTAATTAATTAGACACACATTAAATAGTTCTTGCAGTACATTGTACTTATTACTAGATGATAATATTTATTAAAGACATAATTGTGTGAAGAGAGCGGTAACTGAAAGTTCTGGAAAGAAAAACAATAAGAAAGCATTTAGAATTGAAAATGATATTGATAGTAGAAATATTAGCCGAAAAAGAGAACTTACCAAAATTGAAAGGAAAGTATTTACATAAACAGAATTCGATGATCTGCACGTATACATAGTTATAATAAGAATTCGTATATTATACCTTCAAGTATGTATGTATATCATTATACATAAGCCCCGCGTATCAACATTTAAACAACTACTATTTGTTAAACGATTTGCAAACCTATAAAATCTTTAAACATTACCGCATAATCTGTAGGTACCTACGTGAAACATATGGCAATGCAATAACTTCTTGATATCAAGACAAATATTATACAATACTGACAAAAGATAAAACACTAAATTAATCATATTTTTGTCATTAATATAAAACAACGAATCCGGATAAGGAAGTTAAAATGGCGATTTAATACCAAACAAAAATCTAGAAATACCTAAATTTGTATGTAGATGTCCTATGCTTACTATTAAAAGCAAATATTATTTTCATATAATGTATAGAATTCACGGTTGGCTCTTGGTGAAACATGATTAATAATTTACTAAATAAAACACTTGGTATATTTGTTTCACAAAATGTATTTAAAATATATCTGACATATGTTTCGACTTATACAGTCATTCTCAAAGAGTCATGTAAACAGTTTACATGACTCTTTGAGAATGACTGTATAAGTCGAAACATATGTCAGATATATTTTAAATACATTTTGTGAAACAAATATACCAAGTGTTTTATTTAGTAAATTAATATTATTTTCTGTTATGACTCCAGAAGGGATCATAGATTGTGACTAATTGAACAAAAACATTGTGGAGCAATTTATTAACTAAAACTTGACCCACAAACTTTCTCGTTTAGCTTTTTTTTAATCTGTAATTGACAAATAATTTGTGTTAATATCCTTCGACTTCGTGTAATTCACAGGCGCAAAAAAATATGTATTAAAGCGAAAAATTAAAATAGACCAAACCAGAACTGTAGAGCAGTTCTTCAACGAAAAGGTTCTATAACATTTAGAACACACCGGAAGGGTTCCCTATATCCATTTCCGTATTTACAAACTATTAAATTTGAAATATACCTTACCGCAATAATCTTTTTGAATATGGGACCAGGTACAGTTTTATTTCAAAATGATTCTCATAAAAGTCATGAGTGTAAGCTAATTTTTTTCCAAGTACTGGCTGGAACACCGTTCTCTCGATGACTCAAAAGATGTGAAGAAATACATATAAATTCATTGGTTGTTTACACGTTTACGTATTTTCATTAAACAATAAAATTTAAACGTGTTTCTAATATTTTGGTCAGCGACTCTATATTCGATATGCCTGAAAAAACTTACTACAGTAAACTTCGCCTATAATGTACATGGGATATAAAGTACGCGTATTTTCGGTTATAAGTTAGTTATAACGTAAAGACGGCAGACTATGTGCGCCACACTGTTAAATTTAATAATACACATAAGGTGTATTAGATAAAAATGTAGATTTTACAAAATTAGGGCAACTTTTTACCAATACTGAAGATCCATTGTACAGATACAAAGAGCACTTTAACTATGCAAATATAACATCTCTCAACGTCGAACAATCCTTCTCAGTATATAAACATATATATACGTCGCTACGTACGAACCTTTCCGAGACTAATACAGAAACATATATTATGGTGCAGTTTTTTCATCGCGCACATCCGCATTTTTTTGCAACAATGTAAACATGTTGGGTAAGTTATTTATGTTTTTTCTTAACGTTTTGTTTAAGGATTCGATATATTTATTTTAAAAAAATTTAACCGTGTATTATTAAATTTGACAGTGTGGGCACATAGTCTGCCGTCTTTAAGAAGCACAAAAGCTGCTATACTTTGAAAATGTAACTATAATTCGCATTATTTGCTCTGCCCTCTGTTGACAAATAGAACAAACATTTTGGGAATGTATACAATATGTATTCAAGGATGGTTTATATACGAGTACTACGACATTGGGGATTTTTTAAATGCGAAATACTGGACTTCTTGTAATTCGTTTTGCTGAAAATATGTTATTTCCCTGAAGACAACTACGATGTTATAAAATGTAAATAACGTGTGTTCATTTGAAAAGTCAATCTAGGTTACTTTGAAATTTTGATAGAATAAGACGCATATATATTAGTATGTGTTTGTTGTTCCGTAAACGTAAATCCAAATAACATTTGATAATGTCAATCACATTTGTTATTTATTTGTATGTATGAAACTGTCAAAATATACGACTTCGTAGGTTAAGTAGTAAATTTTAATTTACGACATAACTTCAAAATGTTCTCAGTAAATCACACGCTACTAGATTGACTTTTCAAATGAACACTCGATATATTACATATGTTAGTGATGTATTTTATTGTCCTTTGAGACTAAAAGAAGGTCATCGATAAATTGGGGATTTTTTAAATGCGAACTTCTTGAAATTCATTTTGGCTGAAAATATGTTATTTCCCTGAAGACAACTACGATGTTATAAAATGGAAATATATTACACATGTTAGTGATGTATTTTATTGTCCTTTGAGACTAAAAGAAGGTCATCGATAAATTTTTCTCGATTCAGTAAGGTTTTTGTAAATTCAGTACGTTTTTAAAGCTGGTGGGGGTAGCACTGGTTGATTATTTAGTCTGTAACAGTCTCCGAAAATATAAGTTTGGTGTGGAAAAAATGTCGTAAATAAAGAAACGTAAAACATTAATTCTTCAAGAAAAAAACAACATACATATGTAATTAGAAAAATTGAAAGTGGTATGCAGCAAACAGCACTTGAATGGTTTAAAACTCAAAGATCATTAAACATAGCCATCAGCGGTCCGATTTTTCAGCAAAAAAGCTGAACACTTTGGAAGATTAATGGTCCTTATTTTAAACTTTTTTTTTAACATCAGGATAGATGGAGATAAATGTCGACACCGTATAACACTGGATTCAAAATGTCTGGCTAGATATTAGTGATAGTGATATTTTCAACTCTGATGAGACTGAGTTATTTTATAAACTAACACCGCATCGTATATTAAAGTTTAAACAAGAGAAATGCATTGGTGGAAAACAATCTAAAGTGCTAGTTACAGTTTTAGAATGTGCTAACATGAATCGGACTGAGAAACGCAAACTTTTAGTTTTAGGAAAATTTATGAAGCCTAGATGTTTCAAAAATATTAAAAGATTACCAGTTAGTTACACTGCAAATAAACGAACTTGGATGACTGCTGCGATTTTCGAAAATGAGATCAAGCGTTGGGACGACCAACTTCGCAAAGCAAAAAGAAAAATTCTCCTTTTGGTGGATAATTGCCCAGCGCATTCACAAGTAAATAATTTAACAAACATTCGTTTGGAGTTTTTACCACCAAATTGTACTGCTTCTTTACAATCCATGCATCACTGTCTTAAAGTACATTACAGAAGATGCATTATCCTAGAGATTATAAAACATTTAGATAAAGGAAAACCCGTTGAAATATCATTATTAGATACTATGAGAATGTTATCACAATCATGGCAAGATGTAACTACTAATACAATTAAAAACTGTTTTAAAGATGCCGGTTGGGTTTCAAGAAATTCTGAATTTGACGAAGAAGACGATCTTCCTCTATCGCAGTGGATAAGACATTAAGGAAAATTATCTTCGTTCATCTGTCTTATCATGACGATTTGGACGTCCCATTAGGTGAACGGTTGAAAAAACATGATTTCCTTCTTAATGAAGATATTTCAAATCTCAATGACTACAGTAATATTGATTCTGAATTAATATTTACTGACATTTCTACTAATGAGAACATCATAAATGAAATGCTGATAACAGAAGAAAATACACAAATGGATGAGTGATAATGAGGATGCCGACTTTAGCCTTAGCGAGGATATTAATTGTGATAATTTTGATCCTTTATAATTATCAAATGTATTATTAACTCGAAAAAGACGAAAGTGTCAGTGATGAAATATTAAGTGCAATTCTTAAAGTTGACAAGCATTTGCGTACAAAATGTTTAAATAAGTCGAAACAATGTAAAATAACCGATTTCTCTAAATAATATCTACTATTAATGTACCTAATTACATATGTTTTTGAAAACATATTCAATTTTTGTGTTTGTCATGATATACATCTTTTTATAATCATATCATAAGTATCACAGCTATAACAATGGATTTTTTTTATAACCGTTGCCATCTTCAATGGCTAGGCACGTTTGAATGAAATTTATTATTATAAATGAACAAATACTTAAACATTTCGGAATAATAGTAAGAATTTTATTGATAGATTTTTATGAAAAGCTATGACATGTAGTATCGCAATAAAGTTTCATATTTTCTTAATGTGCATGCGTACGGGTAGTTATGACGACGACTGTATACGGTTTTCTTGTAAATTAGATTACAACTTATTATTAGTTCTTTATACAACAAACATCACCTATATTCATGTAGATAATTGCATAAATTTTGTAAACAAATATGTATATTTGTAATAACATTACAGCTGATATTATTTATTTCAAAGTAATGTGAAACATGTTTGATTAGATAACAGAGAATATTTATAAACACAAAAAATTCTGATGTAAACATGGAAAATAGGATATTAAAATTACATACTTTTAAGCAATCGTCACAATAACAAATGTCTTCGCTGTCCAATGACACAAGTTTGTTTTTTCGCCACTTTTTTAACCGCCACCAGTCTTTCAACCAAGTCCACTCCATTTTAACAACGTTATTCTACATTAATACTTATAATTTTTAGAAACAGCCATTGTGCACATCAAATCGGTGTCAAACGTTTGCATGATCGCGCTTGTCACTATGACAATTGTTTTTTTCCTAATATACATATGGGTTATATAAGAACCAATAATTTCAAATAAATTTTCGTCACATAAGTGGGAAGGTCACTTGACATAAACAATTTGTAACAACTGAAACTTGTAAAGATTTTTTTTATATGTGCCGTCACTACTTTATTGAGTGTGTGTAGCCGTAAACATATGATAAGAAACTTTATTTTAGTCTTACTTAATGCGTCCATATTTAATTGTGTAAACTTTAACTATAAAAATAAGTTATCTAGTCAATATATAGTGCGCAGTAATTTAATCTTTACTAAGACGAGTTATATAACATAAAATAAATACATATATGTATAGAAATAGTGGTTAGTTTGTGATCAATAGTATTTCTATAAATGTTTGAGGATTTTGTATTACAATATTACATACTTTTATTTATACAATTCTTATTCTAAATTCGGAAACTAAAAAAGTACCTAATAGTTTTGTTTTTATGATTTATTTTACTCCAACAATTGGCTGGTTTTCAAAATGATATTGCGTACAGTTATACCACCGCACAATAAAACCAGGTATTTTTGGTTGCATGACATTTTTTAAGTGTTGTTTGCTAATGTCACGTTAGTGATTTTGGATCTACTTTTAGATAACTTCTAGCAGCTCGAGTTGTTCACATATAGGTACCCTCTCAAAATTTATTAACTAGTCAGGGACTGTTATTATTAGCGTTAGTAATTAACTAGTTTTTGTGGGCTATTGTTAAGATCCTTACAAACTCCTGTATCTTGAAAAAACCTTTTGGAATCATTAAAGGACCTCAAAAGAACTAATTTGCTTTATAAACTAATGGGAGGAAACGTACTCTTAGCAAAAAAATATTTAACTAACTTTCTAGCATAAATATTTTAAAGTGATGTTTAAGTTAAACATTGACACATAAATAACACGATCATCCGAAATTTGGCGTGTTTTGGATTGATAATGTACAAAATGCAAGCTTAAATTAATTTTTATTTTTTTTTGGCTAAGACTGCGTTTCCGCCATTAGTTTGTGAAGCAAATTAGTTCCTTTGAGGAACTTGTAAGGATCTTAACAATAGCCAGAAAGGACAGTCTTTCAAGTAAAAAACTCCAATGATCTGGCGTGAACCATCAAATCATCATAATGACTTATTTTTGTGCTGTGAACGTTACAGGAATAAACCGCAAAAATCGTTCTAAGTGGATTTATCATAGTATACTATCAGCTATTAGACCCGTTCTGAATTCCAGATATGCATTAGACCCACATCCAGGTACATTCCAAGAACAGTGATTTTGATTGTTCGTTGGAACCAAAACCAATCAAAATGACTTAGATTACTTGATAAGGGGTCTTGACTTGTCTTAAACTGCATCAGAACTTTTAGCTTCCCGATTAAAAGAAAGCTGACAAAAAAAACGCATATCTCGTATTACCGTATGCGGGCAAAGAAATTATTTTTTCCGTTCTTTTCTGTAGGGGATTATTTTGTTTATAATGATATTCCTGGTTGGGCGCACACGAATTGCGGTCCAAGTACGGACATGTAAAAATGTCATTAAAGGGTTTATTAATCTTCTCCCGAATTGCGGTATGTACAATTTAAATAGGTAAATACGCAACTGAAGGAAATTCCCGGGTCGAATTATCAATCGACAGAAAATTAACAATTCTATAAAACGTAAAGCGGTAGATCAACTTTGTGAAAAACCTTCCAAGTTAATATATGCAGAAATTAACCAAAATAGTACTACTTTAAAAACAATTTCTACAGAAGATGTACAGTACATTTGCAATAACAGATGCCCGATTAAAAAAGTTCCCAAAACGGCTGACAAGTATTGAAGAAACTACTGAATTCTATTGAAATCAAGACTTCTAGAGACGAAAATTTTTTGTTAGTCAACGACAGCGTATTTCATATAATAACATTTTCTTGTGAAACTAATTTGCAATTTATGTGTCAACAAGAAATATTCTTTGTTGATGGAACATTTGATTATTGTGCCAAATACTTTTTGCAAATGTTCGCAATCCACGTTTACGTGAATAATGTTTACGTGCCCGTTGATTTGTGTTTACTGAAGGATAAAACTGTGAAAACTTACATAAAAATGTTTGTAATGTTAAAACGTGTGAAGATATGGGATATATATTAAATCCGAAGATTAAATTCACTTAAGTCTATACAGACAGATACATTTATTAAAATTAACTCAGTAACCTTAAACGTAGTTAGAAAAGTTAGGAGAGATGTAACTGAAAAACAAAATTTAATTATTGCTAAGATTTAACAGTTGGATGTGTCAGGTAAGTTAAAATTTCTTGACCGCATTTCGAGGGAAGACTAGGATGGGCCAGGTCAGTTAAAATTTCTTGTCCGCAATTCGGGTGTCGGATTAACGGACATCGCAGCGCTGACCGCAATTCGTGTGCACCGTCCTGGTTTAATGCTGCAGTGGGCTTAAATAAATATGACTCAAATGAATGGGCGTTTATTTATAGACTCGTCAAAATGCAGTCTTAAATGTGTACTCTTGCATAATGGCAATTTCCATTTTTCATACATTGTCTTTTTATTTCAAGGACACCCAGTATAATGGTCACTTAATCCAAGAGATTGGATTTTCTTGCTTGGTTTAGGTGAAATCTACAGCCACTGGTTTTATACTAGGTAAAATATGAATTATTGTTATTTGTATTGCTTTTCCAAAATCAATATCTATGGATTTCGTCAGGTTCGAAAGAAAAACCAACCAATATGTGTGTCCCAACTTTTGTAGAAAATAGTTCCTACAATATGAGGATGTGCCGTCCATGTATAAAGTATTTATTCATTTTAGACAGGGCAAAATATTGGTCTCATATGTAAATCCGATAATATTATGTTCTGTATTATTTGTAAACAAAAAGTTTTCACCTCTGTTGTAATACATCTGGCATATTGGGACTAAAACTCCATCGATAATCTTTGAAGGGCTTTTTAATAAATCTACTTTTCACTTGCACAAATTTACCTATTTGTCTTCTGTTCATCTACTTCGTGGTTGTGAACTATATTACTCCTCGATATTGCAAGCTCAGGACCAATGGTAAATACTTTGGCATTACACTTTCTTCTTTGGACACATATCCAGAAAACTTATCCGCTTTTCAATTATTTTTTTTTAAATAGGTCAAATTCTCAAAAATAAGTAAATCTAATTTAATAATTAAAATTATTGTCAGAATATACGTACTGAACTTCTTTTGTTGAGCGACAGAAACTAACTTGTGAGACGGTAAAAACTTTGCAAGAAAGCTGTTATTAGCATTAAATTATCATTATGTTTCATTGAAAAACAAAGAACTCGAAATTTCCAAATTACAAAGGTATACATAATCCTTTTATTACCTGAACTCTGTTAGTGCTGAAAATACCTGTCGGATTATAAGATTACCTTATCGTTGCAGGTAAAGCGCAATATTTGGTGAAGAGGTTATCGCGGCCGAAAAATATAATATATAAGTGAAATAAATTGGATACTATAAAATATATAATGAACCTACTGTAAATGAGAACTAACGAGTATTAAATCTCACTTTACATGCAGATGTCGTGTAACGTGTTGCATTGATTTTTACTTTTCGACAAACTAAGTTTGTACCAGAATGCAGATATGCTACATGTAGCGACAGTACCTTCCTGGTTGCTAATGAATAGTGATTTTTTTTCTACGACCCTTTATAAAAAGACATTTTTCGTCACCGAATACTGCAGTGAAAATTTGATTTCCGTCACTAGTGAGAGAAAATCCCATACCAACTAATTTTCACCTGCGTCTAGCTGCCTGTTTGTTGCTATATCGCGTCATTTTTAAATCACGTTAGTTTGTGCTGGTTGTAGCTTTATCATGATTTCTGATTCAGAAAGTGATTTAGATATTCCCAATACACCACCAGAAATAGTAAATCAAGTTGAGAAAACCTATGCGGGCTTATTAGGAAAAAAGTCGAAAAAGAGGTATGAAGAAGTATGTAAAATTCAGGCTGATAATAGCGTAAATTCATATTCTGAAATTGTGCTGTTTGCATATTTTGCAAAATTGTGGTAAAATTTGAAGCCATCGACCTTATGGTCTACATACTCTATGTATCAATTTTTAAATCATAATGTAAATATGATCTATAGTTTTGTAATTTTTAATTGAAAATAAAGTATTTGTTTACATACTTTTTTAAGTTTGTTATAATGCCATAGGCGAGATCGTAGAAAAAGTAGTGTTTAACTCGTAGAAATAATTTTTTAAAGCTCGAGAACATTACCAAACTCGGCTTCGCCTCGTCTGGTAAACTGTTCTCTCGCTTAAAAAAATGTTACTTTCGTCACTCGTTACACAATATACTATTCACGAACTTTTATTATTATAACATATATGGTGAAGTAAAATAAGTAAACGGAAAATATGAATATTGCTTTAGAACTTATACTTATGTGGCAAATGGCAGCACTTTTCAAGAAAATTTAAATTACATATATTTATTTTTTTATAATACTACCAGTCAACTTCTAGCAAAAATAAATGAAATTTTACTAAAACTAATTTTTAATTATAATTAATTAATAATTTATAATTAATACTCTTGAATAAGACAACATCTAAACATTTGATAGATTATGCTTTTGTGACTTGCTTTGTAAGGTTATGTTTAAGTTGCACTTACGCATGTAGACATTTATTTAATCAAAGAATAAAATTTATATAGCATGGTTTTCTAGGGAGAAAATTATTTGGTAGATTTACTTCTTTTCTTACTTATTCAACGTTCATAATACCGAAATCTAAGAAATAAATTAAATTATTTGCTTCGTAAATAAAATCTGTAAAATTTAATTGTTTATAATACCGGTCCTTAATGTAATAAAATGGTAAATATTGTAAATAATATAAATATAATTCAAAATTTAGCCAATGCCAAAGTTAGACGAAGCCAATATGTTACAGTAGAATATTTTAAATAAAGTAAATAAATCAATTAATACTTCTTTGTGTGCAAACGAATATTGCTTTTTTGGTTTTGATATATTAAATTTGTTGGTCACATCGGATTTTATGACGCTTGATTACAATTTCGCCCACAATTCATACAAATTGATAGAAATGGACTGTGAGGTTTATATATAGGCAGAAAAAAAAACGCTGAGAATTCTAAAAATATAATATCCATAAATCTGCAATGCCGTCAGCATCTGTTTTCAGTATTTTATACATCTCGTACTTACGTACAGTATGTTGAATATCGTATTGCCGTGCTTTTGGTTGCGCCGTTCGTGAGACGTTTTCACGCTCGAGTTAGAGAATACTCGTCCAGGTTCGTTTTTGATTACAGTGTTGGTTTTTGACAGTAAATACAAGTAGATTTTTGGCATACACATCACTCTTCTATTACTCTCTATAATTTTTGTATTATAGTAATAATAATAATGCTAAAAAAATAGCATATCGATGTGTAAACACATCAAGTACATATTTGTGAATACAAATTAATACAGATATGTTAAGAACATATCTGTATCTGTATACATGGACATACACAACGTATTTAAGCAATGGCCACTTCAACATACAGACGCATGTGTTTCGATCTCATGATCTCCTCAGTACAGTTATAAAGTGACGTCTTTAGATTCGCTCCCGCAAGTAGTACAGTTTTATACAGTCGGCTGACAAGAGATATCTCATGACATCTGACGGACAAGGTTGTGTATGTCCATGTATACAGAAACAGATATATTTACAACATATTTGTATTGACAAATACTTGATGAGTTTACACATCGATATGCTATTTTTATATATATATATATATATATATATATATATATATATATATATATATATATCTATATATATATATATATACAATTATACGTACTTCTTTCTCTCCTAGAAGCGACTCAGCCGTTCGTGAGAAAGCGCTTTTACCGGCTGTCCTTTCTCATCTGTCAGAATGAATCTAAAGATGTCACTTCAAGAGATCGTGAGATCCATGCACGTGTCTGTATGTTGAAGTGACCATTGGTTAAATAAATTGTGTATGTACATGTGTACAGATACAGATATGTTCTTAACATATTTGTACTAATTTGTATTCACAAATAATGATAATGATTAATCCTTTATTACCGAACAGATAATAAATTCTAATAACTAAAAATAACCAAACAATTTCGATTCACGGTAAAAAACTGTCTTTGTTTTAAACAATATCTTAACCACAAAATATATTTTAATGTTGAAGTAATCGGTTAAAGAAGAAAGAAAATACTTTTTGGCATATTCATTAACAACTGTTCTAGAACTATAATAAGAAACTGAGCAATTTATCATTAAGGTAAGGGCACTTTTTTCAAATACGCTTAACTGGTTTCAGTTTCTTGGAGATAAAGGTAATAGAATGATTAAGGTGAGTGAATCTATTCACTCACCTTAATACATTCCGAGGGTATTTTTGTATAGCCATCTTAAATGCTATAAAATGACTAATTACAGAGGTGGAAAGATACACAGACGGTTGATAAAACGATATCGCAAACAGAAACTGTAAATAATCTGGCTTGCAGACTGCCGCAGTAGTTGTTCAATTTCTTTTCGCTTTCCTGTCTTGAATTGCCATTGCTGACGTTTTGTATATTCTTATAAAGGATATGCTCACGGTTGTTATTGCTATTGACGTTGCTACGCTGTAGAGTGGTCGAAATTGTTCCCGAAATCGAGAAGATACCAACTGTAGATCATTTACTCAGCATGTGGTTATGACTGCGCTATGACATATTGCTTTCAGACGAGTCGTCTTTTTGTGTTCGGTTACCTCGAAGACAAGCGTAGCCAAACAAAAGAACATGTTATTATATAACGCAGTGTAAAACACTTATGAGAAAACAGTCTGCGGCTATTTTATAGTACCTGATTTTGAAAATTTTCGTCTTTTCACGGCCAATATAAACACCTTTAGAAAAACTGTTTTTTTTTTTATTTTCCCCTCCGTCCTTGTTAACTTAAAAAATGGAGATGACATGATGTTCATTCAAGATTTTCAAAACAATCTTTTTAGGCAAAAAACTACAAAATTAAATATAGAATATTTAATTTATTACGTAATATTAATTTATTGATTAAACATTTAGTAAACCATTTGTTTTACTATCTACATTATTCAATGTCGAAAAAAATTCATATTGATGTCAAAATATAAATACACCTATGCGCTTTTAAAATATTCTCAAATTCATAAATATCTAATTTCAAGGGAAATTCTATTTGTAAATTGTTTAAATAAATTATTTTATGCAATGTAATCAAATTTAAATTTCGTTTCAATTATAGTTATTTATTACAGTAAATCCCCTTTCTAATTCTAAATTCTGTAAACCAGTTTTTACGAGTTACCCCGAGTTACTTTTGTACATTTGCAATTTAAATTATTTCCATAATTAATTTTACACTTCAAAATCGCCATTACAATTACGCGATATAATCAAAAACTGATTGTTTCGCGCGTGCATTTATTTTGACTTGATTGTCACATTCATTCGTACTTTATAATATATTTTATGTTATAATTTTTTGTGTAATATGTAACAAAAAATATATCTTTACTATAAAGAATATGTTGCAGGTATATTTTAATAAATTTATGTCGTAACAAGCTGTAGTAACTTAGAAAGTATCTCTCCGAAAATTTATTAAAAATGTACTTTAAACGTATACTTTGATTGAAGCATATATTTTATTTATATCATTTGTCATAAATAATAACACACAGTAACAGTAAGTGAAATGATTCGTGAATGAGAGACTTCTTTACCTTAACACTCAAACATAAAACTTGTATAAAGGTTTGTGCTAAATGCTTTCATACAAATTACTTTAGACTTACTAGAATCATGTGCATAGTAACATAATTATCACACTCATATAATCACAACACATGCCTATAACAATATTGACAAAACCCGTTTTTCAAGATTCATACATAATAGTTGAAATACCATGACCCATCAAATGGAAAATACGGTAACATAAAAATGTTCAAAAACATGAGGAACGTGCGTTGTAATATCCATGTGTATGTACACATGGATATTACAACGCACGTTCCTCATAGAGGACGCCCATAATAAAACGTCAAAATTAATCTCGGTCTTTCGTTAACCTAAATCTAAATCTAAAGTTTCATCAAGATGCGGCAAGTGATTTAGTCATAGTGAATTTTTAAAGTTTATAAGTTGACCGAAAAATGGAATTGAGTAGAGAAAATCTTCGTGCAATAATTTTTTGCAACTTTCGGAGAGGATTAACTCAACATCAATGCCTTGCTGAGTTGGTTGAATGATTTGGTTTCTGTTTTTGAAGATGAAACACCACATCAATCGACAATTTCATGTCGGTACTGTGAATTCCAAAGTGGATGCACCAGTATCAGCGACGATCCCAGGACAGGTCCGCCAAGAAAAGCAGTCACCCAGAAAAACATCGATGTAGTGCGACGCCTGAATAAGGAATATAGACATGTGACATATAGTGAAATTGAGACATCCATGAGTATTTCAAGGACCTCAATCCAAACGATCCTTACATGATGAACTTGCCGTTGGATCCCGTATCCTTTAACCAAAGACCAAAACTCGGCTTGCGTTAATTGGTGCCATAAATTTATGAGCCGGTTCAATAACAGAAACTCATCAAACGTCTATAGCATTTTGAGTGGCGATGAATCATGGATTTATTCCTATGAACCCAAAAATAAACGTCAATCCGCTGCTTGCGTGTTTCAATATGAAGAGAATCCTACAAGTTATCCGTTCGCGAAGTCTGTTGAAAAAGATAGTCGCAACATTTGTCTCAAAATCAGGTTATGTAGCTATTACAATTCTTTTACAAAATCGAAGAACAGTTAATGCGGATTGGTACACAACTGTTTGTTTGCCAGAAATAATCGCCATGCTCCGAGAAGTCAACCCACAATGGCGAATCACCCTGCATCATGACAATGCGAGTTCGCGCACAGTTTGAAAGACAATTGAGTTTTTGGAGCGGCAAAATATCAAATAATTAGATCATCCTCCGTATAGTTCCGACCTAAGCCCGCAACGTTTTTTTACGTTCCCAAAGATCAAGAAAGAAATGCGTGGTCAACGAATTCAGTCGCTGGGAAAAGCAGTAGATGACTTCAAAACAGCAATTTTGACTGTCCCAACTGAAGACTGGAATAACTGCTTTAAGATTTGGTTTGAACGAATGTTCAAGAAGTGTATCAATTTTTGCGGAGAATATTTTGAAAAGCAATAAAGCAAATTTAGTCGACCCACTGTTTGATTTTATGGCTACATGCAACACTAAAATGACATCCCTCGTATACAGACCTGTTGCACATCTCAGAGTTCTCAAATACCCACATCTTTTATCACAAAAATAATAGGAATTGATTAAAAAACAAAAATAGGAATCTTGACGTAAAATTTTATTTATTCGAAATATTCTCCTTCAAGAGAAATACAACGATTTACAGTTTTAAGAAGAGCATCAAATAACTTTTTAATGTCGTTGATTGCAATTATGTTTAGATTGTTCGTCATTGTTCAATGCTTCCAACTGACGCCAAACGGTTTCCTTTCAGCACCAAATGCAGCTTATGGAATAAAAAAATAATCATCGCACGGAGTCAAATCGAGGAAATACGGAGGGATATGGAGCGAATTCTTCTGGAAAAATCTTTGAAATTATAAAAAGCAATTAGAATTAATTTCATTTTTGATTTCCCCAAATGAGATTTTTTTGAAATTCCTTCATTTGTAAACCACCATTCATTCATTATCTGCTTTCGGGATCGCATTCAACCACGTCTCAATGTCAGTTACAATCATTTTTAAGAAGTTGTCAATGAATGTGGAACAAACTTTACTTACGAAGACCAAGTTTTCCGGTTAAAATGCCATGAATTAATATTAATTATCTTCTAAGTTTCATTTCTATGAATTTATCACCAGTCGTATGCTCTACATCTTTTCTGAATAATTGATGCCACACAAAAACTTGTACAAGTATTTATGTGCTTTTATAACACTTTTATACCATTTTCAATATAGAACTTATGGTGATTTCTCGCTCATTATTCATTTTTTGACCAAGGTGTAGGTACTACTACCAATTAAAGGCATAGTATTTTGTTTTCTAGTGAATGAAATATAATTAAATTTTTACAGATTATTTAAGAATGTTGAAACTTCATAAATTAATCCAGCAACAGACTGCTATTAATTTAGTTAATAATAAATAAATAACGCTACTCCGACTATTTTCACAGCATAGGATGTATTTTTGTTTATACAAGATGTCCCGTATCGTTATGTTCAAATTTTAGGAGTGTAAAGTAGACTTCATTTCAAGTAACAAAAACGCAAAACTTGTATATCCATTTTTATTTGTTTCAAAGTTACAGATCTATGAATGTGACTGTCAGATCATGAAAAATATGTAATCCTAAAATCAATACAAACTGATTTTATTTAAAAAAAGTTATACGATTCAATAGGCCTGTGATTGTTAACGTCGCATAATAAAATGTTATCCTAAAATAAATAAACACGTGTCGTAGTGCATACAGTAATTTCATGGAGATCTACAAAAAAGAGTACTGGAAATTGATTTATGATAAAGAAGGTTCTTACTTATTTCGTAAGTGCTGAACGATGAATATAATACAAAAAACAAATTTTCAGATGACTGTTAACGTTGCATTTTTTAATAAAGGATTACATTACGTTTCAGTTCATACAACAGCTTATTAGTGAGTGGACGTTTTCTTTATTCAAAATGCCTTACCGATTTTCTTCTCAAGAGTATGTGGACATGTATTTTGTGTATGGCTACTGTAACGGCAGTGCACGTCAAGCAGTTATTGAATACCAACATCGGTTTCCCAATAGGCGCATTCCTCATTACAGAACGTTTCTGGAAGTACACAGACAATTTCGGGAATGCGGACTGCGTGATTATCTTTTCGACCGAGGAGTAAATTTGCCAGCAGACTTAGAAGAAGCAGTAGCTATTGTTACAAGGGATCCAACTCTCAGTGTACGTCGAATCGCTAGACAACTAGAAGTGCCACGAACGACAGTTTGGCGAATTTTAAAACGTGAGGGCTTATATTCATATCACTATCGCAGGGGACACGGTTTGCTTGTGGCAGACCATTATGCTCGTCTAGCAGTCTAAGCAGTCACGGCTTAATTTTAATTTCTGCAGAACAGTCCTCTGGACAGATGAATCTACGTTCACGAGAAGTGGTGTTACAAATCTGAGAAACCTGCGCACAAGAGAAGAGTTGTTGGATCGTATTCACCTGGCTGCCGAGCAAATCCGACAAAACAAGTATGAAATTCGGATAAGTACTTCTTCTGTTGGCTTACGGGCACAAGCCTGCATTCAACAAGGAGGTGGACATTTCGAAAATATTATTAATTGAACTTTTTTAAATAAAATCAGTTTTTATTGACTTTGGGATTACATTTTTTTTCATGATCTGACAATCACATTCATAGATCTGTAACTTTGAAACAAATAAAAATGGATATACAAGTTTTGCATTTTTGTTACTTGAAATGAAGTCTACTTTACACTCCTAAAATTTGAACATAACGATACGGGACATTTGTATATGAATATGTACCAAATAAGTTATCAATAAACTACCTGTAAGAATGAATAACGTAAGACATATCCTATAAAATTAATTGAAGTAGTCACATCAAAGAAATTTATCTACACACAAATTGAACGGCTTTTAAATTCGTGGCGTGTTAGTTAAGAATTGTACGAAGTTCTTAGATGTTTCAGAAGCTGTTCCTACGAAATGTCCGCTCATACTATGTGTTCCTATCTCTTGGATATTTTAATAAAGAATATAATTTTATATTCACGTTGAAGTTACTTGATTGATTTTTTTTCTTATCTATTTGAAACGCGGGTGTGTATAATGTGTTTAATGTATCAGTTCTTCATTTTTGTTGTTAATAATGATAAAAATGCACAAATGCTGTACAATAAAAAAAATAAAAATAGTCAGAGAAAGCAAACGCATAATTCCACCAAAACTAAAGAAAAATCTGTGTGTTTATAAAAAGCACAAAAATGTGATTGCATACATAATTAATTTTCGGTGATGTAGAAACGCTACATCAAGGAAAATATAAACAAATGAAAAACCTGTAATATGGATTTCAGGTGAAAAAGTAGTGATGTACATCCGCTACATCTAAAAAAATAAAAAGTTTGCTAACGTAACAAAATAAAAACGAAATTCTATGGTACGATAAAGAATAAACATATGCGTTAAAAAAATTTTTGCTGGTTGTGTATACTTTTTTGCCATTACAATCGATGTTCTACGTATAATTACTCTGCACATCTATCGTCAACGTATCTGATCAGACTGAGCAGACACGTCTGGCGCTGTAACCGTCCATTCTCTCTTATCTAGTGTATTGGTGGGGTATCGTTTAGCTCCCCGCCGTTTTCTCACCCCAGTTCCATACGGTATATATTCACGATATGTGTACCACAGCTATTAAATCTTTGGAATTCATTATAAGTTCTTGTAGGCAGTTTCGTAATCCCCTAACATTAAAATTTCTGTATTACGCCTATGTAAGAAGTAGATTGGAATACGGCTCTCCTATATGGTATCCTCATTGCCTGCATTTGTGTCTGGCTGTGGAGAGTGTTCAAAGACGATTTTTGAAGTATCTGTCTTTCAAGTGCGACGGTTTATATCCGGAAAGAATCACTGAATATACGTCTCTCATGAAACGCCATTCTTTGAATTCCCTGAGTGATGAAGAGATGAGAATGAAGAGAACATCTTAGTCCCAAATTTCTCGTTAATTTACTAAATGGAAGGATTGATTGTCCGTCTCTTCTGTCACAATTGAATTTTTTGGTTCCAGAACATTTAATCGATCGTCGAACACTTTCTTCACTGTTCCCATCGCCAGATCCAATGTGTTGCGCAAAGCCCATTTTGCTGCATATGGTACGCAACCTTCACAGATTCTACCCTGATCTCTTCTCTCGGTGATTTGAGGTAATTTTGACTACTCCACATGTGAATGAGAATTGTTATCTGTTATGTACTTGAATTGTATTTCTTTAAGTTAATAATCGACGAAGGAGATACTTGTTGAAACTTCATTATATAGGTATAATAAAACACAGTTGTATAGTTTCAAAATAATATATATAATGTTAACACACTACATATGTTTCACCACACTGTGGCTTCATCAGGTGGATGAATATACTAATTCAAAATATCAATTAGATCTTATATATATCAATACAAAGTACAGAACTAATCTCATTCTAAGAGGCGGTGGACATATATGAGTTTTAAGTTTAGTAGGGGGGGGTTATTTATGTCTAGTTGGTCATTTAAAATTATACCTAATTTATTATATTTGTTAATTTCTAAACTTTCTAACATATTAAGTTTTTACTTTTATCTAGAACATGCAAAGTTTTAAAATTAGTGTTGAATTTGTGATTATGTTCTAGGCAATGATTGGCGAAAGTTGAGTCTGTCTTCTTGTCTCTGTGGCTTCTTTCATGTTCTTTCATTCTAATATCAAATGTCCGTCCTGTTTGTCCGACATACACTTTTTTACAATCTTCGCATGTCAACTTGTAAACCCCTGAGTTTAATCTATTGTCCGTTTTATCTTTGTTGTTTTTTATAGCGTTTTGTAAGGAATTGTTGGTTTTGAATGAAATGGTCTCTTCTTTACTTGTTTTTATTAAGTTTCCTACTTTGTTTGAAATTGTACCGATGTATGTGATAGAATTATAACTAAATGTTCTATTGTTTTTTACTGTGGGGTAAATTGAAGATATCGTTTTAGATTTCTGTAGTTTTTTTAGAATATTATTAATTAAATTTATGGTGAAACCGTTATTTAGAATACACGTTATAGCGCTAAATAACGGTTTCACCATAAATTTAATTAATAATATTCTAAAAAAACTACAGAAATCTAAAACGATATCTTCAATTTACCCCACAGTAAAAAAACAATAGAACATTTAGTTATAATTCTATCACATACATCGGTACAATTTCAAACAAAGTAGGAAACTTAATAAAAACAAGTAAAGAAGAGACCATTTCATTCAAAACCAACAATTCCTTACAAAACGCTATAAAAAACAACAAAGATAAAACGGACAATAGATTAAACTCAGGGGTTTACAAGTTGACATGCGAAGATTGTAAAAAAAGTGTATGTCGGACAAACAGGACGGACATTTGATATTAGAATGAAAGAACATGAAAGAAGCCACAGAGACGAGAAGACAGACTCAACTTTCGCTAATCATTGCCTAGAACATAATCACAAATTCAACACTAATTTTAAAACTTTGCATGTTCTAGATAAAAGTAAAAACTTAATATGTTAGAAAGTTTAGAAATTAACAAATATAATAAATTAGGTATAATTTTAAATGACCAACTAGACATAAATAACTCCCCCCTACTAAACTTAAAACTCATACATGTCCACCCCCTCTTAGAATGAGATTAGTTCTGTACTTTGTATTGATATATATATAAGATCTAATTGATATTTTGAATTAGTATATTCATCCACCTGATGAAGCCACAGTGTGGTGAAACATATGTAGTGTGTTAACATTATATATATTATTTTGAAACTATACAACTGTGTTTTATTATACCTGTATTTCTTTATTATTTACTATTATCTTTTAACACTGCATTATATATGTAATTATATTATGGTACACTGTATGTATTTATTTAGGTTATGTTTTGTCCTGTAATTTGAATATTTCTGTTGGACAATAAAGAATATTATTATTATACAATATTTGGCATTGTGCAATGTGCATATATGATTAGTAATCTAATAGATATTTGTTTGCGCAAAAGTAAACACCAGAATTGTGTTTATCGTTATTTAAGAGAGTTAACGTGTAACAAAATTTACAAAAATAATTATCAATATTTAAGTTGACAACTTAGAAGCTCTATTCAAATATAAGATGAAGCAAATAGCACATCTTTTTTTGTAATAAAAATAATTTTTTTGTAAAATTTAGAAGAATTTTTCTATTAGTGAGGTGGCGTAGCATGTTACTTTTATTAATGCCCACTTTATTACAAATTGTATTGAATAAAATTAAGACAAAGCAATATCTGCAAACGGCAAAGCGTGACTTTTAGCTTAGAAAATACTTAAAGCTTGAAGTAATCTGAAAAGTATTTGATCCATAATTAGGAATTTAACTAATTCAATCTCTTTGCTCAATTAACGTACATAAATGCAGGACAAAGTTTACAGTTTTATTCGTACATGAGTAAAAAATCTTTCAACTCAAATTGCTAAAAATTTTAATATACATACGACGCAATTAAGCATTCCTACGACTTGTTGGTATTATGGTTTTAATATATGGTTTAATATATGGTATAATGGTTTTAATATATAATATCGGTCTTTGCTTGGTAGTTTCTAAAATTACGAAAGGAATTGACAGAAAGATAGTAGGGGAAATTTACTAAATAAACAATTTGTTGGGGGGGAAGAGTCATACAATATTCTTATTTTACACTTAGTACTTATTGATAGACAAACCATTAGACAAGATCGTCAATAAATTGACGTCATACAGCAAAGATTTGTCGTGAAATTTAGATCGCGAATAAGGCGTACCAGTTTCATCTAAGACAGTTAGTAGACACCTCAGAGAAGTCGGCCAACAAGTGAGGAATCAAGGAAAACCAAGAATTCAGGACTAACAAAAAAAGTTTAGAGTGGGTTAAGAAATATCCGATTATGTACAGAAGTGGACTGGGATCAGGTAATATAGTCAGATGAAAGTAATATTCAGGTACATCATACATTTAGGTACAAGTGCGGCATTAAAAAATGCATACACTTGAAATTTTTCTGTGTAATTGTGATTTATTTTTCAAAAGACAACCGTATTTTATTTTGCAATTTAATCGCGATATAAGTCATATTGACATGCCGCAATTAAGTGTTATCCAAAAAACCCAAATAATTACTTTTTAAAATATACATGCTAGATTATGGTCATTATATGAATTCTCATTTGACGTTTTAAAAAAGTCAAAACTGACATAGACTGATTTACATTATTAAAATATTGCGAAATGAAGCCTAAAGAGTTGTACGCGTTTTTTAATGCCGCAATTGTATATAGTAGGTATTGAAAATTATACAATGAATCAATATTACAAATTCGTTAAAGAATCAGTTAAAAATAATAATAATACTGATTTTGGAATTTACTAGGTTTTTGGAAGATCTGGCGCTGTATATGTACGAGGTGTGACTATAAAATAAAGAGATTTTTAGTTTATTTTAAATTTATACATGTTTAATTATTATACCCTTCAATATACACCCCTTCAATTCGAATTTTCCATTGTGCAAAACAGTGCTGGAAGTCTTCTTCTGTGAGCTCGTTGACGACGCGTCCCGCTTTTTCTTTCACAGCTTCAACGAAATCTCGTTCCTTTCAATGCAGATTTGACCTTAGGCAACAGATAAAAGTTAAATGGTACCAGGACAGACGAATAAGGTAGTTAACGTACCAGTACAAACATTTTCACGTTCGATTGTGAGAATTTTCAGCACCATTTTCGCGCACACTTTTTGAATGTTTAAATTTTTATGTTAAATTTGCCTTACGCATTTTTTGACAATTCCTACAGTTACAACAATCGAATGAATAGTTAATTGGATGAGATTATCGACTTTTTCAATATTTTCCGTCTCGAAAACGCTTAAACATATACTTTTAATAAAAGATAAGTCTCAGTAGCGGTTTCTTCAAGTTTCATATGAAATTTTATAATTTGTTGCTATATTAAAACTCTTATCATTTTTTCGGGAAAACAAAAAAAAAAGAGATCCTATACAAAATATGGTGGAAATAGTATTATGATCTGGAGATGTAGTTCGTCAGTAGGTGTTGAAGAAATGTTTATTTGCGCTGGTAGAATCAACACTTATACCACCGTGCTCGATGAAATTTTATATTCCTGAGCAAAGAAATTTGGAATTACTACAGACGCACCATGTCATAGGGTACAAGCATGGTTTCGGGAAAGCGCAGTTGAGCTTTTAGAAGACAACAAGCCCAGACTTCAACCTCGTTGAGCATTTGTGGGTTATTACAAAGTAACAAGTAGGTGAACATAAATGCAAATCAGGACAAGAATTAGATGTGGCAATTTTAAAATTATGGTAAAATATTAGTCTCAAATTTGCCTAAAAGCATCAAAACCATTACAAAATCATATGAAGGTTCAATTATATATTATTATTTACTTCATAATCAATAAATATTTACATATATCACATTCGTTTTCTATAGTTCAGGCTTCATAAATTTCAACATTTTAGGGTGCCTAAGAATTATGTCACATGGTAATTCTGAAAAATGGTACATTTGGTATAAATAGTGCTGGCTCAGAGCACTTCAGTTGGTTTTTGTATGCTATAGTCTATTTTTAAACTAAGAGGAGTAAATGGAAAAGCCACATTTACACTGTAAAAGTTACCAAATCAATGGCTTTCTGAATGTTTTTTAAATTTTCGTATATTATTAGTTTTTCTTTATTCATTGAGCTCAAAGGCAACATTTAATTTAGCGTTATTTCCCGCTTAATTTTGAATATAAACTCTACATCAATAAAGTCACAACGCAATTAAACATTTATTAAAAATTATTTACATTAAACACAAAAATATCATAAATAAAGGATTTAAAGAAGTCAAAGGCTCCGTTAACTACTTGTTACTTGCAAAAATTAAACAAAATAATCTATTCTAAATCTGAACTGTCTGAGAAAGTATCACTGTCACTATCAGCACCAATAGAAATAATAAACGGTTCGATCTACGATGCCATCTAGTGTGGCCATTTTTATTTCTTCCTTAATTATATGCTCAACACAACTTTTCCAATTAACATTTTGAACATTTTCGATAGCTTGCAATAACAGCCCCCTCACTTCTGTCAATTTAAATGTGATGTTCTTCGATGCTACTTCATTCTTTATTTTTGCCCATATCAACTCTATTGGATTGAGTTCACAATGGTACGGTGGCAACCTTAATAGAACTTTATTATTACGTTTTGCCATTTCATTAATCACATACAAATTATATTGTTCTTTACTTATTTTGATTAAATTCAGAAGTTCAGCTCGTACCATCTCTTCTCTGAATTCAATCTGCTTATTTCGCAACCACTCTTGCATATCTTTTTTCTTTGATCCTGCTGTAGGAATTTTCTCCATTCTACGGCTGTGGTAAGACGCGTTGTCCATGACGATAACAGCGTTGTCAGGTAATTTTGATAACACATTATTAAACCATGTCTCAAAAACGGCTGCATTCATTTCTTCATGATAATCTCCTGTTTTCTTACCTTCGAAAAGCAATAACCCTCCATCAACAAAGCCATGTTCGGATCCAATATGTAACACAATAAGCCTCCTCCCTTTTCCTGACGGGTTTTTTAGTCCTGTAGATAGCCCTTCGATGAATGTTTGACGCCGATCTCTTATACTGTTATCTATCCATACTTTTTCTTTTGTATGACCTTCATTAACCCACGTCTCATCTAAATAATAAATTGGTCTACCTTCTCTCCTAAATTCCTTCATTTTAAGTAAGTATTTTCTTCTCCATGTAATGATATCATCCCGTTCGATAAGAATACTTTTACGGTTTCTTTTCATGTACTTGAAGTTAATTTGCTTCATAAATTTGTACAATGACGAACGGGACAATTTGTGGTAAATCTGGACGTTTCTTTATTTCCATCAAAATTTTGTCCAACGTAGGTAATTCGTTTTTATAAAAGAAAGCATGCACTATTTGCCGCACAGACTGTTTAACTACTTCATCGTATGCAGCAACATTACCAGGTCGTCCTCCATAGTGTTTAGATGCAGTAACTGTACCAGTCTCATTATACTCTTTTATGGTGCGATATACTGTCGATTGTGCAACGCCTAAAAGCAGAACATTATCAAATTGGTTACATTATTCAATCCATGAAAACTTACCCACGGTGTTACTAATTTTAGAAACAATAACAGTTTTTTTAAGATTCGGTTCATCAGTTCGCAGCTGTTTATACATATTTAAAACACATTGCTTTTCAGCAACAGATAAATGCCCTATATCTAAACGTTTGCGTTTTTTCGGAGGTGAAAATGATGCTGAACTTGTTGCAACAGTATCCATATTTATATGAATATTGAATAATTATCGATAACTACAGAAGGGTATCTTAAAGGTTTCGCAAATTCTAAAAAGAACGGATTTATTTACGTTAATACAACAATACAACTGAATAGAACAACGGGAACACAACAGAAAACGAAATTTGACAAGCGTTTGACATCGATAGGTCAACACGCAATTTTTGCATAACGTAATCCTACCTCTGAAGCAACCAAGCACGCATAGTAATTTTGGCGCGATTAATTTAAAACGCTCCTCTTAGTTTAAAAATAGACTATAGTGAGTATTATTATATTATTACATTTTTATTCAATTATAATTTTAAAGATAATAGACAGTTTGCGGTAGTGTATTTTCCCTTATAAAAATTGCTGTTATGATTTATAAGGTTACTTTTTGGTAAAATTTATATCGTATAGAGAATGAAATTACACTAATTTACAGAAATAACGCAGCCAATCAGAATTTAATTCTTACGACGCACATGCCATCTGTCATGTAAGATTGGATCACATTGTATTCATATTGTACTGTTAGGTTATGTTAGATTAGAAAATTTATTGAAAAGTGCCGAATTTGTTAAAGATTTTTACGAAAGTGACATTATTCGACCCCGAATCTCAACAGTCGTATACTGCTTACATTAGTGAAATGACGCTGTTCGTTGTGAAGAAGGTAAGATGTGGTATCATTTGCATGTTTCAATTAATTTTTAATCTACATTTTACAGATCCATCATTTGCACAGTCATTGCTGTTTCATGCGAAATGCACCCCTAAACCAAAAGACACCGAAGAAGCCAGTGGAAATATTGCAATGCCAAATGATAGCGATCATGACTCAAAAAAAGAAAACGTTTTAGGTTCTCTGAAACAGATAGAATTCAATGTATCAGAGAATTACATGGAATTTTGGCTGAAGAGAATTTCCAGACAGAAAAAGATGTATGGTCTCGACTCCATGATACAGTAATGTACGACAATCCAGGCAGATTTAACACATGCAGTACCAGATTACTGAAAAACCACATGCTTGAACAAGTTGCAAAATTTTGTAAGTATGATTCCGAGGAAGCAATGGAATCTGGAAAAGAACGCTTGCAAACACCATAGGGTGACTCATTATGAGGCAACTAATGACCGTGTGGTACAACTATAAAAAAGTAGGGGAACCTACTAATAAAGTTGGTAGGCCAAGAACAGCAACTGTTTCACAACAGGAAGAAGTTGTAGAGTTTGCCAAGAAAATCCGAGACGTAGAAATGGGAACAATTGAGAGGTCTTCCTTAATCGAAAAGGAAACATTCAGCGCAGAATGTTCAGGAAGCAGTACTCCTACAACTTCTCGATATACAACTAGTAGTGCTAGTAAGAAAAGACACAGTAAAGCTAAAGAAGGTATGCCTAATGTGTTTGTATATCTAGCTGAGAAAACAAGGCTTGAGAAAGAACTGAAAAAGGACGAGTTAAAGTTAAAACAACAACATTCTGATCAAGTACGTATACAAGAACAAACCCTTCTATTTAAAAAGGCTAAACTAGAATATGAAAAGGAGAGGTGGCAGACAGAAGCACAGGAAAAAGCTGCTGACAGGGAGGAAATCATAAGCTTGCTACAAAGGGTAATAAACAAGATTCAGTAACATTTATTATTTAAAAAAAATATTTTTGTGTAGAATATTAATTAAATAAGCTGCCATATGTGTCGTAAACTTTATTTATTTTATTCAATCAATACATGTGATCTACATAATTATTTACTGTTGGAAGTATTCCACTAATGATGGAGATTCTACATCAAATTAAGTCGAAGTTGCACTGCCATACAAGCATGTGTGGACATTTGTTAACAGTGTTGCAACGAGGTAGTACTTTCCCACAGGTTGCAATTATAATTTCCGATTTTTTTAATCTAGAAAAGCAAATTGTTGCACAAGTTTCCCGAAGCTCCATTCTACACATTGACGAACTTTGGCCATTTCCCGATTAAAATTGGTTTGCAGTTCTGATAATGTAGTGCTAGAATATGGTCGTATTAATTGTCTTTTTAAAGGGTACCCTTCATCACCAATAAATGCAATAGGAATTACAGTATAGATGTAATTGATCTAATATAAGTGTATCCTTCAAAATGAAAGAATCATGTCTTTGACTTGAATATGACATGCTCATGTGGACAATAATCTCATTTGACAATGTTAACGTTTATGTCGACTATACATCTTTTCTTGATTTACTGTGGATCTACATATTGCTTGGGCAGTTCCATCAATAAATTCAATGCATTTCATGAATCATTGTGGCCAATTCCTTTTGATAATTTAACGTAAACCATTTATTTTCAGATAGGTTAAGTAGAAGTGTTGTTTCTGTGTTTGCGGTTATAATCTTATTATTTGTGATTTCGTAGATCTCATTCGACGTAGTTTCCAGCTGCTTAGCCCATTGTATAGTTTGGATATTTAAAGCTTCGTCTATTTTTAATAAACCTTTAATTTCACTTTCCTCTAAGGTTTGTTGAATTCTTTCTTCCAATTTTGTCTGGCTCTCCTTTAATCCTTTTATCTCTCCTTTGATTTCTTCCTTGTCCTGCCTAAGTTGATCTAATTTACTATTAATATTCCTTTCTATCTGATTTATATTTGTTTCTAATTTTAGTGTTAAATTAGTTTCTATGTTTTTGTTATTATCTGCTATAAATTGTTTAAAATGTTCATTATTAGTGTCTAATTTTTGATTTAATTGATCGTTATTTTCTGCCATGGTTTGTTGCATATTCATAATTAATGCAGTTAAAGAATTAAGGTTTATACTCGTTTCTTCTTTCGGTGCTTCTGACGGTATAGTCACTATAGAAGTGTCACCCTGTTCAGCCTGGTCCTCTCTATCTGCAAGGTTTTCCCTTGACTTGCTTCTTGTTCGTTTGTCCATATTATTGTTATGATTGTAAATATTTAGATTTAAGTTATAATTATATTTTAAGTTTATGTTGTGTAAATAGATTATTATTCGGAAAAAGTTGTATTTGTTTTGATTTTAGACTTATTATTTCAGAATTAAATATAAAAATAATTACCCTTTATGGAAATTAACTTACAAATCCTGTTCCTGAATATAAATAAGCGTCCTAACACATAAAAATGGCCACAGAGAAACAAATACAGACTTACAAGTATGAAAATGTTGTATCTTAAATCAATCTAAGTAGAATGCAGTTTTCCTTGTTTTTATTTTTTTAATATCCTCTCTTGTTTTATTCCTGACAATATATTCTATTCAGCACGTTATAAAATGGCCCTACACGTTGTTGCGCCAAATAATATGAAGCGTATAAGGCTTTATAGATAAATGCTGAATTTTAAATATTATAAATGAATTGTAACTGTTAAGGGAAAAATTAATGAATGTACGACAAATATCTATTTTTAAATATGATAATCTGTGTTACATATAGATGGGGTTCTTTATCATATTCTGTTGCATGCGTACAAATCTAAAATGCATAAATGTTATACTCTAAGTGCACTTGCCCTTAAACAGCTGTTTATGTATTCAGCTTCTCAGTATGATTATTTTTTTTTTGTGTGTGTGTTACAATTAATTACATTGGGTGTCCGGCTAATGAAAGAACAAGAGTACTCTTGGTTTGTACATGTACAATGCACCTTCTAGTGGGGTCAGTGTCTAAGTAGAATATACACCAAATTTGTTGGAGGTTATACAATAAATAATAGTGAATACGGTATCAAACTACCAAAAATAAAACAAGCAAGATAAGGATAAATGTAAAAGACTTTAATGACGTAAAATCAAAACAGGTAAGTGATTGAAATTATTACTAAATTATAATTATAATGAAAATGTAACATGTCACGTGTTAAATTAAATGTGATCAACTTTCTAGGTTAGCAAAACAATTTAAATACATGTTACCTACATAACTTCTAATATTTAAATGAATTTAGTATCTAATTAAATATAATAACAAGAAAACTGGATTCTTTTAACTTAATTTGTATTCATAAAAATCAAATGTATTCTAGGTTATAAATTTTAATAATAAATAGATTATGTTTTTTTTTAATTTAAATGAAATGAATTAATTTTGCATTTTCTATAGTTCATTTGAGATTAAAGAATACTTAAGTGAATTGGTTCAGGACTGTTGTTACTGGATATGGTCTGGAAAGTCAATTAATGCAGGATACGGTTTTCTATGAGCAATGGCGCGTCGTTTGGCCTAGAATTCTCCTATAGCAGCTAGCTTCCCCGGTAAACAGCAATTCTTGATTTCTCAGGTACAGGAAATCGTTTGGGCACGTAAAATACTTCAAACAGGTACTGGATGTATAGGTAAGGTATTACTAGTGTTTTACATAAGTTTCTAATTTTATTTGTGTATTTTTCTTTTAATTTTCAGAGATGCACTTTTATACGATGCGGCATTTTTAATGGTGTTTTTATTCTGATGACGCCAACTGTCTTTTGTTTTCCAATTGGCTTCTTATTCGTTAATTCGTATGCATTACTTTAATCTCGTAATATTTTTCTAAAGAAAATGACAATTTAATCATTGCAAATATACATGAGCTTAATATAAATTCTAAAGTTTATGTTTGTATATAAATCATTAACATGTCAATATTACTAAGTTTACATAATGTTATTTTATAGTGGTGAACTTTCCCGCTGTTTTTATTTTAAAATAAGTACAGTTTCACCTAAATTATTATTATCTATTTTTAATAATCAATTAAGTTGACTATCTTAGTAAATACAAGATTTCGAAATAAAATAACTAAAGCAACTGAAAGAATAGAAATAAAGAAACGTGAGGATTAATTTTATGCATTAAAATAAACGCGAAATCAACTTTATTGATATACCATGAGAAGAATTCAGTTTTCGAAATTTCTTATAATTCTAATGAGTACATTAGTTTTTAAAAATTCTGTTATTTGTTCTTCTAGGCATCCCTATGTTCAGGTTTGCCTTATATCAATATATATGAATAACACTTATAGGACTATCACTGAAGTTTGTATAAATTTTCCTAATTAAAATAACAATTCAGGCCTATTTATCGCTTCATTAACCAATTATATATGAAATATGGAAAGCTCTTGAAAAAAGAGGAGTCAACAAAAAAATAATACGGAATATCCAACGGTTATATCAGAACAACGTAAATTATATCATAAGGCGGAACATGAGATCCGAGGGATTTGTATCTCAAGATGGGTGAAGGCAGGGCGGAGGATTAAGTCCCGTACTGTTCACTGTATTTATGGACTATGTAATAAGACAATGCTCAATGCAGACGAAAAAAATTCAAATTGGGTACAGGAATCTAGAGAGGATACAAGTAGCTGAGGCAGCATTCGCAGATGACATAGTATTAATAGCTGAAAATGGAAATAACCTGCAAGAAAGTATAGATATATGGAACGAAACACTTAAGAAAAAAGGAATGAGTATAAATAAAAATAAAACAAAAGTAATGACCACAGGTGAAGAACTAAATATCCAAATTGAAGGAATAACTATTCGACAAGTAAATGAGTTTCATTATTTAGGTGTCCTGATAGAAAACACTGGGAGAAATGAGTCAGAAATTAATGAAAGAATTGAAAATGTCACCAAATTGTATTACGCAATGAATAATAACTTCGTTATTATTGATTCTAGAAAGTAGGTTAAATTAGCAAAGTATTAGTGTTTTTAACATTGATTAGCATGCAGTTTATGAAAAAAAAATTGAATAACGCATTTTCGAGAAATTTTGAAATTTATAATTTTTTTAAATGGAACAGCCTGTATATTTTTTAAAATTCTGAATGCTAATGTTCTTTGTAATATAAAAGTTTCAATACACTATTGTCCTAAAACGAATAATAAAGTAGTTATAGCAGTTTCTATTTCCTTTTAAATGTTGTCATTGTTCCGCTAACTTTTGACAAAACAGATACATATTTTGTGTTTAATGTTTATTTTAACATATTACAGCTTACAAAATTCAATTAAAAAGAAGAAAGTACATGTATAATTTATAAATACTGCTCAAAGGTGTCACCTTCCTGCTCAATACATTTTCGTGCCCGCTTCAGTACACTCTGGATGGCTCTTAAGATTGTCCTTCTATCTAATTGGCGAAAAACTTCTCTGACCTTGTCTTGCAATTCGCGCACGTTGTCGTATCGCGTGTTGTACACCTCATTTTTTAAGTATCCCCAAAGAAAAAAGTCTAAAGGTGAGAGGTCAGGGCAACGCGCTGACCATTGAATTGGACCATTTGTACCAATCCACTTTTCGGCAAAGATGGTGTCGAGGTAGGTTTGCACTAGGTGATAGTTGTGTGCAGGAGCACCGTCCTGCTGAAAGTATAAATTTTGGCGCATCAGGTAATTGGCGTTATCAAGGAAATCCTCTAGAACGTTACGAATAAATTCCAGATATCTGTTTCCTGTCAACGTACCATTGTAGAACAGTGGACCAACGACTACCGAACCAATTAATCCGCACCAAACATTAAAACTAAATCGAACTTGTGCAGCATGTGGACGAACTATTATAAAATTTTCTTGAGACCAGTAGTGACTATTTTTCTTTATTAAACATGCCTCTATTTGAAAAATTTGTTTCGTCACTCCATAAAATACACAACAAACCAATGACAGAAAGCTAATCTCCTGGCTGTAATGTTTGAGAGATTCTGAACTTAAAGTCAAAATTCTTTGAACTGATGAATAACTTAATGCCAATTCCTTAGTAGCATCGCTAATGGAAAATTCGCGATGGGCTTCAAAATATGCTATCACTGTAATTTCTACTTCTTCGTTGACGACGATATTTTCTTTGTTCTTTTCTTTCTAAATAAGCAATCATGCAGTCTAAACTGATTGTAACGTTTTCGAAAGTAACGTCGATCTGGCTGCTGTCGTAAAGGATAGTGTCCAGCATAATATTCGCTAGTCCTTATTGAATTTTTACGACATAAAATGTATGCTTCCAACATATCGCATTTCTCCAAATGAGGAAATACCATAGTGAAATATTGTCAAACACTAAGCAAGGAAAGTAAAACCAAAATGTTTAGAAAAATAAATAGAGAATTAATGAACACAACACAAAATTTAAAAAAATATATTTTTAATAACTAAACGTGCCAAAGATTTATATTCAGTACGTTATTGACATTTACAAAGGGCATACTATTTGTTCTGTTTAAAGTGAAAGAAGCCTACTACTGATTTTACAGAATGAAAGAGTATCTTTGACATCAACTAAATTCCACCGTAAATACTTTATTATTCGTTTTAGGACAATAGTGTATTGAAACTTTTATATTACAAAGAACATTATCATTCAGAATTTAAAAAAATATACAGGCTGTTCCATTTAAAAAAATTATAAATTTCAAAATTTCTCGAAAATGCGTTATTCAATTTTTTTTTCATAAACTGCATGCTAATCAATGTTACCTCTAATTTCAATCAATGCAGCCGATTTTTTTTTTACTTGTGGTAATTACGGTCCTGTATGGGGATTTAAATTGATTGATTATTTATTCGCTTGATGCGATAACTCCGTTGGAGGATATAGAAGGGTTTGGTAAAGTTTTCCATCCGAGATACGTCTCGCAATCGACGTTTTATTTTTATTACCATCGAGCGCTAATTGGTATGTAGAGCTATTTCTGTAATTTTCTTTTTCCTTATTGCCATTGTTATTCCTTTATCTAGATGGTGTTACTGTCAGGCAGGAAAAAAACCGTTATTTGACGAGCAAATTCTCCTGAACCATTGTGTCCAAGTTTTCCCGTCATCATCGTTCTTCGCCTTGGAAGAAAATTAACCGCCGATCGTCGTCGGAAAACAGCTAAGAGTTTAATATTATTCCTACGTTTTGATTTTACAAGCTATAATTTGTGTAATTACCTCAATTTAGTTATTTGTTAAAAAAAATTTTATCTTTCGTCTTTCAATCGCACAGGTGTTTCTCTTAAAGAAAACTTGTTTGACCTTCGTTTAATTTTTTTTGTTGACCTGTTCGTAGAACGATTTATCGACCGTCTACGTTCAATTTTTCAAACTTGTTTTTTTTGTCGATCGCTCAATTTAATTTTTGATAATTCTAGACGTAAATTCTTTCTTTACACACATATTTGAAATTTCTTATTGATATTAATTAATTAGTATATATTCATTTATTCTTTAATTGAGTTTTTTTTTCCATTTTGCTTTTCTTTTGCTATTACTTAGAATACCTATTGTTTCACCGTATTTGTTAGAATTGTTACAGTATTGCTAGAATATTTTCTTTTCACGTTAATATCTTGAATTTTTACCGTTTTTGGCTAACTACTTAGCTTAGTTTTTTCCTCGTAAATTACATATTTTGCGCGAACTTATTTTTACACTTTTAAGACAAAGAACAGTCTAGCGAAAGATCGCTAAGTTATATATAAGATATATATTGTTAAATTTGAACAGTTTTGTAAACTAATAAGGAAAAAATACGTATTGCTTCTTTTTAGGGCGTTTGAGGTCATCAGCCGCTTTGTAATTTTTTTTTCTCTTAATTAGTCTAATCATTTGTCTAGATATCTCTGTATATCTGCAAATACCAGAAATAGTTTATTCATAAAATTGATATACAGGGTATATTCATAAAATTAATATACAGGGTATATTCATAAAAGTAATATACCGAGTTGATTAATAAATTTATATACAGAGTGGATTAATAAATTTATATACAGAGTTGGTTAATAAATTTATATACAGAGTAGATTGATAAAGTTATATACAGAGTTGATTGATAAATTTATATACTGAGTTGATTAATAAATTTATATACAGGTTTACTCATAATATTCTCGTTATTATTTCTTCTCTTTCCCTCGCCTCTAGAACCTCGAGAGTGGAACGAGTCTCGGTCTTGGAACCGGCCTTCTGCCCACGCAACTTGCCTTTTATTTTATCTTTCATCAGGTTTCCGGGTTTGTGACGTCAAGCGGCAGAAATTCGGTGGCGCCCTCTACCACCTTATTTAGGTTTCTTTCTTACGTCTGGGTCTCCCCACCCCACTGAGCTGAGGCAGCCTCAGTAGCCGGGCGGGCCGTTGGACGTTGGCAAAAGAACGGGCAGGGGCGGTTTTAGTCGACCGAGACTGGGTCTGCTCCGAGGAGCGTTTCGTTTTTTTTTTATTATCAATTCTTTGTTTTTTTTTTCTTTCCTTAACTACGTCGAGAGACCGTAGCAATATATATATATATATATATATATATATATATATATATATATATATATATATATATAAATATAATAACTTCGTGACCTTGGTATGATATGGTAAACCTAATCAGTAGGCGATTAAAGGTCTGTATATTACTTCAAAATATATGTATTTAAAAAACTCTACATGTTTCGGCTGTGTACGCCTTTATCAAGAGAATACAAAATATGAATGATTCATATTTTGTATTCTCTTGATAAAGGCGTACACAGCCGAAACATGTAGTTTTTTAAATACATATATTTTGAAGTAATATACAGACCTTTAATCGCCTACTGATTAGGTTTACTATATATATATATATATATATATATATATATATATATATGGTGGAATTCAACGTGTATGTTGATGGTGAATAGCACTATGTATTAATAACTTACAACACTTGTGTAGAATTAGGGTGTCGTTTTGAAGAAAAACACTGTTTTGGTTGTGTGACGTTTCGGTCTTGGATTTAGACCTTCCTCAGACCTGTTTTTATTAAGAAGCAAACAAAAAAGGAATGTAAACAACTTGTCAATACGTTGTCATTGTACAAAATAAAATGTATTACAAATACTTACATAAACTAAACTATATGGGCTATTGTCTGTAATACTACACACACAAGCCTGTTACAGTGGCCTCTACATGTTAAAATCATCTCTATGTCAATGATGATAAAACAAAAATAAACACCAAACCTTTAATACACTAGTACATATACTGCAAACTAAAATCAGTCAGACAGGTTTGAAATCTCTTTATATTGTGTGCCGTGTGAATAACTTTTATCGCTAAAACATGTTTCTCAGTGCACGTATATCAGTAAAATGTGTGTCTTGAAACCTTCAATACTTTTTACTTGTGTTTTATGTGTCGCGCCTTTTTTTTTCATTTGCAAATATGTTCTACTAGAACTACTATATATATATATATATATATATATATATATATATATATATATATATATGTACTACAAGTTGATATTCTTTATTTCATTCTTCCTGACAGGGAAAAGAGATATCTTCTCTTTCCGATATTCTTTTCACGGGGATATTGTAATGGGGCAAACAGCACCCATATTCCAGCATCTATAATGGGAAAAACAGGGTTAACAATTATAAAACTCATAGAAGAAGGGTTAAATTGGCGGATTTAATATGTAAAATTAGTATCGAAATGTATATAAATTAATATAACGATCTTTGAATATTTTTAAGTTAACTTATTTTTATTTCCAAACTTACTTTTATATTTTTATTTTCAATTTCATAATTCAAATCTTTAGCGCGAAATAACAGATATCTAATTTACCTACATCAATATTTTGTATCGATACTAGTTAGACACGCCCACTTTGTAAAATACAATTAACCCGCGAAAATGTTATTTTTCACACACAAATACAACATAACCTAATATTTGAATGCATGTTTTGACAACTTGAAAATTACTTTATAAATTTAATTATTATGACAAAATTTTCACATTGTTTATATTTTTCTTGTTCGTCAATTTAGTAAAAGTAAAACTTCGAGGCTATTTTACAATATTAAATAGGCTTTGAAAAGGAATAACCGCTATCGGCGTCTTTTCCTAAAAATCTAAAAAACGTATGGCCGTAATTTTGTTCGACTCCTTTTAAAAGTTATATAAAAATTAAAGTACCAGTGATATTATTATAAATTTATACTGAATCGAGATATTAATAATTGGTCCATCGTTTAAAAACAAACCTGAAGTCAATCGCTTGGAAACTTAGAAAATTCGAGACAAGCATATTTAATATTGGAGTTCCGACGAGGAGGCAAAATCGAAGCCGATTTCACGCCGCATACGCCGTCATTAAAATTGGAGGACCCGCACTTTGCATTTTCCCGATCACGACGATTTCATTCCGGATAACCGCAGAGTTCGTTGGAATACAGGTTCACTTCTATCAATATTCTACAACAAAGTCGAAAAGTTAATATTAGTTAATTAAAACAAATCATTCAATTTGATAAAATCCTGAATTTTACTTTTATTTACATCCAAGACAACCATATTATAGTTATCCCATATTAAATATTTAAAACATAGTAGTACTTACCTGATTTATTGTATAAACTGTTGGAATTTAATATAAAATCTTATTTCTTAACAACACATAACCTTTAAGTATCCAACACACGTGCTTATATTTGTAGTTATTTATATTTGTCGCTAGACATATCTATTTGTTCAAGTTACAGATACCTTATTTATTTCAATAAATTATTTATTTTTTTCACTTAATTCAATCTTTTATTTGCTAGTGTTTGGTTGTAAGAGTTATTTTATATTAGATTTACCATATAAAGGAATAAACATTCACATTCTATCTACGACGATCCTGAAGAGTCATATTCTAATTATTACATGCTCACGACTGCTAGTTGGTATATAAAGAACATAGATAGCGTTGATCTAAATATATTTTCTTATTATAAGGCGCCCATTTACATAAATTAAAATCAATTTACTTTAACTTTCATAACCTTTATTATTTTCATTATCTCATTTTGTTAGATTCTTTAATTAATAGATCAACCGTTTTGTTTCAATATACATATATATAACCAATTATAATAAATTGGAAAATGGAAAACTACATTAACAACTGAAATTCTTTCTGGTACACTTGGTTTAAATATATCATTTACAATTTTCCCGATTCGATACCTCGCTTGAGGATTGCGGCAAATGTATCTTGTTTATCTGCGTTATTTTGTTTATTAGCGCTTACATTGCGTTCTTCTCTAGCGTTAATTTCCGTTTGATTCAATTAGATCATTTGTAACCTTTGTATCTGCTATATTACCTTTATATTTTTCATATATATAAAAATGACATTTTTTTTCTATCTATTTATATCTCCCTGACAATTGTTATTCTCATCTCTTTTACATGGTCTCAATTATATTCATTACATTTTAATATGTATAATATTTAACACTGGTTCAAAACATTTAAAAACAAAACTTAAAATTAAATTACAAAAAGTGTAGAAAATAATAAAATTCGTAATGCACGCAATTAATGTGCTTTACTTGTTCCTACAAGTAATCAGCACGACATGAAAGTTGTACTACAATATATATAATTTAAAAATCAAAAGAATCATTCCAAAAAATCTTTTAAATTTCTGATCATATAATATGAAAGAGCGTTTAAAATGCTACAAAACGCATACATAATTTATGTAAAATAAATAGGCTTATGGCAACGCAATAATGTAAAGTGTGCACTATGAGTACTGGCGAACGTACCCATCCACATATACTCAATGTAAACGGTCATATTTAATAATGTTCTGCCTATGTCGTATAATATTGTAAAGTTTGTCTTTTCGGGTTCTTAAATAAAACTATCGATAACTTTAGACACACACTATATTATTAATAAAACGAATAACAATATAAAAACTAACTACTAACAATAAGCACATTTATGTATTTATATTTATGTAAATTTAATCCGCGATGTTTCGGTATGGAATGGTATCCAAATCCCTTCTTCGACGGCATATATATATGGGCCGCCGACCGTCTCGATTTTTCTTAGTTTGGGCCTTTCTGTTTCTAGATTAGCCGAGAACGCGCGAGAGGTATTATACGTGACGTATTGTTGGATGAGTCATCACATTGCCTCCTTCTTAAAAATGAAGTTTCGTCCCGAAACATGTCATGCTTTGGTTCCCTCAAACGATGGCGAAATCGACAGGTTGGGCCTTTGTTACATTGTGACGTCATATCGAAATAACAGTCCACGGTCTTATCTTGCCTGGATGGACAGGAATATTCAAGCCGGTAACTGCATACCAGAATTTCCATACCAGTATGACGGAAGATTACTTCTAACATGCTCCTTACAATTCTCCAGTCCAGGCGGTCCAATCCACAACCCAATTTTGGAACTGCTAATTTCAGAATGTCTTGTTGTAACATTTGCTCGGGTAAGTGGGCCAGGGCCTCCCATAAGGCACGACAGGTTGGCTTTAGGCTTGACAGTTCTTTCGTGACCAAATAAAATATGGGCTGTTCTTGATTTGTTGGAGACTCTTCCCAATTGCTGGTCCCTGCTGCCTTATTTTTTCGATTCTGCCAAATCTCTCTTTAAATTCCCTGGCAATTCCTTTGGTCATTCGCAGGTCTCGGGCTACGCAATGAGCAAGCGCGTAGTCTGGCGGCACGGTAAACAAATCTTGCTGTTTCTCGATGGTTACCCCAAATCGAGCTTTTCTTGAACCAGAATATTCTTCCAAAGGTTAGTTCCTGGTATTGGCTATCCAATCGGCGCAAGTCAGCGGCGTCGTCATTATTGTTTCCAGAGTATGGGGCTAATCGATTAAAATGTACGACTCTTGGCTTAGTGTGAGGTGTTCGCCTGATGCGGTATATTACATCGTTGATCCGCTTCAACACCTCGTATGGCCCCTCCCAATTCTTTTGAAGTTTCGGAGATAGGCCCCGTCGGTGTTGTGGATTATATAACCAAACCCGGTCGCCTTCATGGTAACCACCCTTCTCGGCGTTGATGTCGTAGCTCTCCTTCATTCTGTCGCTCGCATCTTGGATATTATGTCTTACTTGTCCAAGGAGATCATCTAGTCGTCGTCTGAGCGTGCTGACATAATCCTCTACGGCAAGATCATCACCAGGCTTGCTCCCAAACTTTAAGTCATAGAGCAATCGGAGTTCCCTACCGAATAGCACGTTTGCTGGTGATTGGCCAGTTGTTTTTTGAACAGAGGCCCGATACGCCATTAGAAATAATGGTAAATGTTCGTTCCAATCTCTCTGGTGTTAGGAGACCACTTTGGATAGGTGTCTGATCATGGTCTTGTTCATTCGCTCTACCATCCCATAAATTTGTGGATGCAAGGGAGTTGTTCTCGTCTTCCGTATGCCCAAAAGTCCACACATCTTTTCGAATAGACTGGACTCGAAATTTCGCCGTTGATCGGAATGTAGTTCCAGGGGTACACCAAAACGGCTGACGAACTCCTTCACAATCACGTGGTATATGACCACTATTATGTATTTATTTCCTTTGTCGCTTTCTGGAAAAGGGCCGGCGGCATCTATGGCGATCCTTTCAAATGGGCTTCCTACATTGTACTGGCACATGGGTGCGCGTCGGCGCCTCTGGGGACCATTACTTCCGGCGCAATTAGCACATTTTCGGCACCATTCTTTTACATCTCGTGAACAATTCACCCAGTAAAATCTCTGGCCCACCTTCTCCAGTGTTTCATGGACTCCAAAATGTTCCCCAGAAGCACCATTATGGAGTTCTTGCAATACCTCTGGTATTCTTTTCTTGGGAACCACTATTTGCATCTTCCGCTCGCTTCCATCGTGATTTTCGACCTCACGTCTCAGGAGATGGTCTTCCATGGTTAAGGAATCTCATTGTGCCCAGTATGACAGAAGCCCCATTGTGAAGTTCTCGCAATACCTCTGATATTATTTTCTTGGGAACCACCATTTGCATCTTCCGCTGGCTTCCATCGTGATTTTCGACATCACGTCTCAGGAGATCGTCTTCCATGGTTAAGGAATCTCATTGTGCCCAGTATGACTTCAATTCTCGTGAATGGGGAGCAATTTCTTGCCAGGTCGGTCTTTGCCCATTTCTCTTCCTAGTCCTGAAGACTGCGAGATCCGGATCAGCTTCTTGATCTGCGCGCAAATTGTTAGGTTGCCATTGGTCATCAACTACGGTGGTTTGCAGAGCGTTGGCCGATTTGTCTTCGATTCGGTTGCAATGTCGACAGTCTTCTGGACAGGGCCTTCTGGAAAGAGCATCTGCATTCCGATGTTTGAGGCCTGCTTTGTGTTCAATGTCGAAGTCATACTCCTGTAGCCTCTCAATCCATCTAGTTACTTGACCCTCGGGATTCTTAAATTGTAAGAGCCACTTTAAGGCGGCATGATCAGTGCGGATCAAGAACTTCTGCCCATACAGGTACTTGTACAAATGCTAAATGGTCTAACTACTGCCAATAGTTCTCTCCTGGTTACGCAGTCGTTCCTCTCTGGTTTGGACAGGGTCTTGCTGAAGTATCCATTGACCTTTTCTTGTACATCTTGGATTTGAGATAGCACGCCACCAATCCCGACGTTACTGGCATCCGTATCCAGAGCAAACCTCCCAGATGGGAGTGGATAGTTTAAAACAGGTGCACTGATCAACGTACCTTCTAACAACTCAAAGGCCGCTTGGCATTCGTTGTTCCAAATGAATGCTCTATTTTCTGTTAGGCGAGTAAGTGGTTTTGCAATGTTGGAGAATCCAGGAACGTAGCGTCGATAATACGTGTATAATCCCAAAAAGCTTCTTAGCTGATGTTTGTCTTTGGATACAGGCCATTTTTCCACAGCTTTTACTTTTTCTGGATCCACAGCAACTCCTTTTCCGGAAACCACATGTCCAAGGTAATTTACCTCCTTGCGGAAAAGGTGACACTTTTTTGGACTTAATCTCAGGTTGGCATCTCGCAACCTCTGGAATACTACTTCCAAATTTTTCATGTGATCTTCAAAGGTCTTCCCTACCACTATCACATCATTGAGATATACCAGGCAGGTATTCCAAGACAGTAACCTCAGTACAGTGTCCATGAGTCGCTCAAAATTAGCTGGGGCGTTACACAGTCCAAATGGCATGACTGTAACCTGCCAGAGTCCTGTACCTAAACTGAAGGCAGTCTTCCCTTTGTCATTGGGATCCATTCCCACTTGCCAATAACCGCTCTTCACGTCGAGAGTGGAGAACCATTTTGTTCCTGCCAAGGTGTCTAGCGTATCGTCTATTCTTGGGAGAGAATAGCTGTCCTGTTTGGTCATACTATTCAAACGACGATAGTTCACACATAATCTGGTAGATCCATCCTTCCTCCTGACAAGGACCACTGGTGAAGCCCATGGACTATTCGATGGTTCAATTACTCCTTGGCCTTCCATATCTTGTATAATTTGCTTGACTTCCTCACGTTTTGCCAGTGGTAACCTTCTTAGTCCTTGTCGAATAGGACTTGCATCGCCGGCATTTATTTTGTGCATTACAATATTGGTTCTTCCTTTCGTACCAGTTTCAGTTTCAAAGACGTCTTCATAATGTTTGATTAGGTCCTTAACTTGGCTTTGTTCCTTCTTGCTCAATCCTTGACAGGCGGAGTCGATTATCTTGGACAATTTCTCAGGAACCTGCACGAATCCATTCTTCTTCGCCTCTATACAATGAACAACGGCCGACACTAGCGAACACCACCCCAAAATAGTACCCTTCTTCAATGAAACAGGGTAATGGTTCACATTCATTGCCCTTATCGGTACAGTCTTCTGAGTCTTAACCAGCATTTTGGCAACTACTATTCCTCGGCCCACCTCGCCCTCATCAGCCTTTGGTTCCAACATTGTAACATTTCCATCCAAATAATCACCTTCCATACACGCCGTCAAAAATTTCTCACTTCTTGCACCCAGAACAACATTCTCTGCTGTAATTACTTGTACACTCCCACAATTTTTCCCATGAAGAAACAATTCCACATTATTTATTTTTAAAGTGCCTTCTTTCATGTTTAACTGGAAGCCATAGGTGTTCATGATGTCTAATCCCAAGATTATTTCTTCTTCTATGTCGGATTGATGTTGGTCCTATGATAAAATTGACATCTACTTCACCTGCCACAGAAGCTGCTTCTCCAGTAGCTGTCCTAAGTGTCCATTTGCTAGAAAGTAATTCTTTATTCCTGGAAATCAAATCGGGCCGCACGATGGTTTTTGTCGATCCAGTATCTAGCAAGCAAGCATAGGTCTTTCTTTCCATCATAGCGTCCACATACAGGACATTGGTTTGATGTTGCAAGGATGCGATTTGGGCAGTCCTTGGGACTTGCTGATTCTCAGCCGATTCTTTCTTGGTCCTTTTACCACATTTATTCTGAATGTGACCGTTTCTTCTACAATTCCCGCATGGCCGCGCGATTTTATTTGGTTTGATCTGATTCAGGACTTGACTAGCCACCTGCTCCATGAACACCTCATTTTCCCGTTCGTCGACAGAACAGCCACGAGCATGGTTCCGAGAGGCTTGTTTTGCAGTCTCAAACTCAAGTGCGTACGCCAAAGCATCGATCGAGGTTTTCGGTCATGCCAACCTTAATGCTTGCTGCGTATCAATATCCCGTAGACCATCTATGAACGTTTGGACAGCTAGGTGTTATCTGGCGCCATCGGATATGCAAGTCGAACTAGACGAGCAATATTTGCCTCAAATTCCTGAAGATTCTCGCCTTTCTTCTGTGATCGATTCTTCAGTTGGTTATGGTATACTTGCTCCAATTGCGCATGGTCATATCTCATCTCCAAGCGTTTAATGAGTTGAGAATAATCTTTACGTTGCTCAGGAGGCAATGTCTGCAAAATATCACTAGCATCACCCCTCAATGTTATGATTAAAGCAGTCGCCTTCTCGACAGAAGACCATGCGTTTGCTTCTGCGGCCGCTTCGAATTGTGTCAGGTACGTTGCCCATGATGTCTTTCCATCAAAGGTTGATGGTTTGATTCTAGTCTTTGAAATACCCACAAGTTCTTCCTTTATTTCGATGGGCCGTGGTATAACTTCTCCGTTGACCTGCTTGAGATCAGAATGACTCGTGGTAACGGGTAATTTCACCTGAGTCATTATTGCCTCTAAAAGTCTAGAATGTTCTCCAATTTTCTCCTCTACAGCTATGAAAACCTCTTCCTTTAACGCTTCCGAGTTTTCCGCTAGTCGCTGTTCTAGAACTTCCTCCAAAGCTCTCGAATTTTCAGAATTCTTGTTTTCCATCATTTCCAAAATTTGCTCCATTTGTTCCAGACTTTTCTCGAAAGTTCTAGAATTTTCCAGTAATTTCTTTTCTAGATTTTTCTCGAGAATTCTAGAAGTTTCTAAGTTTCTTTCTTCCATCTGTGCTTGTGAATCTATTAGACGCTGTTCCAAAGTTTGCGAATTGTCTATTAATCGTTGTTCCAAACTTTTCACACTGTCCAGATTCTTCTGCTCCATTTGTTGCATTTGAGTTTGTGAATCTATAAGACGCTGTTCCAAATTTTTCGCACTATCTAGATTCTTCTGCTCCGTTTGAGTTTGTGAATCTATTATTCGTTGTTCCATTTTCATCAACAGCGAATTCACGTCAGCATCTCCGCCTGGAACTTGAAAGAAAATTCTCTGGATCCTCGCCTTCTTGGATCAACACATTTTGAAGTCGTTGCTGAGAATTGCCTTTTTGCCGGTTGTATCCTCATCCCTCTCCTCTAATTCTCGTTTTAAATCAGTCACTTTTAATTCCGTCAGTTTCATTCGGTTGGCCATCACGATATTTAAAATAACGTCCTTTCGCACTATATATTTATTTAAACGAATACTTAATTAACACTTAATTATCTACTTAGTTTATTATTTATAAAACCACACACCTGCACCACTGTAAAGTTTGTCTTTTCGGGTTCTTAAATAAAACTAACGATAACTTTAGACACACACTATATTAATAATAAAACAAATAACAATATAAAAACTAATTACTAACAATAAGCACATTTATGTATTTGTATATATGTTCACTCTGCGATGCTCTGGTATTGAATAATCGCCATCCCTACCTCGACGGCTTATATATGAATGTGAATATTTTTCTCGGGCGCTCTACCTGCATCGAGAAAACGCCAGAGGTATGACGCGCGACGCGTCATCGGACGAGTCATCACAATATAATTATTCTTATATGAATATTTTAATAAAATTAAAGAAAACGAGTGGAAGTTGTTCAAGTTCTAATATACTTAGTTTGAAGTAAAAGAAAGCATTCTTGGCAGTAGATGATCATTACTTAGTGCTTTCCACAATACTATGTTGACTTTCTAAATGTGATTAATACAGTATTTGAAAAGTAATAATAGTCATATTGGCAAGCAGCTAGTAATTTGCAAACAACCCGCCAGAGTAGGTACTTTTGACTGCGCCCTTCTATATTTTGTATGGTTTATCATCTCTGCGTGGATCGCTACATTCCGGATATTGTATATTTTTTGTTAGCAGTGTGCGGATCTACGAATTTTTCGGTAACCTGAATTCAAATTTTTAACAGACCTCAACTTGCAATTTCAAGCTTCGTAATAGGTACATATATAGACTGGCACGATGACTTCTAAGCGTAACCATGTTACTGTGACACTGCATCAAAAAATGAAAAGATTAGATAAATTAAATCAAGGAAATTTAAAAAAAATTAAGCAGTTAGCTGCAATGTATAGTGTTGTTGTGTTACTTGTATTTATTAAATAATGTCCCTTGAACGTGTATTCACTAAATTTTAAGTCAAATTTTTACATGTAAAGGCTGTTATACACGATTATAAATTACGTGTATTTCTACATGTATTTATTGAACAATGTCCCTTGAACGTGTATTACAGCAAATTTTACGTCAAATTTCTTCATGTATTTCTACATGTAAAAATTTGACGGAATAAATAAATAAATGACCTATTTTTCAAGGTCATCCACGTGTATTTCTAGTGAATTCTAGGGATTATAGGTTTTGAAATTCGTTAGAGACGTTGATGCTGGCATTATGACATTAGCATATATTACATTGTTTTGGTTATTGTTTTTATTTATCATAGTAATCAAATTAAAAAAGAGACCACAAGAGAAATTATGTCAAGTTTCATTTCTTTTGTTTTTTAATGACATTGTTTGCCGTAGTAATAGCAACTACTGTATCAGATTCATTTTTTTTAATACAAGTCTTTCAGAAACACAATTTATTTAAATTTTAAAAAGAAAACACAAGAGAAGTTATTTCAAGTTTTTCCAGGTACTGCCAATATTTTTTACCATCTACAGGGTGGCCCAAAATGACCGAAGGGGTTTTAATTCCTTAGAACTTTTGTTATTATATATTTTTTTTTGTTTTCAGTATTTTGTAAAGAAGACTTGGGGAATTTAAAATGGAACAGTACACAATTGAACAACGTGCCAAAATCGTTGAACTTTATTTCTCAAATCAACGATCCATTGCTTTGACTCAGCGTGCATATCGTCGTTATTTTAATGTGCGGGTTGGACCCTCAGAGTCAACAATAAACCGTCTGGTTGCAAATTTTCGAGAACAAGGGGCAGTAAGGAACCTTCCTGGTGCCGGCAGACGACGAACGGTGCACACGGGTGACAATATTGAACGGGTACAGGAGAGTATTCGGGAAGTTGGAGAAACATCAACCAGGAGACGTTCGACACAACTTGGCCTCTTAAGAGGGTCGCTACAGAGAATTTTGCATACAATAAGAATGTTTCCATACAAAATTCAGCTTGTCCAACAATTGAAACCGACAGATTACCAGCAACGACTTGATTATGCAATTTATTTTCGTCAAAAAGCAGAAGAAAATCATGATTTTATTCATAATTTAATTATGAGCGACGAAGCCCATTTCCAATTAAATGGGTTCGTTAATAGGCAAAACTGCAGGATATGGGCTACGGAAAATCCAAGAGTAGTTCAACAGCGAGAATTACACCCACTTAAGTGTACCGTTTGGTGCGGTGTTTCGTCGGAAAGGATAATTGGCCCATATTTTTTTGAAAATGAACACGGTGTCGCCGTTTCAATCACTGGTGTTAGATATCGGACAGTGTTGGAAAATTTTTTAAGGCCAGCCGTGGAAAACCATCCGCAAGTATGGTTCCAACAGGATGGAGCCACAGCGCGAGCACACTGCGAGGGACACAATGGCTCTTTTACGCGACATCTTTGGTGAACGAATTATTTCCCGTACAAGCGATTTTAATTGGCCTCCGCGTTCACCGGATTTAACCGCTTCAGACTGTTTCTTTTGTGGTTATTTGAAAGGAAAAGTCTATATTAATAAGCCTCGAACCATACAGCTATTAAAAAATAATATACGCGACCAAATCAACAACATTACACCGAAGTTTTGCGAAAGGTTATGGAAAATGTTTTGGAAAGAGCACGAATATGCGAAGCAGAAAATGGCCACCACTTGCGAGATATAATTTTTCATAATTAAATTAAAAATATTCTCCATTAATATACTGTATTTAAAATTTTAAAAAAATAATAATTATGTCTTAAATAAGAAGTTGAACTCAAACCACTTCGGTCATTTTGGGCCACCCTGTACAACAACAAAATGTCATTCTCCTTTGTCAGCTTTGATTATAAATATTATCGTGTTTTGTGTCAACAAGCGCTTCAATCTTTACATGTATTTCTATGACGGTGTATTATTATTATTGCATGAAAGCATGCGGAAGAGTCAGCTGTATAAATTGTTTTTCAAACAACGCGCTCGACATATACCGATCACATTCGAAATTCGGACTTCTTAAGGCGCACATAATATTTGATCTAAATTATTTGTTTTACTGTTATATATCCATAGCTGGTATAATATATTTGACTTATTGCATTAAAAAAATAAAACTATAAAAACTGGATTTTGTTTCATTTAAGTATTATGTTAAGTATACCAAAAATACAATGTCCAGGTAAATCGAATCTTTTATTAATTCAAATGAGCTTGGCCTTAATTGATTCGGAATATCGAGTCTCTACTATATGTGAAATGGCAAAAAATATAACGAGCCATCGAAAAAATTCATAGTTGGAGTAGACTGTGAAATTGGTTGGAACTTTAGCCACTTCCACATAATGACATTTATTATTTGACATTGAAACTATAAGTTTGTGTCAAATTTTTCAAAACTCTTATTAAGAAAATTAAATTTGTTTAGATGTAAATGGACAACATTTTCAACAACTTCTGTAGCTATATGTAAATTTTGATTATGATTTCGATATTAAATAAATTATTTGTTTTCTTTTTTGTTGTAGTATCATTTCAATGCCATAACCTTTTTTTACAATGAAACCAAATGAAACTGTCAAGCATCAAGTAATGTGTCATTAAGTGGAAGTGGTTAAAGTACCAACCCAATTTCACAGTCTACTCCAATTATGAATTTTTTCGATGGCTCGTTATAACAATGGGTTACACAACTGCTGAGGAGAGAAAACTTGTAATTAGACATAAAACAATGACAGTAGGTGCTCTAATAATAAAAGTTCATCAACAGTACAATATACAACGTGTTTCAAGAAGAATTACATGAATTTCTCCTATAAATTATGATGTTCTGCATTTTTGAAATGCGGATATAGATTAAATAGTATGAAGGTTATCTACCACTGTCACTGTCAAAATTGATCATCGAGAGATATGGTGATGGAATTAATAACAAGTACAATTCGATTATTAATTTATTTAATAAGAAAACTTTAAAGATGGGATATTAATCAAACATACAAGGTAAATAACTAATTTGTAGAAATTTTAATTATTATAATTTATAACAAGTGTTCAAAATGGTCACCATTCTGTTGAATGCACAATGCAATACGACGTTTTATGTTGTCCAAAATATTCTGCAATACATTTAGTGTTATTTCATTACATTTAATTGTAATTATATTAATCAAGTCATTTAAGTTATTCATTTATATGCTTCATTTTTTAGCAAATCTAAAAATAGAAAAATCTATTGGAGTAAGATCTGGTGATCTTGCTGGCAAAATACCTCTGCTTATAACTCGATGAGGGAAGTAATATTCTAAACGCGCCAAATTTTCATGAGTTGTATGTGCAGTATCTTGCTGGAAGTAACCCCCATTGAATTCGTCTAGTTCCACTTGAGTTAAAAATAGTGTTAATAACTGTTCTCGGTATTGTTGGCTATTAATGTTATTGTGAAAAAATATTGGTCCTATTTTTCTACGACTAGATAAGTACAGCTAACCATACTCCAACATTATCAGGATGTAAAGGAACTTCCAAGTGATTGTTTGGATTGTTTATCGACCATGTTCTGTAATTCTATTTATTTACAAACACGCTTAAATGAAACCAGGCTTCATCATTAAAAAAACTTAGATCAAGAATTTCGTCATTATTTTAATTTTCTTGAAAAAAGTTGCAATTATTAATCCTACTAGCGTGATCTCTAGGTAAGATCTGTTGAACAATCGATACCTTGAACGGATACATATCTAAATGACGCTTCAAAATTCTATGAATGGTTTTAGAAGATACGTGCGTTTGAACTGATAAACTGGTTTTCTCCAACAAGGTTCTCTACGTGTTCAACAATTTTGCTGTGTACTTGGTCTACAAGAATTTTTACCTTTTAACACCGATCCTGTAGCCCGAAACTTCTCCACGACTATAGTCTATGTCACCCAAACTTCGAAGTATTGCTCTTATGGAGATTGCATTTGTTGTTGCCTAATTTCTAACAATAGGGTTATTTCATTTATAGATTGGCTATACGTAAGATATTGATTTATCGATTTGACACTCAAAATGCATGTTGTTTACCTTTTAGGTTAGAAAACTCTCGTCTTAAATCTGTATTTACAAGACGTTCAATTTAGTTAAAATCATTAATGCAAAAATAGGTAGATGTGCATAAATTAAACAAAATCGTTTCGACATTTTTTTTAAATTCAATAATGTAATTTTATTAGAAGAATTAATACAAATAAAGGGAAAAAATCAAAGAAAATCAAACAAAACCAAATATACACAAAAGATGACAGATCGAAAATTTCAAGTGACAGGGAGTATATAACAAACACAAAATAAAAATTTTCCCCTAGAGACAAAGTACGCCAAAATAAATGCAACGTCGTACTGTTAAAAAAAGATAGTTATATGAGCATCGCTATAAGTTAATAAGAGAGGCTATTCTCCATAAGACCCAATACTTCGAAGTTTGGGTGAAACAGACTATAGACGAATGTGATGAGGTAAAGCGGTATTATCCATAACTCTATTAGGAAACTGCAAGTAAAGCTGTCGCTTATATTCCGCGTAGGAATATTGAAGAATAAGAAATTGTGCATTTCGGAAATATGCTTCAACAATAAAAATATTTTCTTGCAATGTGTAGGTACATTATTTAGTAGTATTGCTTAAGTAAAAAAAATATTTGTAAGAAAAAATTATATTGCTAGTCACAAAATGACATTAGATAAATAGTTAGTTTTAAATAAAAGGCAAGTGGCTTAGAATAATTTGCAAGTACTAGTTACTCAGTGTCTCCTGAGATGAAGTTCTTTTTGAAACACGTTATATAACTGCCCAAAAAATTCTGTTAAGATGGCTTGTTTTAAATAATATTTAAAACAAGCCATCTTAACAGAATTAGAAGACATACCACCTAATTACACATAGAAATTAATTCATCAAGTTTTTGCTTTTTGAGGCGAATAAAATTGAACACAGAGCCTTGTACGAAATTCACACTAAGTAAACTGTACCATGCCTTTAAAAACATTCCTTATTAGAGTAGACTGTTTTTCAAGTATTTTCTTTAAGAAAGATTGACGACATTGCGATACTTTTAAATTGTGACAGTTGTCAGTAACAAAACCTTACATTTGATTGTAACGGGTGTTCAGAAACATTCGAAGTCAAGTGGGCTCTGAACAAAAAATCGTATATCTTTATTTAAGTATCTGATTTATAATAATTATTAAATGTCAACTGTTGTCTGTCAAAAATCAATCTATCTCAGACATGACTTCATATTTTCAAGGACTACTTTGACTTCGAATGTTTCTGAACACCCGTTATTATTTTATTACTAACATGTTAGAGCTACAACACAAAAAGTTTATAGTTGAAAGTTGCTTTACAGCTGGTCAAAAATTAGATAATGGAGAATTGGGTACGAGTATTTAACGTTAAGTACATGGTAAATAAATTATTTTCATTCTATTATAATTATATATATAATAATATAAATTGATCGAATCATCACTGTGCTTATTCTATAACAAACTTAGTAATTATTGTTTTTTTTTCTTGATATATTTACTTCTGTATTAAATATTGAGAATAGAATATAAAGAAAATAATTTGATAAGTATTTCAATTATGTATGAAATTTAAGCAAAGAAATAATGAAGATTTAATTGTTTCTCATATTATTCACTTTTCAGATTACTTTTACTTTATAATTATTAAACAGCAATCACTGTAAAATACTTTTTTTATTCTTACACCATCAACATCCTCTATTACGACTGAAGGAATGTCCACATAGGGATTATAGGTTTCATTAGACATTTTCTCATTGAGATGATATTAAATAAATAGACTATATACAAAAAACAAATTAAATGTAATATTAACTATCAAGTTAAAAAATATGTATACTTACTCCACCAACATAAAACTGTGTAGGTCTAGTAGCTTTTCGCAATCCTTGATATCCATGCTCTAATTCTGTATATGACATAGTGTGAGAACATTCCGAAATAAATCTTCTAAAATAACAATAAAAATGCAAGAAATACACAACAGAAAATGAACAGTAATTATAAAATCACCACTATAGGAAGTTTTATAGAATCACATGGAGCAAGTCAAGATTTATTGATTGTTTAACTTTTATCATGCATTTTAATCGTTCAGCATACGATTGTTTAAACAAACAAATATTATTATTTAAGGCTATATTCTTTTTAGGTAAATTCTATTGATGTTTTGTTATTGTATAAATATACCACAAAACTACTAGGTTATAAAACTTGCGTTTAATTTCCATCTCACATCCATACACTTATAAATTTTATGATAATCGATAACTGAGGAGACATCTGAGGTTGAAGTAAAGTAATTAAGGTACTGTCGGAAAAGTAAATATCTACTTAATTTTGTTTTTTTTGTTTTAATATGTTCAAAAGAAAGGAGTATAATGGTAACTATAAATGATTGAAACTTTTGTTATTAAGATGGCAACAATTCTGCAAATTTATGTTGACATGCCTGATTTTTAAATTCAAATTTGACAAAGTAAAAGTCAAACAGATAATTCTAACCATACAGTCACGAGCAATAAATTTTGGTCGTCAATATCAAACAAAATTCTGTCCTATTTTCACAAACTCTGATTGGTTGTAGGTATCTATTTATTGTCAATAATTACCAAGAAGCTGTCAAATATAAATTTTATTTTTAGTTGTCAAGAAATTTTCTAGTCATGGCACCAATTTCTTACTTTAATAAAGTTAGAGTCATTTCCCTAGTAGAAACAGAGTTAGCAGAAGCTGCTGTAGCAGGTCACTTAGGGTCGGCAAAGAGTTCGGTAAATTTAATTGTAAGGCGGTGGAGAGAGAGGATTTCTAAAAAGACAAATGGGTTCTGGAAGAGCATCAACTGCAGTGGACGATCTTATGTTGGTCCAAAATATCGAAAGTAACCCTTTTCTAAATCAATCATTTATCCTAACTTCTCCGCATCCGTTTTCACCGCATGATGTCGTATTCAGTAGCGAGTTAAAAAAATTACGCTGCTGCTAGAAAGATCCAATACACAGAATCCAGATTGGGCGTTGCGTTACAGTACCTACCTTGCGAATGGCAATAACTTTTGGGAGCAACTAATTTTGAAGACCTTCCAGTCATCCCCCTCTAGCCAAGTTAGAGTATACAGACCAAGGAGTCGGCGGTATAATGCAAAATATATACAAAAAGTTGAAACCAACCGCTGATTTTCGGTAAAGATGTGGCATGGATTTCTGCAAATAATCCTGGGGTATTATTGGATTTAGAAGAACGTTTCGCAAGTGACGTTTATATTAGGGATTTGGAAGATGTGATGCTTCTCTCAGTGATGCAAGTATTTCCAGAAGGTGACTTTATATGTCAACAGGACAATTGTCCAGTGCATACTCCTCATGGGGTAACAGAATGGTTCCAAAACCACACTATAAATGGACTTTAGTGGCCAAGTCTGAGTCCTGATTTGAACCATATAGAAAACATGTGAGGAATGTTGGTCAAAAGTATACAAAACCAACGTATACATTTTCAAAACAGGGAGGAATTTTTGGCCGCTATATGAACAGTTTGGAATGATCTTCTACAAGGCTATTTCAGAAATTTATGTTTGTGTGTGTCTAACCGCTTAAATAAGTTATTCAAGTAAACGGCAAGACGATCAAGTATTAAGATTTCGTTTATTTATTTTTAGTCAATAAACTGTTTTCCATTTATTAATCATATTTGACAAGTATCTGACAAATGGAAAATAATGACATCATTTGAAATCATTAATACCAAAACCAGATATACACTAGAGCGCTGTTAACTGCATTAAAAATGACATTGACAACCAGAATTTATTGCTCGCCAGTGTATGTTATCCATATTTATACAAAATATTCTAACCAAAAAAAGATAAATCTAAAGCGAATGATTAGGGCAGTCAATTTTTCAAGAGTTGGCAAATGAAATATTTGGTTCGATCATTTATTATTGTAATATGGTATTATTATAACATAAAATATAAGAGTCTATTTACGATTCCTCACAAGGCACGTCATAGTCAGTAATATTAAACGCAAAAACTTAAAGATCGAAAATTACTATAGAGCGTTTCACGCCCATGATGAAGTACAGACTATATGGAGATAGCGTACAAAGTTGCCAAGTCGCGAACTCATTCCTACCAACATACCTATATTGCTGTTAATCAGGCGTGCTGTCAATAGTATTGTATTGACATAACCTTAATTGTATTTATAATGAACAAAATTTTAAAATTATTATTCTTAGTTTGCATCTGTTTATAATATATTCGATGCCAAGAAAAAGTAAATAAGAGTGAAATATCATTCTAGTTAATGTATATGAAAAGTAAATAATTATATTAACAAACTACTTAAAATTGTATGTTTAAGTTATAATTTGGTTTAACCAACACACCATTTGTATACTCAAGGTTTGTTTTGAATTAAAACAATTTTTTATATATATTGGTTTTTTTTATTATAAAAAAAAATAGTTTGATTTTTTGGACTCAACAACGGCCCCTTTTTCTTGTTCCTTTCTCATGTTGTATATGCTGTGTACTGAACAATGCAGTGCTTGACTTGCTTCAGCAGCAGCAGCAGTAACAGTCATAGGATTTTTAACAAAATGATTAAAAACATTTAGTATTATCTGCTTTTCTCTTCGACTAAAACATTGACGCCTTCGTGATTTTTTCTCTCCAGGCTCCATTACTGAAGTTTAGAATCTGTAACGATAATGTTTTTATTTACGAGCACATTTCCTTCACATTCCAACTTACCACAAACTTTTGTAAACAACAACGGGTGAATATAATAAAGAGGGAGAGAATATAATATATAATAATAAGAATATAAGGTATATAATATAATAACACTATAACAAGAACGAAGAACAACAAATAATATTTAATAAAAATACGGAAAGGAACAATTTGACACTTGACAAGATAACAAAGTGAACAAACTACTGTACTGTAGCAGTTTGGTTATCTGTACGAATTAAAAATCCCCAATAAAAATTAATATAAATTTTCGACATAGCGAGCGGTGGAAAAGGATAGCGCGATGCAATTTCTTAAAGAAAATAAAAGAGGGGAATGCTCCATAAAAGCCCATACTTCATCGTGGGCGTGAAACGCTCTATAACATATCGGCCTTCTTATTGCTTTATTTGGAATTGGAATATCGGGTGTCCGTTAATCTTTGAAGCTAACAGTATGTCTCAAATTTAGGTCACATATTATGTTACCAACCCGTCACTACGTTGTCACAGTGTTATATGTCACGACTGTCATTTTTCGTGTTGCTTTCGTATCATTTATATTTATGAACCATAACTCGAAAAGTTTTCAATGAAAAAATATAAACTGTGTGACACGATTATGACGTATGACGTGCTTCGTTTCTAATCATAAATAGATTATATACGCCGTTCACGATTCGAAGACGTGCACGTCATAAACCGTATTTTCGGAATCACCATCACAAAAACAATAAACGAAGTAACGAGCCACCGAAAAAATTCATAATTGGAGTAGACTGTGAAATTGGGTTGGTACTTTAGCCACTTCCACATAATGACACATTACTTGATGCTTGACAGTTTCATTTGGTTTCATTGTAAAAAAAGGTTATGGCATTGAAATGATACTACAACAAAAAAGAAAACATAATTTATTTAATGTCGAAATCATAATCAAAATTTACATATAGCTACAGAAGTTGTTGAAAATGTTGTCCATTTACATCTAAACACAAACCAACTCTTCTCCGCAATCCAGCAAAAACTTTATGCAGCATTTGCGGTGAGGTGTTGATCTCTTCACACTTTTCTGTTATGCGAATTCTCAGTTGTTCCAGATTATGAATTGGCGTTGAATAAATCGAATTTTTGATGAATAACTTTACACAATTTGTCAAAACATTGTAAAAATCATTGTAGTCAAACACTAATTCAGGATGTTCTTCACTAAAATCAGCCATGCATTCCGTAATTGAATACTACCACTCGCCATTTACTTTCACACCTGTACGGAAGTAACATTCGATAATTTTTGCTTTTTGTTCTATGTTGAATACCATTTTTTAAATAAATTTAATTTTCTTAATAAGAGTTTTGAAAAATTTGACACAAACTTATAGTACAAAGGTATTTTTAATAATATAAAATATTATTAAAAATCTGGTGTGAAGAACACAAATGCAGGTTCACTATTAATATTTTCTGTGAACGTGTCCGAATATATCCTATCCCCAGAGACGTAGATACGTATTTCGCCTTTCTACAAGCTCATCGGTACGCCCCTGCTGGAGAAAGGATATTTCCAGACACATTCACAGAAAAGAACCACCTCGCCCTATCACCGTAATTATCCAGACCGAGCGCAGAAGTAAATTCGGTGCTACCTGTTGTCAGGCTACCTGTTGCTGACAACAGGTAGCGCCGAATTTACTTCTGCGCTCGGTCTGGATAATTACGGTGATAGGGCGAGGTGGTTCTTTTCTGTGAATGTGTCTGGAAATATCCTTTCTCCAGCAGGGGCGTACCGATGAGCTTGTAGAAAGGCGAAATACGTATCTACGTCTCTGGGGATAGGATATATTCGGACACGTTCACAGAAAATATTAATAGTGAACCTGCATTTATGTTCTTCACACCAGATTTTTAATAATATTTTATATTATTAAAAATACCTTTGTACAGGGTGGCCCAAAATGACCGAAGGGGTTTGAGTTCATTATAACTTCTTATTTAAGACATAATTATTAAATTTTTTTAATTTTAAATAGAGTATATTAATGGAATTTTAATTTAATTATGAAAAATTATATATCGCAAGTGGTGGCCATTTTCTGCTTCGCATATTCTTGCTCTTTCCAAAACATTTTCCATAACCTTTCGCAAAACTTCAGGTGCTATGTTGTTGATTTCGTCGCGTATATTACTTTTTAATTACTGTATGGTTCGAGGCTTATTAATATAGACTTTTCCTTTCAAATAACCCCAAAGGAAACAGTCTGAAGCGGTTAAATCCGGTGATCGCGGAGGCCAATTAAAATCGCTTGTACGGGAAATAATTCGTTCACCAAAGATGTCGCGTAAAAGAGCCATTGTGTCTCTCGCAGTGTGCGCTGTGGCTCCATCCTGTTGGAACCATACTTGCGGATGGTTTTCCACGGCTGGCCTTAAAAAATTTTCCAACATTGTCCGATATCTAACACTAGTGATGGAAACGGCGACACCGTGTTCATTTTCAAACAAATATGGGCCAATTATCCTTTCCGACGAAACAACGCACCAAACGGTACACTTAAGTGGGTGTAATTCTCGCTGTTGAACTACTCTTGGATTTTCCGTAGCCCATATCCGGTAGTATTGCCTATTAACGAACCCATTTAATTGAAAATGGGCTTCGTCGCTCATAATTAAATTATGAATAAAATCATGATTTTCTTCTGCTTTTTGACGAAAATAAATTGCATAATCAAGTCGTTGCTGGTAATCTGTCGGTTTCAATTGTTGGACAAGCTGAATTTTGTATGGAAACATTCTTATTGCATGCAAAATATTCTCTGCAGCGACCCTCTTGAGAGGCCAAGTTGTGTCGAACGTCTTCTGGTTGATGTTTCTTCTTCTTCCCGAATACTCTCCTGTACCTGTTCAATATTGTCATCTGTGTGCACCGTTTGTCGTCTGCCGGCACCAGGAAGGTTCCTTACTGCCCCTTGTTCTCGAAAATTGCAACCAGACGGTTTATTGTTGACTCTGAGAGTCCAAGCCGCACATTAAAATAACGACGATATGCACGCTGAGTCAAAACAATGGATCGTTGATTTGAGAAATAAAGTTCAACGATTTTGGCACGTTGTTCAATTGTGTACTGTTCCATTTTAAATTCCCCAAGTCTTCTTTACAAAATAATGAAAACAAAAAAAAAGAAAAAATTATAATAAAAAAGTTATAAGGAATTAAAACCCCTTCGGTCATTTTGGGCCACCTGTATTATACAAAACTGGTGGGGTTTACCTACTCATGTATGTTTCAATTATTCTGATACAAACTTATAGTTTCAATGTCAAATAATAAATGTCATTATGTGGAAGTGGCTGAAGTACCAACCCAATTTCGCAGTCTACTCCAATTATGAATTTTTTCGATGGCTCGTTATAATATTTATATATCAACCATAATTGCCAATGCATATTTATGTTGGTGCGAATGTCCAGTGTTGACACATATCGTTCTGTCATATTTTACGTGCGTTTGTTAATTTTTGGTTTGAAATACGGAAAGCGTTTTGCAGCCAATGTAAGCGACTTGTTGCATCCGCGATTGCAAACTAGGAAGCAGAACACGATAATGATGGTCCGCTGCTGCCTTTCTTAGTGAGAGAAGTAAAATCGTATTTGTATTTTGCTATAATTTTATATTACATATTGCACTTTTTTGTAGCGTGCAGCAAAAGTGTTAGGAGTAATCGTGACATCTGTCAGCAAAATTTCCTCGGAAATACAAAAAGGACACGCAATTTGTAGCCCCAAACGGAGACATAACAAAAAGAAAGAAAGAAGATGTAAAGAAATAGTAAGATATTATTATTCGAAAAAATTGACTGTATTATACTATAATTGTGGTATATTTATAGAACAGCATATGTATTACCCTAACATCTTTAAATACTATACTTTTTGCTAGGGGTATTTTTATAGGTAGTAAAACATCTTTATGGAAAGTGTTGCGGAACATTGGGTTTCATTATAAAAACAATGATCCAAGAAGAGTGCTAATAGAATTATCGCATATTGCTCTAAAACGAGTAACTTATTTTTAAGTTGTTATTTTATAATATCTGATATCTTTTATTTTCTTTCAACAAATACACTGATGTAACACGCATGTCTTTCTAGTATTCTTTTATTAAATACGTATAAAGTTTTCATCTGTTTTTATTGTTTGATTACTTTGTAAGAGAATTAATAAATACGACTATTTATAAATGTAAACAAATCGATTTTTCCAATAGATTTTGTAAATGATTTCGCAACATTGTTTTGACATCCACGTCTTTGAATCTTAAACGGCGTTTATGATACAAATCTGTATTGTAAACTCAAACTGATTTTGCCGAAAAGTCTTAAACTTTTTGGCAAAATCACTAGGTTTTTAGAAATTTATAAAATTGGTGTTTGTGTGGCAATTTCAAGGCGACGCGACGAGTTATTAGGCTAATATTCTATCAAAAAAACAATAACGGTATGAAAGTATTATTTTAAACTCATTTACCTATAAATCAGTTTGATAACATATAATTAACTAAGGGTTATCTTCAACTAGATCCTGCCATACAAGACAGAGCATATACAAATATTAATTATTTACAGTAATTCTTCCTAGACCGTTTGATAAGAGTATATTTATAGCCAAATAGATCGCTTAAATTGATGCCCCTGGATTCTTTCTATTCCCTAGAAAGAATTTCTTATTTCCTTATTTTATTCCCTTTTTAAAAAAACCTAATATTCCGTAATCTCATAAACAATTTGCAAGAAGTACAGTACGCAATTGAAGAGGCAATATATAAATGTAATTTAGCAATTTATCACTAGTTCAGTATTGTTTACAAATAAGAGGCCAACATTTTTGTACACAATTGTATTATTTGTAATATAGGTTCGTAAAATTTGTTTCAACTATTATTATGAATAAATCTCACTTCTGATATCAACTAATATTGATTTAGTGGTAATTCTGACCATATACTCTCGTGAGCAAAAAAAACGGGACACTGATTCTGCGTGGGTTTAAATTGTGACTAGGTACTTAAGTGGCTATCTTTACTCATAATAGTAAGTCAGGAATTGTCAAAAATGTGTGTCTTATTGACATTTATTAAACATTTTTAAAATAAATGTAAATAAAAATTACTAAAAACGATATAGAAAGATTATTTATTAAATTAAAATAATTATTACATTAAAATAATTAGTATTTCGTCATTCCACCGTTATTATTAACTGCATCTAATCTTATAGACATTGCAGCGACAATATTTTGTACAACATTTATAGAAATTTGATGCCAAGCATTTTGAACACTCTCCCAAAATTCTTCCTGGGTAGAAGCTCTATCCCATTAATCCACATATATTTTCAATGGAATTTAGATAAGGACTGTAGGGCTGGATATCTCAAGTTTAAATTTCATTCTCTTGTAAAATTGTGTTACAAGATGAGACAGGATATTGTGTTGTTCTTATAGCTTACTTTAATGTTTTGAAAGGGTTGTGCCTAATCTCAGTAACTAATGTTTAGTCTTCCTGCGTATTCGAAATTTTGTTACGTCCGGAAATTATTTTCCCATTTAAGTTATCCTCTTCCCTCCATTTTTTTTATATATTCCGGCGGCTGTACTTTTAACAATATTAAATTGAACCCATTCACTTCTTAATGATTTCCCATTTTTCAAACTAGTAACAAGCCTGGCTTTATCAGTTTTCGAAAGGTGCGGCATTTTCAATTTTGAATTAGCAACTACGACATATAATTTGACGTGGAGTTTGAAAGTTAATCGAAAATCGTCAAAATTACAACGTTAAAAAATAAAGGACATTGCCATAACGATTTTGACACTGTTCCGATTTTTTTGCTCACGACAGTACGTCTATATTCATATAAAATATTCTAAACCTAAAATATAAAGGGAAAGACTAGACAAGCTAATTTTTCATGATTGCCTAATTAAATTATTGCTTCCATCATTTACTGTGTTGTGAGTCGTGAGCAAAAAAACGGGACACTGCTTCTGCGTGGGTTTAAATTGTGACTACTTAAGTGGCTATCTTTACTCATAATAGTAAGTCAGGAATTGTCAAAAATGTGTGTCTTATTGACATTTATTAGACATTTTTAAAATAAATGTAAATAAAAATTACTAAAAACGATAGAGAAAGATTATTTATTAAATAAAATAATTATTACATTAAAATAATTAGTATTTCGTCATTCCACCGTTATAATAATAACACTGTTAATAAACTGCATCTAATCCTGTAGACATTGAAGCGACAATATTTTATACAAAATTTATAGAAATTTGATGCCAAGCATTATGAACAATCTCCCAAAATTCTTCCTGGGTAGAAGCTCTATCTCATTAATCCCCATACATTTTCAATGGGATTTAGATAAGGACTGTAGGGCTGGATATCTAAAGTTTAAATTTCATTCTCTTGTAACCATTGTGTTACAAGATGATACAGGAAATTGTGTTGTTCTTATAGCTTCCTTTAATGTTTTGAAAGGGTTGTGCCTAATCTCAGTAACTAATGTTTCGTCTTCTTGCGTATTCGAAATTTTGTTACGTGCGGAAATTATTTTCTGATTTAAATTATCCTCTTCCCTCCATTTTTTTTATATATTCTTGCGTCTGAACTTTTACCAATATTAAATTGAACCGATACAGTTCTTAATGATTTCCCATTTTTCAAACTAGTAACAAGTCTAGCTTTATCAGTTTTCGAAAAATGCGGCATTTTCAATTTTGAATTATCAACTATGATATATAATTTGACGTAGAGTTTGAAAGTTAATCAAATGTTAAAATTACAACGCTAAAAAATAAAGGAAATTGACATAACGATTTTGACACTGTCCCGTTTTTTTTGCTCCCGACGGTATAGTCACTCTATACAACTTTACTAGCTTCTTAAAGTCATTACATTAATTATTTTTTATTTTTATTATATTTCATTTAGTAATTTTTAATTTATTTCAAAGATCAACAGCCTTATGCATAGTCGTTTTAGTGGCTACTAACACGCTTCTAAGACCATTTTAACATCCTACTAAGAATTTCCGTATTCATAGTCGCGTTTCATGCGTACTAACAACGTTTTAACGTTAGTAGGCTACTAAATCCTTAATAGCGTTTGAGACCGTGTTTAAAGTGTCTATAAAAGCTAACCTACAAAAAGAAAAAGCGCAAACTGTCAAAACATAACGAAATGATACAAAATTGAGAGTAAAAATCATAACAATGAATTCATTAACTGTAAGTATACGGATAATCGGCATACAGCAATTTTAATAATAATGGAAGTGCATGGTGTCTCATTATAATTTCATTATCAACAAAATTTTAATCAATTTTAATTATTATTTTTTGAATGCTGTTTCCAAGTACCCATTAGATGCAATGAAGCAAACTGATGAGAAAAAGTCTGTTTAATATGTATTTATGGTATGATTTATTTACAAATTTTATTTGCAAATATTAGTTCTGTAGCAGGTGGATGGTGTGATATAAATGTATTTATGTAATATATTTAATATATATGTATATGTCACTTTGTTGGCTATAAATGAATCGTTTATCTTAAGGGAAGTAATATGATATATTTATTACAGGATTTGTTAAAGATTCAAAGCGTCTTCAAGAACATTGGCAACAGATGCAGATGCAAGCACCAAAAAATATCAGTCAGTATTGGAAAAAGTTTACTTGAAACTGGAGCTGAAGTTATTGCGTGAAAATGATAATTGAATATGTTTATTATATGATATTAGATAAGTATGACAATAGGATATGTAATTTAAAATATAGAATAAAGTAGGTATAAATATATCTAAGTTACGTGTAAATACTGCATCATGTATAAAGTAGGTATGAATATTTGTTACATGTGGATACTTCTAAATGTATATATTATATTTAATACTAATAAAAATTATATCAAAATATCCCTAAAGTATTTCAATAAATAATAAATTATGTATTAACATTGTTAAAGTCTACTAATTAAAATATCTTCATATATAATTGTTGTCGGAATAAATTGCTGTGGATATTGTCATGTAAATCCATGTTGTTCCGCTAAAATAAATTCAGTAATAAATATGTTACAAAGCCAGTTAAATATGTATATACCTATATCATCACCATAAGCTTTGGGATTTCGTATGATATCTACCCGTGCTTCCTCAACTTCTTGCAACTCAGCTTGTATATCAACTAGATCTTCCATACTTTCAAAATTATATAATTTCAGTAATACAAATTTTAAGTAAGATTATATATTACACTTACATTTTTCTTATATCAAATTTAAAAGCAAAAAATCATAAAATTTATTAAAACAAAGAAGATTTTTTAAAACGTATTTAAAATAACCTACAATTCCAATAGGTAAACTATTTTAAATGTCTCCTTCATGCAAAATGCGCATGCCTGCGAACTCCGTTTTCACGGTTGCCACATATTTTTTTCTACTAAGATCCTATTAGTTAGTAGCCACTAAGTATGATGAAATACGCGACTATGAATACGAAAAGATAAAAGCATCTTAGTACGCTCTTAGTAGCTACTAACTAATAGCGTACTAACACCCTATTAACTTCGCGACTATGCATAAGGCGGCAATTCTTTTATTTACTGATATGATGATATCACATAAAATTTTAAGGATAACCTTGTTTTTCTTTTATTACTATTTTTCTTTCATTTCCGACATGTCCTAGACCTTTATCATTTATCATAAATTCATTACTATTTTCATTTCATTGTTAGGACGCTACAGCTAGCCAAAATCCGCACTAAAACGGATATAGTTTAACTACAACCAGCCTTCTTTTTAACAATTTTATGCTACATTTGGGGTAAACAAACCAAATACGTATCAGCGTTAAGTTTATTTTTTGAAGCTACAATCTATTACCATATTATTTGCTAATTGCCATTCATTTTCATTAATGTATATTAACAGGTTATTATCCGAGTTTGAAGAAAACAACTTTTGTAGAGCCACTAAAATGGACAAAAATTTAGTATTGAGCAATAATTATATACCTAGCTTTGAAAGGTTTAACAGAAATTGAAATAAACATAGATAAACATGAGATAGAATCACTTATTGGCAAAGAAGTACATAACAAAAAAAAATGCAGCAGAATATAAACGTTGTCGTACTCATCGATAACGCACTTTTGGGAGGCAAAAATCGGTCACAACGGATGATTTAATTGAAAAAATTCACAATGAAGTGCTGAACGATAGCTGTATCAAAGCGCCGAATGAGTGAATAGTGAACATTTTAAAGATCTTATATGAATGGCTAAGATACATTTTACACGACCATTTTCAAATGTAAAACCTTGGTTAGATGCTTGTTGCGATTGCTGACAACTAATCAAAGGCGTCGAAGACAGAATATTTTAAAGCAGTGTTTAGATCTTTTTAAAGTACTTCCTATGAATTTTTGCACGGCTTTATAACTGCTGGTGAGATCTGGAACCTCTACTATCCACCGGATACAAAACGACAGTCAATATATTGGGCAGATCCTGATGCAAGTGCTTCGAAAAAGCGAAAATAGTTTCATCAGCTGGAAGACTATCTTCAGAAAAGACGAAAAGAAACAATCGCGAAGCTTAGCTTGATCATGTACCGAAAAATAGATATCGTATCATAATCCTAGGACATTTTAATTATCTAGATAAAGACAAAGATCTAAAGTCTTCACTTCGGTACAGAAAATTATGATAGTAGTATAGCGGTATTAATGATTATTTCTTCATACTCAATGGTGAAAACATAACAGCACGTTGTTCAGCAAATGCACGATAGATTGAAAAATCTAAGGTTCACCTTTCTTAATCGAGCAGCTAGGTACTAGTTGCTGTTTTGCATTATTGATGTTTGTAATGATATCGAAACAGTTTATTTTCTCCAGCATAATAATTAATTCATGTCTAATTGCAGTCGGTGTCTTTTTAGAAATGTATTTATAACATTTTATCAAACCCTTCCATTTTGAATGGAATATTAAGTTGATGAATTATGTAATGTTTACTTTGCCTAGTTGGTTATTTTTTTTTCTGTAAGCTATAAACTTGAAACAAAAGTCATATTAATTGAAATAGTTTCTAGTTTCTATATGTTTTTCTTAATATTGTAATAACGGGTGTCCGTTAATGTGTGAAGCTGACAACATGTGTCAAAATTTGGTTAAGTTACCACCACTGCAGTTGATTTCGACCGCAACAATTAACATTAGCGTCTTATGCGGCAATCGCTTTTGACGTAAATATCAAAATTGATAAACTGAAACATAATACATTTACTTTTCGAAATATTTATTGCCAATATTTTCTAATTACAGTTATTTCAGAAAATGGGATAGGTTGTGGCGCATTCCAAAAAAAAAAAATATGTGAATAATAAAAGCTAACGAAAAACAGGCACGTACGACTATGGCAAGAGATGTTTAACAATAATTGATAATAATTATAATTCTGTGTGGCAAATATTAAGCAAAGAAATATCCAAAATTTGACAAACGTCAGCTTCAAACATTAACGGACACCCGATATTTTATAATACATACCTGTATTTGGTGATTACCAGTGGCGGCGCGTCAGAATTGATTATATGTGTTCCATGCCCGGAAAAAAATAATAATAAATATCAACTTACCATAATAACAAACAAACGCAGTCAGAGTCAGTCAATAATGTTATTTTTTATAAATTAGATCCACAAGCCATAGTTTTACATTAATAAACAGTTCAATTACTTTTTCATTGGAATTAATGTCACTTTTAATAAAACAGTTTTTGATGGACAGCACACAGAGCGCCGATAAACACGGAAAACAAAAAAGTGCATTTTTTATAACACATCCGTAAATCCATTGTGTTTTAGTGTAGTTATTATTAAATTGCCTTTTATAGATTTGATTTTGTCTGGATCCGCTGACTAATTCTTTTACTTTAATTTCATATAAAATTGAAATAAAAATAATAGTTAAACTCTTCACTTTATTTAAATAAAGTGAAGATTTAAATTATTAATTTTATTTCTATTTTAATAATGGATCTGCATCAAGTAAAAGCCAAATCAATTCAATTAATTTTATCTTCAACTAAATTTATTTAGTTACGCTATCTTTTTAACACGACATTCAACGTCAAATATCTCCGCTTGTGCTACCAAAATTGCAGCACACAAATGCTATATGAAAGCCATATAGTCACGGGTTTGAATAGCCAATGACGATTAAAGATTTTTATAATCGTGCGCAGTGAACACATTTTGAATGCAAATTCCAGAATACACATTGTAATTTCTAACATGTTCAAATAATATTTTTAAAATATTCTAAAAAGCAGTCAATATAATTAATTTAAATAATTTTATTGCTTTACAAAATTTAATTAATGTGTTCTGCAGCTCTTATACAAAAACCACCACTGATGATTACACTCTAAAATTCAGAATATAATGGATTTATTTCTTGTAAATATAATCTAATGGTTAATTGTTCGATTTTGATGAAGTCAAAAGCGTTGCAGTGAATAATCCATTACCCTCCTGCCCTCGATGGAAGAAATCACTTTGAGGAACCTTCCGTCAATATATTATGTCATAAAAACCAACCTAATTAATTTACTGAAAAAAGTATTCCTAGAGAATGATTGCCTTATACGATGGGAGTATATAAATATAATATGTATTTACCTTCAAATAGTTTTTTCCCCTAATTAGAAAAATAAATTGAAAATTAATAGGCGAGTTATTAAATATAAGTAACAAATATATATTTGATAAACCAATTTATTACACATAAAATTTCTTATCTTAAAATTATGAATTCTGGTTGAGATATAATATTTTTTGCGGTTTAGGATATCCACTACTTTGTAGATAAATAAATGTCCACAAGTTTATTAAATTTAAGCAATTAGATAAAAGAAATTTATTGCTATATTATTATTATTATTTGGAATGTGCGCATTAATTGACAAAATTTAGTTAGTGCTAGACATTATAACTAGAGACCTGACGCATCAGGCCGAAATTATGATGGACCATAATATAAATAGTCTATAACATCGCTAAGTACAACACGCAGTTATAGAATTCACACGGTTAACCGCACATTGTTTTTTGTCGTCGAATTGTGAGGCAATTACTTCAATATTAAGTGATATTAAGTATTTATACACTAATGTCTAATTTTCGATATCGCTTCTCATACGAAACGAATAAATAAATAATATAATTCAAGTATACAGGGTGTCCAGAAACTCTCCTGACAAACGAAGACCGGAGATTCCTCTGATAATTTTAAGACAATTAAACCCAAATTCACCTAGTCCGAAAATGCTTCCTAAGGGAGCTAGAGTTCTTTGAAGATGGCGCCTTGTATTTATTTTTTTTTAAATTCCTCCAGAACGCTTCTATTTAGAAAAACAAAAACTGGTATGCTTATTTATCCTCCAGAGACGAATCGATTCCATCAATTGCGAATTTCTAGTACCGGTCATAGGCGTCCGTTTTGGGTAGGTCAACGGTTATTTTAAGGCATAACTTTTTTGTCTTTAACTTTTAAGCATTTGTGACACTAGATTATTAAATTTTCAGGTATTCCAGTACTAAAATGTACTCTTACTTTAAGTCGGTAGGATACACGGTTTCCTAGAAAAATCGATTTGTAAATTTTTCGTTTTTTCTTCATTAAAGTTCAATTTATTATGTACCTACTTATTTTTTAGCGACGAAGTTGGCTTGGACTATCAAGGCATTGATGAAAATTAATTTAATAAATTAAAAACAAATTATTTATTACAATGGAACGAAACTAACAAAAAAAGAACAAGTATCAAAGGTAGATTGATAATTGAAAGGATAATTTTGATCCTTGATTAATATTATGAACTTATTGGTTTACGAATAAATTTTTCCTCCACACATAACCTTTGACATTATCAAACATTAACAATTGTATACCGCCTGATTCTGAGCAAACGCAACGGCCTGAATGTACGAATATTTCTCCCGCTCCGAATAAAAATCCCCTGAACGCGTTAAGCCAATCACAAAACAGTCTGTTGCTAAACCCCCTCCTCGCGCCAACTTAATTGGCGCTTGCTATATGTATGACATCGATGTTGACGCGGCTACAGCATTCAGGGGAATTGTATTCGAAGCGGGAGAAATATTCATACATTCGGATCGTTGCGTTTACTCAGAATTAGGCGGTATAAACTTAACTAGATTTACATTGTCCTATAATTTTGGGAAATATCGGAAAGTCATATACAATTAAAATTTAATTAGAGACTTGACACTCTATGTTAAAAAAAACAATATAAATATAATAGTCTTCCACCTTCTAAGAAATCCTAATAACAGAAATGTAACAAATTAAAGCTAGTGTTTTCAATAAGTTAATTAACATTTTATTATAATATATATATATATATATATATATATATATATATATTAATAATTGTGGTGTAATAAAATGTAAATTACAAATTAAAATAATTTGTAGATATAGTATTCACCTTCTAATCAATGACAGATCACTTAATTACAGCTTCAAATGTATTGCTACAGAATATTCTATTATTTTTATGAATACATGCTTCGGTATTCTCAAGTAAAACTCTGACATAGCTTATAACGAATCCAAATCTACACATGTCCCTTTTATATTGCGACGGGAAACCTGTCCACCCGTCAGTATCAACGATTGTGAATACCATAAAATACCTAGGAATGCATCTCGATAGGCGTCCACATTGCAGACACATATCTTTACCAAACGCAAGCAGTTGGGCATTCAATGATATCAAATGTATTGGCTAATCGCTCGCAGATCACAGCTATCGCTCGACAATAAGATGTTACTATACAAATCCGTTCTGAAACCAACATGGACTTGCGGTGTCCAGCTCTGGTGGGCCGCCAGTAATTCGAACACCGAGATCCTACAGATTCTAAAATAAAGTGATACGTGCCATACTTGACGCCCCAAGATATGTAGGTACCCAACTACATCATCCAAAGTGACCTCCCGCTTACCGCCATTCAAGAAGCTATTACTCACCACAGTGATAAATACCGTGACAGAGTGACACATCATCCAAATGTGCTAGTCAAACGGCTATTTAGTCAAAACGGGAAAATAAGACGGTTGAAAAAGATCACATCCTCTGATCTCGGGACTAAACTTATATAATGGTATTACAATCATAAATACATAGTTAAATATAACCAATTCGACAAAAAGTATTTAGTTTTAGTAGCATGTAGATTGTTTCATTGGAAACAGCCTTCTCAAGTCACTTTGTTATAGTATCAAATTAATAGCTTATTACTTTTATGTAGATTTCTAAATAAAGGAAGTTAAAAAAAATTACGTACCACTGTATTCTCAAGCAAAACTCTGACAAAGCTTATAACCTCTGTGAAAGAGATAAATAACATAATTTATGATTAAATATGTTATATTTATGTCTAAATGTCGCCTAAAAGACGTATTATAATCAAATACATCTATTAGACATGGGTGTTTAAGTTAATTAGATTATTAATTGACTTGGCAGATACATGTTGAAACTCCATTATAAATTATAATAAAACACGTTTATACGTTTGTTTCAAATACGTTTTAATAACACTACAATTGTTTCGCCAAACATTGGCTTCATCAGGTGCTGATAGTCTGATTATACAATAAAACAACTTAATATATATAGTCTCACACTCATGTATGTAACACATTAACAGTGGGGATGTATTGTGGATATTAGAATTGTAGGAGGGGTGAAAAATTAAATTCAGTTTGTTCATTTAACGCTACGCCTAATTTGTTGTATCTATTGATTTCTAAAGTCTCCAATAAATTAAGTTTTTTGTTTTTATCCTGTACATGTAAAATTTTATAATCTATATTAAATGTATGATTGAACTCTAAGCAGTGGTTTGCGAAAGTGGAGTCTGTTTTTTGGTTTCTATAACATTTTTCGTGTTCCCTTGTCCTCTGTTGGAAGGTACGCCCCGTCTGACCCACATATACCTTATTGCACTCACAAGTCAACACAAAGACCCCCGATTTTGACCCTTTATCCGTTTTATCTTTGTCATTCCTAATATATTTTTGGACTGAGTTATTAGTTTTGTAAGAAATAAACCCATTGCTAACTTTTTTGATTAGTTTACCTGTTTGAATAGATGTATTTCCTATATATGTAATGGTGTTATACTGTTTTTTTATATTAGACGGTATTTTAGGGTAGATTAGAGAGAGAGCAAGTTTTTTCTGTTTTTGTTCGAGAATTTTATTAACTAAATTTCCTGTATATCCATTATTGATTGCTATAGTGTATATTCTATTTAATTCAATGTCAAAATTGATTTTGTTCATAGGTACGTGAATTAGCCTATGTATCATAGATTTGTATGCTGCTAATTTATGTGAAGTTGGGTGAAAAGAGCTCGCGTGTATTGTTGTGTCTGTATGTGTAGGTTTGTGGTATATTGCAAAATCGTGTCTACCTGTTTTGTTTGAAATGGTTAAATCGAGAAAATTAATAGATTTGACTTTTTCTATTTCTGTAGTAAATTTTATATTAGGATGAATCGTGTTAATGTGTTCTTGGAACATTTTTATTTGCCTCTCTGTGCCCTTGAAACAAACCAAAACGTCATCTACGTACCTGTACCTGTACCTGTACAATAAATGAATTTGTTAAATACCGGGAATTTACAAATCTCATTTTCAATAGAATGCATAAATATCTCAGCCATTAGGGGACTTAACGGGTTTCCCATCGCTAATCCCGATGTTTGAGTGTAATATTGATGGTTGAATCGACAATAATTTTGTTTAAGACAAATATTTACTAAATCTAAAATTTCTATCTTGGTAATCGCATTAACGTGGTTTTGTTCAAGTTTCAGAGAAATTAAATTTAATACCTCCATGGGTGGAACATTCGTGAACAGATTAGTGACGTCAAACAACACGAATTTGCTATTATGAGGAATATTAATATTAGAAATCTTACTAATGAGCTCATGTGAATTCTTTATAGACCACTTTGGTTTAAATTTAGTATGATATAGTATTATATTTATTAGCTCTTTACACAGTTTTACACAAGGCGCCTTGACAAAGGAAACTACTGGCCTTATGGGCATGTCTCTTTTGTGTACTTTTACTAAACCATATAGTTTAGGAGGTTGTGGGTTCATGATTGTGAGAAAATGTTTTTGGTGATTATTGAAAAGTATTTCTGAATTCCTTAACGCATTTTTTATTTGCTCTTTAAAACTATTAGTAGGATGTAATTTTAACTTCGTAAATGAATTATTATCAAGAAAGTCTGTGACTTTTTTATTGTATTCAGATTCCGAAATAGCAATAACTGTATTATCTTTGTCTGCCCTAGTGAAAATAATATTATTATCTGAGGATTTATGTTTTAAAGAGTTAATAGTGTTGACGTCTTTGTTAAAATTGTTAGAATTAGAGTGGTTTTTAATTATACTATGTACTATATATTTGTTACTTAAGCTATCGTTGTATTTACTTAACGCCAATTCTGTCTCTACCGCTAGATTTTCTAAGTGTGTTTTCTTAATTTGAGGTTTAATGTAATAATTGAAACCTTTAGACACGAGGTTCTGCGCGTCTACGTTAAATTCCGTGGTTGTTAAGTTCTTAAAACGCTCAAAGAAGGTGAAGTTGTGTGTAAAGTCTTTAGGGGTGGTACTGTAATTACTCCGTTTTTTTAACAAGAGTTTATCTATCTTACTTTTTTGAAATAAATATTTTTTATGTATCAAAGGCTTAATTTTACCTTGAATATCTTCGAATAAAAGGTCAAACTCTAGGTTAGAAAGTCTAAAAGTTAGTTCCGAATGCAATACCTTGACAAGTTATCCCGTTTGTTGTAGAGAATCTTCAGTTTTTCTTTTATCCAAATTTTTACACCCGCTTCGATTGCTTTTCTTGCTGCTGTGTTGTTCTGGGTGGACTTTATGTTTATGTGTTTCGGTGTAATTTGTTCTTCCTTGCAGTTGTGTAAAAACCATATATTCTGTTCATTGATTTTGTATCTCAAACGCAGTTTGAAAAACCATTTGCCTTGATCACCATTACTGGCTGATTTTAAATAATTAATTGACTTGGCAGATACATGTTGAAACTCCATTATAAATTATAATAAAACACCTTTATACGTTTGTTTCAAATACGTTTTAATAACACTACAATTGTTTCGCCAAACATTGGCTTCATCAGGTGCTGATAGTCTGATTATACAATAAAACAACTTAATATATATAGTCTCACACTCATGTATGTAACACATTGCTTTTATCCTGTACATGTAAAATTTTATAATCTATATTAAATGTATGATTTAACTCTAAGCAGTGGTTTGCGAAACTGGAGCCTGTTTTTTGGTTTCTATAACATTTTTCGTGTTCCCTTGTCCTCTGTTGGAAGGTACGCCCCGTCTGACCCACATATACCTTATTGCACTCACAAGTCAACACATATTTTTTTTTTGGACCCTTTATCCGTTTTATCTTTGTCATTCCTAATATATTTTTGGACTGAGTTATTAGTTTTGTAAGAAATAAACCCATTGCTAACTTTTTTTATTAGTTTACCTGTTTTAATAGATGTATTTCCTATATATGTAATGGTGTTATACTGTTTTTTTTTTATATTAGACGGTATTTTAGGGTAGATTAGAGAGAGAGCAAGTTTTTTCTGTTTTTGTTCGAGAATTTTATTAACTAAATTTACTGTATATCCATTATTGGTTTGTTTCAAGGGCACAGAGAGGCAAATAAAAATGTTCCAAGAACACATTAACACGATTCATCCTAATATAAAATTTACTACAGAAATAGAAAAAGACAAATCTATTAATTTTCTCGATTTAACCATTTCAAACAAAACAGGTAGACAGGATTTTGCAATATACCACAAACCTACACATACAGACACAACAATACACGCGAGCTCTTTTCACCCAACTTCACATAAATTAGCAGCATATGAATCTATGATACATAGGCTAATTCACGTACCTATGAACAAAATCAATTTTGACATTGAATTAAATAGAATATACACTATAGCAATCAATAATGGATATACAGTAAATTTAGTTAATAAAATTCTCGAACAAAAACAGAAAAAACTTGCTCTCTCTCTAATCTACCCTAAAATACCGTCTAATATAAAAAAAACAGTATAACACCATTACATATATAGGAAATACATCTATTAAAGAAGGTAAACTAATCAAAAAAGTTAGCAATGGGTTTATTTCTTACTAAACTAATAACTCAGTCCAAAAATATATTAGGAATGACAAAGATAAAACGGATAAAGGGTCAAAATCGGGGGTATATGTGTTGACTTGTGAGTGCAATAAGGTATATGTGGGTCAGACGGGGCGTACCTTCCAACAGAGGACAAGGGAACACGAAAAGTGTTATAGAAACCAAAAAGCAGACTCCACTTTCGCAAACTACTGCTTAGAGTTAAATCATACATTTAATATAGATTATAAAATTTTACATGTACAGGATAAACGCAAAAAACTTAATTTATTGGAGACTTTAGAAATCAATAGATACAACAAATTAGGCGTAGCGTTAAATGAACAAACTGAATTTAATTTTTCACCCCTCCTACAATTCTAACATCCACAATACATCCCCACTGTTAATGTGTTACATACATGAGTGTGAGACTATATATATTAAGTTGTTTTATTGTATAATCAGACTATCAGTACCTGATGAAGCCAATGTTTGGCGAAACAATTGTAGTGTTATTAAAACGTATTTGAAACAAACGTATAAACGTGTTTTATTATAATTAATTAGATTATATTTTTCTTCAAAACGATTTTTTAATCGCTAAAGTATTGCTTAGTTTCTTAGTTTATTTTTACAAGATACGATTAAATACTAGGCTTTTAAATTACATAAGAAACTAAAAATCGGTAGAAAATTACTATAGACGTATTAGGTGTTATTTGTTATTGCATTATTTAGGAAAAGTTGTTAATTAACTCATACTGATGGGCAAAAAAATTATTACTTTGTTAAGGTTACTGCAGTTTTGGCATTAAAAACATGCCACTTTCAAACGAAATTACCTAACAATTTCAGTTTGACTTTTTAATGTAAAGTGCAGTACCCTTATTTGTTATAACAAAGTGATAAAAACAAAGTAATAGTTTTTCATCTATCAATATAATTAAAAGTAAACGGCTTCCACAATCAATTTTTTAATTAACTTGTAATTTAAATTTCGTGTACATTTAGCTACTTAAAAGAAATAATTATATCAATTAGATACACATATATTTTAAAATTTTAAAACTGATACACATGGTACATTATAGACTATATAAATTTCATTTTATTGGTTAAGTTACTTCAATAAGCTTACACAGTTAAGCAAGTCAAAAAATCATACACTAATTGCAAATATTGTCTTGCACTGCATATGATTCTTCTTCATTATGATTCCATAGGACGTACGCATGTAGAATTTCTTTGATTGTCTATTTGTTGATAATAATGCTTTGTTAAACTGTCACTATAGTTTTCCTCACAATTTGTTGCTGATACAACAGAACACACAGGCACATTTAAACCATTGCATTCTGGTGAAAGCATTACCCTAGTTCCTTTTTGTTCAAATAATATCCCCAGATCCCGATAACAAAAACAATTCCAGGGATTCCCATCGTAGATAATTGTACGAATAAAAACTTTCTCTAAAAACATTTTGCTTATGGAATTAAGCCTATTAGAATTAATGTTTAATAGGTTTATAGCGAAGTTTTGTGGAAAACTGTACGCGTTTAATGTTTTAAGTAAATTATATTTTAGGTCTAAAAGTTTTAATGATGTTAATCCTTGAAACGCATTAGATTCTATATTATGAATATTATTAAAACTTAGATTAATATTTGTTACGTTAGTTATATTTCCAAAGGCATTTCGTGGTAATATTTCAATTTCATTGTGATTGAAATCGATGGTGCTTAAAGAAGGTAAAGCATAAAACCAGTATCCTTTAAAAATCTTTAGTTTGTTATAGGATATATTTAATGATTTTAAATTTTTCATATACGAAAACGCTAGAAAATCCATTTCCTTTATGTTATTATTAAATAAAGACACATACTGAAAATCTTGATAATTAAAAACTCCATCAGCCACTAATTCTATCTTATTGGAGATCAAATCAAGGGTTTCTACCTTGTCTACATTTCGAAATACATCAGGTGCAATAGTCTTTAGATTTGAATTTCTTATTGTGAGTTTCTTTAGATGTATCATATGTCTGACTTCGTCTTTTCTTAACATAGGTATATCCTGATGATTTATATCTATTTCAATAACATTTCTTGTTCTCTCGCCATCTGAAAACGATTTTCTTTCGAGGCAGCCATTTACGGTAATATTTAAAGGTGATCCATCTCTTAATATACTATGCACTTCCACATTTTTTAGATGACAACAGAAAATAATGGGTAGAACATTTAGAATAAATATTTTTGTTAGCATTATACACGAGTAATATGAGCGCACTAATGATTATAACGAATTAAACTGCCGTTGTTTTTAGGTGACGAGTACTTAAGAACTTCGATCCCACTCTTCTACTAGTAAGTCGTTATAAATGTACGGTGCTTATTACTTGTGGATTACAGTTAAGTAGAATACGTTAATGGGAAAATACAAATTTTTATTATATCTGATCTGTGGTTTTGATATTTGAGGATTCGTATATATTTGTGTAATCGTAATTATTAATAGTTTTATGTGTGAGGATTCTAGTAAATTAAAATTATTTTTTATTTAATTTCAACTGTTCTGTAATAAATCAATCTTTGAACAACTAGATAATTTATTTCGTCAAAGATGTAATAATAATAATATGATTTATTTGTTCAACAGATTCTAGATGCATTTACAGACTAATAGTGAATACAATGAATATGTAAGTACATATATACATGCATAAGATACATAGGCAGAATTAATACAAAGATATTAAAAAAAGAGAAACCCAATAATACTAATATAACGAACATAAAGTTAATCCCTCAGGGGCTCACAACTAGTATGTGAGTATGGGAAATAGCATTACCAACGTTCCACTGGGAACACCAGGGTAAACCTCCTTGTATTTAGCCTTATAAGTTATTTCCATTGGCACCTATGGGAACAGTATGGATAAAGTATAAAGCAAGAACTTCTGAAGCTGTACCTACCTAAGCAAATATGTATTGCTGTGAGGATGAACGCCGTAGAGGAAGAGTGAATTTGATGTGCGATGAGGAGATCTGACCAGTTAAACTAACTGGAAATTTCAAGGACAGAGAGGCCGACTTTACCAGTCATATGCAAAGAGGCCACGCAACTGTTAAAAAGGATTCATGCATCGAGGAGATTTTTCTCTTTAAGCTATTAGGTCACAAGAATAAGGCTAGAGGCTGTAGCCTAAATCGGACAGAGGAAGTTGCTTTGATGTCTGACTTGGAGATCCGGTTAGGTAATTCTCTCTTCTCCAGGGGATCCTTGATGGGACATTCAAAAAAAGGTTTAAATCCTTAAGCTTTTCTTATATATTTGTTGCTGACACATTTTTTGTTGGAAAGTAAGCAATCTGGGAATCCATTGTGCACTTTGTGTCAGCACGATGGATTCCCTAAATCATCATATAAAATTTTTAATATTGTTGCTTTTGACATCTCCACTTCAACAGCAATAATTGACACCTTTTTTGTTCGATCTGCTAAGATCTGTTCCCCGTTCTTTTTAATGTTTTTTATTAGTTATTGCTGGGATAGACCTTTCACAATTTGGATCGTCTCCAGTTGCTTCCTACCTCATCGAAATTGCTTAATTAAAATTTTACTATGAAATATGATGGCGCATCTTTCTTATATGTGTTAGACATCCTCTGATGAATATTTTTGGTTGCATCTCCTTCTTCTATTAACCATTTTGTCACACTTCTATATTCTAACTGAATTTCACACATGTTCGATTAAATAAAGTGTTGTCAAAACTCTCTAGATAATATAAAAATCTCTCCTCGTAATAAGTTTACCTGGTAGAACAGATGCACTTTATTTAATAAACAAAAGTATATAGTCTACAAATAATACCGAATTAAATAAATTTGTGTGCAATCATAATGTACTATTGTGTTAGAAGTAAAATATGATCACATGTAAAATTTTCTGAACGGTTTACAAAGAAGCACTGTCAACGTAACTACTCTTTATAAATATGATTTACACAATTTTGTTTTATGTACAAATCCGGAAGTGCAATGATGCAAAAGCCCTTAATTTTTCATATCTATCAATTAATGTCGGATTAATGTCAATTTTGCTTGGTAAGAAATGCATGTTGAGCAAAATGATAAATAATAAATCGTCAGACTAATAGCTAATTATTAAATATTGCATACTAACAGTTTTAAATTAAAATTATATTTCAATAGAAATCAATTTGCGATCTCGCTATCTGTTTAGATTTACATATAAAAGGTTGGAAATTAAAAAATTACAAATTAATTCAAACTTAGGTTAAAGACGCCCAATAAAAACTTATTATAGTAGTGTAACAAACTCTAATAAATGAGTCAGAACAATAATCAATAAGTTTGTGTATACTTATTCATAAATATAAATTGTATTTTTATATTTCTCTTCACAAATTTTTGGTGTATTATTATTTACGCAGACATCGTACAGACGGCATCTACTAAATAGATATCATACATTAGAACACATAGAAAACATACATTTTCCATTTAACGTATTTGTTATTCTTTCCTTTCAATATTCAATATTCCCACAACTTTAAATTTATTGCGTAGAAATAACCTTGTCTGTAACGTTACCACTTAAAAACACATAAACACATTGTAAAAAGTTGAAGAGTGATTTTTAATAAACATAGTGGTACATTACAAAAGTGGTGTCAGAAGTGGGATTTTCGTCAAGAAACTTATCCAAGTTATAAACAAGAATCTAAAATATTCTCCGCAAAAACTTCAAGAATTCCATATTCTACGAAAAGTACCGGAGAAGAAGTACCCCTACGAATCACCAACGCTAGGAATTCCTGTCTCCGTAAAAAGGCCCTAGTTCAACAACGATGTCTATAGAAACAACAATATTTGCACTGTAAGTCTACACACAAATCTATCTAAATCTATCTATGTCTGTATATCCTAATTTAGAAATTCTTAAAACTGAAAATAACAAAATCAAAATCGAAACCATGTCTATTTCGCTAGAACTTGCAGAAAAAATGCTAATCAAATTCGATGGAGCTAAAACAAAATTATACGAATTCATTGATAACTGTGATACTGCTCATAAATTAGTTAAATCTGAGCATAAAGAAGTGTTATTTGCTATTATCGAAACTAAATTAACGGAAAATGCTCGCGCTGTAGTTAGGAATCGATCTTTCGATGATTGGGAAAGTTTAAAAAGTCATTTACTCGATATATATTCGGAAAAACGCACAATGAGTCAATGGCAATTGGGATTAAAATCTTGCAAACAAAATCTTAACGAGTCTGTCTTTGCAAACAAAGTAGAAAATTGTTATATCAAAATCATAAATGCTCTTGATCTAAAATTATCTAAAGATGCTCGTGAAGCATGTACCAACCTCCTAAAAAACGAAGCCTTAAATGTATTCACCACTGGACTACAAAAAGATATTTCTATCTTAGTAAAATCTCAAAAACCAGATTCTCTTGAAAAAGCAATTTCCTTAGCGCTCAATGAAGAGCAAGAAATGAAATCAAAACAGGAAATTTTCGAATATCAAAATATAAATAACGCTTCAGCAAAACTTTGCACAAATTGCAACAAACCGGGACACGCACTATTTAATTGCAGATTTAATAAAAATCAAAATTTTAAGTTCAAACAAAACGAATATAACGTTAGACATTTTCAACCACCAAATCAATCAAGACAAATAACTCCAAATTCAAACATTAATCCTAACAATTCAAATTTCAATCAAAACCTTCTGCAGATACTGTAAAAAAATGGTCATGTTATTGAAGAATGCAGAAAAAGGCAAATTAATAATTCCATTAGAAATAATAATAATGCAATAATAGCAATGCTAATTTAAATTCGCAAAGTCTTCAACCTACGACGGCTGGGTCGAAGACAACTTAGAGTACACAGGCCGCATTTCAAAAATAAATATTGGTGTCACATCCTATGCTTCCCTTTCAATTAAACAATTACAAACAAACTCTAAAAAATTCCTCCTAGACACAGGTGCCGACATCTCTTTAATTAAATTATCAAGTTTAAAAAGCAATACACAATGCTACGACAATCAAATAATAACCCTGAAAGGAATCGATACAGATGTCATTTAACCAACTAAAACTATATGTTATACCTATTTACAAATTCAAGTTGGTCAAAATTCTCTCGAACATATATTTCACGTCGTAAAAGACGATTTTCCAATTCCATTCGACGGTCTGACAGGCAATGACTTTCTTACACGATTTAATTGTTTAATTAATTATAAAAACAACAATCTTCTCTTGAGTGAACATTTAATTCCACTCTATCACATTCAAACTCCTTTATCGCCTACCGTCTCACAATCAAATACAAGCTCAAATCTTCTCCAGAATCCAACGACATCAATCTCACAAAGGTAACTCTAAAACCTCGTTGCGAAACCATTGTAAAAATTAAAGTTATTAATAACGATATAACAGAAGGTATTTGTCCTGATATTCAAATTCTAGAAGGTGTACATTTATGTCCTAGTTTAGTAAAAGTTCAAAATAATTATGCAATCACCTCTATTCTAAATACTACTGAAAAATTTGTCGATATACTAAATCTAAATATTAAACTTGACCTTATTTCACAAGAAAATAACGAAAATATTACGCAAGTATTTCAAACAAAGCTTTCCAATGAAAATTATGGTTCCGAACGTCTTCACAAAATATCAAATCTACTCCGAACCTCTCACCTAAACAAAGAAGAAAAGGAGTCATTAATTAAAATTTGTCATGAATTCAATCACATTTTCTATATCGATGGCGACAAATTCACTTCTACCTCCGCAGTCGTCCACGAAATTCCTACTACTTCTTCCGCTCCAATCAACACAAAATCATACAGGTATCCACAAGTACACAAGGACGAAGTAGACCGACAAATATCCAAAATGTTGGATCAAAATATTATTGAACCTTCAACTTCTCCATGGAACAGTCCTGTCTGGGTAGTCCCTAAGAAAATAGATGCATCTGGTCATAAAAAGTGGCGTATAGTTATTGACTACAGGAAGAGTAATGACATTACTGTAGGTGATTCTTATCCACTACCAAACATATCTGACATTCTAGATCAACTAGTTCATTCTAAATACTTTACTACAATAGATTTGACCTCAGGATTTCATCAGATTAACATATCCTCTCCCGATGCTTCTAAAACTGCATTTTCTACACCTTCCGGGCACTATCACTTTAAAAGAATGCCGCTTGGTTTGGAACGCTCCTGCCACATTTCAACGCTTAATGGATAATGTTTTAGCCGATATAAAGAATTATAGATGTTTCGTATATCTTGATGATATAGTTATTCATGCAGATACTCTAGAAAACCATAATAAACGATTAATGGAAGTATTGCAAAGACTATCAAATTTCAACCTCAAGATACAACTTGACAAATGCGAATTCCTCAGACGAGAAGTTATGTACTTAGGACATCTTATTACCGAAAATGGAGTAAAACCTGACCCTAATAAAGTCAATTCCGTATCAAATTATCCTGTACCTACTGACCCTTCTAGAATAAAATCGTTCTTGGGATTAACTGGTTATTATAGACGATTTATAGAAAATTTCAGTTCACTTACACAACCTCTTACAAAACTCTTAAAAAAGGATGCAACTTTTCAATGGTCAAGTATTCAACAAAAACATTTCGAAAGCATAAAACAATTATTATCTTCTGAACCTATTCTACAATATCCGGATTTCTCTCAAATATTCTATTTAACAACAGACGCAAGCAATTTTGCGATTGGTAACGTATTGTCACAAGGTGATCTCCCTAACGATTTACCTATAGCATATGCTAGTCGAACTCCTAATAGAGCAGAATCTAATTATTCCACCTCTGAAAGAGAACTTCTTGCTATAGTTTGGAGTATCAAACACTTCCGACCATACCCATATGGACGAAAATTTGTAATACTCACCGATCATAGACCATTAACTTGGCTTTTTAATACAAAAGACCCTGGTTCACGGTTAGTTAGATGGCGATTAGCTCTTGAAGAATATGACTACGAGATTCGTTACAAACCTGGTAAAATATATAGAAATTCTGACGCTTTAAGTCGCATACAATCTCCATCGCTCGACGCTCCTATCCCTTCGTCACAAATCACACACATTCAACAATCCGAATTAACCTATTCTGAGTTTCTAGAAAAACTTCGTACAAAATTAATCACCAACGATAATGTAGTTGAAGTAAACGGAAATATACTAGACAAAAAAGATAATCTCTACATTTTTATATCCGTAGACTTAGAACATACAGAAAATTCAATGATAAAATTAGAAAACAAATTCAAACGTCACGACATACTTAAACAAAAACAACATAATATTCACGATATTTCTACTCTAACTAAACGAAAACAACAACAAAATCTATTATATCTTTTATAAAGAACATCATTGGGATTCAGTAAATTATGAAGAATTATATAACTTATTAATCAAGTTAAAAAATCAATTGATTTCAGACAAAACTACTTCCATTTCAATCTCTAGAAATTTTTCCAAATTTGATAAGTTGAACTTTAACAAAGTTAGGTCAATAATTATATATCTTTTTCGTAACAGAGATATTAAAATTTCAATATTCTATGATGTGCTCATTACACCTGATGCTTCAGATATTCAAAAGATATTAGAAGAAAATCATAGCAATCTAACAGCAGGTCACTCTGGATTTCATAGAACGTACAAACGCATAAAGTAAAATTATAAATGGCACAACATGAAAAGAGATATTAACCGATTTATTAAAACATGCGAGTCATGCCAAAGAAACAAATTAATCCGTAAAAAACATATTAAACCCATGGAAATTACTACGAAAAGTTCATCACCATTCGATAAGATATTTCTTGATATCGTCGGACCATTACCCTTAAGTGAAAATGGAAATAAATTTATCTTAACCCTTCAGGACGACTTAACAAAATTTTCTCAAGCTTACGCAATATCAAATCATGAAGCTCAAACAATCGCTTCAAAATTAGTAGAAGTATTTATATGCAAATTTGGTATACCTAAAGTAATATTAACTGACCAAGGAAAAGATTTTGCCTCTAAATTACCTAGTAATATTGCCAAGCTATTTAAAATCAAACAAATAACTTCTACTACTTATCACCCTCAATCAAATGGATCATTAGAAAGAAGCCATGCAACTTTTATAGAATACTTAAAACATTATATTAATAAAGAACAAACAGATTGGGATAATTGGCTACACTTCGGAATTTTCTCCTACAACACAACAATTCACACATCGACTAAGTTCACACTTTTGAATTAATATTAGGAATTAAAGCAAATATTCCAAGTACTTTAACAAAAAATACCGAATTCAAGTACACTTATAATGATTATATCGATGAACTTACTTTAAAAATGCAAAAATCACACGAATTAGCCAAGAAACATTTAATTGAATCCAAGGAAACTAATAAAAGTTACTACGATAAAAAAATCAATGACGTTAATTTTAAAATAGGTGATCAAGCTTATCTGCTTAATGAACAAGTTAAATTAGGAAAATCTAAAAAGCTAACTCAACATTACAACGGTCCCTATAAAGTAATAGAAACCAACCCACCAGTAAATTATACTATACAAAAAAATAATAAAAAGATCAAAGTACACGCTAATAGGCTAAAACATGCATTTGTTTCAGATGCCTATGTTTAACAACCACATTGACTGAAGATACCAATACTCCTATTCAAAAATCGTCAGGCATATATTTTGAACACATGAAAAACGTAAAATTCACCGAAACAAATTGGAATCTCATTTCATACATAAAATTAAATTCCCTTGACAAAAGTTTAAAATTTGTAGAAAAGTACTATCAAAGTACTCTTGAATTATGTCACAAGGATACTATTCTTTTAGAACTTTCACTTTGTCAACCATTGTTAAGAGTTTTAGATCAAACAATACCGAAACTATTCCAAAAGGAACAAGCTTTTAAAAACCTAATAGGTCAACGAAGAGTAAAAAGAGCTTGGTTAAATATAATCAGATCAGCCTTCAAAACAGTATTTGGCACACTCGATGAACCAGATGCCGAATATTATAACGACGCAATAAACCAAGTAAGTAACAATGAGAAACATGTAATCGATCTGTTAAAACAACAGATTCAAGTCGTTCAAACAACAATAACCAATTTCCACGATACAATCGTAAATATTGAAAAAAATAAGATAGTCTATGTACAAAATTTTGAAAAACTTGTCAATTTCACACTAAATACTAATAAAAAATTATTCGATATAGAATTGAAACAACGTGTTGAAGAACATTTCACATGTTTAACATTATTAGTCAGCGAACTGGAAAATCAATACACAACCTTTATAGATACAATCTTGTATGCTAAAACGAATACACTACATCCATTCGATATTAATCCAGAACAATTAATCGATAATCTTATCAAAACATTACCTCACATACAAGGTTCATCTACATATCCTTTAGCATTGACATTAGAAAACGCTCATAAATATTATAACATAATCAATGTTCAATACTATACGAACCAAGAAATGATTATATTTGTAATTACCGTACCTTTAAAACAAACTCAATATCTGTTATATAACCTAATTCCACTACCTATTAAGAAATAAAATACCAATTTATATACTTTTATCTTACCATCAACTAATTTTCTAGTTGTATCAGAAAATCGAAAATACATACGTCACATTAAAAGATTTAACTTCATGTAATAATCTAGATACTACAACTCTAATTTGTAATAATGTCGATACATTTTATTCAACGAATTCAAGACCTACATGCGAAACAATTACTAACATCCAATATCAAAGAATTCCCTGATAATTGTGATTTTCGAATCGTACATTCGATAAACGAAAATTGGCATAAACTAAACAGTGACAATAGTTAGATATATGTAATCCCAAAGGAAACAGAAGTTACATTAAATTGTTTAAATGAACATTTCACTTAAAGGATACTGGTATATTAACTTTAACTAAAGATTGTAAATTATATACTAGTACTTCAACCTTATTTTCGGGAAATACTGTACAACTAACAGAATTCAAATCAGTTGTACCAGATATCGATTTATTAGACGATTGCTGTAAAGATAAAACAAAATCAAAGAATACCTCAGACTCAAATTTAAACTTAATTCCTTTTAGACCTATCAATTTAGATACCGAGTCATTAAAAATAGCTAACCGTAAGTTAGAAATGCTGGAAGTTATGGCAAACGACATAAACATTTCTTTATTCTCGAAAATAACAAATAATTCTTATTTTATTTATATTATATGTACAATTTTAAAATGTGTATTATTATATTTAGGTTATAAGTGATTTAAATACATATATTGGAAATGTATGCAAAAACAATGTTCAAATGAACGCAATCATAATAGATCCGCATGCCAACAAATAACAAATTGTTTGACATTAAAAATCTGGAAAAATTCAAAGTCAAAATATAAAGATACAGATATAGAGTGTGTAGATATTCCCCCTTGTGTCCAAATGGAAGAACCAACATCAGAAACAACAAACGTTCGAAGAAGTTTGCGACTTGCTAAATTAAAGGACAAGCTTTAATTTCTTTAAGAAGGGAAGTGTAATAAACTCTAATAAATGAGTCAGAACAATAATCAATAACTTTGTGTATACTTATTCATAAATATAAATTGTATTCTTATATTTCTCTTTACAAATTTTTAGTGTATTATTATTTACGCACACATCGTACAGACGGCATCTACTAAATAGTTATCATAAATTAGAACACATAGAAAACATACATTTTCCATTTAACGTATTTGTTATTCTTTCCTTTCAATATTCAATATTCCCACAACTTTAAATTTATTGCGTAGAAATAACCTTGTCTGTAACGTTACCACTTAAAAACACATAAACATAGTGCATATGGCGTACCCTCTTATCTTTCGTTATGTTACACAGGCTTATTAGTCCAGGCTTATTTTCGAAGCGGTAATAAAATTGATGGTTAATGGGTTTATTCAGTTCAAGATTGCATGGTAGAATTTCAAGTTGAGTTTCTACATTTTGTAATAGATTATATACAATTTAAGAATACTTTGGAAAGAACTTTAAAACTTTTTTCTGAAACTGGTAGTCTCTTAAGAAAATCAGGCAGCGGAGCAGTTAAGAAACGTACACCTCAAGTTGTCAATCGTGTTGAGGAAATAATGGAAAATGAACCACAAACATCTGTTCGACATTTGAGTCAACAAATAAACCTTTCTGTTTGTACAACTCACAAGTTATTAAAAAAAGATATGCAACTTTATCCATACCGTGTCACAGCAATACAAGAACTGTTAGAAATTGATTACCCACGTAGACTACAGTTTTGTAATTGGTTTGTAAATATGAACAATAATGGAGAACTTTCACAAAGATTCATCTTTACTGATGGAGCATGGTTTTATAAAACGGGATACCTAAATTCACAAAATACAAGATTTTGGAGTAATGAAAATCCACATGTAATTAATGAAGAATCGCTACATCCAGAGAAAATAGGTGTTTGGGCAGCGATAAGCCAAAGGCGAATCATTGGACCAATATTTTTTCAGGGAACGTTAACTGCTCAAAGGTACCGTACGGAAATTTTACAACCATTTGTCAATCAGTTGCATGATGATGAACTTCAAAATGCATATTTCCAACAAGACGGAGCACCTTCTCACTGTACTGCAGAATCTTTGGATTATTTAAGGGAATTTTTTGATGAACGTATAATTAGTCGAAATACTGAAATTGCCTGGCCTGCACGTTCATGCGATTTAACACCTTGCGACTTGTGGCCTTATCTAAAAAATAACATATTTCGAACACCTATATTGATATGCTACAGAGAATCGAACAGAAATGCATGGAAATTAATAAAAATCCAGTAATGTTGCAGAATATTATCAGAAATTTTAAACGGAGGATTTTAAAGTGCATTGATCTTGAAGGACAACATTTTCAAGATTTGTTATAGTTTTCAATAAATACCTATTATTTGTTATTTATTTGGCTCATACTTGAGTGGGTAAAACCTCACCAATTTTGTATAATACAAAAGTATTTTTAATAATATAAAATATTATTAAAAATTAGGTGTGAAGAACACAATACAAGTTCATATATGTATTTGTGAATGTATCTTCTCCAAAGACGTAGATACGTATTTCACATTTCTACATGATCGTCGGTACGCCCCTGTTGGAGAAGAGACACATTCAAAAAAACATAACTACCTTGCTATCTCACAGCAGTTATTAAGACAGAGCGTGAAGGAATATTCAGCGCTGTCTATATAATAACCGCAGAACTAGCAACGTGTTTTTATAGTCGGTAATAACCGTATCTATAAAAACTGTATTATCGTGTCTCCACTACTTGTCGGCGTGAACCGAATGCGTATATAACAATATAATTTGAAACATACTTGAGTGGGTAAAACCTCACCAATTTTGTATAATACAAAAGTATTTTTAATAATATAAAATATTATTAAAAATGGGGTGTGAAGAACACAATACAAGTTCATATATGTATTTGTGAATGTATTTTCTCCAATGACGTAGATACGTATTTCACATTTCTACATGATCGTCGGTACGCCCCTGTTGGAGAAGAGACACATTCAACCTTGCTATCTCACAGCAATTATTAAGACAGAGCGTGAAGGAATATTCTTCACACCCCATTTTTAATAATATTTTATATTATTAAAAATACTATACAGGTATACAGGATGCTTAAAAAAAGGTCGGATATTCTACCCAGATATAGTGCCCATCTAAACAAACAAAAAAGGAAAAAGAAACATAAACAAGGTTGACGAACTAAGTGCTTCGAAGGTAGTTTTTATTCTCATAAGCAAATGTTATTTAGAAGTGTCAGCTGTTGTTTATTTGCAACAAATGTTAGTAATTTCGGTGGAGCGCTGTCAGTTTCTGACTATTCTTTCTTACATGAAGAAAATGCCTTTTTATACAAATTTAAAAATTACAGATATGCACATTATGTACGGTCATGCTAATGGCACTTGGAGACATTTCCTAATTGCGTAATTTCATCTGATAAATTGTTTTCGCATCAACGATTAAGTGAAAATGATTTATTTAACGTTAAAAAATATGTTGCCGGGCGACCAAGATCAGTGTCAACTCCACATACTGTAGAAAATGTCATAAGAAGAGTAGAAGAAAATCCTAATATTAGCACCAGAACAATAGCAGCGGAACTTAACATTAATGCTTCTTTAGTCTGGAGGATTTTACATATCTAACGGGTGCAAGCTCTTTTAGCTCCGGATATTGATTCCAGACTTGCTTTCTGTAGATTAATATTACGAAAAGTTATCGAAAATCAAAACTTTACTGCTAATATTTTATTTATTGACGAGGCTACTTCTACAAACAATGCAATAATCAATTTCCATAACAACCATATTAGGGCGGATGAAAACCCTCAAGCTGTTATGAAGACTAGACATCAACGCCGGTATTTTGGCTTTGGCTGGGTATTTTTGAAGATCGTTTGATTGGACCAGTGTTTCTATTAAATTGTTTGAATGGCGAAAGTTATCTACACTTTTTAATCAACATTTTACCCCCATTATTGGAAGATGTTCCCTTAATTGATAGAGTTAATCAATGGTTTCTACACGATGGGGCCCCACAGCACTTTGCTATTGTCGTAGAGCGCCTTTCAAATGAAACGTACCAACAAATGGATACGACGGTGAGGTCCTGTGGCATGGTCACCTAGATTCCTTGATCTAAACCCACTTGACTTTTGCATTTGGGGATATTTAAAGCAGCTGGCATGTTCACGGTCAATTAATAATGTGGATGAGTTAAAGCAGCGAATAGAAAATGAGTGTCAAACAATTACACAAAATCCAGGGTCGTTCGAGAGAATAAGAACTTCTTTTTGATGAAGATTTGAAGTTTGTGTACAAATGGCAGGTGAACACGTAAACATCTTCTTTACGTTCTTTTCTTTAAATATAATTTAATAAAATAACATGTTCGTTTGTTTATGGAAATGTAACTTGCTGATAAAAATAAATAATCAACTCTACCTTTGAAATACTTGGCGGATCTATGTTTATTAAGAATTTGTTTAGATGAGTACTATATGTGCGTAAAATACACGGTCGTGTATTTTATTGTCTGTCTATCAATATAACGATCTGACCTTTTAGGATTTAAATGGATTATGGGGGACTATCAATATAACGATTCGACCTTCTAGGATTCAAAAGTATTATCGGGGACTATCCGCTATCTCGTGCCGCAGATACCAAGAAAACTTGCAAATGAGGCAAGGAGAAATTATATTTTCTTAAGTAGAGAAGTAATTATGTTTCGTTTAATATAATTCAGCATTTCTTTGCAGTTCGTACTGCTGAAAGTGCGAAGCGTAAATTGTACTTTATCTCTTTTTAATACACATAAATACGCGCTATAATACTACACACGTTAGTAATTTTAAGGTAATCTTATGCTTAAATTTGGCCTTGGACTCCAAAGAAATACTTTATGAACTATACATGTAACTGTATTACAGAATATTGTGTTGGTATTTTAAATATTAACATGCCTTTCTCTTAACTAACTAATTTCTACAAATCTGCATAAATAATATGTTGAAAGACGGTTGACGCAAAGTACAGACGTTTAAATTTGTGAAACAAAAACAGGAAAAAAACTGGAGATTGTGGAGTACTAATGAAGATTCAAGAAAATATGTATTTACGGGTAGCAATATTTCGCTAAGTGAAAGTAGTGATGCAATAGAAGACGATATTGATAATGCAAGAAATCATTGGAACACTGAAACACAGCAGAAAATAGAGATAAAAAATAGAGATAATTGTTAGAATATCGAAATTAACAGGAGTGTCTTACAGAACGTCCAAAAATCGTTCAGAATGGTTTATTTAAAATAAAAACCAGGAAGGACAAAGAACAATCGAAGAAAATTAGTATGTGCGACTTTGATATTGTGCGAAGAGAAATGGACCGGTTATATAAAAGAAATGAAGTTCCTACACTGCGAAGTTTGTGCAACTCCTTGAAAGAAAACAATAGATTATAGTGTTGTATTACTACGTCGTCGCGCGTTATGAAGGAAAACGGCTTTAAATTTCGTATAGTTAATAAGCGGCGAACAATTATGGAATCACAAAGACTGTAGCTACTGCGGAATGAATACCTGACGAAAGAGAAGGCATTTAGAGAAAATAAACATTTTATTTGCCACGTGAACGAAACATGGTATGACATCCATGATACTATAAAGAAAGGTTGGGATATATTATTAACACCAGATATTTGGGAAAATCGTGTGTAACATCTAATCGGTATAAAAGACGAGTATTTACAGTAGGCAAACTCCGTACCAACATTTATATAGTATTATATTATGCCAATGCTCCCTCTAATTGGCATTGGGCTGTTGGGGAATGCTAAGACATGAATTATTATTATTCAATTTGAATGTATTTATTGATTAATGTAATTTTATCGATGGCAACTTAACATATATAAATATGACATTTACTGTCATTTATAATTTAAAATTCTTTGAAAAAGGCAGTAATTTACGAAACATGTGAGATTTGAATTATTTTAAATATATACATATTAAAGTAAAACAGACCTTAAATTGCCGAATAACTAAATTTGCTATATACCGGGTGCGGCAATAGTGTGTCGGCGGAGCTTAGCATGAAAACTAATAAAGTTGTAGCAATGAAATTTTACGTACACATGTAGTATGCTACAGTGCATTTTCTATTTATATTTATATATTTACAGGATGTTCCAAATTTCCGCAACCACTTCCAATTTTTTTTTTTAAATAGATTGCTATACTTTCTTGTTATTATGATGATAGCCACCCAAATTATCTTTGCCATTAATATATGACAATATGCACTTACAACTGTTAGTTTTGATTACAAATTTTGTTAAAATCTTGACAGTTGCAGCGTCTAACATTTTAAGTTTTAGCCTGAAAATGGGTGCATTGTATCACGTAACTCTTTTGTTATCAATTTATGGACTAACACGTTATATGTTGAGGGTGAACAACGTAACAACATATACAGTGTGTTAAACATGTCGTGCCTCGAAGTTTAAAGGCTATTTTCTCTTTTTTTTAATTGAACAAATAATCTTTTTATTAGTCAGCAAATTCCTTGTAAAATTGCCGTTAAAATGGTACCAATAATATAGTACTTATTTCTAGTATTTTCAAAGTGTATAACCCTTTAATGTGATATACCTATGTTTATAATATTCAATATGCGGTGCTGTATCTAATAGTTGGTTGGTTGGCCATGAAATGATATTAAGCAAAAATTGCTGTGTAACCAAACGTCAAATATCTACTTAAAATTTCCGTATAAAGTGTTTTTCTGTAGTTCCTCTTTGCTGTAATCGCGTTTAATTTTTATAATTTAAGTTCGGCTAGTTAATTATCAATTTCGGTTTGTTCGTTATTAGTTGTTATCTTGTTGTCAGTTGTATCGTTTTCTTGTCATTATTTTTTATTTACATGCCGTAATAGTTTATAGTTGTGTTTCTTTACAATGAATTTTTCGAAAGAGGAGCTAGTAGACATGGTATTTGTTCTTGGCGCTAGCAATAGAAATCCACTTTTAGCATCAAGAACATATGCTATGGAGTATTCTCACCGAAGAGCACCAGATATTAAGACGTTTGAAAATTTGTTGACAACGTTTTTTCGGACGGGTTCAGTGATTTACGTCACACATGAAAGAACTAAGACTATGGCTACAGAAGATAATGAAGTGACAGTCGTCCAGTCCGTTGTGCAAAATCCGCGCGTATCTACAAGGATAATTTCGAAAGAACACGGGATAGAAGTCACTGCTGTAAGAAGGATTTTAAACAAACATAAATTTCACCCTTACAAAATTCAAAATCATCAAGGCTTATTACAAACGGATTTTGAAAGGAGACTTGTTTACAGTGAATGGCTACTTTTCCAATTACGACAAGATCTAACTTTTCTAGATCATGTGCTTTTCACAGATGAAGCAACAAACAAACAGAAAAAAATCTCATTATTATGACTCTAGAAACCCTCATTTTGTGCAACCCATTTTATACCAACAAAAATGGAGTGTTAACACCTGGGGAGGCATCATAAGAAACACTATTATAGGTCCATCCTTTTTTAATACTTCTTTAAATTGTGAAATGTACACAAATTTACAAAATAATTTACCATTGCTGTTAGAAGGCCTACCAGATAACGTCATAAGGAGATTGTGGTACCAACATGATGGTGCACCTGCGCATTACGGTGCTGCTGCAAGAGTACATTTAGATAGGGTATTCACCAATAGGTGGATTGGGAGAGGAAGCTTTATAAGCTGGCCACCGCGATCACCAGATCTAACCCCTTGTGATTTCTTTCTGTGGCCTACTGTAAAAAATATAGTTTACGAAACACCTCCTACTATGGCAGAGAACATGCAGCAACAAATCAGAAACACTTTTCTTCAATTAAGTGAAAACAACATGGCTCAAAATGTAAGTCTGTCGATGCAGAGGCGATTAAGAGCATGTGTAAGGCAGAATGGACATATATTTGAACACATTTTAAATTAATTTTGTTTTATTATGGAAAAATTACAAAATGTAATTCTAAAACTAATAATAAAGAATTAAAAAACAGGTGTTTGAAGTTACTTTGTTTGATATCATTTCATGGCCAACCAACTATTAGATGCACCGCATATTGAATATTATAAACATAGGTATATCCCATTACAGGGTTGAAGAATATGGTACATAATTCATATGTGAATATCACACATACAGCGACACACACACACACACACACACACATACACCGACACCCACACAGTTACAATAAGGGACGCTAACATAGAACACACATGATTTGTACTTACTTCATATTCATTAAAGATTACTGTGTTAATTATTAATTGTGTTTAGTTATGACTAAGTAGTAAATAGCCATTCATCTCGTAAACATAACATACTGGCGACGAGGATAAACAGGTAATAAACAGTGAATACAGTGAAATAACAAAAAACATAACCTCAAGAAAATGGATAAGAATCAATTTGCTAAATTTTTAGAAATACAAGTCCAACAACAGCAACAAATTTCACAATTATTACAAGCTCTGACATTAGCGCATAGTTCAAATGTAACACAAAGTGATAACAGTGAGTGTGAAGTAAGAAACATTTTAAAAAACTTTAAATGTGAGAAATACGATACAAACACAGCTGCAGAAACATTTGTAGATTTTTTCGAAGCACAATGTAGAATGTGGGGCCTAGAAAACAAAACAGGTAATATAAATTACTTAAACGCTAAACGTGAATTATTTTTATCGTGCTTGAAACCGGATACGTACAAAGAATTAAAAATTGCTTTTGCTAACAGTGAAATCAGTTTTGAACAACAAACGTATAAAGACATCTCTAAGAAATTTCTAAATTTATTTCAAATAAAAACAACAAGATTTAAAGCTTTAACGAACTTTTGGAACAGTACGCGATTAAAAAACCAAACATTCGAAAATTATGCAAATAAATTAAAAGAAATAGCTCAATATTGTGGGTATGAAGGTGAAATAATGGACAGACTGTTAAATATTAGTTACTTTTGTTTACTTTTAGTTATGTATTATTAAGTAGGTATTATTAAGAATACAAAGTTGGTAGTACTGAACCAACAAGAATAAAAATGATGATAAGACGAAAAGAGAGTTGTTGTTAAGTTGTGTTTGTGTGTAGTTTATAAATATTAAAATGTAAAATAGTTTATATAATAAACAATAAATAAATATATATAAAATAAAAGTGTATTATTTAAAGTTACAAACATTAACATGGTAGCAGAGCGTAGTTATTAAAAATATATAAAAGTGTTAAAAGTTAAAACAAAAAATTTAATATAAAAAAAATGGCGACGTATATAAAAATAGATGATGTAACAGTACCGATCTTTGATGGTTCCGATTATACAAAATGGAAGCTACGAATATTAAAATTTTTGCAATTTAAAAAATGTAAAATAGTAACTGAAAGAGAAAGGACTGCAACTGAGAATGCAAATGAATGGGAACAAATGGACATCAAAGCAACGAACTACATATATAGCGCTATCTCAAATAAACAATTAGAATTAATTAGTGAACAGGAAACCGCCTTTGAAATTATTAAAAAATTGGATGAAATTTACAACAAAGAATCGACAGCATTACAAATGATCTGTAGAAGCAATTTAGAAAATATCAAATTAAAGGAAGAAGATGACCCCGAAAATTTTTTTAACAAATTTGAAAAAGCAACAAATGAATTGAAAGCGGCTGGATCAAAAATCAACGAGGATGAAAAGTTAAATTATATGTTAAGAGCACTCCCAAAATCATTTAGCCACCTGGGTGATTTAATTGATGTTTTACCCAAAGAAGAAAGAAATGTAGAATATTTAAAAACGAAAATCAAGTTAAAATTTATGAATGACAAAAGTGACAATGGTGAAGATAAAGAAAAAAATACAAAATCAAATGCATTTGCAGCGGGTTCGACATCACAACGGAATCAAGGTTGTTATGGATGTGGTAAAGTAGGTCACATTCAAAGGAACTGTCAACAAAAATATCAAACAAGTTTTCAAGGGCAACATAATAATTTCAATCGTGGTGGCCGTGGTCATTATCAAAATTTAGGACGTGGAAATTATGGAAACTATCGTGGATATCAAAATGTACGTGGAAATTTTAGTGGTTATCAAAATGCAGGACGTGGAAATTTTAGTGGTTATCAAAATGTACGTGGAAATTTTAGTGGTTATCAAAATGCAGGACGTGGAAATTATCGTGGTTATCAAAATAGGGGACATGGAAATTACAGTGGGCATCAAAATTCAGAAAGTAGAAATAATAGTGAATGTAATAACTTTTATGTGACAGCAAATACTTCAACAATAAGTGAAACTTGCATCGTCAATCCAAATGAAATAAACTGGTTATTAGACAGTGGTTGTACCGATCATATTATAAACAATGACATTTATTTTGAAAGTTTTGTGACATTAAAAACACCAGTGAATGTAAAAGTGGGAGACGGTCGCATATTGCTAGCGACAAAAATTGGTCAAATAAAAGCTTCATTTCCTGTGTACAATAAACAAGTGGTCATAAATTTGAATAATGTATTTTATGTAAAAGATATGAAAACAAATTTATTAAGTTATTCAAAAATTACAAACAATAATAAAATTATTTCTTATGGAAATATTTCAAAAATTTATAATATGAACAGTGAATTAATAGCCATAGCAATCAAAAAGGAAAATCTGTATGAAATGAAAAGTTTTATTGACAATAATAACAGATCAGCATTTGCAAATACAACATGTAGTGAAAATAAATTAACATTAAAAGAAAAATGGCATCGAATGTTAGGACATGTAAATTTTAATTACTTAAATGTTCTATGTACAAAACAACTAATAGAAGGAATTCCGGAAAAGTTAGAGGGTGATTATTTAAAATGTGCGGTGTGTATTGAAAATAAAATGAAAAATTTACCTTTTGGAAATAACCGTAAGAGAGCAGAGGACATTTTACAAATAATTCACACAGATGTGAATGGCCCACACACAACAAAAGGAAATCAGGGAGAAATGTACTTTCTATCATTTATAGATGATTATAGCAAACTAGCAAAAGTGTACACCATGAAATCAAAAACACAAGTTTACGATTGTCTGGTAGAATACGTAAATCTTGTTCAAAATTTAACTGGTAAAAATATACAAGAATTAAGATGTGATAATGGAACAGAATATATGAACTCAAAAATTTATAACTTTATCCGTGAAAAAGGAATATATCTAAACCCGTGCCCACCATACGTGCATCAGCTAAATGGAACAGCTGAACGTTTTAATCAAACAATTATGAATATAGCTCGGTGCTTACGAGCTGAGGCAAAGGTGGATATTAAATATTGGCCGGAATGTGTTAGAACGGCTGCATATTTACATAACAGAACATTAGCAAACACTACTGAACAGAAAACTCCTTATGAGATATTTTTTAATGAAAAACCTAGTGTAAAAAATTTACGACTGTACGGGAGCAAAGTTTTCGTTCGTATACCTGAGGAGAAACGAGCATCAAAATGGGATAAAAAAGCTGAAGCAGGCATATTATTAGGGTATACAGATGTGGGATATCGTATACTTGTAAATGACAAAATAAAGATTGCACGACATGTAGAAATTATTGAAGAAGAAGTTAAATGCATTGAGTTGGTTAACAATGAGCAAAATGAAAAGGGTCCAGATGAAGATGATGAAAGTTTAGATGATACTAACGAGGAAGTGGATTTAAAAAGGCCTCAACGACAAAGAAAACTTCCTTCAAAACTTGATGATTATATTATATATGTAAATTATTGCAATGCGACAGTACCGCAAACATTTAAGGAGGCGATGAGAAGTATAGATTCCATAAATTGGAAAAATGCAATGGATAACGAAATAAGAAGTATTCAACAAAATTACACATGGGATTTGGTACAACAACCAGAAGATAAAAATATATTAGATGTGAAATGGTTATACAAACGGAAAAGCAATGACAGTTACAAGGCTCGATTAGTTGTAAGAGGTTTTCAACAGCAAGAATTAATTGAACATACATATTCACCAGTGGCAAAAATGCAAACGTTAAAACTATTATTAGCATATTGTTGTAGGTACAATTTAAACATTGATCAAATGGACGTAGAAACAGCGTTTTTGAACAGCAAGATAGAATCCGAAGTATACGTTAAACAACCTGAAGGATACGAAAAGGGAATTAACCAAGTGTATAAATTAAAAAAAGCTTTGTATGGTCTAAAAGAAAGCCCACGTGCATGGTATGAACATTTTAATAATTATATTACTCAATTAGGATTTAAAAGAAATAATTACGACTACTGTTTATATGTTAAAAATTCAGGTAATGATTCAATATATATTTTATTATTTGTTGATGATTTATTAATATGTAGTAAAAATAAAAGACAAATAGATCAAGTTAAAATTAAGTTAGCGAGTAAATTTAACATTAAAGATTTGGGCAAAGTAAAAAGTTATATAGGAATTAACATTGAATATAATGATGTAGAAATGACTTTAGATCAGAAAAGTTACATTGAATCTTTAGCACAAAAATATCAAATAAAAAATTCAAAACTATATGATACGCCTATGGAAATAAATTTAAATTTAATGACAAGTAAAATAGTAGAAGATAATATTAAATTTAGAAATTTAATAGGAGAATTGTTATATATTGCAACAGGCACCAGACCTGATATATCATTTTGTGTAAATTATTTAAGTAGATTCCAATCAAGTTATAATCAGGAGCATTTCAAATATGCATTGAGAATTTTAAAATATTTATATAAAACAAAAGATTATAAATTAACTTATTTGAAAAATGAAAATATTAATATAATGGATTGTTACGTTGATGCTGATTGGGCAGGCGACATAAATGATAGAAGATCAACATCAGGATTTGTAATTAGATTATTTGGGAACTCAGTTTATTGGAGATCACGCAAACAGAACTCTGTAACAAAGTCAAGTACACATGCGGAATATGTAGCATTATCAGAAGCTGTTACAGAAGTAATTTTTATGAAGGGTATCTTAGAATCATTTAATATTAAATTCAACAAGCCTATAAATTTGTATGAAGACAATTCTGGTGCAGTAGTTATATCTAAATATGGAAATTTATCAAAGAATTCAAAACATATAGAAACTCATTACCATTATGTAAATGAAAATTACTTAAATAAGACTATTGATATTGTTAAAATTGACAGTCAGGATAACATTGCTGACATATTTACAAAGTCTTTGAGTAAGCAAAAACATTATAAATTTAGATTTTTATTAAAAGTCACCCAAAAGTAAGGAGGCGTGTTAAATATTAGTTACTTTTGTTTACTTTTAGTTATGTATTATTAAGTAGGTATTATTAAGAATACAAAGTTGGTAGTACTGAACCAACAAGAATAAAAATGATGATAAGACGAAAAGAGAGTTGTTGTTAAGTTGTGTTTGTGTGTAGTTTATAAATATTAAAATGTAAAATAGTTTATATAATAAACAATAAATAAATATATATAAAATAAAAGTGTATTATTTAAAGTTACAAACATTAACACAGACAATTACGCGATCGATTTGCAACGGGATTAAATCATAAACGACTCGAAATAGAACTTAAACAAAAGTGGCCCGATTTAAAAACAATAATAGACAATAAAGATTGTGAAGTAACATTCACACAAGTGTTTGAACTAGCTCAGGCACGCGACGCCGCGGAAAAAGACTACAACGATGAAAACAATGATGGTGTTAACAAAATTAAAACAAAAAACGTTTACGGAAATAATAAAAAACCAAAATTTGCAAATAACAATAAATTTATTATAAGTAGTAAACAATGCATGCGATGCGGAAAATTTGAACATTTAAATAACAAGTGTACAGCATACAATCACATTTGCAAAGAATGCAATTTAAAAGGACATTTTGAAAAATTGTGTATAAAAACAGGTAAAGCTCAAATAAAACAATTAAACAAAGGTAATCGATTTCAATCAAAAAACAAAACAACAAATCGTAAAATTCATAAAATGAAGAGCGATGATTCAGATATTGATAGTGAATACGAAGATATATTCAAAACATCCGCGACGTCACGAAGTAAGAAAATTAATGTAATAATTAATAACATTAAATGCACAATGGATTGGGATTCAGGAGCATCTCATTCTATAATTAACAACGAAATGTGGGAAAAGATAGGTAAACCAAAACTAACAAAACCTCTAAAACTAAAAGCATATGGTGATTTTAAACTTAACCCAAGGGGGAAGACAGAAGTCAACGTCACGATAGGAAAAGTTACCAAACGGCTTTCTGTAGTTATCATAGAGGAAGCAGATCCAATGTTATTCGGATTAAGTTGGAGCGAGGCTTTTAACATGCCTTTTCCAGAACACGTATATTCAGTACAGTCAACAGCTCAAGTACATAATAAACCACAGACGTCAAATAAAAACCAACTGGAACAAATCATTAAGGATAATGCGGAATTATTTGACAAGTCGCTGGGAAAAGTCAAGAATTACAAAGTAAAGATACATATTAAAGAAAATTCAAAACCAGTTCACATCTCAGCAAGACCTATCAAGTTTGGAATTCAAAAGAACGCCGAAGCAGAACTAGATCGTTTAGTTAAAGAAGAAATTCTATCTACAGTCGATCCTAATGAAACACCAATAGAATGGGCAACGCCTACAGTTAATGTACCGAAGAAAAACGGAGGCATACGAATTTGTGGTGATTTTCGTACAACATTAAACCCTGCTTTAATTACTGAGAAACATCCAGTACCTCTTTTTGATCAGTTAAGAAGATAACTGGCCAATGGATTAAGTTACTCGAAAATTGATCTGAAGGACGCATATCTACAGTTTGAAATAGATGAATCATCACGCAAGTATCTAGTAATTTTAACGCACAAAGGTTACTTTAGATATAATCGCCTACCTTTTGGTATCGCGACATCGCCATCGATTTTCTGTCGATACATAGAAAAGCTTTTAAACGGAATCGACAACGTCGCAGTGTATTTCGATGACATTGCTATAACAGGCACAACAGATGAAAAACATTTAGAAAGTCTTAAGGAAGTATTTAGAAGGTTACGCGAAGCTGGAATGCGCATACAATTAGACAAATGCACATTTATGAAGCCTACGATTGAATACTTAGGACATGAGATTAGTAAAGATTAATATAAAGCTAATATATTAGAGATTTTTGAAATTAAAAAAGCCCAAAAACAAAATCGAGTTATCACAAACACACAATTAGAATTCATAAATACCCCCTATATCGATGCAATTTTAAATATCAATTACCCTCATTCTCCCACCCATAATGAACACAGGTATATAAATTAACCTTAAGTAGAGTAAGTTTAGTTTTAGATAGCTCTTTGATAATGGCCTAATAGCCGAAACAATTGTTAGTATATCTAATTAAAGAAGTCGTGAAACTAAGCCAAGTGTTTTATTTTCTAATAATTAATCAAGTTATTACAAGAATGTTTCACCAAGAAATATCTGCCAAATCAACCAATGAAATTATTAATTGTGTTTAGTTATGACTAAGTAGTAAATAGCCATCCATCTCGTAAACATAACAAGGGCCATAACGTCGAAAATACTAGAAATAAGTACTATGTTATTGTTACCATTTTAACGGCAATTTTACAAGGAATTTACTGACTAATAAAAATATTATAGATTCATTTAAAAAAAAAGAGAAAATAGTTTTTAAACTTCGATAACTTTGGCACGACATATTTAACACTCTGTATATGTTGTCACGTTGTTCACCCTCAAAACTTATAACGTGTTAGTCCATAAATTGGTAACAAAAGAGTTACGTCAGGCACTGCACCCATTTTCAGGCTAAAACTTAAAATATTAGACGCTGCAACTGTCAAGAAAACAAAATTTGCAATAAAATAGTGCACATTGTCATATATCATTGCAAAGATAATTTGGGTGGCTATGATCATAATAACAAGAAAGTATAGCAATCTATTAAAAAAAAAATTGAAAGTGGTTGCGGAAATTTGGAACAACCTGTAAATATATAAATAAAAATAGAAAATGCACTGTAGCATACTACATGTGTACGTAAAATTTCATTGCTCCACCTTTACTTATTAGTTTCATGCTAAGCTCCGCCGACACACTATTGTCGCACCCGGTATATATATAAATATATTATACAATGGAACATCAATGTTCTCATAAAAGACATTTAATATAATAATCTTTATGAATACGTCACTGTCAACCACCCGTGCTTGAAAGGGATTATAAGGGTTGGGTTACATTTCTTTTCTGAAGATCAATGCTATTTAATAAGTCAAATCGGTATATCTATGGACAGATTATTCGTACGTTTTCATATGATCAATTTCTGTTTTAATTTAATCTATTCTGAACGTACGTTAGTCCTGGATTTTTAACAAAAATTAGTAAAACTTATTTGTTCTCCGTTGGTGTAGCTTCCCTTCCTGTGCTACGTTCTAGTAGGCCATTGACTGTCTTTGTTTCCAAATAACGTTGCATCTATTTATTAACAGATTTTTGGTCCTTTCGAGTGATTTCAAATAAAAGCAGCTCTTAATCGTTTTAGAACTCCTGTACTCATTAAGAAGTATATAATTTCTCAAGAACTTGTCAACCACAACTGAGGAAGGGTGTTTTAGTGTCCTTAGTTAAATATTTTTGGTACTTGCTTTTCTAAGAATTTTACTTGTAATTTCATCCACACTTCATTTATACAATTTTACATTATTAATTAAGTGCGTATAGACCCGGTACGTAATCAGTGGTGTGTAGTTCACAAGAAACCTATAAAAAGAACGATTCTCAAGTACAAGCTAGTTAAACTTGTTCGGATATGAAATGTACTAGGTCGCGAAGAACTACAACTATCACTGCTATAAGTATGACTATAGGTATAAAGAAAGACCTCGCCAATTGATTATTCACCGGTAATAATAGAAATACTACGTTATTCTGCGTTTTATTTTCCTTTAAACAATATATAAATTTGTTCAAACTTCATGTGCATATTCAGTATTATTCTCTCGCAAATTATACATGTTGTTCTTACGAGCATAAGTAATCTTATTAACAATTCGATATAAGGTTGTAGGTAAGCAGTTTAAGTTAATAATTCGTCGAGAACTAGTTTTGCAATTGTAAAGTAGTTTTCGCCGGCAAATTCACTACATAGAACTATTAAGGTATCTTTAGGTATGCTTAGTGTATGCTTACATCTAACAGCTTAGGTATGCTTCAATCTTTAGGTATGCTTACTGCAAGCGGTAAATATGATGTTTGCCGTATGCACAGAAATAGCAATCATCTATAAATTCTAAGCAGGCATATAAATATAGCGAACTGTATGTCGCGTTCGAATATGCAAAGAAAAATCATCTGGTTAGTAGTTTAATTGTAGGTTTCAACTATTATAATTTAAGTTTTTGTCAAACTATAATAAAAAGACTGACGATCTATTAAAACTATGGAATTTTCTAGAATCAAACATTCAAATTTGAAATTAATTAATTACAGAAAAATATACAAATAAAATCCAAAGTAAATCAACTAAGTATATATTTCCTATAAATGTTTATGTTTTGATATCGAAAATATATATTTTCATGATAATATTCTTTAATCAGTTCATTGTAAAATACTACTATCAATCTTCGTAAGTATGTAGACCTAATTTTGTAACTTGAACAAAATGTATCTTCAACGTAACGTTTTATATTCGTATGTAAGCGCATACTAAAATAATAAAATGATTCCGACGGAATTAAAAGAGTAATACATACAAATTTTTAATTCTTAATACGACATACCTACACGTACTTTTAAATACATAATTCAAAGAATTTTTATTTGAAAACTTTCTTTAAAGTACTGGTATTCCCATCTTAATACGTGTGTAATATATTTCACGACGCAATGACGCAATGCGCTAGCCCTCACCAGTACTGGTCAGTCCGGTTTTTCTGGATATATACATTGCGACCGATATTATATTTTCGTTAAAATTTAAAATAATTTAGTTTTTATAGGCAGGAGTAACCTATAGTTATTTATAGGTATTAACCTATTGTATGTGGTCAAAAACCTTTAATTCCGATTACGAACCTATTAGTTAATAGTGGCAGAGAGAATCAGAGACTGAAAATGGTTCTTAGCACAATATAAACCTAAATAAGCTTTATTATGTGATTCTTAGCACCATGGCGAAATCTTATGAGTAGGGATGGTTCGTTTTGTCGGCGTACAGTACAAGTTCGGTAGGTGGTGTCAAGCGCCCGTTTTCTTCACCTTTAGATATTTCTCTGATAAAGTTATCTTCTGGATAACTATAAGGGATTTACATAAATGGGTTTCCTCACTTCTAGATAGACTTTATTTACAAGATAAATTTGTCTAGAGGTTAAAGTTCTTGATAAATATAATCCCTTAGATATCAATTATTGGCCGCGTTATATAAGGGAATTAGACAATGTAGATTTTCATTCACATACTAATCCTATGGTCTATGCCACATGGATTTCATTGAGAATTCTAAACGCACAAACTATAACTTATGTAAAGGTGCTATTTCAAAATTATTTATACTTATTGTCAAAGTCGTCGATGATTTTAGGATTATTCTTGAAAGGCCTTTATTATTTCACTTTCTAATCAATTAGAGACCACTTTGCTTCAGTTTTAAGTGCATTGGCTATATAATATTCTATTATTTTAGTAAATGCTTTAAGTTTTATGATAAATCTAATTTCTAGCAGTAATTCATGAAAACTGCTAAATAAAATATTTCAATCATATGCCTCTTCACTAGTTAAGTTAATCAGCAGAGAGCGGACTCGAGCGATTGATGATTCATAGCCCATAGGCGTCTGCTTTGTATTCGCAATACGTTTGTTTCTGTAAGCGATCCGTGACAATCGAACAATTTGATACGTATGGCGACCTGCATAAGTGGTACATACTTACATATGCAGTTAATACGTATCTGTCAATTCACAACAGAGCGCATGTAATAAACGGTTTGGTAACTGGCAGCATCTAGTGCTGAAGCAAAAGTAATGCTGACAAGCGAATTGCGTATCGAATTTTGAATAAAAATAATTTACAAAGAACAAAACTCAAAACTATGTATTTTCTGTGAAACATTGAAAGTGTAAAATATTACTATGAACAACTAAAACTTGTTCAAGGTGCTCCTGTGTTAAATTAGTTCGTTTAGATGATAAAACTTCTTTAAAAATAAAAAATGTTCATTCCACATCACAACTGGCGATGAGTGCGTGATTAAAATGTTGCAAAAGTGCACCATACTTTGAATGTATAGATTTTTCAATCGGCTCTGTACAGAATTGATATAATATATTAAAATCTGGATTTCTGCTAAATATGGCATCAACTTTTTGTCTCAGATTGTTTCGGAACTCAGAAGGCATACTTTTCATTCGATCGATAACGGTTTCTAAGTTAATTATTGCCTCTTTTAAGTTAATCTCTTGAATTTGGATGTAAGTAATCGTATCTGTAAGACACTCGAAATTAGCTTTAATAAAATTTAGCTGGTTTTGTAAATTTTCTATTTGTATCAGGTATTTAGAAATAGACATGCTTTGCGTATCATCATCTTAAAGATGAAAAACAAAGTTTTTTAATTCATCCAAGCTTGTGCATAGAAAAATACTGCTTCTAGCCATATTCCCCACCTAGTTAATACAGGAAGTGGGGGTAAAGGCAAATTTGGAAGTATTTCTCTATATAATGTTACTCGTGAAGGTGCTTTGAGAAATATATTTTTAAATGATGAAGCTAACTTCTTAATATTTGGAAAATGACTCCTGATGTATTCACATGTATGCACAGGTAACGTGTAGCATATTGGGATAAGATTGCTTTAAGAACTTCGCTGTTTTTAACATATAAGCTGCCGCATCAGTCAAAAATAATAGCATCTTGTTTTTATAGCTGTTATCCGATGACAGAATATTATGAATATATTGATCAATTACTTCGGCAACTGTTTCACCATTTACGACTGGCAATATTTTAGTTGCAATAAAGTATGGTTGGTATGAAGTTGTCGGATGAAGAATACCAACAACTACATTTAACACATATCGTCCCATTACATCCGTTGTTTCGTCTGCACTTACGTAAAGATAATGACCAGATAGGTTGGTTCGTATTTTTTCAATGGTTCTCAAATAACATTTTGGTAAGTGGTATTTACGTAAATTAGATTCATCTGGTATATAACTATCAGTATATTTTGTAAGAAACTTCTTGAGGACTGGATTGTTAAGCTTTTCGAATAAGATATTGGCCGCCATGAAAGTTTCACACAGTTCTTCGTTTAAAGTGTCAGGTGCAGATGGAAATATGTTATCTAGATGAGTTTTCGAAGAAACATGTCCCTGCACATTACTTACGCACTTTTGTAGACGCCTTAAACTTAATGAACAGGCACTGCAATATATCCCGGTATCATTACGAATATGCAACCAATCTATATGGCCTCTAATCCATCCTACCATGGTTATCCTACGAGAATTCTCCATAGTTAATGAAAATAAAGAGAAATACTAAGAACAGAAGGAAAAGGACTAAAAAGAAGAAACTAAAACTACTCCAAAAATAAGGTAGTAAATTAAACTTGATATTTATAAAAAAATTATAGGATAAATATACAATACCTATAACAATATAAAATGTATTTTTTTTATACTAAAATTTGTAACCAAATAAAACTGAAAAAAAAACGAAACCAGAAACAATAGTAGAGGATAGAAAATATAATATCTCAAGAACAATAAATACATATATGTATATGCATGTATAAGCATGTGAACATGAGAATACACTTTGGAAATTAGTGGATATAATTTTTTAAGCGATTACTTGAACGAAGTCTAACGAAATAATATATACATTTATATTCCGTCTTACACGCCACTGTAGAATAGAATATATGAAAGAATAGATACAATGTACTATTCATAACGATGGAAATAACAGCACCTGCTCGAGGAATGCAATCGAGCAAGCAAATAGTGGGCCTGTTATAACATGCATACTATACCTGAGACCGCTCGGGCAATTGGTCATTCAATCGCTTCAGACCGCTCTCTGCTAATCAGCACAAATTCAAATACTATATTGCCTTTTTGATTTTTGTTATAAAAAAAGTAAATAGAGGGAAGTTAAGTACATCATTATTAAACAACGTTGCTACTTCTTACGATTACATTATCTATTAGCGGGTAAGGAACTTCAATTTTTGGTGAAGAAATTCAAATATATTTTATCTATCAGATATATACTTTGGGGATAGCTATCAGATACTTTATCTAGAGGGAAAGAAAACGGGCAACAATCACAGAACACATGTATAATAGAACGAAAACTAAATAAAAATAAATGAAATCAGTAGAGGGTCTCAGCCGATTCTGGAACCTCCTCGGAGTGACCTTGACCTTGGTGTATGTTAGGTCAAGGTCACACCGAGGAGGTTCCAGAATCGGCTGAGGCGGAGAAGGGTTGCAACAACAAGGCCACTGAGGAGGTTCTCGAATCAAGAGGTATGAGACGGAGGGAGGGAGGCTGAAACACCACGGTCACCGAGGAGGTTCTAGAATCAAGATGACCTTGACTTTGACCTTGAGACGACCTCGAGAAAACCTTGACCTCGACCTTGTGGCGACCTTGACCTTGAGGACAGGTGAGGTTAGAATAGATGGCCTTGACATTGACCTTGAGACGATCTCGAGCAAGCCTTGACCTCGACCTTGACCTTGAGATGACCTCGACCTTGGGATGACCTCGACCTTGGGTTGACCCCGACCTTGACCTTGAGCCGACCCAACATTGAAATTACCTGACATTGACCTTGAAGGAACCTTGACCTTGAGAAACTATGGAGGTAGGGATTCAACCGCTAATATATTAATAGCGAAGGGATCTGTATTTCTCATTCTAAGTATCAATAGTTGCACATATAAGAGAATATGTGTTATTTGATTTTTGAAATAGTAACAACAAATAGTGACATAAACACTATTTTTGATGAAGACGAAGATGAAGAAGATGAGTGTAGTGAGGAGGAGTGTAGTGAGGAGGAGTGTAATGAGGAGGAGTGTAGTGAGGAGGAGTGTAGTGATGAGGAGTGTAGTAATGAGGCAGATATCATTGACATACATATATTCAATGAAAATATAATAGATGAGGATAGTGAGGAGGAAAATATCGATATTGAAATAGATGTATTCGATCGAGACACAATGATTTTAGAGGGGGAAGAAATAAATATAATAACTTTAGAATGTAATATGTGTTAGATATAATTATTCTTTCGAAATGTTTTCTTTTCTAAATATAATTTTTAACCTTGATTGTATATAAGGCGATGGTTCTTCCATTCCAACATTAGTCGAGTAGGTGCACTCGAGGTGTTTAGTCGGTATAAATTTAGTGTGAAATAGTGTTAAAATGTTCGATTGTGAGTTTTGCGGGAAAACATTTACTCGAGCTGATAATAGAAATCGACACTTGTTAAGTTCTTGTAAGGGAAAGGGAAGTAAATTTGAGAATAATCCAGGTAACTTTATGCAATGTGAAACATGCGGCGTCGATGTGGAAAAAAATTGTTATACGGCACATATACGCAGTACCTTACATCGAAATAAAGCATTTGTTGTTGTTGATGATGGTGTTATGAAAAATGTTGGAGCATTTGGTGATAGAATAGTAAGCTACCAAATATGTGATCATTCATCTCGTGTATACATCGATGTGGATGAATTTTCAAATAACATTAGGGAGAAAGTGTTATCACTTGTGGATAGTACTTTAGCTGTACATACATAAATGAAGGTGAATTTTGAACTATATGGTTTATATTACTTATTAGCGAAAGAAAATGTAGAAATAAAATCCTTCAATTCCAAAAATAAAGTTATAACTCAAGGAAGTGATTTATATGGTATATATGCGGATTTTATGGATGAAATTAAGAATAAAATGAGTGAATTCCAAGAGCGTGATTCAGGTAAATTAAGATTTTCTTAAAGTACGATTAATTATTAATTATTTCAGGTTGGACATTGAGTAATGTATTATATTTGGAAGTGAATATAAACAAATATAATCCAATGAGAGGTTCCAGTTATGTAGACTTACCCCCAACAATAAAAAAAAGAAAGCCATAATAAATATACAAAATAACGACGATGAGTGTTTTGCTTGGGCCATCACTTCTCCTTTAAGGGAACCAACAGGGTTGCCGCAAAGAATTTCTTCATATCCACATCATAGCACTGTAGCTGATTTTAGCAGTTGTTCCTTTCCAACAAATTTAAAAGATATTGCTAATTTTGAACAGATTAATAATATATCTCTCAACGTATATGATTTAGAGCAAGTATTTGAAAATAAAATAAGATCACATGATGTGGTGGGCCCATTATATTTCACAAAGAGGAGGAAAACTATTCATTTAAATTTATTACTCCTTAGTGGTGAAAATGGAAATACACATTACTGCTGGATAAAGAATTTATGACGACTAGTTTCTTCACAGAAATCGTTATCAGGACACCAAAAATACATATGTGAAGGTTGTTTAACTTTCTTTACTTTCTCTTTCTGAAGAAAAATTACATAGACATGAAAATGAAGACTGTAAGCAGGTGAAGGCAGTGTTTCCCAACAAAGAACTGAAAATAAATAAGTATAGTGAAGAATTACCGGGAAATATACTACAATTTGAAAAATTTGAAAAGCAACTGAGGCTTCCTTTCGTAGTTTATGCAGATTTTGAGGCTATATTGAAGCCTATTGATACATCAGAACCGGATCCCTCGAAATCTTACAATGTGAAATGTTTCGAGCATGAGCCACATTCATTCGCTTATTATGTGAAATGTAGTTTCGACAAAAATCTTAGTAAATTGCGAGTATATCGAGGTCAACATGCAGCTTCAACCTTTGTGAAAGAGTTAGAAACTGACGTGAAATTTGTCTATAAACATTATTTAAGTAAAGAGGTAGAAATGAAACCTTTAACTAATGAGGAGTGTGATAACTATAAACAAGCGACAGTATGTCATATTTGCGATAAAACATTTGAAGTCCATGGAGAAAAAGTCCGTGACCATGATCACATGACTGGATTATATAGAGGTGCAGCGCATATGGTGTGTAATATAAATTATAAAGAACCCCGATATATACCTATTATTTTGCACAATTTATCTAATTATGATACACATTTATTCGTAAAAGCGTTAGCGCTAGAAAAAGAGGATGTTGATGTTGCACAAAAAAAAGAAAAGTACGCATCGTTTTCTAAGAAAGTGCACGTGGGAGATATAATAGAGTGTAATGGTAAGAAAAGACACTTATTTTATAAGTTAAGATTTATAGATTCCTTCCGATTTATGAATTATGCATTGGCAAAATTATCATCTTATTTAGAAGATGAGCAGTGTAAAGAAGTTAGTAAATATTACAGTGGTGAAAAATTCGAACTCATACGCAAAAAAGGCGTATTCCCATACAACTATGTTACTTCTCATGAAATTTTATTTTTGCTGGATTACCAAAGAAGGAGTGTTGTCATGATATATTATCAGATTGTGATATAAGCGATGAAGACTATTGTAGAGCTCAAAGAGTCTGGGATTTATTTGAGTGTGAAACATTAGGGGACTATAGCGATGTATATATACAATCAGATGTATTATTGCTAGCAGATGTTTTTGAAAATTTTCGGAATATCTGTCTGGAGAATTATAAATTAGACCCTGCACATTATTTCACATCCCCAGGATTGAGCTGGGATGCTATGTTGCGTATGACCGGTGTAAGTTTGGAATTATTATCAGATGCCGACATGTTTAATTTTTTTTAAAAAGGTATACCTGGAGGTGTGAGCATGTGTTGTAAAAGAATGGAAACAGCCAACAATAAATACGTATCAGATTTCGATTCATCAGAAGCTGTGAAATATATTTTATACATGGATGCTACGAATTTGTACGGTCATACCATGTCCTTTTCTTTACCATGTGGTGACTTTGAGTGGTTAACGAATGAAGATTTATATTGGAACAACATATTTCGAAGGAGTTGTTTTCGAACTAGAAATCCCCTTCATATGCATTTCAAATATTTTTTTGACTTTAGGGTGTTTGAGAATGTCTGAGATTACATCTTCTTCCATCATGTGCCTCTTGATGATATGTTTGTGGATATGTCTTCCAAATTTATCGATCGTCATCATTATCGAACGTCGGTGTCTTCACATAAAATGTAACACAACATAGACAACATTCACGGTAAATAAACTATTTTATAATTTTAGCCTCCTACAATTCCTCAATTATTGCTATTATCTCGTTTTCGTGTCCTGTATGACCGGCATTCTTCGAGGCTACTAGCAACTTCAATCTATCACACAATTCGTTCACATCGTCCCAATACTTATATTCAATTTCATTATTAGGTATAAGCGTCTTTTTTACTGGTAATATTTTTGATAAACCCAAACCAGTCTTCCAGGTTCGAGACCACCAAACTTCAGGTTTCTTTCCTTGTAAAATAGGTTTAATAATTGTTGTGTATTTATAAGCTTTACTGGCAGCATACTTCTTATCTGGATCATAATCAATTCGCGCAGAGTGAGTGTCGTTGAGTATGTACTTATAATTCTTCGCATCAGCATATAAAAATTTACCTGGTTTCTTTCTGAAAAGTAATTCTAATAAACCTTTAGTGGCTTTATATGTAAATCCACCGATTACAATGTTAGACCCATCAAATCTAACATCCGCCTGTCCCATTTTTAAATTATTATCTATTTCATGTACACAATACTTTTCATCAAATTCTTCATTTTCATCTGTTATTAAACCAATAAGATATGGGCGTATCGTGGGATTATAACCTTTCAATGATTCCCTCACTTCATCCGTTTCTAAGAGCGTTTTATTCATAGATTTATTAGCAATTATTGATCTTGATGGTTTTGTACCCAATAGCGATATGGCATGAGCCATTGATTTTTCTAAATTCACACTACCAGTTGTATTAGTTTCTTCTTCACTTGGATCTCCTCCCTCTTCTAGTGAAGATTGTGGTAGCAGTTCCCCTATGTATTCATCTTAAATAAATGTCGGTTGCATAAATGATGATGTTGATGTTGACATGTTGATGTTGACATCCTAGGTTTTGGTGCAGTTTTGACAGATGGTGCAAATGATACCGACAACCGAGGTTTTAAATCAGAAGAAATTGCTTTAGATTTGGTTGCTTGAGGCGTTGTGCTAAGTTTTTCATATGGCCGCTTCGTCGGAGAAGAGTGAGTACGTGGGCTAAACCAGGCCACACGCTTTCGTGAAGGTGTTCTCCCTTGTCGTATAACTGATATTCCAGCGATTGCGCCATGTGATATATCCGGATCAATGTCAGACCAAGCTTCAGATATATCCTCAGTAATACTTTCACGATGCATCCTATCTGTCTTTGTTTCAGCGGGATTTAATTTTATCGCAATTTCTTGTAGAGGTTTGGCTATAGGCGCGTATTGCATATCAATTTTTCTTTGAGATTCTGCAATGTCAGCTTTTAACGTTCTTAATTTTGCTTTTAAAGCTGTGTGAGCTTGCACTATATTATTTACTAATTAATCTTCCATTTTATGTTCACTCTTTAACAAATACTCACATACTGATGTAGATTTGTTGAAGTAGGACTCTTTTAATGACTAAATAGTGTTTATGTAAGAACTAGACACATCATAATGTGATATAGGAATCAAAACCTTGCCGGTATCTTCCTTCATTAAATTTACAATCAGTATCGATAAGAAATATATCGAAAGGTTTCTTCCAACACATTCTACATATACTTAAAAACTGTTCAAAGCTTAAATCATGTACATGATCATTAAATATATGTTTCAAATACAGTAGTACAGTCTTGTTGAAACAAAACTAGGAAGTTTGTGTTATCCCTCAATAATTGTTTAGGAACTGCACTGTATGTCCGAATTAGGAAAAAACAGTCTAAATTACGATGTCTACCGAAAGAGTAGAACTGTTTTACAATATCTAAATTAATAGCGGGTATGTCATCGAATATTACTACTGAATAGTCTGCGACATTATCCGGCGATGGCATATCATTTGCATCCATATATTCATAGTAACCAATTTCCGGAACAGTTTTCAATATATTTTTGAGATATTCATATTTTTTTTGATGGAGAGATCTGCACATATGTAAATATTTTTGAAGCGAAACCCATTAGGATGTAATAGTAAAGTAAGTAGAGCATTTGTTTTACCACAACCCGAAGGTCCCACTATAAGCGCTCGTTTGCAAACACCACCAAAAAGATTACTGTGCCGGGTAAAACGTTTTTCATTAAATACTCCATCAAAATTGAATATAGGCAAGGAAAGTGATTGTTGTTTTAATTTCATATTGCACTTATGATATCATAATGTAAACTGAACGATGCTAATTGCATATATCAATAAATATATATCTGCTGAATGTCGATTAAAAAATGAAACAAGGATTTTTTAATTATTTAATTTATTGTACTATAAAGAGGAGGAAGAGGAGGGAGGAGAATTTTCATTCTCCACCCTATCCTCATGCTTCTTCCTCCCCTTCTTTTTCATCGGTGCCATCGGTGCCGCCAACGGTGGCGGCGTATCGCTGGAGGGACGCAACTCTCGGACTGGCGTCCTTTCCAGTTCAGTGGGTGCAGTGGGCGTATCCCACTCCGTTGGGGTCTCATACCCACTGACTTCTGTCCACCCACTGAATAGCGGAAGAACCGGGGGCCGCCTCCTTCTCAGGCCTCCTTCACCCCTCCTAACGGGGCTATAGGGTGGGGGAGGGGTGAACAATGGCGTCGCCGTCCTTGTTGGTGGCGGAGTTGGTGGTGGTGGTGGTGGTGGTGGTGGTGTTCCCTGCGTAGGGGGAGGGGGGGTTCATGTGGCGGCTGATGGAGGGAAGTTTTATGTGGCGGGTGGGGGCGGTAGGTTTCTTATGGTGGCCGCTGCGGGGAAGTAAGTTATGGTTCTACTTATTGAAATAAAACAAGTTATAGTTCTACTTATTGAAATAAAACAAGTTATTACATAAATAATACTTTATCTTAATTATTCAACTACGTAAGCATCTTTTTATTGAAACAAAACAAGTCATCATATAAATAAGTCTTTATTTACGGTAGGTTTCTTATGGTGACCGCTGCGGGGAAGTAAGTTATGGTTCTACTTATTGAAATAAAACAAGTTATAGTTCTACTTATTGAAATAAAACAAGTCATCATATAAATAAGTCTTTATTTTATTTATTCAACTACGGAAACATCTTTTCATATATCTATATGGTACTTATCTCTAAATATTTATTATAATTTGGTTACAATCGAGCATTAACTCGATTACAAAAACATCTTCTTATTGATATTACATATATAAATCTTTATTTTAAATATACAACTATGTAAACATATTTTCATATATCGGTATTGTACTTATATCTTAATATTTTTTATAATTTCGTTACAATCGAGCATTAACTTCCAGATAATGAAATACTAGTTCTACATCTACACACGCTGCAGTCTCTTCTCCAAATTACCCCATCGATAGTATCCCCAAACACATTATAATGACTCACACATGGTCTACATCTAATTAAGTTTATATCTTCATGATAACTTTTCGGTAGCCGATTCCAAATATATTCTATATCTAAGGTTCTAACATTCCACATCAAATATGTTTTTGGAATATAAACTAAGTCACTATCTTCCACCGCGGCACATGATCCATCAACTTTATATCGCCTTATCACACTACCTACCCTATTCACAACATAATTTGTCATGAGAGCCCACACACAACCCATTTCAAAGATTATAATGTTACTTTTATTTTTGTCTTTTTATTCTCCTCAATACACTTATGCAATCGTTCCACATTACTTAGAGCGCACACCACATAATTACCAACGTGGAAACTACAACTTGCTTCTCCCTTCCTTATTTTTTCCGCATCGACTAAATCAATTATTCGTTTATCTATAATGCACTTCAAAAATTTCAATTTTTCTCTACCTTTAACAAGCACAATATCCACTCCTCTACACAATCGATTAATTACTTCATCAAAATCACTCGCTGATGCATAACCGTCTTCCCACTTTAACTCGTGATGATGACTGAATGCATATCTCGCTACACGCTGATTTTCTTCAGTTAATACACCGGAGCTCAATACCGGTTTAAACACAAAATGACTCCTCCTAAATTCACTATCACAAGTGGCCAATTCTTTTGGCATCAAACTGTAATTATTAAACCGATACCATTGAAAATCTATTATGATATATTTTCTATCTGTCAAGTAGGAGCTCCACATTTTTGTATCTGTCAAGTTCAACATCTTTCACCACCAAATAAACTCTCGTACTAACACCAACTTCGAACTGAATCTACTACTTATACAACACCACTTTAAATATTAGTTCTCTAGTACTGTCGCTGTACCACCTTATCGAACGGTGAGTATTGATACAATTTATTGTGCAAAATCAAGCAATATAGAACCGTATCTTTTGGCACATTATCTTTCGTACTAAATTCTATACTAACCTCGACACCACTTCTATGTATTGCATCTTCCTGATGTGAGCAATCTATGCCAACTAATGGACACAACTTAAAATTATTTAATTTAAGCATCGGTTCACTATATTCGTGATCATAATAAGATTGTTGAAACCTAGAATACATATTGTATAACACTGCTACTCGATTATCATCAAAATCAACTCTGACATTTTCATATGGGTATCTTTTACCATTTAAATAAACAGTCATATCAGTTAAATTAATGGCATCAAATCTACTCATATTTTCTACTATTTTTCCTTTCTTCCCTGTCTGAAAACCCAAAATTATATATCTTGGCGTTTCTAAATGTGGAGCTGTTTTAATGGCCCAACTATGTTTAGTTGTCTCGGGAATTCCTGGATTTTCATGAATTTCCCAACCTCTAAAGAACATTTCCATTATATGATTCTTCGTAATTAACTTAGTTAAAGCCAATTCCTGGGTCATGCCAACTTTAACATGTGGTATCCTCCACACAATAAGCTATTAACTTAATATTCTCCGTGGTAACTTAATTCAATATGACATCATTATCATCAGCACATCTTTTTAGAACTAATTCCTGGGATACATTCATAATAACTTGCTTAAAGTCTTCTGCAAATCCCATTAACATCTTCAATTGGATACAAAAACTAAAATTCCCTTTCTTATCTAGCACTGGAGCCTTCCCCACTGCGAATTCCCAACCAGAATTTTCCAATTGATTAGCATAACTTTGACTATATGAGAAATATCCTTTCATAGTTGATGTTATACCAACATTTCTCACTTCATCCACCTCCACTCCGCTAATAACATATCTAATATTACTAAACATAAAAGCTCCTGCATTATGAATTAAAAATGCTCTAGCACTATTCTTACTCTCATCACTTGCCAGACGTAACTTTCCCTCAATTAATAGTTCTGACTCTGATGGTAAAGTATATCTATCTATTTCCGGTACCACAATCCTGATTTCGTCATTATTCCCATATTTTGGAGAACCAAATGGTATTTGATTGTGAAATTCCATCTCAACGATAGAATTATCTACATGCACCTTCCTTAAAATATCCAAAACTTCCATATCTATTGAAAACTTGATGCAAACAGTCTCGTTAAACTTATCACGATCGAGTCTTTTCTTATACTAAATTTAATCCTCTCTTTATTCCAATTATTAACTTATAATCCCCATACCACAGTTGCTCGAAGATTTACTTTATCTGCACCAAAACTTCATACCCTATGCCACTCAAGAAACTCCTATTTTCATAGGTTAATCGATTACGCACCCTCACCCCACCAACTACCCTCCATAACTTATTCAATATTTTGTATCTGCAATTCCCTCTCCTAGTGCGCAGTTTATTAAAGACGCTACTCCTCATTTGTAATTATTTAACTTTAAACTGTTCCACAACCCAATATTGAATATCCTAGTCTGCTACTGCGTATATCAATTACACGTCCGACCCTATCTTCGTCTCTACAAATAATGTTGGTCTATTATTAATATCTCCACTAAAATATTGAAGGCGCTCTTCTCCAAACTCAATTAATCCGCCTCAACCTTAAATATATGGTCAATTCTTCACCTCTTAAATCAATAAGTTGTCCGGTCTGATCTACAGCTTGAATAATAATTTGAGATAATACATTAGTGTTCACTGGCATATAAATTTTATCTTGTGGAACCTCTATTATTTTATAACCAGGTGCAACATTGGGATAAAAGTGATATAAAACATGTGATAATTCACCGTTAATATACCAACCACTTCAACCACGTTACACATAATATCGATAGCACTTACTCTATTTATATCGACCACCCTATCGCTAATTACTGTTTTATTGACTAGTATAACTTTCTTATTAAAACCTAATATATATAAACTGAATTGACCAATTGAATTATCTATTGAAAAATTAACATCAACGGAAGTCTTCATATGCACCTTCATAGTATTACTATTGGCATCCAAAGTAAAATAATTTTTACCACCTTCATTGGCTTGTAGTTTCTCATTAACGTATTTCTCCAAATCTTGAATATCATAAGTTCCAACTGGAATAATTATATCTGTCCAATAAAAATCCATTTTGTCCAGTGATTCAGTATATCGAAATACATTGTTTGTAGATGTAACATTAGGGACAGTATTATATGTTTGCAAACTTATCACGCAAATTTCATATTCGCCATCTAAGTATATTGGGGGATTTAAGACACAATCCACAACTGATCCCTTCCCAGATATCACTAAAGCCATATTACTGATACTTCCATTACTATCTCTCCCCATTTTAACAAGAAATTCACACCTCTTTCGTATAATACTACACACCAGTACTAGTTCATATTTCACATAGGTTACTCAATAACACCCTTCAGAAACAATAAACACAACTGACCACAATTTTCACTGTTAATACTCTGATATCTTCTGTAATTATAACATATAACACCACCACCATTCGATAATAAATACTTTTCCACTTCAACTGCTGGTCTTAAATCACCGTAACTATCAAAATATTCGATCACATCATTATTTTTTTTTATATGCTACCCAATGAGTACCTCCCCCAATGTCATCATCCAAGTTAATTATCCCTTTCTCATTTTTATATATAAGTCTAGGTAAAACGTCTCTACTAAATATACCCCGAAATTTTCCAATTCTCCACCTTTTAACATACTTCCACAAATCTATTTCTGTTAAAGGCCTGCGAGGTAAACTACTTAATCGTTTTTTGAACCCTTACTATTCGGCAAATAAACTCCACAACCAGTTCTATATGGTTTTACGTATAGACCACTTCCCACAGATACACTACAACCTTGCTTATATGGTTTTACATATAAACCACTCCCAGATTTTGACTCCATAGCCAAATTATGTCGTTTTGCTTCTTACAACTGATCCTTTCAGTTTTTGCAGATGTTACTGCTTTGGCAATTGCCGCAGCACCCCCACCCAACGATCCTAAAGCACCTAATGCAGCGAATAATGGAATTAATGGTAAAAATCCACCTTTTCTCGGTATTGGAATTATTCTAGACTTTGGAAATTTTATTTTCTTCCCCGACTTCATTAAACTCTGATATGCAACTCTCGCATTTTCTAAACTACCTTTTTTCCTCCCAACTCGTCTTATAGCATTTCGAGCATTTTTCATCGCTTGCAAAAATGATATAGCACCACCTTTTCTACTCCCCATATACTTTCTACCACTACCTTTCCTTATATCTTTACGTCGTATCCTCGAACCCATACCCAATTTCGTTTTAGCTTTCATAGCAATGGTAACCACAGTAGCAGCTAATCTTTCTCCTACACTTGCGTCTTTACTTTTCACTCGTTCTACGGCCTTTTTATACAATTTCTCATCCGCTTCGTGCCTCTTTAATAAATCCTTTGACTGAGCATAAGATATATCATGCTCTTTACAAGCCTCATCCAAAATATTGACACCCTTATCACCTCTCTTTAATCGTTCTTCTAATTTCGTCCCTCGACCACAAAAACTATAACCCGGTATATGCAACTCTACTGGTAATTTATTAATAACGGTATTCAGTAGCCCACTACCTTTCCTTCTTACTGTCCGATTTGAACTACCACTTTTCAATACCATCACAACCTTTTAGTGTAATCTTATTGATCTTTCTCATGAATTAACAACTTGTGAAATGACAAACAACGCAACTCCAATGCGGTTTATAAATATATACTCAATTTAGCTTGCTTATTAAATCTATAGACAGTGTTATATAGCTAACTCCTATATCTAATAATAAAAAATAACAATAATTTAAATTTTTTATTATCAAACTATACAATTTTTCCATTATTCATTCTTAAATAATTCACATCATTTGATAATTTCTTTGGCCAATATGTGACTAACTCCCTTAGTATGCATACAAATTCTGACAAAACTCCATGATACATTTTCGTTATTGTCAATTCTATTTCTTCACCACTGTCAGCTAAACTTCGCACCACATTATTATACCATACATTATATTGCATGCCTTCTAAAACTGCCAAACGACACTCTAATATTCCCTTCAATCGCAACAATTCCAACAACCCTTCATATGCCAAATACACATATTCCCCACCTTTTTCTATCTTCACAACTGCTGTCGACCCGTCGATTACCTCTCGCGATATTCGCATATGCATCCCGCAAATTGTAGGAAACACTGCATTCTTACACTCGAATCGTTCCCTCAACTGTACAATCTCTCCAATTAACCAACCCCATTCCATTACGTCCATACACACACACTGCTTCTTTACACCAACAAGCTTTAACATGCACTCCATATTCTGCAATGGAGAGAAACCAATGCTTATCCATTTGGAATGACTTTTATTTAAAAAGAAAAACCTCTCTCCTACTAATGGCACTTCCCAAATTGGTTCCCTCGTATAATTTTCCATGAACTTTTCAGCGGTTGATACCTTTTGTCCAAAATCACCATTCACAATATATGTTTTGGGATCACTCATCCCATTTAATAATTCTTCAAATCTGGAATCCAACTCAATATCTCTCCAAAACACTTCCTCAGCATTCTCCCCTTCCTCCAAATCACTTCTTTCCACAATATGTTGGGAACAGGATGGTTTATCCATCACAGCAACCTTACGTTTAGACATACTTGTTAATACTAACAATTGTTTCGAATAATCTCCCTTTATATTCAATCCCAATAACCCCTACCTACAATTATGTGCAAAAACCTACCCGATGTGCTAGTCGTTGCAACCTCATTTATTTTTATAGAACCTCCTCGTTTATATAACCTCACTTAGCTTTAGGTCGTCTCAAGGTCAAGGTTGTCACAAGGTTGAGGTCAAGGTTTTCTCGAGGTTGTCTCAAAGTCAAGGTCATCTTGATTCTAGAACCTCTTCAGTGACCGTGGTGTTTCAACCTCCCTTCCTCCGACTCATACCTCTTGATTCGAGAACCTCCTCAGTGGCCTTGTTGTTGCAACCTCCCTCCGACTCAGCCGATTCTGGAACCTCCTCGGAGTGACCTTGACCTAACATACACCAAGGTCAAGGTCACTCCGAGGAGGTTCCAGAATCGGCTGAGACCCTCTACTGAAATCAAATCAGCGTAGTCTGCGGCCAGTTCTTATACTAAATATAATAGCTACAGACTGAAAATGTAATGGTTTGTAATAGTTTTTATTTCAGCTTTTTTTCGAAAATAATTGTCTAGTTAATTGAAAGAAAAATACATTTCTCTTCTAGTATCTATTGCTTCTTTTGGTGACTCGGTTCTAATAAGTTTTTCGATATTAAATAAAATAAACATATCGCACTACGTTTCGTAGTTTCTTCGCTACATTTTCAAATGCTGCAAACGCCCAAATAAACACAGAATTAGAAAGGTAATTTATTAATTAAACAATAAGAAAAAAGAAAAATAATAAGGTGGTAATGACAGACAATTGGTATTTTATTACTAACTAGCTGTACCCGGCTGTGGCTCAGTCTGGTTGAATTGAAAAATAGAAAATTGAACGCACGCGTTTCTAATATGTTGATTTTCACAATGCTTGTGGGTATACAATTTCTTTTTTGTTGTTTTGTTAGCGCGAGTAAAGCTACTTGTACCAGCCATTACTGCCAGGCGCTGCCCATGATTTGTGTTTTCAACACCAAGAAGAAGAAGATTATTGTACAGAGCTTCATTGGTGCATTCATCAAAAAACGCAAATGAATTATTTAGCGATGTCTTTATGTTCTTATGGAATTAATTAATTTATTTATTTATGTGATGCTGTATTGTCATATAGAGTAAAAATGTTGTTACTCTATTTAGATTAGTCTGTTGGACAACAATTAATTATTATTATTATTAGGGTAAACAGTGCCAAAAATGGATAAAAAACAGCAATTTTTTGCTCATAATTGCCTAATTTTAACGTCTAAAAAATTAAGAGAAAAAAAATTTTGAGTAACTCAGTAACTTCTATTCGTTTTCATTTTTATAAAATAAAATTTTAGTAATTTAATAAAATTTTGAGTACAGGGTAGTCCCATAAAATGCGGTGCAAAGTCATCAAATCCTAGCAATTTTTTAAAATTTTAACCTTTCGTAATTCTTGTTTGTAAAAACTACCAATAATTTCTTCACCATTAATAATATCTTTTAGTTTATATATAAGTGGATTTGTCAATACGACTTCATCAACAACAAATATACCCATGTCCATTTAATTTTATATTTACTTTGAAATGAATCTTTCTTTCTTGATATTCTAACTCTATCGTCAATCTTGAATATAGGATCATCCTCACCAATTTCATGCTTATTCAGTATTCAATAGATTTTTTTACTCTTGCAGGAGTGATTGCAATAGTCCTGTGAATGTTGGCATAATTGTACTTATGTAATATATCTGGTAGAATATCAATCCATCTAAAAGTCTTTTTCTTCATTCTCCGTATGATGTAACTATATTTTTCTAGGATATTGCAGAAATATTTATAGCCAATTTATTTCCATATGTTGTATTAATTCAAAGATAGATACTTCATACACTTTACCAATTTATAACTCCAAAATTTTTTACTTTTAATAACATTAACTATATTAGAAGCTAAAGCACTTGTAGCACCAAGAATCTCCAGATGATGAAACTTAAAATCTATTATTTCTTTAATTGTTATCATGTTTATTTCTTCTATTTGTAATTTTTTGTATAAGTCATACTTACAGATATTATTTAATATTTTATCATTAAAATTAATTTAAAATCAACTAACTAAAGTATATGATAACTCGACTAAACATTAAATCGAATATAACAAAACTGATCCTATAATGTACGTTCATATATCTCGCCACACCAACTCACACTAATGCTCTACGATTATTATCCTTTTTATATTTAAATCCAATATCATGAAGTACACGATTTATAAATAAAATGTGATTTTCTGCAATGTCTGCATTTAACGTTTGTATTGTAACATGTTTTTCTAAAATTAAGAATATTAATATAGATAATAAAAATAATAATTTATAAGGTCTTAATCTGTAAATACATAGAGTATAATGTATTTCTGATACTCATTTTAGAACACCCTGCCAAATCATCAGTTTTCGGCTTTTTACGAGGCCTTTTCTTTCTCGGACTAGATATAACAGGATTGTTTAATGACTGAGCTTTGATACGTTCTACTGTAGCTAGTCCCAAGTCCAATGCATCTACCACTCGCTAAACAAAAGGCTTATTCAAATCTAAATATATTATGTGCACATGTAATAGGTATTACCACCATCATGGTTTTTCTCTCGTTCAAAATATTGCAATAAATTTAAAACAAGTTGTTGCGATTGTGAATGTGTAATGTTCTACCACATGCTGCCATTATAGTTTTGAAAAAATAAATTTCCAAAAGTATGTATTTATAAAATGAAAATAAATAACAATTCGATCAAATAGTCAGAAAGTGTGCTGTCAAATGTCAACGAGTAACGACTGACTACTAAACGGAAATGTGTGTATTTATTACGGAGTAGGTAATAATCCCGTCTTTGTCTTACTCAAGCAAATTGCCTGAGCCGTATGTCTGTGCTAGGCGAAGCTTCAAAATAACGTGTGTTCATTTGAAAAGTCAATCTAGGTTACTTTGAAATTTTGATAGAATAAGACGCATATGGATTAGTATGTGTTTGTTGTTCCGTAAACGTAAATCCAAATGACATTTGATAATGTCAATCACAAATTAGTGCATAAAATAATCGTGCGTCGATTCTGGTTTAAATAAATTGCTTCTCAGTTTTAAAATGGCTTTCACTTTAGAACATAAAATTTGTTTAGTCCAGGTTTATTTTCGAAGCGGTAATAAAATTGATGGTTTATGGGTTTATTCAGTTCAAGATTTCATGGTAGAATTTTAAATTGAGTTTCCACATTTTGTAATAGATTATATACAATTTAAGAATACTTTGGATAGAAATTTAAAACTTTTTTCTGAAACTGGTAGTCTCTTAAGAAAATCAGGCAGCGGAGCAGTTAAGAAACGTACACCTCAAGTTGTTAATCGTGTTGAAGAAATAATGGAAAATGAACCACAAACATCTGTTCGACATTTGAGTCAACAAATAAACCATTCTGTTGGTACAACTCACAAGTTATTAAAAAAAGATATGCAACTTTATCCATACCGTGTCACAGCAGTACAAGAATTGTTAGAAATTGATTACCCACGTTGACTACAGTTTTGTAATTGGTTTGTGAATATGAACAATAATGGAGAACTTTCGCAAAGAGTCATCTTTACTGATGAAGCATGGTTTTATAAAACGGGATACCTAAATTCACAAAATTCAAGAATTTGGAGTAGTGAAAATTCACATGTAATTAATGAAGAATCGCTACATCCAGAGAAAATTGGTGTTTGGGCAGCGATAAGCCAAAGGCGAATCATTGGACCAATATTTTTTCAGGGAACGTTAACTGCTCAAAGGTACCGTACGGAAATTTTAAAACCATTTGTCAATCAGTTGCACGATGATGAACTTCAAAATGCATATTTCCAACAAGACGGAACACCGTGTCACTGTACTGCAGAATCTTTGGATTATTTAAGAGAATTTTTTGATGAACGTATAATTAGTCGAAATACTGAAATTGCCTGACCTGCACGTTCATGCGATTTAACACCTTGCGACTTCTTTTTGTGGCCTTATCTAAAAAATAACATATTTCGAACACCTATATTGAATTTGAATGATATGCTACTGAGAATCGAACAGAAATGCATGGAAATTAATAACAATCCAGTAATGTTGCAGAATATCATCAGAAATTTTGAACGGAGGATTTTAAAGTGCATTGATCTTGAACGACAACATTTTTCAATAGTTTTCAATAAATACCTATTATTTGTTATTTATTTGTTTGTATGAAACTGTCAAAATATACGACATCGTAGGTTAAGTTGTAAATTTTAATTTACGACATACTTCAAAATGTTCTCAGTAAATCACATGCTACTAGATTGACTTTTCAAATGAACATCCATTACATACTTTCGTTCAAGTGCCATATTAGTAGGTACTGTTTGTTATTTGGATGTGGAGATTATTCTCTGAATGTCGTTGATAGAATTATAGATCAATGACGCAGGAATCATCTTTGGAGTGTATAGCAAACACCAAATAAGTTGGTGCGAGGAGGGGGTGCACAGAAGCCGTTTTTAAAAACGTCCACCCCCACTACTCAAGTAATTGTCAGAATACATTTCTCATTGACGGTTGACGGAACATAATGTCTTTGCTAGGGGATCATAAAGTGATACACGCTCAAACGCGAGAAGTAGTTTTTAATGTTTACAATTATTTTTATAAACATAAAAGTACAAAGAGGAGTACGATTTACGAACCCTACAGCTGCAGCATTTACACCATTTTATTTATTTACGCCTTTTAGTTAAAAGTTTTGCCCTAAAACACTCAGTAGGCAGCAACTGCGAAAATGATAACACTGATATTTTCTTAACTCTGGAGAAATTTGTTCAAGTAGGTTAATATCTTATAATAATAAGAATGATAATACTTTTTGATGATATTTCAATTACATGTAAATAATAATATTTTTATTGTTTAAAGGCAGTTAACAAAGATGTGAAGGAAACAAAAAAGATCCAAATATCACCATCACCTATGACCTACCACAAAATTACAAGAAAATATTGTTGCTTATGTGACTGGTTTTGTCACAAAAAGAATAAATAAAATGATCAAACAGTGTGATGTCTGCGTAGAAGACATATACACGAGAAATACAGATGACAGTCATTTAAAATTTATGACAATTAAAGAGTATAGTGCAACAAAACGATTGACCTATATTAATGCTAATTTATTCACTTCGTTAATACAAATATATAGTCAGACAAAATCTATTGCCAGAAATAATATATAAACAAGGTTTTTATAATTGTTTGGTTTAACATTTCAAGAAAAATATTAATTTTAAATTTAAATATTGTATTCACATGGCTGACACTACAATATATCATTAATTTAATTATATCAGACATATAAACAGAATTTTATTAGGCAAGGATAAGCGAAATATAAATGAGACAAACAATCGAATATTTCAGAATACGATACATTTATGTCATACAAAATATAAAAAATAAATGTACTTATATTAACTTAAATTATAGTGATTGTGCAGTTTAAGTTGTATTTCAAGTTAAGGGTCTACTTTAGTGCCCGAAAAATTACCATTTCAGAAATATGCAACCCACATTACAGCATACTACAACAGACTAGGCACCAAGACGCCCTGCTGAGAGGGTCGAAGGATTATGTAAATTAGCAAACAAATTTGATTATTGACACATCAGCTACTTGGGATGTATTTATGCCTTGTTTTCAGCAGATAGATGATCTGTGTATTTCCGCCTAAAATTTTTTGAATCGTAGATAAAGAATAGATATATTATTATAACAAATGTAACTTAATAGGTTCTAATATAAAATAAGTAGTGTAGTAAAGCTACACAATTTTACCCATACATACCTAATTGAAATACTTAGATGCTTGCGTAAAGTAAAAGACAAACAAATGTATTAACTTGTTTTCCTCTAAAAGTGGTTACGGCATTACCTGGCTTTCTAATCCTTCTTAGTCATTTAAAGTTAATCACCTGGTTACTTGGAAAAATGTATATAATTCGATAAAGATATGACCATATGATATTAGTGTTGGTGACCGTTGTAATTTTGAAATATAAACAACAATGGGACTTCACTCCAAAAAAAGATTGACAACCGCTGCAAAACGGAAAAGTAGAAAACAGTTGATGAAACAAATTCGGATAAAAAATCGAATAGTGTCTCAACGTGATAATATTGTAGATAATGAAATTGTTTTCACTGAGACAAATTCGGCACGCGACGACAGTTTTGATTCGGATATATCAGATGAGGTTTTTATTGAAACAGGAAATATAAACAATATTGCAAATTTTACTCTTGCTGGACGTAGGATTGTTGATATAAATCATCTGTTTACTGTTCTAAAAGGAATACGACATGATATGTTTGGCTGTACTTTTCAAAATGTAGAAATAAAAGCGGAAAAACATTTTGGTTTTAAAAGTGTTTTTACGTATAAATGCAACATGTGTGGAATAACCGATACATTCAGTACTGAAAATGAAAATAAAAAATGTGGAGTAAATGAAGCAGCGGTGTGTGGAACTGTTGCAATAGGGGCGGGTCATTCACAATTAACAGAATTTTCCGCAGCTTTAGACATTCCTCAAATGTCTTCAGCAACGTATGCGCGTATAGAAAAAAAAGTGCTAAAAAATACAGAGGAGTTAGCATTAAAAGAAATGCTAGCTGCAGGAAAGGAAGAACGTAAGTTGGCAATTGAAGCAGGAGAAATTGATAGCGACGGAATACCTTTTATAACTGTAACAGTGGATGGAGCTTGGTCAAAACGAAGTTACAAGTCTAATTATAACGCTCTCTCGGGCGTTGGGTGCGTAATTGGGACCAGAAGTAAAAAAGTTATGTACGTAGGAGTAAAAAATAAAATGTGCAAATTTTGTAAAAATAAGGATAAAAAAATGTTCCGTCTCATAAATGTTTTCAAAACTGGAACAGTTCTTCAACTTCTATGGAAGCAGCTATTATTCTAGATGGGTTTAGAATGTCAATAGAAATGCATAATTTGCGATATAAAACTATTATTGGTGATGGGGATAGTAGTGTATATAAAAAAATTCAAACAGCAAAACCTTACGGACCAACATATTTTATTGAAAAAATTGAGTGTCGAAATCATGTGTTGCGAAATTTCTGTACGAAAATACGAGAAATTTCAAAAACTCCTCGATCAGATATGTGTATACGAATTTTTTTACGGCAGAATATTCTTAAATTTAGGGCAGCTGTAGTTAGTGCCATAAAGTACCGCAAAAATGAAAATGTTTCTTTTCAACAAAAAATTGAAAAATTAAAAAATGATATTCTCAATGGACCTGCCCACATATTTGGAGAACATAGTAACTGTGCTAGCTATTTTTGTAGTAAAGATGGTAACAATGGTAACAATTCAAATACTATTGATTACAAACATTTCAAAAGCAGTGCTCTATATGATATATTTTTTCAGTCTTTGAATAGAGTAGCCAATTTATCCTACAGTTTACTTTATGACGTAGACAATAACGCCGTAGAATCCTTCAATTCTGTTGTGAATAAATTCGTGGGAGGAAAAAGAATAAATTTTTCGCTGGGAGGCTCGTACCAAGGGAGATGTTTTGCGGCAGCCATAAATTATAATAATAAAGAGACATTTGTATATACATTTGTTAAGAAAACTAATGGGGATAATTTTAACGGTGTATATTTGGAAAAATTCAAAAATCTTAAACTAAATCAAGCAATAAAAAAGAAAAGCAAAAAAATAAAATTCGAATTCAAAGTGCTGATTCGGATTACGGAGCGTGCAAAATCGTGGTACCTGACATGCCTATTCCGGAATACGAAAGCAAGAGAAAACAATTTCTTGATGAATTGTCATTATCTGATTGTCATAATGTTCAAATTAGGACGGTGAATCAGAGACATAACAACGAATGGGAAAAAGAGAGACAGATAAGATTAACGGCAAGTAACTTTGGCAAGATTTGTAAAATGAGAGAAAAAGCAGACACGGCTAGTACAATAAAACATATGCTGTATACTAATAGATTCAATAATAAAAAACTACCACATTCTCTACAGTATGGCATAGATAATGAAGAAAGGGCCAAGCAAAAATTTATGGAAATTACAAATTTGAAAGTTGAGGCATGCGGTTTGTTCATTGACGAGAAGAAAAAATGTTTAGGTGCCACTCCAGACTGATTAATTGGATTCGATTCTATTGTCGAAATAAAATGTCCTTATTCAGCGCGTGATAAATTAATACATGAAGCCATTAACGAAAAATTAATTAATTATTGCACCTTAGATGCAAATGATAGTAACAAAATTTTGCTAAAAACTTTTGATAATTATATGTATCAAGTGCAGGGACAACTCCACATCACCAAAAGAGAGAAATGTTATTTCGTAGTTTATACTAAACACGATTTGAAATATATAGTAATAGAACGAAATGATGATTTCTGGAATCATCATATGATTGAACATCTGGAAAAATTTTATATGAATGCAATGCTTCCAGAAATAATTGACGCGAGGTATCATAGAGATCAATCTATAAGAAGTATTATGAAAAAAGATCTCTAATTATTTTTTATTCTAATTTTTTTTAAATACAAACTATTTACTTATGTAAATACAGTAATTTATTAGCTGCAAATTAGTTTGTTCACATATAAATGACTAGAAAATTCATCTTTGATGTTTAGTCTCCGATCCGCACTTAATTTTCGGTGATTATTATGGATCAAAATTCTCTTAAAACTCAATAAAAGGTAATTTAATTAGCCATTGAACCAGTTGCAGCATTTATTTCAATATTTACGCCGATTTATTGGTTGATAAGTTAATATTGTTATAGGTAGAAGCCTGTGGAGCCAATTTACATAATCTTTCGACCCTCTCAGCAGGACGTCTTGGTACCTACTCTGGTACCTACGTGTGCTGTAATGTGGGCTGCATATTTTCGGGGACGTTGAGTATCGGTTTGCCTGTTTTTGACTTTTATTTTTATTGATAACTAAACAACAATTACATCTAGACAAAAACGGGCTGTATAGCTACCTAGATATTATAAATACCTACAACACAAACATTTCATAACTACATTAGCTGGCCTGGTTATCTCTCAATTTGTCCGGATAGATTTTCTGTTTCTTACCGATAAAAGTCAAACCGTTCAAAAATTTTGAAAAAAACGTAAATACCTACCTAGTTTTTATTGATACATGGTCATACATACATCGAGCGGTCTTTCAACTTTTAATTTGAAGCCAAAAAATGGCCGGAAAAATACACTCATTTCAGTGTGGGATTGCCGGGTATAGCGTAGAGCCCTAAAGTGGTAAGAGTCTAATACGTAATTTAAAAATTTAAATAAGTCCCCTATATATGCCTTTAAATATAGTTATTCCCTCAACTGCCCAAATGGTTATAATCTATTCTCGAAATTTAACATTATATGTCCTGTCTATTAAGGTTATCTATGGCAATAGCAATAGAGCAAAACCTTTGACCGCATTAGCCGAAGATTTGCTAAATCTGAGCAAGAAAGCTGAGGTAAATTATGAGAATATACAAACTATACTCAAAGAAGTAGGAGATGGGTACTTGAAAGCAATCACCAAAATAAATGGAATCAAATTATTAAAATTTGAAATAGTTAAGTATTCGTTCCAAAATCCTACTTTTGAATTCCAAGAAAAACCATAATGTAATTGTTAATATTTACATTGTACTATAATACAGAGATAAAATAAAATTACCATGTACATAAGATTAATGAGTATATATTTGTCTGTACATTTAAATGAGTGCTTATACATAATCAAAGAAAATTATTTTCAATATATGCATTTCGTGCAGCTTGTCCTACTAGTAACACATTATTAACAGTAGCAGCATCTGCAAAGAAGTAAATCATTAGTTACATTCATTGTTACTTCATACAGTGATGTTTTTTTTTCTTTATCTACAATGGACTTACCATTATTAACATAATTTTCTCTGTATTCAATTTCGTGACCTTATATTGGTATTCCAGCATTTATTGCAATATTATGAAGTACACAACATGTATGACTAATTTTTGCTGCTTGCTGCTCTAGTTGGATGGTATAACAAAACCCTATGTTTAGAAAGACACCTAAATCTGCCCTATAGCACACTATTTGTTCTCTCTATAACGTTTCTGGTTTTGTTTAAGTGTTTATTGAAATTTGCTTCTATTGTGCCTTCTTGTACATTAGCAAAGAGTGTGAAAAGCCACGGCTCAAGAGGATAACCACTATTCCCTGTTTGGAATTGAAAATAAATACACAGTTCAGTATATGTGTATATATGTAACTGTATACCTATTAAATGTGTTAAGGTATTCCCATGTTCGTGTTGCTCTCTTAAGTAATTTCTAATATTACTTGTTTGTCATATAGCAGCATCATGCACTGATCCTGGATTTCATGCACAACATCCAATTATCTTACAATTGGAATCTGCAATCTAAAGATGAAATATATTTAGAATTAGCCCTTAATGTGATATTTTACCCTTCACTATATCAATATATGTTTATACACATAATGTTTACTTACAAGCATTGCATTTATAGAATATCTTCTTTTTATGTTAATATATACATCCAGTGGGTGATACACATTATTTACTGGGGGAGCAAGTATCTCAACATGACTTCCGTCAATTACACCCTCAACTCCTCGAGCACCCCATTTTTCATAGAAACTACAATAGAGATATATTTCATAAAACATTATATGATCAACTAATTTTTTAGCCTCTATTTTATTTTTCATATCTGCTGTTGTTGGAAAATGCACATAATTAGGAAACAAATGTTCAGCTATCACAGAACAAAATTCATTTAATATTCGACATATTAGTGCTATCCAAGAGTTACAACCAACTGGATTTTGAAAGAATCCTGTGGTTGTAAAATGTAATGTTGTTAAAACCTACAATTCAAGACAGATATATACAACAAATTTCTAAAATTATAACTACATTAATAATCACCTTCAGATGCAGTGGAATGAATATGGCCACGCAAGTCCCTAACGGCTCCCAAAGTATTAATTAAATTGGTAGCAGACCTTTTGTCTAAACCAGAGGCTCCCAAACATTTTTTTCACATAGACCACTTTGAAAATTTTGCTGGTTCCGCCGGTGGACCCCCTGCAGCTACATTTCTACCATATTCCCAAAACTCGACAAAAAATGTGAAGATTAGATCTAACTATGGAAATTTGCGTTGCGGCTGAGTTATTGGTTAATTAATTAATTGATTGTGCTGTGAGTGGATGTGAAAAGAGTAAAGTTAGCCAATCAAAGAAGTGATTCCATCCAACTTTACTCCTTTGACATCTACTCACAGCACAAGAAACCAATCAATTCTCACATATTTTATTTAGAAAACTAACCATTCGGAGTGGTAAAAATAAAAAGAAAAATAGTATATTTCCTTGTGTTGTATTTATTCAAATATGTAATTATTACACTATTAATTATTATTGTTATCATATTACATTGTAATATGATAAAGTCGTAATATAATGAAAATTAAATATTAATAACGTAACGTAACTTCTACAATGACAATCACAAAATAGTCATAATTTTAGTGGGAGGGATGTACTTGATGGATTGACAGCAAATTATCAATATTTGGCTTCAGTTTTTTTAAGGAATAACCGCAAATCTCTCCGTTCTGTGATATTCAATCTGCTCCATTTTTTTGTTAAAAGGTTTGTAACGACACTAAAACATTTCTCGACAAGATATGCCGAGGAAAACGCTATCAAAAGCTTTCTCGCAATTCCCCACAGTCCAGGATATTTTTCGGGTATTTCTGCCTGCAGCCAAATGTTTGATACCCTCTTTTAAATTTCACCTTCAGTTCCTCATTAGTGCTAAGCTCGAGTAGCTCCTCTTGTAATATCACATTCTCCACTTCCGTTTCATCAAGTGGATTTATGATCCATGGTGGTTTTTCCATCGTCAGAATATCTTCAAATCTTATTTTAAAGTCATCATGCAGGGCAATTAAATGTTGAACGTATGTGTGAATATCCTCATCAAGGCATTCTACCTGTGACAAGTTTGAAAACTGGGAAAATTGGCGCCGACTAATATTTTGCTTCATAAATTTCAATTTTCCAAGAAAAGCTGAAATTACACCCTTTGTTTTTATTAAATTGAGGCTGTCCCCTTGTAATTGTAAGTTAATGTCATTAAATTTTTTGAACAAATCTGTCAAATACGCGATGTCTGCTTTCAAATTGATCAGGTTTTCTTTTAAATCTGGATCTTTACTTTCCAGAAACTCTAAAACTGATTCAAAAAGTGAGAAAAATCTTGTTAAACATGCACCTTTCGACAACCAGCGTACTTCAGTATGTAAGAGCAATCGTTGGAAGTCCTCATCATTTTCATCGCACAATTGTGCAAATAAACGCGTATTCAATGCATTGCTTCTTATTTTGTTAACTGCATTAATCACAAATTGAAGCGATTGGTGCAATTTAGCACTCAAATTTTTCGCTACTAGGTGTTGTCGATGGATGACACAGTGAATTGCAGTTACCTCTGGTGTAATTCCTTTAAGATGGCTTATAAACCCACGACATCGCCCGGCTACGGCAGGAGCTCCATCTGTTGCCACCGAAATAACGTTTGTGAATGGAATCGATTTTTCCTTAAAAAAATCACTCAGGACATTAAACATAGATTCACCTTTAGTGTCCGTCTCCAAAGTTTTCGCGAATAGTAGCTCTTCATGAATTTCTTCGTCCATAACAAATCGAACATATGCCAATAATAATGCTTCATTACCAGGTAAAGTTGACTCGTCCAGTTGAATAGAAAAATGAGTTGTTTGCAGATCATTACACAAGAAACTTTCAATATCAGAGCTCATTTCGTCAATACGTCTTTGTACAGTGTTGTTACTCAAAGGAATTCTTTTGAGTATGTCAGATGGAGATTTGTGCAGAACAGTGTTTAAAACCTCTTCAACAGCGGGTAAAATTAACAGTTCTCCAATGGTGTGCGATTTTCCAGATTTCGCTATAAGTAATGAGATATTGTAAGATGCCCGCAAGCCATCATCGTTACTTTCCGACGTTGAAGCGAACATACTGTGCACGGTGGGTCTCTTTTCATATTTTTCCTTCAATGTTTGAAAATATTTCAAATCTTTACCTATTTTATCAGGATGACACCTTCTTAGATGATCTTCGAGCTTCGATGGTTTCATAGAGTCATTGCTCAAAACTTTGTTGCGAAAAAGGGATATGGGCAATAGCTTGTCTGCCTTTGATGGAAGAAAACCAAATTTTAAATAATCAACACTGTACTGTCGACATTTCTTCATAGATTCAGCCATGTTTCGTATCAGTTACCTACTTGTAAATTTAAAAAAAACTTTGTTGTAGTAATCTTAAGGCGGTCTTACTTAACAGGATATGGCTATTTTAACAGGATTAATTGATTATTGCAATGAAATAAACAAACTACCGTCGGCAAACTGATTCTAAATATTAAAAGCAATAAATCGCTAAGATCAATAATTTAGTTTTATGAAAACGACTGAACCGATTTTAATGTAATGCAAAACATTTTTTCATTAATTATATTTTGATATATTTCTGTAAATTCAATAGAAAATAGTTATAAATAATATTTTGAAATCAAAACTTCGCGATTTTAATTATTTATTTATTACTTTGATGCACGTTACTAGTATGTAGTATATAAAGACACGTACAATTTATGAAAATATATTTAATTATTAGTGAACCACCACACAGTCGGGTAATAAAAAAATTACTAATAAAGTAGGGACAAGAAGTTCAACCTTTCTCGGCTTTTTGTTCTTTTATGGAAGTATCTAATAATGGCTCTGTTCAGTATTTAATTTTTAATACGTACCTACTACACGCAAACATTACAAATATACTTATTACAACATAAATATATCTCCTATCGCAGGTGGGTTGGAAGAGATTTCTTTTAGGAATAAGCCTCACCTTTTGTACCTACGTATTTTTTTGTAATATGTACATTTTTTGTTTACTTACGTTTACAATAAATTGTAAAATAAATAGATAAATAATAAATAAAATAAAAGTATGTATAACAAATAGGCAGGTAAGTACTTACTTTTCCGACAGTGGCAGACACTAACATCGATTCACTTTATTTCACTTTTCTTTTCGAAATTCGGGAAACAAATGAGTAACGTTTATCCGTGGCATTCGTATTTATATTGGTGAAGAATCAAACAAGTTCATGCAAGATTGCAAGCACACACACCACAAGTCGTACTTCGTCCCTTTGCACGTCTGAACAAGCATTGCGGACGGCGGCAGCGCTTTGCAAGTTTCGACACATTGTACTGAATATGGAATATGCAAGTTTTTACAAGTAACAGTCGCTGAGCTTCTTAAAATATTATCTGCCTACATTGATAGGTGAACTCAAGCCAACATTTTAGTTCTTCACTATCGAAACCAGATAAATTTTCGTGGACCCCCGCTTACGAATTGTGAACCCCCATTTTTTTGTCACGCCAACGTAGACCCCCGTCGAGTCTTCCGTGGACCCCTGGGGGTCCACCTCGACCACTTTGGTAATCAATGGTATAAATGAAATAACTGCTGGAAGTGTATTTCAGGTAATTCAAAAGGATTCATTGTACGATTCATTGCGATACATCCTTAGAGTTTATAGGAAATCGTAAGCTACGCGCGACTTCAGAATTGAATTTTGTACTTTCCCTACTTACCAGGCTTACAGATTTTGTATTTGATGTTTTTTTAATGTTTGTTTTTTTTCGAAGAGGTTAGAATTATCTGACATTGCCTGCCTAATTTGATGTAAAAGCAAATACAGATCTCCTCACTACTTCTAATCCTGCGCGAACTCACACTTCTTCGCGACAACTTAATTGGCGCTTGCTTTTTTTTTATACATATATTGTTCCTTCAGTCGTCGATATAATATACATCTGAAGCATCATGTGTCATGCACCTACGTGCACATACATACCGTCTCTTATCATAATGCCTCGACACATTCCCATACATAATTATGAGAGACCGGACACATCGGGCTGAAATGGACGTCATTACGACGGACGATATAAATGTAAGTACATCACGCAGTTGTTGAATAACACTATTCATTCGGTTAACTGCACATCTATTTTTTTGTGCGGTTAACCGAATGAATAGTGCTAAAATCTACATTTACTTAATCGCAATGTTAACCCATGTTCACGAAATTTGGTTAATACTTTCTGCAATCGTTCTAAGCAATTTTATTCGTGAGTGATTCCAAAACCGTATTCATTAGTCTTTGAAAAACAGATGCCGCTGTAGAAAGCCCAAACGGCATTTTTAGAAATTCAAAATGGCCGTTTGGTGTTACAAAAGCAGTTTTTTCAATTGAATTTTCTTTCATCGGCACTTGATAATATCCAGAGGCTAGGTCCGGGAAATGGTCTTTAATTGTAATGGCATTGAGCTTTCAACAAAATCAACACACATTCTGTGATCACCTGTTTTTTTTCTTACCAATGTTATAGGGCTAGCGCATGGTGATTTTGATGGTCGAATAATATTGAATTCTAATAATTCTTGAATGATTCCTCGTAATATTTGTTTCTCACTTTCAGGCATGCGATAAGGGAGGGCCATACATAATAGGGATTTCCGAAGTACATTTAATTTCCATTTCTGCTGTACTGGTTTTACATAAAGTTGCCATAGACCAACCAAATTTTTGTGCATACTTAGATTGATGTCCAGACCATTTTCTATTCAGATTTCCGTTGCTTCTTGACTTAAATTTTGACATGTTTTGACTATTCGAAATAAATCTCTTACTTGGACCGTGATCAGAAATTTTATTAGGCATATTACCCGTAGTATTTAAGTAGGCATAAAGCACATCCGGATCTGTGTGTGAAGCAGAACTCACCATGCGAGCTAAACTTTCGTCAGAAATTCCCCCAATAACGGCATCAACAAAACGTTCATTTGGTATATTTACATTTAATGCACGTAATTTTGATAATTTCTTACAACAATAATCACTCAAGCATTGTCTCGGTCTCGTCTCATAATTTGCGGCGTCTTTTAATAATTTTGAAGAAGGAATTGATTTACAGAACTGTTGAATCATAGCTTGTTTGATCTCATTCCAGGATGTGTCATATCTTACTTGTTTATCAAATCACCGCTTTGCATTTCCCTTAATTCTATTTGACATTAGTCGAATAACAGCATTGTCATTCCATTGAAAATGTTCGGCTAAATTTGAGACTTCTTTACCCAAACTTCAACCACTTAATCATCCCTTTGCTGGATCAAAAATGGGAATTATAAATTTGTCTCCAGCATGCACGACAGAACTTCTAGGCCTTTGTTTTAAAATTTTAATTTCCTTTCTTAGCTTTTTTTATTCATGCTTCTTTGAATAATCTTCATCACTCGATGAATGAACTTGATGACGAAGTAGAAGAACTCGAGGATTCATTGCGAGGCGATCGTCGTCGCTTTCTTTTCTCCTTTCTTTGTCTTGAACGTGGCATTTCACAACAAAAGAAGAAAAGAAGATGTCACACCTTAGCACAATATTGACATAATTTTTTTAGTTCCTATCCCACTTCTGACTTGTAAGAAAAACTCAAGATTACTTAGTTAACTTTTTAATTATTCAAAGTATATAATAACTCGACTAAACATTAAATCAAATACATATAACAAAACTGATCCTATAATGTACTGGAGGAGAGGAATGAAGATATGTCCTCTAAGAAAGTAATGCTCCAGTAACGACTTCGGGTAGTGTTGACCAAAGAATGCAAAGATCCAGAGAACTATTTCTTCTAAACCTTGGCACAACGACTAATTGATTAGCGAACTCAAATGGAAATAACTACTGGAAAATTCTAGAACATTCCAGAAAAGTCTATAACAAATGGAGCAGAAGAACCTGGACGGTGTGAAAACTTTGGAATAACGACTAATAGAAAATTCACACACTCAAATGAAATAAATGGAACAAAAGAATATAGACAGTGTGAAAACTTTGGGACAATGACTAATAGAGACTTCGAAAACTGTAGAACAGCGACTAATAGATTCGCTGGTCCAAATGGAATAAATGGAAGAAAGGAGCTTGTAAACCTGTAGAATCTTAAAAAACAAAAAACTGGAAAAACTACTGAAAAACTCTAGAAGTTTCGACAAGAGTCTGGAATTAACGGAGCAGAAGAATTATGAAAATTCGAGGACTTTGGAGAAAGTTCTAGAACAGCGACTAGTAGAAAACTCAGAAACGTCAAAAGAAGAAGTCTTTAGAGCTGTAGCGGAGAAAATTGGAAAAGATTCTAGACTTCTGGAGGCAATAATGGCTCAGATAAAATTACATGTGATCATGAGTCAATTCTGAGTAAGCAAGTCGACAAAGAAGCTATGCCTCGGCCAATCGAAATAAAAGAAGAAGCTGTGGCTATCTCAAAGACTAGAATTAAGCCACCAACCTTCGTTGGAAAAACGTCATGGACGACTTACCTGACGCAATTCAAAGCAGCCGCAGAAGCAAATGTATGGGTATCTACCGAGAAGGCTACTGCTTTAATCATATTGTTAAGGGTGGTACTAGTAATATTTTGCAGATACTATCTCCTGAGGAACGCAAAGATTATATCCAACTTATTAAATGATATGGCCAAGCGCATTTGGGGCAGGTATATCATACCTAGCTAAAGAATCCGTCCCAAAAGAAAGGCGAGAATCTTTTGAAATTCGAGGCAGATATTGCCCGTCTGGTTCGACTTGCACATCCAATGACACCAGATAATTTCATGGAACATCTGGGTATCCAGACATTCATAGATGGTCTCTGAGATAGTAATACGCAGCGGGCATTAAGGCCCGCTGAGAGTTTTAAACCGCAAAACAGGCATTTAGGAACCATGCTCGGGTCTGTACTGTTGACAACAGGGAAACGAAGAATTCGTGGAGCAAATGGTCAATTAAGTATTAAATCAGATAAAGTCAAATAACGGTAGAGAAATTTTTTAAAAAATTAACTGTTTTGCTTGACAAATACTACAAAAATATAAACAAAACTAAAGAATTTAGAGAAATCGTAGATTCAACGAACGAATTGTTTTATATTGGTAAATGTAATTTAAGTTATAAACAATAAAATGCTCATCTGATTTGATTCCACAGCACTAAATGAATTCATGATGGACCAACATATATATATATATATATATATATATATATATATATATATATATATATATATATATATTGTTGTGATGCATGTTATCCATATAGAGCTGCATCTAAAATAGGAAGAATAAGACATACAAAGTGAAAAAGGGTTATAATATAATGGTTATATAAATAATATTATTAAGTCTTAGTAGTATCGAAGTGCATATGTATTTTTATAACGATCATTTCATTCTTTAAATTTCTATATACATTTTCCTTTCATTATTTAATTTTATTATATCATATTCAAATTTTCAAATATTAGCGCGAAAAACATATTCAAATCCATATGCAACTTTGTATTATATCGACACTAGTAAGACACGCCTACAAATTGACATCTCGCTATGTTTACATTTATCATGCGCAGTATGCGATTTGTATCATTCAAATTTATCTTAACCTAACTTGGTAATTTATAATATAATTTTTAAAATCATTTAGATATTCTAAATTAATCAAATTCTTTTTATATAAAATTGTTAAAAGGGTAAATCATCGAGATTATTGATATCAATAGATAGCGTGTTTGGTAATATTCAGACAAGTGCTGTCGAATTATTCGATCCTTGAATTTAAAAAATAAATAGACGCATCTTTTTAGACCAAGCCTTAGAAATCTGGTATAAAACACAAATTTAAATTATAAATTCAACTAAAAGTGATAAAAAGTATCCAGAATATTAATTAACTCGATCGTCAAGAGAATTACTACAAGAATTTTCGGTAATAACGAACTTTCAAACAATATAGCGTCACAGACGTAGTTCCACCGAAAACGATAGAAAATCAGAAGAAATATATATAAGAATCCATCGCCGAACTTCAACAATATAGTCTAACGTACATCAACAACGATACCTGAAATTCTACAGCCAGAAACGAGCGCAGTGAGTAATTAGGCACCGAAGACGAAGTCCGAGGAAAATCTTCGATAGCGTCCGCGTAAACAGCCACCTACACCGCCATCATTTTGTGCTGCACCCGAACATTTTTGGATCACCGAGGATCTTCCCAATTCACACAGACGATCTACAAACATACATCAGCATCATTATTATAACAGGTTTTCAGATAATATTTATTTTTTTTTCAAAAATTAAATTCTTTAAACTTTTATTTTATAATCTTCTCGAATTATTTACCTAATCTACCACATCCTGTCATGATCTTTATATTTAATTAAACAACCTATTTATATCTTAGAGATAACAATAAAAGGGTACTCACCATAATTGTAATAAGAGTATTCACATTTATATTCATATTATTTATTAGTTTAACACACATAACCTCTTTTCACATTAGTAACACCTTGTTGTTTATGCGTATATGCAGTTTCGTTAATATCACATTTGTAATACGTTATATTTTTACAGTTTCCTTTAATTTAATAAACATAATATTTTTAATTTTACATGAATCTTTTATTTGTTCATATTTATTTGTAGGAGTTATTATATTAAGCGTCAACATTAATATTATTCCCTTTTTTGGAAGCAACAACCTAAAACTCACAACGAGCCCGAGATCACCCACATTTAGTAAAGTTTTATTAAATATAGTTTCTTGCTTTCCGACTAGTTGGCTATTTGAGATAAAGATAGCGCAATCTGGGGTGAGATTTTATAAATTAAGGCGCCCGACTAATCTTTTCAAATACATAATTTTATCTTACACTTTTATCTCATTAACATTTAATAATCTCACCACAGCCCATTATAAAAAGGGGGTCGTTATCAATTGGCTAGCCCAACGTAGAGGCCTATCCTAGCGCAATTTATCAATTGTCGCCGACAACGTGGGCCTGTTGCTTCTTGTTGATAACTCATCTACAAAGTTAAATATTGCAAATAATTGATACTTTTCAAATTGTTTCATATATTATATAGACAAAAAGGTGTAGATTATTATTGTCGTTGTGTGTACATGTTTTTCCTATTATAACAGCAGATTGTTACCTTTATTTCACTACATCGCAGACTTTGGAGGATTCTTGGACATATTAGAGGTTAGTGAAAGGGAAAATATCACCTTGTGCTTACGTTATTTTATTTAACTTTTGATTCACTAATAAAATTACGGTGTCTCGAGTATTATTATTCATATTTTAAACATAACTTTGTATTTTTTTTAACTATTTATTATTATTATCATACTTTTAAAATAAAGGATACATCTTTATATAAATTCATTAAACTTTATAAATTTAATAAATATCAAAATGGATACTCGTCATAGAACCAAAGCAGTTAAGGACAGTACTGAAGAAGATAGGGTTGAACAGGGAGACATTCCCGTGACACAAGCGTCTACAACTGAAGGGGTAAGTCCACCAGACAATGGCCAGGTAATGAACATGTTACAGGTACTAATGACACAAATGACTAATTTGAAACAAGATTTAAAACTAGAAATGAAAGACTTAAAACAAGACAATATAAATATGAACAACAAATTAGATACAAATAACGATAACCTAAAACAAGACTTAACAAACAAATTAGACACTAACAATGAAAACTTAAAACAAGAACTAACTAATATGAAAACAGACATAAGCAACATGAATAGTGATCTAACAACTAAATTAGAGATAAACATGAACAATATTAATCAAAAATTTGAAATAAATAATGCAAACATCGACAACAAATTAAGTGCTTTCAAAGTAGATTTAGAGGGTAAGATAGCAGAAATTTCTACAGCTCAGAAAAACATGGAAGAAAACGAACTCAAGTACTTAATTAAACTTGATGAAACCGTTAATCTACAGAATTTACATTGGGCTAAGCAGTTAGAGACCGCAACTACGGAAATTCAAAATAATACTGAACAGAGACTTAAAACTACAACACAAGACATACAACAAAACATAGACAAAATGATTTCTGAAAATAATAATTTGTTTAATACAAAATTGACCAATTTTAACAAATTAAACAATGATAACACAGAACAATTAAAATCATCGTTAAACCAATACAACGATCATAATAAACAAGAAATCAATATTGTCAGACAAAATTTAGATACTATAACTATAACTAATAATGAAAATTATACGACTACACAGACTAACATTAAACGATTGGAAAATAAAATAAAAGGCTATTTTACATCAACTAATTATATTAACACTAATAACAGCTCTATAAAGATAGAAAATTTACATCATTTCGACGGGGATATCACACGTGTACATCCTATGACGTATCTTAGTTGTCTTTTACGCTACTTAGAGGATATACCTGAGGAGAAGCAGAGGATGGAGGTCATACGAGTAACTTTACGTTACAGTGCACAGGAGTGGTTTCAAAGAATTGAGGACCATTGCAATTCTCTTGACCAATTTGTTACACTCTTTAAGAAGAATTATTGGGACGAAACGCAACAAAACAGAGCTAGAATACGGTTGTTGACAGGCAAATATCGATTGGGACAAGTATCACGCGAGACATACGCTTCCCGTATCTATAACCAGTGTAAACACCTGAATGACATGGAAGAATCAATGATTGCCAGGCAGCTCCTAAATCATTTCATCTACACCGATACACAGGCTATCATATGTCAAAGAGTTACGGATATGGACTCTCTCATAGACATAATGAGACGTCTAGATGATTATTCGGAGAATAACCTTCAGCCACAACACATATATCGCAATCCCAACTCTCGCAATCATCCGTCACAAAATTCAAATAATCCGAACAATAACCCAAATAACTCACCACCGCAACGTTATAATAATTTCAACAACAATAATAGAAATCAAAATTTTACAAGAGCATATAATAATAATAACAATTCTAACAATAATATGTACAATGATCGGGATAATAATAATTCAAACAATCCATCAAATAGACCTAACTACAACTACCAGCCATCCAGATACAACAGTAATAATTATTTCAATAATTACAATCGCACTACGGATCGACAAACAAACAATAACAATACAAACCATAATACTAATCAACAAGGAAGAGGATTTAATCATATCCGTAATCGTGGACGTGGTCACGTAAATAATATTAACAGACGTCATCGATCTGTATCGCCGATACGAACAAATATGGAGGAGGTATTAAAAAAAACGCCAATTTTAACAGAGGACCTCTACACCAACCCAACACAAGGCCCATCATCAGCACAAAATTAATAACCCATGACGACTGTAACATACCTTTTAAATTTGAAAATATTACTTTCTATCAACATCCGGAAGAATTCATTACTGTAGAAGATGCAGGCAACCAAACTACCCAAATATATATATTACCTATTGTAAAATTAAAATTCGAAAATATCTTTTTATATTGCTTAATCGATACAGGAGCGGAAATAACTTTATTAAAGGCAGAGAAAGCTACGAATATACGGGGATACGAGAAGAACATTGTAAAAACGAAAGGGACAGATATCATTGCAGCGAACGGAAAACGCATGGGGACGGTAACAAAACAATTATCAACAGAAATATTAGTCGACAAATCAAAATACATCATACATTGCTATATTATAGATAAATTACAATACGACTGTATTATAGGTATTGACAGTATTAAAAAACTCAAAATGATCTTAGATTTCGAAAATGGTATACTAAATATAGATGTGAATAAAGTTATATTTGAAAAACAATTATCAGAAGAAGAGTTAAAAGGTTATAACCTATATAAGAAGGAAGTGCTTACGAGTGAAATAAATAATATTATATTAAATAATGAACCGTGCAATAGAAGAGATTACGAGGGGAATAATGAAACAGATGGAAAAATAATAGAATTTAATAATACAAATATTGGAATAGAGAGAATGGTAGTTAGGCAAGGAACGAAGGATTGTCACGAGCGAGGAGATGTTATGGAAGTTAGAATGGATAATCAAGTAGTGAAAACAATTAATAATTATGATGATATAAAGAATTTTATAGAGAACTCTAAGATACCAGATACAACTGTCATACCCGACTTAATAGCAATTTTATACAATAATATTACTCTTATTAACAATGATGTAGTGTTTGCAAAAGGATATCAGCATCCGATTAAAATAGATAACGAAGACCCACTAATTAGTAAAAATTACCCCATTCCGTATCATTATCAGCAGAAAGTAGGTCAGGAACTGGAACGATTAGAACAGACTGGCATTATAGAGAAGTCAAATACCTACTTTATAAATCCGATAGTTATAGTCCAAAAGAAAGACTTATCTCTACGCATATGTTTAGATGCAAGAGCATTGAACCGAAGAATTAAACCCGAATTCGAAATGCCGCAAAATATCGATGTATTATTAACAAAATGTGGTAATAAGCCCATATACAGCAAGTTAGATCTTAAGAACGCATTTTGGCTTATCAACATAGAACCAGAATCACAATTTTTACTGGTCAGCCACCGCAGAGACCTTGGACAGATCCAGAAGCCATCAACTTCAACGAACGACTTATAGAAGTAAGAGAGAAATTATTGACAAAGAAAATTAAATGGGAAAGAAAGAGGAATACCGTTGATAAGAAATATAAGACATATAATCTTAATGATAGGGTAATAGTGAAAAGATTGAGAGTAACCGATCTTAAAAATAAAATAATGGGAAAACTGCTAAAACCATATCAAGGACCTTATATTATTAATAGAATCTTAGGCAACAATACCTATGAATTATTGGAAGAAGAAACCGGGTACATAAAGGGTAGATACCATATTTCGATGTTGCAGGATTATTTAACGGAACAGTAATATACAATTGAATAAATACAGTCATTAAAATTATTAATTACATTGAAAGGTATGTTATAGCTCGCAAAATACATCAATTAAATGAATACTATAACTAAACTATTTTTATATAATTACAAATAAATATACTTAAACAAGAAACATTAATTTAGACTGGATAATTTGAATTTGGACAGCTTGAATAAATAAAGAGAAGTTACAAAGAAACAATAGAATAATAGTTGATAATTAAAAAAAAAAAAAAAGAAAAAGACTTTGGTATACTAATATAATGTTAAGAAAGTCCATCACACAAACAAACATTTCGTTTTTACAATTTATAAAGTTTTTATATTAAGGTGTTAACTTATTTTTCTTTCTAATTGTTTAATTCGAACGACACGTAATAAGTTTAGAAAAACAAGGTTGTTATCTTTCATTTCCTACATCATCTTCAGCGAAAAGAATGTCCTCATTTGTACATTCCGACATTTTTTCGACGGGGACATTGTTGTGATGCATGTTATCCATATAGAGCTGCATCTAAAATAGGAAGAATAAGACATACAAAGTGAAAAAGGGTTATAATATAATGGTTATATAAATAATATTATTAAGTCTTAGTAGTATCGAAGTGCATATGTATTTTTATAACGATCATTTCATTCTTTAAATTTCTATATACATTTTCCTTTCATTATTTAATTTTATTATATCATATTCAAATTTTCAAATATTAGCGCGAAAAACATATTCAAATCCATATGCAACTTTGTATTATATCGACACTAGTAAGACACGCCTACAAATTGACATCTCGCTATGTTTACATTTATCATGCGCAGTATGCGATTTGTATCATTCAAATTTATCTTAACCTAACTTGGTAATTTATAATATAATTTTTAAAATCATTTAGATATTCTAAATTAATCAAATTCTTTTTATATAAAATTGTTAAAAGGGTAAATCATCGAGATTATTGATATCAATAGATAGCGTGTTTGGTAATATTCAGACAAGTGCTGTCGAATTATTCGATCCTTGAATTTAAAAAATAAATAGACGCATCTTTTTAGACCAAGCCTTAGAAATCTGGTATAAAACACAAATTTAAATTATAAATTCAACTAAAAGTGATAAAAAGTATCCAGAATATTAATTAACTCGATCGTCAAGAGAATTACTACAAGAATTTTCGGTAATAACGAACTTTCAAACAATATAGCGTCACAGACGTAGTTCCACCGAAAACGATAGAAAATCAGAAGAAATATATATAAGAATCCATCGCCGAACTTCAACAATATAGTCTAACGTACATCAACAACGATACCTGAAATTCTACAGCCAGAAACGAGCGCAGTGAGTAATTAGGCACCGAAGACGAAGTCCGAGGAAAATCTTCGATAGCGTCCGCGTAAACAGCCACCTACACCGCCATCATTTTGTGCTGCACCCGAACATTTTTGGATCACCGAGGATCTTCCCAATTCACACAGACGATCTACAAACATACATCAGCATCATTATTATAACAGGTTTTCAGATAATATTTATTTTTTTTTCAAAAATTAAATTCTTTAAACTTTTATTTTATAATCTTCTCGAATTATTTACCTAATCTACCACATCCTGTCATGATCTTTATATTTAATTAAACAACCTATTTATATCTTAGAGATAACAATAAAAGGGTACTCACCATAATTGTAATAAGAGTATTCACATTTATATTCATATTATTTATTAGTTTAACACACATAACCTCTTTTCACATTAGTAACACCTTGTTGTTTATGCGTATATGCAGTTTCGTTAATATCACATTTGTAATACGTTATATTTTTACAGTTTCCTTTAATTTAATAAACATAATATTTTTAATTTTACATGAATCTTTTATTTGTTCATATTTATTTGTAGGAGTTATTATATTAAGCGTCAACATTAATATTATTCCCTTTTTTGGAAGCAACAACCTAAAACTCACAACGAGCCCGAGATCACCCACATTTAGTAAAGTTTTATTAAATATAGTTTCTTGCTTTCCGACTAGTTGGCTATTTGAGATAAAGATAGCGCAATCTGGGGTGAGATTTTATAAATTAAGGCGCCCGACCAATCTTTTCAAATACATAATTTTATCTTACACTTTTATCTCATTAACATTTAATAATCTCACCACAGCCCATTATAAAAAGGGGGTCGTTATCAATTGGCTAGCCCAACGTAGAGGCCTATCTCAGCGCAATTTATCAATATATATATATATATATATATATATATATATATATATATATATATATATATATATATTGTAATGGGATAAACCTCCATTATATTGATGAGCCATTTCTAATATTAAGTCTATAAGATTTTCTATTTCATATTATAAGTATTGTAACTTATAACATATGCAAGAGATGTTTTGATTTATGTGGATTTGTGATAGTTATTATATTTGTTAAAAAGGTTGGATATCTTATTATTAATATGTTAATATTATAAATAACAATTGAGTTCAATCTTGGTATGTATATTTTTAGTTTGTTATATCTGTTAAAATTGTAAATCGTGTAAATTGTAGTTAGTTAATTTGTATAAATTATTGTTCAATTTAGTATTAAACTTTTGCAAGAGAATAGATTTAGATATTCGTAATTAATATGTCATTTCCAAATTGAAGTTTTAAAAAGAGACTGACTGACTTGGATGTATGTGAAATTATAGAAAGTAACGATGGCGATTTTAAAAAAAAGATTTTTATTATTTTTTTTTGACGTAAAAAATAAGAGATATAAAATTTGATAAAAGCTGAATTCTTGACTGAATAAATAGGAGTTAACTAATTTGAATACACCGAGAAGATTTCAGAAGACTGGATAACTGTTAATTTAACAGAACAGGCTATTTTTGTTATAACAGTAGTGAGGTCCGAGTCTGGCAACCTTTCTCCATAGTTAGTCGTAGTAAATATTATCGTGGACTGGAAATATATCATTAGTGGATTTGAAGTACAACAGTAGTGAGATTGGAATATAACAATAGTGGATTGGAAGTATAACAATAGTGAGGTCCGAGTCTGGCAACCCTTCTCCATAGTTGGTCGTAGTAAATATTATCGTGGATTGGAAATATATCAATAGTAGATTGGAAATACAACAGCAGTGGGTCCGAGTCTAGCAGTTTTTTTTTTTTTAAATCTCCAAGCGTAGTCATTATAAAATATATTCGTGTAAGTAACAAGTTTTAAAATACTTATACCAAGAAATTCTCTTTTATATATTCAAAGATACTGTTTTACCCAGCTTATTTAATATAATTATTAATTGTTGATTCTCCAAATTCAGATTCCTTGCATAAGTTGTTTTTTCAAAAAAAAGGTTTATATGTATTTGAGATATTAACGTTTAAATTTGTTAATTTTATAGTATTAGAAATGGCCACATTTGTAGATATATCAGATTTATTTATATATAGTGAATAAATAGTTTATCTGTCATTAAAGACTCTTTTATCTATAAAATTGTCTAGTTATTGTGAAACTTAACCTTTTTTTTTTTTGATCGCCGAACGAGGTGAAATTCTCTACAGCATTCTGCGGTGTATCATTATATTTTTGGCGCTCGAACGTGGGAGCTTGGTTAAAATATAATTGGTGTATTATTTTTTTATTTATTTCTTAGAAAACCTTATCATTCATAATATATAAACATGCCACGTAACGTCACAAAACAAAGTAGATCTACTGAACGTGAGGAAGGCACTGAAGAAGGAATAGTAGATATACAGCCGTCATCAGGAAGTCGCGGAGATGAAGTTGCTATAAAGGTCGATCCTATACAGCAGTTACTGATGGAACTTAGTGCAAAGTTTGATAAAACGAGCCAGGAACTCAAACAAGACTACATTAATTTAAACAACAAACTCGATCAGGCTAACCAGGATATAAAAATGGAGATTCATAAGAATAACCAAGATCTTCGATCTGATATGGTTCGCATCTATGAAAATACGCTGCAACTCATCGAACGACATAGTGTAGAAAATCAAGAACTAATAACATCTACCAAATTTATGGCGAACAAAAATTTAATTAATAATACCCGCAACAAAAATTATAACAATGCGCTGAGATCCACGTCAAGTAAAGACCACCGCATAAATAACTATTTTTATGACAAAGCTTATACTAATTTTTTAACTCTAAATGAAGAATATTGCAACAAAATAAGTTCTAATTATTGGGAGGAAGGTAAGAATAATAATCATAACAATTCAAACTTGAGCATGTCCATAATGAATAGAACAGATTATAATAATTTAGCTAGTTATCAAGATAAACTTAAAACAACTTCCAAATTTAACAATTTAAAAGACTTAAATATTGTGAACTTAGACGAAAACCATTCCATTATTTTAAGTCATTTACAAATAATTTTCTTATACACTAATTCTAAAATTGACAACATATATACCAATATCCCAACTATTCAAATAATCTATACTAATTTGCATAATACTAGAGGCAGGGGTAGTAAAATGTCTTTTTGCCGGAGTAGTATGTTTGGTCTACCTAAGAGGCGTCGACGAAAAATCAACTTTTGAATATTTGCGACAGAAAATCGGAATTCTGAATATTAATTGAAGATGACAACAGGAATATGACAAGGGACAATGCTTAAATTAAATAAACTATAACTAATAATGACTATAAACAATAATCAAATTAATACTATTTTGATAGATAACATATATTACACTGGAGAAATATCAGCAGAAACGTATATTATGATTAGACCATGAGGGATTGAACATTTTTATTTAAATGTATATAATTAAAAGATTATTAAACCGTAATTGCTCTTCAACATATCGGGGAAGTTGTTTTATCAAGTATGTTAAGTTTCATAACATGTATATAATAATATTAGACAAGTTATTACTTTATTATTAAAAATTATTTATAGTTTAAAAAAAAAGGAAAGTTCATAGAAAGATATTAATAAAATGTATCAACAATATTATTCAAAATAAGATTGCTTTATTAAAGCAAAATATATATTAAAACAGGTTCAAGAATTATAAAATTAGAAGCTAAAATATATATTTAAGACTGGAAATATGATTTTGCCGACTTAAACTTAAGGAAATCTAAACAATGAAACAATCTTAAAATGTAATTATAAAATAAAGTATATATCATATAAAGTGAATATCAATGCAAAATATAGCTATACATAAATAATATGACTAGATGAAAGAAATATTGATTTTGAGATGATTGTATATGAATGCAAATAATGGATATTTTAAGAGATGTTTAATTAAGAATTGGTATGTGAAATGTGAGTATATGTAGAGGTGGTTATAATAAATATTAAGATATGGAAAATATATGTTATAAATAAAATAATAAATACAGTAAAAGAAGTAATATATATAAAAATAATGTAAAGTAGTGTTAAAATGAATGAAATGTATATTTATTGGTGTGGCAAATGTTAGGTAAAGAATGTCTATTTATGTGTGTTAATGTGTTGGAAGATATTGTGTTATTTAATGAAACCTATACAATCAAGATGATTCTTACAAATATTATTATTAAAAGAGAATAAACAGGAAATATAGAAAACATTTTTTTTTTTAGAAAAAATTGTTTAGATAATGCAGATATAAGATATGGATACCTGCTATTAAAAAGGTTTATACTTTCCAGTTTTAAAATAGGAGATACATAAAAATAAATAATAGAGTATATGATGGCAAGGAAAGACGATATTTTTCTGAACTTTTAAAAAAAATATTAATTACTTAATCATTTCAAAGTTAAAGCTATATATATATATATATTGTTTTATTTAGTTTTATTGAATTGTATAGTTGCTTAAAGTTTATCAGAATGACTTATTTCTTTTTTTTTCATAGTATTTTTTTTTAAAAAAAAAAGAAATACGTGGGGAGAAAATGTAATGGGATAAACCTCCATTATATTGATGAGCCATTTCTAATATTAAGTCTATAAGATTTTCTATTTCATATTATAAGTATTGTAACTTATAACATATGCAAGAGATGTTTTGATTTATGTGGATTTGTGATAGTTATTATATTTGTTAAAAAGGTTGGATATCTTATTATTAATATGTTAATATTATAAATAACAATTGAGTTCAATCTTGGTATGTATATTTTTAGTTTGTTATATCTGTTAAAATTGTAAATCGTGTAAATTGTAGTTAGTTAATTTGTATAAATTATTGTTCAATTTAGTATTAAACTTTTGCAAGAGAATAGATTTAGATATTCGTAATTAATATGTCATTTCCAAATTGAAGTTTTAAAAAGAGACTGACTGACTTGGATGTATGTGAAATTATAGAAAGTAACGATGGCGATTTTAAAAAAAAGATTTTTATTATTTTTTTTTTGACGTAAAAAATAAGAGATATAAAATTTGATAAAAGCTGAATTCTTGACTGAATAAATAGGAGTTAACTAATTTGAATACACCGAGAAGATTTCAGAAGACTGGATAACTGTTAATTTAACAGAACAGGCTATTTTTGTTATAACAGTAGTGAGGTCCGAGTCTGGCAACCTTTCTCCATAGTTAGTCGTAGTAAATATTATCGTGGACTGGAAATATATCATTAGTGGATTTGAAATACAACAGTAGTGAGATTGGAATATAACAATAGTGGATTGGAAGTATAACAATAGTGAGGTCCGAGTCTGGCAACCCTTCTCCATAGTTGGTCGTAGTAAATATTATCGTGGATTGGAAATATATCAATAGTAGATTGGAAATACAACAGTAGTGGGTCCGAGTCTAGCAGTTTTTTTTTTTTTTAAATCTCCAAGCGTAGTCATTATAAAATATATTCGTGTAAGTAACAAGTTTTAAAATACTTATACCAAGAAATTCTCTTTTATATATTCAAAGATACTGTTTTACCCAGCTTATTTAATATAATTATTAATTGTTGATTCTCCAAATTCAGATTCCTTGCATAAGTTGTTTTTTCAAAAAAAAGGTTTATATGTATTTGAGATATTAACGTTTAAATTTGTTAATTTTATAGTATTAGAAATGGCCACATTTGTAGATATATCAGATTTATTTATATATAGTGAATAAATAGTTTATCTGTCATTAAAGACTCTTTTATCTATAAAATTGTCTAGTTATTGTGAAACTTAACCTTTTTTTTTTTTGATCGCCGAACGAGGTGAAATTCTCTACAGCATTCTGCGGTGTATCATTTTAATATGTATATATATATATATATATATATATATATATATAAGGTAAACTTAATAAGTCGGCTTTGTGAATAATAAGCTTTGTCAAGAGAATACAAAATATATTTTGTATTGCAGTTTCTCCAAACAAAGGCTGAATGGAAGAATATTGCTAGCGCTTTTCAAGACAGTTGGAATTTTCGCAATTGCGTAGGAGCGGTAGATGGAAAACACATTAACATCGTAGCCCCAGCACATAGTGGATCTTACTATTATAATTATAAAGGTTCACATAGCTTAGTACTAATGGCTATTTGTAACGCTAATTACGAATTCATCATGATCGATTTTGGCACAAACGGTCGAATATCTGATGGAGGTATCATAGATAACACGTTATTTTATCGCAAGCTTACTGAAAACAGACTAAATTTACCTGAACCTTCTGCACCAGCAGGCAGCGAAGAGCCCCTTCCATATGTGTTTGTTGGGGATGAAGCGTTTTCTTTGAGAACCGATTTTATGAAACCCTTCAGTCAAAGAGAACTAAACAGAGAACGAAGAATATTTAATTATAGATTATCGAGGGCACGCCGCATTATTGAAAATGTTTTCGGTATAATGCTAGCTAAATTCAGAATATTTCACACTGCAATTAATTTAAAAATCGACAACATCGAGAAAATAGTATTAGCATGCTGCATTTTGCATAATTTTTTAAGAAAAAAACATAGTGACACCTATACTACATCAGCTTGTGTCGATTACGAAGATTACGAAAACGGAAATGTAGTTAATGGTTTAAGAGCCAATGAACACACTTTCGGTTTACAACGCGGACATAATAGACGTTCGACAGAGGAAGCCAAATTAGTTCGAGATAATTACATGCGATATTTTGTTAACGAAGGATCAGTATCATGGCAAGAGAAGTTTACATAACTTATATTATTACTACTAGTACATGGTATTAAATATTACATCTTATATGTTGTTTTATTTTTCTTACCTGCTGCGAGAATTCATCATTTGAATCATCTTCAATATTTGTTTTACTTTCACGCGCAATTTCTTGAACAACAAGGAATAGTAAAAGGTCGAAATACCACAAGCGTGGTACATATACCTCAGAAGCTGCAGAGCCAGATCTTTTTGAGTCTTTTACTTTTTTCATTTCTTTTCGGAAAGAACCCCGTAAAGAATCAATTTTTTTCTTAACTGAATCTTTTGTGGCAGTAGCATCAACTTCTCGAAATTTAATTATAAGTTGTTCATATGCTTCATTTTTTTTAATGCGATCGCTATATTCAGCTGATTTAATTTTCCACAAACACGGAAAGCTTTTATATATTTCAATAAATTCAGATATAAACTTTTTACTGCATGTCATTATCTCAGCCATTTTTAACACGATACTTATGTACGACACTGAATAAAATCGATCACAAGTAGAACTGGTCGGTATCCACACTACAGACTTGAACGAACCTGTCGGCACGCGCAGTTAAAATTTCAGTCAGTGACAGAAGTTTGGAACGTGCGCTAAACTGTCGGTTGTAATCATCCACACTCTCGGTTCTAACCGAACAGTCTCAACTGTTCATTCAAAACCGCGTAAAAAGAACGATATGTGGAGGGCCCTAAGAGCGTGTTTAAAGTATCTATTAAAGCTAACCTACAAAAATAAAAAGCGCAAACTGCCAAAACATAACGGTGCGGTACGTAAAGTGATACAAAATTGAGAGTAAAAATCATAACATTTATTAACTGTAAGTATACGGATAATCGGTATCCAGCAATTTTAATAATAATGGAAGTGCATGGTGTCTCATTATAATTTCATTTTCAACAAAATTTATATATATATATATATATATATATATATATATATATATATATATATATATATATAGTCTCTATTTCTTCCAACTGTCGCTTTGCTGGTTATAAATGAATCATTTGACTTAAGTAATATGATATATTTATTACAGGATTTGATAGAGATGCAAAGCGGCTTCAAGAACATTGGCAACAGATGAAGATGCAAGCAAAGAAAAATATCAGTCAGTATTGAAAGAAGTTTTCTGAAACTGGAGCTGAAGTTATTGAGTGAAAATGATAATTGAATGTGTTTATTATATGATATTAGATAAGTATGACAATAGGATAATGTAATTTAAAATATAGGATAAAGTAGGTATAATTATATCTAAGTTACGTGTAAATACTGCATCATGTATAACGTAGGTTGAATATTTGTTACATGTGGATACTTATAAATGTATACAAGGTGTGTATAAATTGGCGGACCCACTACACGCGGCGATGTTCTTCGTTAAATTCGGAGTCCAAAATCCTAATACGAAAATGTTGTACCATGCTCCATATCTTTGCACAAGGTTCCTAAAGTTCGGACTTTCAGTCTTGAAATAAGCATTATTACTCGATATTTGTTGATAGAAAGAGCTACAATTTAGAAGAAAGAAGAATTGTTGTTATTATCCTTTCATTAAAGTTTTCTTTTTGATTTTAAAGTTTGTTTTTAATATTTGTTTATTAACTTATTTTGACGAAAAACACATCTGACAACGTTGTAAAACAATAAGTAGGCAGCCTAATGTTGTTCTAGTCAAATACATTACTACTGTCAAATTTTGACACTTATGTAATCTATCTATTTCATTCGACTTGCTTATTTTTCGTGTTTATTTGTATAATTTTGTTTAGTTTTCGTATTTATTTGTATAGTTTTAATCAGTTTTCGGGTTTTCGTGTTTACTAGTTATTCTGTTTGTTTATTATGAATTTTTTACGTTCAACGAATATGCCGATATGTACATGGTATACGGTTTCTGTCGTGGAAATGCTAGCATGGCAGGGCAGGAATATCGAGTGCGTTTTCCAAATCGGAGGCATCCAAGTAAAAATGTATTTCGAAGGCTGGACCAACGACTTCGTGAAACAGGTTCGTTTATTCCAAGAAATGCCAACGCAGGTCGACCAAGGCAAAGGCGTACCGTGCAACTAGAAGAGCAAGTTCTAGCCACAATACAGGAAGATCCCTCTGCGAGTACACGTCAATTAGCTTCTACACTAAATATTCGCAGTAATAAGACTGTTCATTTGGTTCTACGAGAAAACTTGCTTCATCCATACCATGTTTCTAAAGTTCAGCCTCTCTACGGAAATGATAACTTATTTCGAATCAATTATTGCAATACAATCTTAAATAGAATTCAGGAAGAAGGTGACTTTTTAAGACGTATTCTTTGGAGTGATGAGTGCATGTTTACCAGAGATGGTGTGTTTAATACTCATAATTTTCATCATTGGGCAGATGAAAATCCACATGAATTTCGCGAATACGGTCACCAAAGAAGGTTTTCTGTTAACGTTTGGCTGGGTATAATAAACCAAAGGGTAGTTGGACCAATTTACTTACCAAATCGCCTAGATGCCGGTGAATATTTAAATGTTTTAGAACAAGTTATTGGTGAGATACCGCTGAACGTACGCCGTAATATGATTTACATGCATGATGAAGCTCATGCGCACTTTGCTCGTAATATAAGAGATTGGTTAACTGAACACTTCCCAGACAGATGGATTGGTCGTGGCGGTCCCCTTTTGTGGCCTGCGAGATCCCCCGATCTCAATCCATTAGATTTTTTTGTTTGGGGTTTCATTAAAGGTAAAGTTTATACTACAGCTCCTCAAGACGCTGACGAAGTTAGAGCCCGAATTGACGCCGCAGTATTAGAAATTACACCAGAAAGACTTGAGCGAATAGGACAAGCGATACCACAAAGATTGTAGCTACGTCTACAAACTGATGGATTTCAATTCGAACAATTATGTAGGTAATAATTACATTGATTTCTATCAAGAAGATGTACAAAAATTAGTCAATATTATCAAAAAATTTTAAAACTTTGTAATATTTGCATAATAAATATGTAATCTAAGAAACCAATTTTATTTCGTTTGTTTCTTTTTTAAATTTAAAATGTAAGGTTCACATGACGACGTGTAAAAATGTTCCGAAGATTATAACTAGCACATGCGTGTTCAATGTTGCCAAATGTATGTTTCTTTCAAATTCATTCTGAAGACAAGGGAAGCCTGATACATCGTTTTAGGATTAGCACTTTTAACTCAAAATTTGACCAAGAATGTCGCCACGTGTAGTGGGTCCGCCAATTTATACACACCTTGTATATTATATTTAATATTAATAAAAATTATATCAAAATATCCCTAAAGTATTTCAATAAATAATAAATTATATATTAACATTGTTAAAGTCTACTAATTAAAATATCTTCATATATAATTGTTGACGGAATAAATTGCTGTGGATATTGTCATGTAAATCCATGTTGTTCCGCTAAAATAAATTCAGTAATAAATATGTTACAAAGCCAGTTAAATATGTATATACCTACATCATCACCATATGCTCTTTTTCCTAAATATCTAATTGTTGCAAGAACCTTGTATCTCAGGATTGGTAATCCACAATTATTGTTGGTTAAAAGTTCTTTTAGCAACTTCTTTTCTCATGCGTTATTTTGTTCAAAATTGAGCATTGTCATATACGTCAAATGGATTCAATTGTTCCAGATAGACTTTTAAATTTCGAATGATATCTACTACTTGTACCCCCCTTGTACATCAATTAAATCTTCCATATTTCAAAATTATATAATTTCAGTAATACAAACTTTAAGTAAATTTATATATTATACTTATATTCTTCTTATCTCAAGGAAATATCAAATTTAAAAGCAAAAATTCACAAAATAACATATGATCAAAATTGGATCGCGATAGCCATGAAGTGTAAAAACTATCTATAGAATTATTTACTTCTGTAGTTTGAAGTATACATAAGTCACAAATAAAATAGATTTTAGGTTATGGTAATTAGTTGCATTTTAGGTATATTTTATAACCAGCTGACTTGAAAGATGTTAAATAAATGTCAAAACTAATTGAAATAAATAATTTCATAGATATCTCGTAAATTCCATGGCCATAGCGATCCAAAGACTTTTTGATCATACGATATATTCAAATAAATAAGATTATCTAAATCGTATTTAAAATAACCAACAATTCCAATAGGTTAACAATTTTAAATGTCTTCTCTATGCAAAATGTGCATGCCTGCGACCTTCGTTTTCACTGTTGCCATATATTTTTTTCTGCTTAGACTCTCTTAGTTAGTAGCCACTAAGTATGATGAAATACGCGACTATGAATACGAGAAAATAAAAGCATCTTAGTATGCTCTTAGTGGCTACTAACTAATAGCGTACTAAGACCCTATTAACTTCACGACTATGCATAAGGCAGTATATGTTTTATGTTTTAGGAATAGGTAGTAAATGGTTTATTGAGGGAAATTATTGTATATGTTAGTTAATATTTAAATAATTAATGGATAGTATTAGTACAGTTGTTGATTAAGTAGGGTGTGTAGTAATAGATGTAAAAGGTGAATATTGGATATTTCACTTACAAATTTGTACAAGGTTATGAATTATTGATATTATAAATTAGAGAATAATGAGGAGCAGTAGTGATAATAAAATGTGGAGGAGGAATAGAAATTCTTCACGGAAATTAGTGAATAAGTTGTGGAGGATTGTTGGTGGGGTGAGGGTACGAAATCGTTTATCAAATGAGAATAGGAGGTTTTTGAAAGGTATGGGATATAAAGTTTTGGTGTAGATTTATTTAAGTGTGAGGGAGTTTTGGTATGTTGATTTTGGGATATTAAGAAATAAAGAGAGGACTATGCTTTAGTATAGTAAGAGATTTGTCTGGATCAAGTTTGTTCTGAAAGTATGTTAGTAACAATTTAAGAAATGGAAGTTTTAGATGTTTTAAGAAGGGTTCGAATAGATAATTCTATCGTGGAGTTGGAATATCATAATCATGTTCCGTTTGGTTCACCAAGATATGAAAATTATGATGAGATTAGAATTGTGGTACCAGAAATAGATGGTAAAGTATACTTTACCATCGGAGTCAGAATTATTAATTGAGGGGAAGTTACGACTGTATAGTGATGAAAGTAAGACTAGTGCTAAGGCGTTTTTAATTAATAATGCGGCAGCCTTTATGTTCAGCAATATCAGATATGTGATTAGTGGTGATTGGAGGTGGATGAAGTAAGGAATGTAGGTACTACATCGGCTATGAAAGCATATTTTTCTCATAGTCCAAGTTATATAAATATATTGGAAAATTGTGGTTGGGAATTTTCTACTGGAAGGGCTCCAGTTTTAGATAATAAAAGTAAATTTAGTTTATGTATACCATTGAACATGTTAGTGGGATTCGCAGATGATTTTAAGTCTATTATATTAAATATGTCCCAGGAGCTTGTGTTGACAAGATGTGCTGATAATAAAGATGTAATATATAATTCAAATGCTGCTGTTAATGGGGGTGTTAGGTTAACTATTCATGCTATTGCATGGCAGGTACCACATGTTAAAGCTGGTTTAAGTCAGGATTTGGCGTTAACTAAATTAAAAACGAAAAATACTATAATGGAAATGTTTTTTATAGAATGGGAAATTAATGAAAATCCGGGAATTCCAGAGACAACAAAACATAGTTGGGCTATTAAACCAGCTCCACATTTAGAGACACCTAGATATATTATTTTGGGTTTTCAGACTGGGAAGAAAGGGAAAGTAAAAATATCCATATAAAAATGTTCGGGTGGATTTTGATGAAAATCATGTAGCTGTTTTATATAATATGTATTCTAGATTTCAACAAGTTTATTACGGTAATGAATATACTGAGCCGATGTTAAAGGTAAGTCAATTTAAATTGTGTCCATTAATTGGTATTGATTGTTCACACCAGGAACGTGCTATACATAGAAGTGGTGTGGAGATTAGAATTGAATTTACGGTGAAAGATAATATACCTAAAGTTACGGTTATGTATTGTTTGATATTACGTAATAAATTGTATCAGTATTCACCATTTAACAAGGTGGTACAGCTACAGTATTAGTATTCTTTGTTTGTTTGAGGAGTAAGTAAGATGGGTGGTGGTAGATACGGTTAATATATTTTATGGAATGTGGTTATGTAGTGTATGGTTACTGATTGGGTGAGAAGGTTGTTTAGTTAAAGATGTTGGATTTAAGTGGAATATATAATTATAGATTTTCAATGGTATCGATTTAATAATTATAGTTTGATGCCTAAGGAGTTGGCTACTTGTGATAGTGAATTTAAGAGGAGTCATTTTATATTTAAACCGGTTTTGAGATTTGGTGTATTGGCAGAAGAAGATCGGCAAGTTGCAAGATATGCTTTTAGTTGTCATCATTGTTTGAAGTGAAAAGATGGTTATTTAGCTGCAAGTCAGTTTGATGATATAATTAAACGATTGTCTAGAGGTGTTGGTTTAGTGTTTGTTAAGGGTAGGGAAAAATTGGATTTTTCGAGACGTATTATAGATCGACGAATAATAGATTTAGTATATGTGGAAAAAATTAGAAGAGGAGAGCCAAGTTGTAGTTTTCATGCTAGTAATTATGTTGTTTGTGCTTTGTCTAATGTGGAACGATTGTATAAGTTTCTGTTAGAAATAAAGCTGAAGGATAACAAAGTTGGCCATATTTAATTATTGTTGTAATGGGTTATGCGTGGAGTGCTATGAGGAGTTATGTTGTGGAGAGAGTTGGTAATGTGTTGCGAAGACTTGAAATTGATGGAAAATTTTCTGGAGTGGATGATGTTGATTTATTTTATGAGCCTAAGACATATTTAATGAGCAATATAGGATGTTTGAGTTTAGAATTTGTTTGGCGTCGATTACCTAGAAGTTATCAAGAAGATATTGATTTAATTGGATGTAGACCATGTGTAAGTCATTATGTGATTGATGGTGATGTAGTTGATGGACCTGTTAGGAGAAGAAATTGATATATGTGTAGACAGAATGATTTATAGATTTTGTATTAATATAGTGTATTAATGCTTGTAATTTATTTATGTATGCATTTATAAATAAATATTGGAGTTTAAAATTTTCTATTTTTATTAATATAATGTTAGGTGTTGAATATAGACGAGGGGTGTGGGATGGTTTTTTTTAGAAACAAAGGATGAAAGGGGAAAGGAGAAAAAAAGGGAAAGGAAAAAAAGAGAAAAATAAGGAAAAAGGAAAAAAAAGCGAAAAAAGATAAAAAAAGAGAGAGCCTAGGGGATTGGGCGAGCCCCCGAACCAATCCACACCGTAGCGATGCCACGGAGAGCTCCCTCCCGGGTGACCTACATTCGGAAATTTCCCCCTCCACTTTTCGAAGAAGAACTAAAGAATTTCTGAATTTTCCCGTTGTTCAAGGTCATACCTAATATGTAAAATGACCTTGATTAACATATGCAAATTTGTACATATATTATGTAGAATGACGTCAGGAAATTTCTAAAATGTAAATTTATATAATTAATTGAAACTTGACCTTTTGCAAAAAATGCGGCGGAATTTTTGATTATCATATGCAAATTTATAATGCAAATTTGTACGTATTATGTAATAGGTCAAAATTGACGTCAATGGAAATTTCTAAAATGTAAATTTACATAATTAATTGACACTATTTCATATAAATACGAGTTAGTTTTGCTGATATAGACATAACAAGTTATACAATGGTAAGTAAATATCTATATTATTAATATTATCACTATATTTATATTTGTTTTTTCTTGTATTTGTTTATTCAATTATTTATAATTCATTGTAATATATTTCTTATATCTGAATAAATTTTTAAATGTAGCATTTTCAAAATTAATGTATTACATTTATAATTCATTAATTTTGAAAATACTTTATTTCTTGTGTTCTAAAAGTAGGAAAGTAATTACTTCTTTTATGTATCCTGAAAAGTAATTAATGATTTAAATTTTAAAATTATAATTCAATATTTGAAATTGAAAGTTTAGTATCAGTATTTAAATAATTTCTTTATTTAGACTGTTTATTTATAATTCACTATTACTTTACAAATTGAATCAATTATTTCGAAAGCAATTTTAAATTTTAGAATTATAATGAATTATAATTAGAATTATAATTCATTATAATGAATTATAATTCAGTATTCCAACAGTATTCGAAATTTTAGAATTATAATTCATTATTCGAAATTTTAAAATTATAATTCAGTATTCGAAATTAAGAAATTGATACTTTCTTTCTGTCAATTTCAATTTAATTCGAATTAATTTGATTCCTCTCCTCATTTTGATTATTCTTTAGGAAACACCAAATTTCACGCATTCACCCACTTCACAGCAGCAGGTTTTTCCCTCTGATACTGGCAACCCTGTAAACTTAATAAATATTTCCAATTCAGATTCTTTTATGCAACAGCTAGAGCAACTGGAATTTGAAAAAATAGATGATGAAATACTGTCGACGGCGGTAGATAGAGCGGTATATAGAATTGGAATTGAAAATATTGGAGGTGTTTCAACATTAATTGCAATACCTCCACAACCTCCGCACCATCGATGATACCTTTACCATCGATGAAACCTTTTCCACCATCGACTCCACTATCAACCGTTGCTTCTGCTGATGTAGTCGGAACAATTACGAGGGCAGGTGTAATGAGAACTGCTGAGAAAGAATTTCCGACGGTGTTGTCTCAAGTTGCTACCATTGCACCGCTGAGCAACTGCTGAAATGAGTAGAGCAAGACAATTCCAACACGAACAGTACTCAAACCAATTCCAACAAGATTAGTACCAACAATACCAACAACAACGACGACGAGAACAACGAAAACAAGAACAACAACGAAAACGAGAACATCAGCGAGAACAAAACCAACGACGAGAACGACAACGAGAACAAAAACAACGACGACAACAACGTCAACTGACAAATACACGGACGCAAACAGTTGCTTGGACGCATGCAATTGCTTCTACACCCATCTCCAGTGCAAGAATCGGAGAGAGTAGTAGTACTCTCAAGAGACTACTTCTGGGTAGGCAGGTACATTCTGGTAGTGTAATGGTGTCAACTGCAGTACCACCACCGGTAATATTACAGTTAACACCACCGGTGGACCTATCACCTATTAAGAAACCAGTAGTGGCACATGAGTTATCTTCGGTTATATTTCTATCTGCTCATTCACCTGGCAATCCACCACGTCAACCTGATCCCTCTCGAGATCATCCTCAATCAGATCCTAAACCAGATCCTTCTCGAGATCAAAATTCATCACTGTCCCATCTTTCGCCTTTGATTACATCCTACCAAAGACAAAAAAAGCCTCCGAACCTAGATCAAATGGAGAACCTCAACCACTTCCATTAGAAACTCAACTACAACCACTTCCATTAGAATAAGAATATCATCCACCTCAATATCAAACATTAGAACAGGAATATCAAGCACCTCAAGCACAACTATCCCTATCAGAACCTCAACCATTTCCATCACATCACCGTCAACCACGCAACACTCTCGCTGCCAATTTTAAAGAACTTTCTGACAAAATTATGTCGCATCTTGAGAGAAATTTGTCAGTTAGAGATGCTTTCCTTGCCCATATGAATGAGCAGGTATCCGGTTGGATCGCAGACCTCGACCTGTATCTTCAACTCCATAATGGTGCCATTAATACGAACATCCCAGATGTTCATATTAATCATAAAGTTCAATCGTACCGGAGGAAGAAAAATCGATTCGGACAAATCAAAACTTTGATAGTTGAACATATCAATAGTAATGATGATGACAGTGATAATGGATAATTAATTATATGGAATGAAAGTTAAATTAATTAATTACATGCTTTTAAACTTTGCACTGCAGATTGATTTATTTGATTACATGCTTCACTGCAGACTTTGATTTATTGATATGTTCAATAACGAAGTTAGACCCTTGGACGTAGACAGATTATAATAGTATGATTTGGGAATAATGATTTGGAAATATTTACAGTAATATTTGTAGTAATATTTACAGTAAATATAACTGCCCATCCTCCCAATCATCCTTACAGTAGTAATATTTACAGTCAATATAACTGTTAACATCCTTACAGTAATATATTACTGTAAATTACTGTAAGAATAACGGTAAGAAGTATGGATTTGGGAATATTTACATTATCTTTTCCAAAGGGTGATAATCGTCAGAAGAAATAGTGTTATCGGATTGATTATCGTTTGTTTGTTTATGCTTTTTCATGGAGCTCAATGTAAAGATATTACATTTACAGGAATTCAAACTCAATGCTACAAAACTTACTGAAGCGGTGGTGACGGTGACGTCGACACCTGGCCACCGTTGACCGATACTCAAAGTATCGGTATCAGCGGTGATGCCACCTACAGCACCAACGCCACAACCTACAGCACCAGCGCCATCACCACAGCCACCAACTTCGACACCCCAACCGCCACCGTATTCACCAGAGATTTTTGTTAATATCGGATGATTATTATTGGGGATCATCCGATGATGAAGACCGGTGCCGAAACCGGTACCGATGGCACCACAGAGGGTCATCAAAGAATTGTTGAGGAGATATGAAAATAATAAACAAAATTAATCGATTTTTGTTTATTATTTTCATATCTTCATATCAATAATTTCCCTATATTTTTCAATAATTTGTTTGTATATTATTTTCATTTCTTTTCAATAATTTCCAACTTTTGTCCTTCGCCATTTCCAACGTTTGTCCTTCGCCATTTCCAACGTTTGCACTTCACCATTTTCAACACGTCCACCGACACTTTCACCATTTCCATCAGGATATGATCCACCATTTCTATCAGGAATATGACCCACGCCAAAGCTTATGTACAGTTAGTACCTCCAAAAATAATAAAGCAAATATTGCACAAATTTTAAATAAAATAATGAAATTTAATGTCATTTAATATGTAAAAATATAATGAAATTTAAGATGTAGAAATTTATATATGTCATTTAATGTAAAATTTATATTTAATAAATTAGGAAAGATCTGCATTTGTTTTTCAATTAATAAGAAGCGTACAAAACTAATATGGTTCAGTATACATCGTGAATTCATGAAGTGCAGGATGCAGTTAGAAGCACAACTATTATCGTTACCTTTAAACAACTACGATTATGTATTTAATGAGACCCTAATGGGTTGCGCTTCAAAAATATTTACATCTGCTGTGGATCTCTTCATCAACAGAAGTATGAATATCTTAAACATGTAATGGAAACTATTCCAGAGATAGGTTATTTTTAATATGTATACGGATCCGATTGATATGGTAACACCAGATCAAGTAGTCGTTATATTTGACGATATACCCACTATTAATTTGAATATTGTAAAGCAGGTCTTCTCTTTCGGTAGGCATCGGAATTTAGGTTGTTTCTATTTAATTCAAACATATAGTGCTGTTCCTAAACAATTGTTGAGGGATAATACAAATCTCTTAATTTTATTTCAACAAGATGGTACTAATTTGAAAGATATATTTAACGATCACATTCATGACTTAAGTTTTGAACAGTTTTTAAACGTATGCAGAATGTGTTGGAAGAAATCATTTGGTATATTATTTATCGATACTGACTGTAAGTATAATGAAGGAAGATACCGTTTAGGTTTTGATACTTAAACACATTTACAATAAGTTCCTCTAAAAACACAATTAAAAGGATCCTACTTTAGTAAATCTACAACAGTATGTAAGTATTCGTTAAATAGTAAAGAGACATGGAAGATAAATTAATAAATAATTTAGTAAAAGCTCGTTCAGTTTTAAAAGAAAAATTGAGAACACTAAGGGCTGATATCGCGAAGTCTCAATCAGATATTGATATACAGTATGCGCCTATATCCAAGCCTTTGCAAGAAATTGCCATGAAATTAGGGAGTACCATTCCGAAGCAAAGTAGAACCCACTCAAAGGACGCTATGGAGGATACACCAGACTCATGGACTGAAATTTTTCCAGAAAAATCCTATGCAGCAGTACAAGGAACATCTATTATACGGCAAGGGACACCTTCACGAAAACATGTGTCCTTGTTTAGCCCATACACTCATTCTTCCCCGATCAAGCGCAAATTGGAAGGAGTTGGTACTACACCTCGAACATCTAAAGTTCTAGCAATACTGGACTCTGAACCAGATGCCCCAACACCTAAGATGTCACCGTCATTCACACAACCTACATTCTTAGAGGATGAATACGTAGGTCACCTGTTGCCAGAAACGCCAGAATAAAGGGAAGGAGATGCAAGTAAAGAAGACGAAGCAGATACAAGTGGAAGTATGGATTTAGATAAATCAATGGTGCATGCCGTATCACCATTGAGTACGCGTCCAGCTAAGTCGATAACTGCTAACAAATCGTTGAATAAAACAATTCTAGAAACGGATGAACTTAAAGAATCATTGAGAGATTATGATCGTTCTAAACGGCCATATATTATCGGTTTAATGACCGATGAAAACGATGAATTTAATGAAAAGTATGGTGTTCACGAAGTCGGTGGGGATTTAAAAATTGGAAACGCTGATGTTAGATTTGATGGACCTAACATTATCATCAGTCAATTCACTTATAAAGAAACAAAAGGTTTACTAGAATTGTTTTTCAAGAAGACACCAGGGAAATTCTTATATGCTGATGCAAAGAATTATAAATTCATTCTCAGTGATACAAACTCTCATCGAGTTGATTACGATCCTGACAAGAAGTTTGCAGCCAGTAAAGGTTTTAACTACAAATAAATTATAAAACCTATTATACAAGGAAAGAAACTTGAAGTTTGGTGGAGTCGAACTTGGAAGACTGGCTTAGGTTTGTCAAATAAGGTATCCATGCAAATGATGGTTGTACCTAAAAGTAAAATTGAATATAAGTACTGGGGACGATGTGAATAAACTGTGTCATAGATTGAAGCTACTAGTAGCATCGAAGGCTGCCGGTTATTCAGGCCACCAGAACGAGATATTGTCAATAAAAGAAGAGTTGAAAGAGTAAAAAATTATAAAATAGTCTCTCTGTATACTCTGCAATGTCTTCGTTGTATGAGTTTGTATTTCGACACCAATGATAGGTAAAGATGGCAATAGATAAATTTGGAAGACACATACACAAGCATGTTCTTAAGAGACATTTAATTGATGTTGACGTAGTCTCAGACTTTCTCAAACATCCTAGATTTCAAGAAGTATTACAAATGCATAGAAAAAATATTCATCCTCCCAGTGCAACAGCAACTTCGAAGTATATTATTCAAATATATAGTGACGGTTCCGATGACCTCATGGGTTATTATGTAATTACGTCATTGGCGAAACATACTTATTTATATAAGAATAAATTATATCGTGGGAAGATATAAATGTCCACTATTCCAACAAGAAATTAACAACACTGCAAATTAATAAGGAACTATTTAATCCCAAGACACCGATAGAATTGACAGAAGGAACAACGTTTAGGTTGATATATGTTGGTACCAAACCTACACCGTCAAAAACAAAAGCAGTGTTTGCGGAAATAGTTATCGAAGGAAATGTCGTCAATTAGGAGGGATGTTGTAAATGAAATACATAGACCAGCTCGGAGGAGGTTTACTCGACGTCGGGTCATCATAAAAGGATTGCGGGACTTATTTCAAATCGATCTGCTTGGAATGATACCGTATGCAAAAGAAAACGACAATTTCAAGTACATTTTCGTATGTATAAACACATTTTCGAAATTTGCCTGGGCAAATCCAACAAAAAATAAGACAGCGATTGAAGTAATGAACGCCATGAAATCTATACTGTCAATTGAGAAAAAAAATATTCCTAAGAATGTTCAATGCGACCAAGGAAAGGAATTTTTCAACTCTCGTTTCAAGAAGCTTATGGATCAGTACAATATTAGTCACTGTACTACCTATTCCAACCTAAAAAGTTCCATTGTTGAACGTTTTAATAGAACCCTAAAAATTTGATGTGGAAAGAATTCAGCTTAAATGATAATTATCTTTGGATAGATATGTTGCAAGGATTAGTTAACGATTATAATAACACCGTACATCGAACAGCAAGGCACAAACCTGTAGCAGTTAATCAAAGATATATTAGATGTATTTTTAATTCAGTTTATATTAATATTAAAGTAGGTGATCCAAGAATTTCAAATTTTAAGGTGGGAGACTCTGTTCGTATCAGTAAATATAGGCACGTATTTTCAAAAGAGTATACGCCAAATTGGTCGAATGAGATACTCACAGTAAGAAAAGTTCAAAACACCTTCTCCAGTACCTATCTACTACAAGATTCGCAAAAACAGAAAATTTGGGGGGGGGGGGGGGTTACGAATCAGAGTTGCTGAAAGTGAAGCATCCGGACGTATATCTTGTTGAAAAAATTAGACGACGACAGAAAGTTAAAGTAGTAGTAGTGGTAGTTTCCCAATGTGAAACCAATTTTATATTTACTCGATTTTCTACATTTTCCATCGTCTTTCCAAATATACTGTATGACATGGAAACAGCAACACCAAGAAGGGGTGCGAATTTTTTTTCCAAACTTGGTAGAAACGTATAACTATTCAAAGGCAATAATTGATTAAAATTTCAAAGAAAAAAAACAAAAGACTAACACAATTTAACATAATTTTTATTAATAATGTGTCGAGCCGCCCCTATTAGTTACACACTCCCTCACTCTTCGTGGCATTGATTCGACTAGGTGGTCGATATCCTCTTGGGGTATGGAGTCCCAAGCAACCTGTAATTCATGCCGGAGAGCTATTAGTGTCTGCGGGGGATTGGCTAAATTCATAAGTTTTCGTCCCATAATGTCCCACACATGTTCTATTGGCGAGAGGTCGGGGGATTTGGGTGGCCATGGCAAGATATTGACATGAGCCTCTTCGAAGCGATTTATAGAAATTCTCGCTACGTGGGGAGGGGCATTATCCTGCTGGAAAAGTGGGTCTTCGAGCATTTGAAGATATGGAAGAATATGGGGTTCTACCACCTGATCAATGTAACGCTGGGCGTTCATGGTGGCTTGGATGAACACCAACTGAGACCTACTCCCATATGCTATAGCACCCCATACCATAACACCCACTGCTCGATGCACATGCCTTTCAACGGAAAACTGAATATCACTACGTTCCCCACGCCTTCGTCTGACCCTCATACGGCCATCATGCATCCCTAGACAAAATCGAGATTCATCACTAAACACCACCTTATGCCACTCCACGATCCAATGCATTCGCAATCTACACCACTCCAAACGTTGCTGTCGGTGTTGAGCCGTAAGTGGTAACACAAGGTGTGGACGATAAGATTGTAAGCCGAAACCCATAATTCGGCGATAAACGGTTCGAAGGGTTACTGGACGACCTTGATTACCTAACCACACGTCAGCAATTGATCTGGTACTGGAGAACCTGTCTCTTAGTGCCATTAGGCGAAGGCGGCGGTCAAGTATCCCATTAGTTCTTCTTGGCCTCCGGTTCCTCTTCGACGTCTTTCCTGACCCTCCTTAGTCCATGATTGATAACAGCGCATAATGGTGGATTGGTTCCGGTTAAGGCGATTTGCAATTTCCCTGTATGAAAAACCACCTTCTCGCAATCCAACAATTCGACCTCTGTCGAATTCGCTTAATTGGCGATAATTTCCACGTTGCCGCACTCTATGCATAATAAAACTCTCTAAACACGTTAAACAAAGGTATAATAAGACAAAACCGTTGATATAAATTTGAAACAAACAATAAATACACCACACATTAATGTCAGCGAAAACTGAATGAAGTGTCAGAAGTGCCATGACCACTTGATATATCGCAACAAAATTTTAATCAATTATTACGTTTGACTAGTTATACGTTTCTACCAAGTTTGGTCAAAAAATTCGTACCACTTCTTGGTGTTGCAGTTTCCATGTCATTGAGCATATACTATTCACCATTAATTTATAAAGCTGTTTCAAAAACTCGGTGGATTTATTTCGTTTTTTTTTGTATTGAAATCAATATATTTCTTTAACCAATTACTGTGTTTAAATCTAATTCCTTGACGTATTCCTCGTAATATCAAACCATTATTAAGCCATTGTTTCAAAAGTTAAGTAATGTATGACGTAATTTGATTTATCGACAAGGTTTGGAATCAATTTCCCATATTTTGAATTAGGTGGAATAATATGTTCGGGGCAAAAAGGAAAGTCATTATGCTGTTCGTGAAGATTTGCAGGATATTCTAAATCTACTTCGAAAACATAATCATAATCTCCATCGTCTTCTAAGGCTTGTATATCTATCGTCGGTAGTTCTTCATTTGCTAACCATTGAAAATCACTAACTGGTAAATTGAATGACATGGCATAACCATATAAATACGTTGCATCTAAGTATAGAATATATTTTTCCGCTTCGGATGAATCAAAATCCGGTAAGAATTCGTTGTTAGCTTTTTCCATTCTTTTGCAACACATGTTCATACCTCCACGTATACCGCTTTTAAAAAAGTGAAACATATCTGCATCTGTTAATAATTCCAAACTACCCGTCATACGCAGCATAGTATCCCAGCTTAATATTGGAGAAGTAAAATAATGTGCAGGATCTAATTTGTAATTGTGCAGGCAAATGTTTCGAAAATTTTCAAATACATCTGCAAGTAATAATACATCTGATTGTGTATATATATATATATATATATATATATATATATATATATATATATATATATATATATATATATATATGGTAAATTCAATCAGTCGGCGATTAAAGATCTGGCTTACTTCAAAGTATATATATTTAAAACAACCCTACATGTTTCGGCAATGATGCCTTTATCGAGGATATAAAATATAAATGACAGAATATTCTGTCATTTATAGTGTATATCCTTTAGTATTTCCATTTTTAGCATGTCTAAGTAAAGTTGATTTGTTCATGTTGTATCGTCTAGAACACTCATTCCAACCAATTTCACCAGATATATATCGGCTTCGCTCCATTTGCCATAATTTCCCTTTTTGGCAATTCTTGGTTCTAGAAAAAATCATTTTTAAAGCAGCGTTATTTGTAAAAATAACTTTCTGCAGAATTAAAAACTATTATACAAACGATATTCTCTAGTTTGAAAATAAGGATCCTAAATCGAACCAGTTCAATTTAGACACGAGTAAAAGGTTCAATTTAGGCAACAATCTTTTGTTTTATTCAATCTAACTTATTTTTTTGTTTGTTTACATATGGCGCTGAAATCACGTCAGGGTAATTAAAATGCTACAACAAACTATGGACTTACTATTTACCACACGCCTTCGCTATTTCTTGCACTATCGCTTAAGGAATGTGAGCATAAAATAATATCGGTTAACGTAAAAATGTTCAATCTTTCATTATACCACTGTTCGTGGGATGGGACTTACATTGAAACTACGTCACTTTCTAGTCTCAAGGTTGCCGTGTTCAATAAAAGAAGGAGCACAGATGCAGTTTTGATGGAAATAATACACAGGTTAATTTTAGGAGGCAGTTCAATTTAGCCAACTCTCCCCTATATATATATATATATATATATATATATATATATATATATATATATAAGGTAAACTTAATAAGTCGGAGATTAAAGGTCTGGTTTACTTCAGAGTATATATATTTAAAACAACCCTACATGTTTCGGCAATACGTCTTTGTCAAGAGAATACAAAATATAAATGATTTATAATTTAATAATTTATATTTTGTATTCTCTTGACAAAGGCGTATTGCCGAAACATGTAGGGTTGTTTTCAATATATATACTCTGAAGTAAACCAGACCTTTAATCGCCGACTTATTAAGTTTACCATATCATACCAAGGTCACGAAGATATTATATTTATATATATATATATATATATATATATATATATATATATAAATGTTTAGATAATTTCTTAGCCGTTTATTAAATATAACAATTGATAAATTATTGGAGTTTTTCGGCTTTTGTATGAAATATTTACAAATATCAAATTAGTATGTATGTAATTGCAAAGTAAGGGGGGATGTAACATTGCTGTCTAAAAATTACAAAGCAAATCATACGAAATTTTTAATTGAAAAATATTGTCTATGTTGGGACTCGAACCCAAGTCTACAGTTTGCCGGACTGTCGGTCCGGCAAACTGAGGTCTATTGTGGGTGAGCGGTAAAACCGACAGTCCGGAAAACTGTAGACTTGGGTTCGAGTCCCAACATAGACAATATTTTTCAATTAAAAAATTTCGTGTGATTTGCTTTGTAATTTGTAGACAGCAATGTTTACACCCCCCTTACTTTGCAATTACATACATACTAACTTGATATTTGTAAATATTTCATACAAAACCCGAAAAACTCCAATAATTTATCAATTGTTATATATATATATATATAACCCTACACTTACGCGCTCACACAAAACCACACACCCATAGAGAGACGCAAGCTGCCAGCAGCAACCAACACACAAGTTCATACCCAGAAAGAGACACAAATTGCTAGCAGCGAACAACACATATGTTCACACCTTGCTATCTATTTTTTGGAATACTAAGGCATGATTTATTATTATTCAATTGGAATGTATCTTTGAATAATTTTATCCATAGCAACTCAATTATATGACATTTGTATACTGTCATTTATATTTTATATCCTTGATAAAGGCATTATTGCCGAAACATGTAGGGTTGTTTTAAATATATATACTTTAAAGTAAAGCCAGACCTTAAATCGCCAACTGATTGAATTTACCATATCATACCAAGGTCATGAAATAATTATATATATATATATATATATATATATATATATATATATATATATATATATATATATATATATATATATATATTGTTATGAGACAAGTACTGGTAATTTGGAAACAAGGTGAAAAATTTTTTAAGTAATATCAAACCCAAACCGTACATGTAATTTATCAATTAAGTTAATAGCGCGTATTTAATTGTGCAATTTGTATTAGAATTTGTATAAAAATCATTTTGTCATATTTCAGTAATAATATTTATTTATAAATTTGGATTTCCTAAAATATTTAACTTATTCGATAATATTAATTTTATATGGAAAACTTTTGAACCAACTGTAGTATTTCTTTTGCATGTCAAAACGTTCCTGTACATCCTCTGAACCATTCCAATTAAACATATAAGTACTTAAACCACTTTATATATAGGAAAAACATTGAAAATTCATATCAACATATTAGACAGTTTTAGATATTTAAAATTAAATCCTAGAATATTACTCAATATCTACCTGCCTAGTAATGAGCGGTTCCTATTAATCTTAATTTTAGCACCATAAGTAGAATATTTCCTGTTAACAAGTTTATGCACGTGAATTTCATCATTATCATGTATAGCAAGCGCCAGATAAGTTGGCGAGCGGAGGGCTAAGTTCGCGCAGGATTAGAAGTATTGGGGAGATTTGTATTTAGTTTTACATCAATTTGCAAGATATCATAGGTGGCGTAAACTACGCATCTATCACTTAATAAATTAATAATTTATTAGAGTAAAATATATAATGTGGACGTCTATAAAAATGGTTTCTGCGCACCCCCTCCTCCCGCCATCTTATTTGGCGCTTGCTATACCTATGTTAGTCACGTTATTTCATAATGTAATTGCTATCTGATCGACATGTTTTATTTAGTTTGATATATCAATGTGGAAATATTAAATTGTTAATTAAGACCTGAATCTGACATTTTAGTTCTATTTTTAAATTCAGAATACTATAACTAAGATCTGGTTACGAAAGAATCGACTCCTGTAGATTAAAAGCATCTCATGCCCATCAAACATATAATTCATGTATAAGAGAAACAATAATTCAATTAAATAATTTATTACGACTGATCTGTTAATGTAACAATATGTTGTTTTTTTAAATTTTTGAAATTGGTTTTGGGATCAGGTATAACAAATTATAGATTTTTGAAAACGGAAAGAAAAATTCTTTTCGATGGTATCATAGCCAACTATGACCCCCATAAGGAAAATAAAACTTGACCATTGTAGCTCAACTATAGCAGTATTCAAAAATCTAAATACACCACCAGATTCCTATTAAAAAAGTGCCTCAAGGAAGTGCAAATTAAATTCGTCATACTTTAAAAATAAATGAGTTATTAAAGAAAATCGAAAAAACAAAAATTCACTTTTTTTGCAATAGCGCCCAAAGTACGTTAAATATTCAAAGCTAGTGTATAGGGTTGGATCCAACTTTACCTCTGGAGTATTTGATCCCATTTAACTAAATCTCTATCTCTCATAATAAGCGAGATTCCCATGTTGAGAATGAATCTGTGGGCACACTGTATAAATTATAATACATATAGTGAATAATTAATTAAATCGGGTAAGCGGTCTGTCAAATAAAAACTCATTTATTTCACTCTCTATATTTCGTAACCATTGGTTACTTCTTCAGGAGAAGCTACGAGATTAACAAGATCCACAATATATTAATGAATATGCTAATAATAAAATACTTACAAATACAGAGCTAAAAATTAGCAGTGATGTAACAAAACATGTTAAAGTCGATTATTTTACATTCAATTGACTAATTGACTAAAGCACGTCAACCTTTTAAGAACATATATACATGTACGTTAAAATATAAAACACATAGAAGGAGCTATTCTTATAAAAACTAAAAACATAAACTATATATTACACAATACGAGGACAATTTAACAAAACTTGGCAGATCACCTAACCGCCAACACCGAGTATATTATAATATATTATACTTAGTCCATTTGTATCCAACTTATAACTTTTGTGTCTCCGTTGATGTGAACTATTTCTAAAAAGTATATTTTTTTGTGGTTGTTTTCAGCATCCACAATTCTGACATCTCCAAAATGTATGGCCCAGATCATGTGCATGATCTACCAGTGCACAAGAACTCTTACCAACACCTACATCACTATTGTGTTGTGTGAGTTGTGTGATACGCTCTTTCAGCCATTGTGATGTTTGGCTTATGTACACGCCACTACAATCCGGGCAGGGTATCCTGTAGACAACATGACTATTTAAAAACAAAGGCGTCACATTCTTGGTATTACTATACGATTTTTCAAAGTATGTGTTGTATTTAGCTATTTTAATGTTACTAAATTATTTAAAGTATGACATAATTGAATGAGTAATAACACTAATATATGAAATTTTCTTGTATATAATACTGTCCTCATGAACGTCCTCAGTAGGGCCCTTGCAAAAGTTGAAGCTATATATCAATCTGTTCAGTATATGCCTAGTTATATCCATTGTTGACGAAGATGCTGAAAAGTTCTCTAAGATTGTCTTTTAAGAAGGTAGTGTAGCTTATATGTGCTATTCTGTTTTTCATAGTTATGACGGTGTTATACTTTTGATTGAGAAGATGATGAGTATAGTAATTAATGAACCAGATGAAGTTGGCTCTCTATACCATATCAAAATGATCGAGTTGTTATCATCACGGATCACAAATTATTTCTCGACCATTGTATGTCATAGTAGGTTAAATTAGTTGGCGATTTAAGGTCTGTAGACGTTTAATCGCCAACTAATTTAATCTACTATATATATATATATATATATATATATATATATATATAACGAGCCATCGAAAAAATTCATAATTGGAGTAGGCTGTGAAATTGGGTTGGTACTTTAACCACTTCCACATAATGACACATTACTTGATGCTTGACAGTTTCATTTGATTTCATTGTAAAAAAAGGTTATGGCATTGAAATGATACTACAACAAAAAAGAAAACAAATAATTTATTTAAGAAGTTGTTGAAAATGTTGTCCATTTACATCTAAACACAAACAATTTTCTTAATAAGAGTTTTGAAAAATTTGACAAACTTATAGTTTCAATGTCAAATAATAAATGTAATTACGTGGAAGTGGTTAAAGTATCGACCCAATTTCACAGTCTTACTCCAATTATGAATTTTTTCCATGGCTCGTTATATATATATATATATATTAGGAAAACGTGCTTAATAAATTAATAGACAAAGTTGTATTTCAATATTTATTCGTTTTTGGTAAGCTATAATTTACATAACCTACATAAATAATATAACGATTTTCATGATGAATCAAGGCAATCTAGGTATTATCGACTAACAATGTTAGCTAAAAGAAATAATAAAAATTTGGCTCATATCAATATATTATTAAAATATTTTGGCATTATCAACAATATGCCCGCAACAATGTCATTCGTATATATACGTTATATGTGTTAGTATATGTATAGAATATACATAATGTATGATATAACAATGCAAATATCACATTAAAAATAGATAGGCATTTTCAGGAAGTCTAAACAATTACCAGAGAGAAACTTTTATCTATAATATTTACATTAGATCAAGCAATTTCTAAAAGAAATATTTTCGTATAATATTTTTTTGTATGTAATAATAAAATATTACCCATAATAAGCAATTTATACAGCTTAAAAATGAGTTTAGAACATTATGTACAATATGTACATATCTAATTATGTAATAGAAAATGTGCTTTACATAAATTCTGGCCCCTTATTATCGTGAAATCAGTAGCTTTAGTGTATACTACGTCTTCATACTTGACTAAAATTAGAAGGGCATCACCCATCTAACACAACAAACACTGTAATTGCATTTATGTATTTAAATCATAAGTAGAGTCACAAATTATAAGCTTGCCATGCAATACAAAATGAAATTAAATCGACAAGTAGTAATTGTTTCTTAATATTTGTTTAAGATTTTAAAAAACGCCTTAAAGGGTTATTAATCATATTTACACATTCCAATATAAACAATAATCAAGTTAAAATGCATTAATTGTAATTTTATATGTTTGATTTGGTGGAATATAATAGTTTTTAAGATATTTTTTTTATAGCGATTCACACATTTCATTCTAATTTGCAGGATTTTGAAAAATGCCAATTAGAACAATTGCATTACGAAATTATCAACAGTGGAATGTAGTGAGTTATAAATATATTATTTAATTCACTAATTTTAAAGATATATCATGACGAAACTTTGAAAAACGGAAAAAATGGTGACAATTTATAAAAAGAGATCAACCAGATTAACCAACCATTTATAAAATTCTAACCGACGTAATTCAACAACAATAATGCAAAATACAATAGGACAACATCAATGTGGCTTCACTTAAGGAAAATTAACAATAGATATAATACATAATGGAGAAACCACACGTGCATATGATGAAGATAAAAATGTTGTTTATTGGTTTTTGATAAGCCTTTGATTTCATTGGAACATAAATTTTTAACCAAAAAAAAGCTAAATAATTTTGCAAAATTAAAAGCTAACAATTATGACATGATATCAACAAAAATGACCATAAAAACACAAAAATTCTAAATGAATGAAGGTGATGCATTGTTTGCAGTATTGTCCAATTTGGCACAGGAATAAATGACATGCTAGATAAATAGGGGAATGCTAGAAAGATAGTGATGTATGCAGCTAATACACGTGATAATATACGTGGGCGTAATAATAACTCATGGCCTGCCAATGCCCCCTGTAATTGGCGTCAAGCTGTTGGGGGATGCTAAGGCGCGAATTATTGGAAAAAAGAGAGAGATTGACCAGAATGTTAGAGGATATAATGGAAGAGAAGAAGAAATTGGGGTTAAGTATAAAAAAAAATAATCAAGCTCGGGAATAAACCAGTTAGTACTCACCATATTCATATAGGAGAATATAAATTTGAGAAAGTTGAGAAATTGAAATACTTAAATACATATAATAATATTTAGCGATGAGAACAGAAGGATGAAAGTATGAGAAAGAATTATGGCATGAAATTGAGCATTTAACGGAATAGAAGTTTTTGGGAAGACAACATCATTAATATATACATATATATATATATATATATATATATATATATATATATATATATATATATAAGGTAAACTTAATAAGTCGGCGATTAAAGGTCTGGTTTACTTCAGAGTATATATATTTAAAACAACCCTACATGTTTCAGCAATACGCCTTTGTCAAGAGAATACAAAATATAAATGACAGAATATAAATGTCAAATAATTAAGTTGCTATGGTTTAAATTATTCATAGATACATTCCAATAATAATAATAAATTATGCCTTAGTATTCCAAAAAATAGATAGCAAGGTGTGAAAATATGTGTTGTTCGCTGCCAGAAGCTTGTGTCTCTTTCTGGGTATGAACCTGTGTGTTGGTTGCTGCTGGCAGCTTGCGTCTCTCTCTGGGTGTGTGATTTTGTATTTGTGTGACCGCGTAAGTGTATGGTTTTGTATGTTAGTGCGCTCGTGTGTGTGTTTAGTGACCGGTCGCGTAAATTTAGAGAGAGCGGATAACCAGCCGTTGCGTAGGGCCGCCAACTTCTTCCCGGCAACTTCTTTACTTTTACGAGCAGTACTTCGACGGCCCGACCCCCGCCCCAACGAGGCAAGGCGCAGACCAGCGAAGCGCACCCTGCACGGGGTTGCTCATTGCCAACCGAGGGAAAACTCTTAGTGGCTACCTCAGTCGACGATGGTCACACTTTGTGCCATCTTAACGATTTCCGCAGAAGCGGGGGCAATGCACACACGTCGAACGTGTGTGTGCTGTTAACAGCAGCCTAGCCAGGTTGCCGCCCAGGACCGGTCCTAGTAGTGTGTGCATTGCGCGGCGCCGTGATTTGCGCCGCGTAGCATGGTTCCTCACTCCTGCTGGAAAGGCGGAATGGCACCTGACTGCCCAACGGGCAGACCCCCCTAGAGTTTGGTAGCACATATGCTAGGCTACAACCCAGTAGAGGACCACATCAGCACAAAACAGAAAACAGGGAAAAACAGGGAAAAGCAAGACATGTGTTATTATTATGCGCCGGTGGAGCGACTTAAGATGCAATGTTGTCGGCATTCGCTCAAAACGAGAAGGAAACCCACGAAAACCTGCTCGGACAACTAGACAGGAATCAAAATACGGAACAGTCAGCATGATAAGCAAAAGTATATGATATTTAAATGTAATTGATATTTAAATAACATAAGGTATATAACAAAAAAAAATATTATGATGGTAAATTGTAGATCGTTACAAAATTGAAGTTATAGTATATACTGCTTAAATTTTTTATATCATTTCTGTTGTTAATTGAATTTTTTTCCTGTTTAATACTAATCATTTCTTTAATTTGTCTTTTCATTGTGTGTTGTTCTTTATCAATTATCTGTGTGTTCTCAAAATCGAAATGGTGATCGCGTTGTAGTTTGTGTGTAGACAAAGCAGTTTTGTCTGTTCTAGAGTATTTGTGGGCTTGTATTCTTTTGTATAAATATTGTTTCGTTTGGCCTATGTAGTAACTATCGCAATCGCGACATGGTATTTTATATATGACATGTGTTTCTTGATTTTTTTCTATTTTAGGTTTAAGTTTTGAAAATAAATGTTTATTAGTATTACTAAGTTTATATGTTGTAGCTATATCATATTTTTTTAAAGTGTATTTAATTTTTTCCGATAGTTGTGGAACATATGGAATTGTGATATATGTTGTGTCATTGTTCAAATTTTTATTGGTGTCTGCAGTGTTGTATATTTGGTGTACTCTTTTTTTAATAGTTTGGTCTATAAGTTGTGGTGGATAATTATTATCAGTTAAGATTGTTTTAATTTTTTTGATGTTACCTTTTCTGTATTGGGTATGTGATAGTTTTACTGCCCTATCAGTCAGATTATTTATAATCATTTTATTGAATACTGTAGGAGCATTTGAGTGGTAATTCATATATCGAAAAGAAGCTGTGGGTTTATTATACCAATTTGTATAAATAGTACCCTGTCTATCATAGCTCAAAGAAATATCAAGAAAATTAATACTGTTATTAAATTCTTCTTCAATAGTGAATTTTAATTTGTTGTGAAAATTGTTGAATTTATTTAAGAGATAGTTTATTTTGTTGGTCAGAATACATCTTTTGAAAAAAATGGGGTGGAAGCCTAATGAATTGATAACGTTTTGTTCTAAATGTTCCATTACTAGATTTGCAATAGGAGCAGCTAAAGGCAATGCACACACTACTAGGACCGGTCCTGGGCGGCAACCTGGCTAGGCTGCTGTTAACAGCACACACACGTTCGACGTGTGTGCATTGCCCCCGCTTCTGCGGAAATTGTTAAGATGGCACAAAGTGTGACCATCGTCGACTGAGGTAGCCACTAAGAGTGTTCCCTCGGTTGGCGATGAGCAACCCCGTGCAGGGTGCGCTTCGCTGGTCTGCGCCTTGCCTCGTTGGGGTGGGGGTCGGGCCGTCGAAGTACTGCTCGGAAAAGTAAAGAAGTTGCCGGGAAAGGGTTGGCGGCCCTACGCAACGGCTGGTTATCCGATATCTCTAAATTTACGCGACCGTACACTAAACACACACACGAACGCACTAACATACAAAACCATACACTTACGCGGTCACACAAATACAAAATCACACACCCAGAGAGAGACGCAAGCTGCCAGCAGCAACCAACACACAGGTTCATACCCAGAAAGAGACACAAGCTTCTGGCAGCTAACAACACATATTTTCACACCTTGCTATCTATTTTTTGGAATACTAAGGCATGATTTATTATTATTATTGGAATGTATCTTTGAATAATTTAAACCATAGCAACTTAATTATTTGACATTTATATTGTCATTTATATTTTGTATTCTCTTGACAAAGGCGTATTGCCGAAACATGTAGGGTTGTTTTAAATATATATACTCTGAAGTAAACCAGAACTTTAATCGCCGACTTATTAAGTTTACCTTATCATACCAAGGTCATTAAGATATTATATATATATATATATATATATATATATATATATATATTTATTTATATAAGTATAATTATTTTTTGACCTTTGTATATTATACTTTTTATATTATAGTAGATTTAGATATTCGGTGATTTAAGGTCCGTTTTACTTTAAAAAATTTACCAAAATTAATCCCTCATTTTGACAATCAAAATCTCAAATTAAATGATGCATTAACCACATTAGATGTGGCTATTAATAATTTGAAAAATATTCCAAGTGACTTGGGATGTGGCCTTCGGCAAAAGTTAGACGCAGTTTTTAATAGAAATCCAGATTTAATAACATTGCGGCAATTGTGTATGGGGACAAATACGCTGAAATAAAAGAATATTTCCAGTATGTACCTATAACCAGTTGCGATGTCAAAAGCTATTCAGAAATACATCTGCTGTCAAAACTGACTTCTGCTTTCAAACCCGACATTCAATAACTGACATCTGAATCATTAACACTGTTACTTTATCTTGCATTTCTAAATAGCTTGAACCAAGGTCTATCGTGGCTTAAGTGGTAAAGCAACGGTCCGGCAAACCGTAGACTTGAGTTCAAGTCCCAACGTAGACAATTAAAAATTTCGTATGATTTGCTTTGTAATTTGTAGACAGCAATATTTACATCCTCATTTACTTTGCAATTACATATTAATTTGATATTTGTAAATATTTCATATAAAAGCCGAAAAACTCCAAGAATTTATCAATTGATATTATATATTTATTATTTTTTGGTACAACTGAAGACTATTTTAATGCCATTTTGGTTATTTTTAATTAATATTAATTGTCGGTATATTTAAACTGTACAGAATTGGGTAATTTTTCCTCATAAATTGGTTGTATTTTCCTCTTTTTTCTTGTGTTTCTGATTTTCCACTGTAAATCATAGATTATTTTGTTTGTACTCTGTAGCTGGTTTTGAATTAAAAAATGTTTAAAAAGTGAGGTGTCATTGAACTTAAATTTGGATATGCAAATAATGTGTGCGGAAAGTATGTAAAATATCTTTTTCTAGTTCCATCTGATACATTTTTATTTCCCAAATTAAATCCATGTTCATTGATATCTTTATTTTTAATATAGTGAATAGATTTATTTTAAAAAAAGACAATATAATATTCTTATTTTTATGTATGTATTTTGCGAATAGAGGTAAATAATATAAAAATGTTTTCATAATTTTAGTGGAGTGAATTATCGAGATAATTTTGTTTCTTAAATTGTAGCCACTGTTACAATTGTATCTGCTGTTTGTTATGTAATCATAATTTCAATAATTATTATTAAAAAATATATATTTTTCCGAAGTTATAAATTTGTATTTGTCTAATTAGGTGGCTAGTAATCTGATGAATTAACTTTTATTGCTAGCAGCACATTATTTAAAATATTTTACATGATAATATTTCTTTAATTAGCAAAAATCTCATTTGAATATTTTCGAAAATTAATTTTCAAAAAATATGTGAATGCATTATTGAAATATTGAACTATTGATTAATGGTATTCTTCTAAATATTACTAAATTTGTAGATCACTCTGTTAAAGCCCTCGCATTTCTAAGTTTTTATAGTTTTTTTAAACGCTGATAATCTTTTGTCGTATTTTCTACTATATATCTAGAAGTCCCAAATCATCAAACTGATAAGATTGGAAAATTTATTCAGACATATTTTCATATACTATAGTATTATAAGAGGGGCTACTTAAAAAATTAAGGTTGGAGAATATATCAGTAACATAGTTTATGCAAAAAAAACTGAATGAATTTAACGGTGAACATAATTTTACTCGTATGTTAGTATTGTGTACTAGTCTAGCATTGTAAGGCAAAGTTACATAAAAATTTTTATTTTTGTATTTTGTTAGAAGATTATTGCTATTATACTTTTCTAGAATAATTTTGTCGAGTTTCAAAAATGTTTTGCTTTTTTTTCTGTCCTTATTTCAGTCTTCAATGGTAGTTTTCACTAGGTTGGTTATTTTGAACTTGTAGAGAAAGTTTCAATGAAAGGAAACAAAATAATGAGAACAATGTTACAAATGTTAGTTAACTATTTGAATATTTTGAACAAATTTTAACTAATTCAAAGCAATGTTCTCGATATTCAATAAAATTTTCACTAAAAAATATAGTTCAACAATTAATTATTATAAATCGTATTAGAATATTTGTGATTTAAATTGGTAACACATCCAAAACTCACGTAAAATACAAATAACACAGATTGTGACATACCTACATTGCTATAGTTCGTTATTGGTCGGTAAATTGTTTAGAGCTTCATTTGCGAAGCATCAAATTCATTAGTACATTAATTTAGTAATAAAGTTGTTACAAACCAAGAGAATGGTATAATTTGTTTTGTTTTGGCTTGTGGTGTTAGGTGTGTGCAAATCATTACGGTTCAGGCCAAATTTGAAATTTTCACAAAATGTATCATTGAAACTCAAATTAATAGTACAGTTCACATTCAAAACTGTACAGATAATTAGATGAAAACGATTAGAAAACTAAACTAATTGCCAAAACATATTTAAAGTAATTTTTGGAATAAAAATAAGAACAATATTATTTTATACTATAAGTATTTCATACTTATATATAGTTTAGTTAAAGGCATGACGCAGGAAATTCTAAGTTGTTGCTTAATTCTTAATTATTGCTATTATTCAATTAAAATAAAGTTTGTAACTAAAAATTATCATTGAAAATATTGATTTAAATGTAATTGTGTTTATTATCGAATTTTAGAAATGAATTCGTTTTATTGTTAAAGTAAGTTCTGTTTTTTGGCATCTCTATTTTTTAGTATACACACCCAGGCCAAAATATAGAGTAATAAAGAAATATAGATTTAGAGAGCTTTCAGGAAGTAGCAAGTTCCTGTCCACGAAAAACTCCCTTATGCCCCTGCTCTTTCGTAATAGTTCGCTTAACTTTAGAAACAACCAGTTCATTTGTAAATCCTTTTTAAGACCGGTTTTGAATTACGGAGCTGTTTAGTGCATCGCGATGCTTCAGAATAAACTTTTGAGGCTGATCGTTAACGCTCCACGGTTTGTCAGAAATGAACAACTTTAAAAAGATTAAGGTATTCCCCCTTTACAGCGGTACCTAAAGATATTAACCGAAGACACTTGGATTAGAGCAGATAGCTCGGAGTATCCGATGGTAAGACAGTTGGTCGAGTCTCAAGACAAATCACCACCTAAGCTTGGGAGAGACAACGGCCCCTGCTAGCCATGACACGAACCCAAATACTACCTGAAGAGAAGACAAAGGAGCTTAAGGGCAAATCTGTCCAGCCCTGAGAAAGTGCAGAAGTTCATAGAAGTAGCACTTCTCTTTTGAGACTGCTTTGGCTATTATATATCAATAATATTTTTGAGACTTATTAAATAATGTAAATGTGGTCTTTCCTGGATTCAGCGCATGCAGTTTTGTCCACAAAAGTGATTTAATCCCTTTAGTGATAGTCTGGGTGCCAATACAATAGTCAGAGTACATTTCTATGTTTTATCAATTTTAGAATGGAACATGAATATACAATAATAAAAGATATAAGATTAAATTCTATTTACCCTTTAGAAATGAAGAACATCATTGAACATAATTGACCAGCTGAGACGCAATGCTGGTGAAGTTGTTTTGGAAATTATTATGTGATGAATCATGTTAAATAAAAAGAATGTTTTATTATAAAGTATACTAGCTGTTGAGACTTCAAAATTTATTTTAGAAATACTACCATTTATCTTACATGGGATTTATCATAACTGGTTTTTGTGTAGTTGATAATTGAAGTATACTTTCTTTTCATTATTTAGTTTCGTAAAACTTGATGGTGATATCAATACTTAAATAACTTAGTTTTATTAACTTAATCTTGGCTTTATTTCATAATTCAAGTAAATGTTTCTTAATACTTGTTAGGTACCCAAAGTCATTTCGTCTCAACCACAAGAACGGTACCAATCGGTGTATGAATTTTAAGCATTTGAATTTGAGAAATGAGTAAAAAAATGAAAACTTCTGAGTGAAAATTATTTTAAAATATGAATCATACAGACGCGAAAATGATATTTATAATAAATTCTGAAACTAAGTACAAGATAACAAAATTAAATTTTTTTGTTGGTGCTGGAAAACTGAGTATTAATTTTGGATATATTTGATGTGATAATTCCAAAAATAGTTAGCTTTTTTCGTAGCAGCTCTAGTTTTTTAAATACATTCTAATTGATTTTCGTTTTAATAATAGGCACAAATAATTAATTAATGGTATCTTTACACAAAATATCCTTGTTTTTTGTTTTTGGGACAGTAGAGTTCAGGGTCAGCACTGAGTTAACAAAAATTGGCACCTAAGAAATGTCATGATTCCAAGAAAAGAAAACGTAATCAACAAACCTTTGGTTGTGAGAGAGAAAATCATATTTCCACCTTTGCATATCAAGTTCGGACTTCTGAAGCAATTTGTGAAGGCGTTAAATCGAGATGGACTTTGCTTTGGGTACTCGATATGCAAATTTCCTGGGCTTAGAATAGAAAAACTGAAAGCAGGCATATTAGATGGCTCTCAGATAAGAAAGCTTATAAAACATCCATAATTTATCGCAGCAATGAGCGAGATTGAATCTAGTGCTTGATACTTATTTGTTAAAATAGTACAAAATTTTCTTGGCAATCATAAAGCAGAGTATTACAGAGAATTGGTGGAAAATATGCTTTCTGAACTTAATTATTCCTAATTGCAACATGAGCAACTTCACTACCTCCACAACCACTTAGATCGATTCCCACCAAACTTAGGTGACTGCAGTGAAGAACAGCGGGAAAGATATCATCAGAACATTAAGACAATGGAAGAACAATATCAAGGAAGATGGGATACCTATATGATGGCCGACTACTGTTGGAGTCTGCAGAGAGACTATCCTACTAAACTCCATGCTAGAAAATCGTATAAAAGATTTTTTTTTTGATAATAAGCCATGAATATTTATCTACTTTGCGAATTAAATGCCTTACTTTGTATTCTTTGTTTCTTCGTGAGGCTTTGTCGCAAATACTAAACTTATAACCTGAAATGGGCGTGAATTTAAAAAAAAGATGATTTTTTTCTAAAAGAGATCAATATAGCGTACCTCAATAAACTAGATCTGATGGACTAAATCTGACAGGTGTTTTGGATTCTACACATTAAAATGATCTAGAAACAGTTAAAAAATGGCAGCACCAAAATATGTGTTGGCTGTGTTGTTCAGAAAAAAATGTTAAGTAGGTACTAAGGAAGTAACGACCATAGTTAAAACTGGAAGTGAATAGATGTCACTAGATTTTGGTCACATTTTGATATAATAAAGAGGACATAATGAGAGTAAGAAATTATTCTAAAAAGAAGTTCTCTTAATTTTTACTTAGAATTTTCTATTTTTCTTGCTTGGATTATTCTTTGTTTACCTTACTATTATTAATGACAAATAAATATTGCGTCTTTCATATTACTTAATAAAATCTATCAAACAATAACATCTTGTTATCATCTAATAGGAATTAGATTATATTCTATCAACACCGTGCTGCAATGGATTATGAGAAGTGAATTGAATGCAAAAGAAATCTTTCACAAGAAAAAATATAAAGGGAGCCTTAATATTGCTGACGATATGGTGATAATAGCAAGAAATAAAGAAGCATTAAAAGAGATGAAACAACAAATATATTTTATAGTTTATATAAGTATGTTTTAAAATATTTTGCATTATTTCTAGATGATTACTTCTTTTATTAAAACAATTAATGAATCAAAAAATTCAAGATCGTCGTGGGGTATAAAAGTAATGACAAACTTCGAAATTTCTTTTGGAATCACTATAAAAACTTTATCAGAAATAAAATAATTGTTTTAAAAAATTATAGAAGAAGCTAATAATGTGATATTTTCGAAATATATAAATAAAAATATTCATATACATCGATAAAAGTTACTATTAAGAAGAGTACACCTCTAAAACGTTTATATTGCCCTGCATTAGAATAAAATTTATCTTAACAACATCTATAAGCACCTTCGTTTTGACTCGAGCAACGCCTGAACAAATCTACATGTATTGATGAAATTGTTGAATTTTAGTGGCTACACACATTCACAAAAACATTTTTATAATAAACGTTTTCTAGACAATAGCTTCTTACCCTTAATTTTTCAACCAAAGAGGGTCATAATATAATATTTGATAATTAAATGTTATTCAATATACACTGTAATACAATATAAATCTATGAATAATCTGAATATTAACTGTGTTTGTTAATTAACGTATGTAATTATCTGTAGAGTTTTGTACGTGACTTTAATGCTTAAAGTATCTATGTGCTGCAAATTTTATAGTTGTGAATAATTAATAAAATTTTCTAATGATTGTACATCGACACGAGGTTCATCATAATAATAAACTTCCCTAAATTTTGACATATTTAATTGACATTATCAAGATTGAATTTAACTATCTATATATGTAACAATCTATAATACTAATTGTAAAATTTTACAGTTCATAACAATATAATTAGTAATACACACATTTTCAGATTTACTATAACAAAATGTTTTCTTTTTTCTTAAGCAAACAGAACTTATTAGTTGTAAAAAGTACAATTTCTGTAAACATAGTTTATCACTAATTTGCAATATTAATTGCATGGGACCACTTTCCGTATTGGGCAGCTTTATATTGGATGATTGGATGATATTTCACTTGATTTATTAAGTTAAGCTCTTAATAATAATAGCTTCATTGTTCAATGGATGTACCAATTACAGGACTAACCAAACAATGTGCATACATATTGCTATGGTTTTTTCCCTAAATTATATTTAAAATTTATTAAAAATGTATGTACCATTATTTTTGAACTTAAGCGTATATTTTTGAAACATTTATGTGTAAGAAAAACTGTATTATTGAAGGTCGGCTTTTTCTGCCATGCCAGAGCGGGGGAGAGACAGACACAGTTTAACAGTAAGACAAGAGCGTTGATTTTATTTAAAAAGTGTATAATTATATATTTAAAGTAAAATTCGGTTTGAATTTGAATTAATTAGTTGATGGTGTTGGTATATCAATTCCCGTATATTCTACGAGATTGTGCTCTCGTAATTTTGATTTATATTTGATAAGACAACGTTTTCTTGTCTACGTGTCTCACACAATTTTTTTATGTAAGTAAAAATATATATAGTTTTAAAAGATATCTTATTAATTCAAAAGATTTGAATATTGTATTTCAATTGTATTTATATTGTTATTTAGAGATTTAGTCTTAATTAGTTCAGGTAAATGACAAAGAATATTTTTAAAATTTCTACGTAAAAAAATATCATTGTAAAATTTTATTCGTTTGGGAAATCAAGGGCATTTTTTTTGTATGCGTTTGATGTGATCGCACAAGTGGTAAATTTTGATCGTGTTTTCAAGTTTATACAGTATGTTTCTCTGGGGAGAAATTAAAAATAATCTTTATTATTATTTTAATATAATAATAAAGTTTGTTCGGAAGTCAAAGAGGATTTTTAATTCATTTAGCTGTCATATTCAATGAATTCTTTTACCTCTGGTTGTAAATTTGTATTACACAATCTTTATACTTTATAAAGATAATTTTTTTCTTTTTTTGATTTTTTTTGTATTAAATATTCATTTAAATTTTATTCTGTCTTTGATTTTGTGCTACTACCTTTATTGTTGTTTAATTAATTAAAAAAGTAACTCAGAATATATATAAACGTACTTAAAGTGAATCCTTTTCTGGCGCCATAAAAATTTTGTAGAAGACCACGTATTTCCGATTGGAACGCTGCGAAGCAAGAAGTCCCATTTTTTGGAAATAAACCGACCGAGTATCCGAGTTGGGTAGATTAGTTGTGGATGATGGTGCAATAAATATACAAACCACAATTCATGGCATATTTTTGGAGCCCAACATGGGGCCAACAGAAATAGCATATATAATTTTGGCTAGGCCAACGTTTTAACAGTAGCAGTATTGGTTGAAAGAAAAAACAGAGCACAAAGATGGAAGCAATAATGAAATCAGGAGGAGAATGGAGGCAGCCGAGTCAAGTAGCTGGAAGTCAAGAATCTTTGGTTGAAGTAAGGGCAGTATTAGGTCCAGTAATTACCATACATGAAGAGGGGCACGAGGGAGTAAACAGGGATAAGAGTATAATGGACATGTTAAAAATGAAAGAGGAAATGGATGTAATGATGGGAAAAATAATGGCGTTAAGTAATACAAGCCAAGAAGAAAGTTTAATAAGGGGCATGGATTCTTTGCAAGTGTCAAATGAACAAGATATGGAAGAAAATATAATGGTTTTAAATAGAAAATTATCAGAAGAAGTGGAAAAAAGAGAATTTGCAGAACTACAAATGAAGCATATGGAAAAACAATTAATTAATTAAAGAAAATAGAAGAAGTAAGAAAAGAGAAAAATTAAGTTAATGTGGGCACTTATATTCCAGTACCTGTACAAAATAAGGTGTTACCTAAATTTTATGGGATGTCAAACACAAATCCCATGTGTTTCTTAAAGAAAATAAAAGCCACTTTGGAAGATGTGCTAGGGGACGAAAAAAAGTTGCAAGAGACCGGAAACTGTCTGAAGGATGACGCTATGGTTTGGTGGGAGATGGTGTCAGATGAGGTAACAACAATGGATGAATTTGAAGCCAGGTTCACAAATCAATTCTGTGGACGAAACAAGCAGACTAGGGTAAGACAAGAATTATTATTTGGTAAATATAATGTCGGTATTAAAATATTTAACCCCTAAAATAAGTGAATTAGATTTGGTTTCACAATTAAGTAGACACTTTGATTCTCAAGTCAGTCAGGCAGTAGCAAGCCACAATATAAATGATATGCAACAGTTTTTAGAATTATTAAAGAGGTTAGATGATGCGAAGCGTGGTAATAGATATACATAACAATAATTATTCAGAAGGTAATAGTAAAAGAAATGAATATTCAAGATTATAAAGATCATTTTTTTCTTTTTTTGATTTTTTTTGTATTAAATATTCATTAAATTTTATTCTGTCTTTGATTTTGTGCTACTACCTTTATTGTTGTTTAATTAATTAAAAAAGTAACTCAGAATATATATAAACGTACTTAAAGTGAATCCTTTTACTGGCGCGTTAAAAATTTTGTAGAAGACCACGTATTTCCGATTGGAACGCTGAGAAGAAAGAAGTCCCATTTTTTGGAAATAAACCGACCGAGTATCCGAGTTGGGTAGATTAGTTGTGGATGGTGGTGCAATAAATATAAAAACCACAATTCATAGCAATATCTATAAAAAATTAAATAAAGAGATAATTATTTGTGACTAAAATAAAAAGCAAAAATATATATACATATATGCAATATATTCGAATAATTAAAAAATATTTAGTTTTTTTTCTATGCTAAAAGGTCTTCATAATGCACTTCAGCAATGCGGCACATGGTCGTAAGTAAAGGGTCATGTAGGAAGTTTGTCCTGAAAAAAGGTCAAGCTAAAGTATAAAACAACGAGGGGATATACGAAAAACATGAAAGTTGCTAGAGGAAAATAAATGAGGGTAATCAATGGTACTACGAACAATCTTCTACACAAATCTCGCTTCCAGGATGGCCTAAAATTGTATACTGTCTGCTTAGTAACAAATTGTAGTTCATATTTCGCTCTATGTAGATGCCATCAATATTAAATGATAAATAGTTTAAAAAGCGACGTTGTATATTTTCAATGGACAACTGAAAACAAGAGAAGCGTGCTCTAATTTACAAAGGACAAAACTATAATACATAGTTTTGAATAAAGACATAGAAATGAAGAATTTGCAGGTAGGTAGAACAAAGCCTGGTGTTTTTGAATCACCGACACACACGTTATTGATATGCGGCACAAAACTTAAAGAGAATCGAATAAAACACCAAGGTCCTTTATGTTATCAACATTATTAAGAATTGTATCATTTAAAAAATAATTGTAGTTAATAAAATTAACATTTTTGTGTAATAGACGTAGCAGCATTTATTGATGTTAAATCTCAACTTACAAGTAGAGCACCACTGAAAGAGAATGTTCAAATTCCTTTGCAAATACAACACATTATCCAAAGTTCTGATTGATGAATATATTTTTAGATCATTTGCATAGGCAAGTTGTGGGGGTGAGATCGAGTTGTCTCCCAAAACCAAATACATCAGGGGTCATTTTTAAAATGTTGATAAGTTAGTTTCATCATTTAAAAATATATTTCTCAAAGCTGAGACAAAAAGTTGATGCCATATTTAGCAAAAATCCAGATTTGAATATATTATATCAATTCTGCACAGACCCGATTGAAAAATTTATACATTCGAAGGATGGTGCACTTTTGCAACATTTTAATCAAGCACTCATCACCAGTTGTGATGTGGAACGGACATTTTCTGTTTTTAAAGACGCTTTAACATTTAAAAGAACTAATTTAGCACAGGAACACCCTGAACAAATTTTAGTTTTTCATAGTAATGTTTTACACTTTCAATGTTTCACAGAAAATACATAGTTTTGAGTTTGGTTCTTTGTAAATTATTTTTATTCAAAATTTGATACGTAATTCGCTTGTCAGCATTACTTCTGTTTCAGCAGTAGTTGCTGCCGGTTACCAAACCGTTTATTACATTCGCTTTGTTGTGCATTGACAGATACATATTAACTGCATATGTAGGTATGTGCAGGTATCGCTTACAGAAATAAACCTAAGGCAGACGCCTATAGGCTATGAATCATCAATCGCTCGGGTCCGCTCTCTGGTAATAAGGCACAGCAGCTGTATGATAGTCGTGTGCTAAAAAGAGAAACCTTTCTTTAAAAAAAAATAAAGTAGACGCAAATTGCCAGTCTTAAAAATATTGACTTCGCCAAAGCAATTTCTTATGATTTTAAAATATCCAAAATAAAATAATTTGCTTATATTATGTATACTTTTTTTATTTTATGATTTTGAGTTTTATTGAAAATATTGACAATATTGTGATAATAGCTTTAGCACTGAATTTTTTTTATTTGTTACTATATTTGCTTATATTATGTATACTAGTACGTACTACTCTAGTTGAAAAATAAATTGTTTTAATTCAAAGTGCCCTGTGTTTTATGTTATGCTATTCGTATCTATTTTGTTAATACAATAGTACTATAAGTAGATATAATTTGTATAAAATTCGGGAAGCAACTCGACCCGTCTCCGGAGACAACTCGCACATTACAAAAATTACGTGTTAATTCAGGGAGACAACTCGACTCCACCGAGTAGTAGACAAGACAAAGATGATAATAGATTATTTACAAAACAAGATAAATACGAGAAGATCTAAATGTGGACTTTGCCAGACAGAGGAGATAACGCAAAAAAAGATTTATAGCTGTTATAAAAACATAATGAAATCTACTACTTAAGTGCGAGTGTAGAAGAAGTAATAGGGAAGGACTTACTCCAAACGCAGACACCTTAGTAACTAAAATTCCATGGTCAATTACATCGAAGGTACTACTAAAGTTCGTATATATGACGTCAACTTGGCCACGAGTAAGCACAAGATTTGTCACTGTTGATCTACCTCACATAAAACCATGTTGAAATGGAGAAATATATGATTTAGTGTTATGGTACACACAGGAAAAAATTTTAGTTTCAAATACTTTAGAAAAATTGAACAATATTGATATGAGTCTATAGTTATCAACATAATAATTATCACACTGTTTGTTAATACTCACTTCTAAATGGCCGGAAAAGTAGCAGTTCGAATTGCCATGTTAATAATAAAAGTCAGCGGTTTTACAAGGGCAAATCTTGCATCATGTAGTAAAGCTAGGAATTCAATCATCACCCGCAATATTTCTTTGAGGGAATTTTGCCATAATATTAAGTACTTCGTTTACAGTTACTGATAGTCATGTAAAAGGAGCATAATTAGTATTTTTCTGAATGTAAGAAAAATCGCTACAAATAGATTAATAGATTGTACAGAAGAAAATTTATTGGCAAATGCATCACTGATACCTTGAGAAGAATCTAGGAGGATATCATTATGAAACAGAATTTTGGGTATACGAGTCGTGCTTTGCATGTATTGAAATACATTTTTTTTATCAACTTGGAAATATTGTTCAACTTCTCCGAGATTTTTGGCGTAAGCGATAGCTACATGACTCTTACAAATGGTCCGGAATCGTTTAAATTGGATCATAAAAGAAATGATTATGGGAAGACTTCCATTTGCGTCGATAATATTTTTTTAATTTTAAGTTGAGATGATACTACTTGAGAATACACATATTTTGGTTTCCTTGATTTAGAAGAATATTAGAGAACAGACTTGTCTAAGATGGTATATAGAACATTGTAAAACTTCTTAAGTGCATAGTCAACATTAGTAAAGTCTTCCAAAAATGACCAATCCGCATGAAGAAGATCATTATATAGTTGAAAAAGATCTGCTTTACGAAAATTGTATTGTAAATTTTCGTTTGAAGGTAATGCGTTATATCTGCTACAAGAAGTAGGAAATGATAATGGATGATTCTCACGTATCATCGTTATGTTACATGTAAAATAAGCAGTAATAAGATCAAGAACACGCTTGTTACAATTGGTTAGGGTATTGTTTTCATATATTTTGAACTTGGTCTGCGTTTTTTTATTCCCTTTATATTATCTCAGGATGTCAATGGAAATTACTGTATTTTGGGATTGTGATGGAATAATTTTGGTGCACTATTTACGAAGAAGAGCCACACGATTAACGCACAATATTATTTAAAACTTTTGTCTGGGCCATTACGACAAACGTTTATCAAAAATCGACCTGAAAAGCATAAACGACCGTTATAACTAGACTTGGCAAAGAGGGGCAAGTTTGAGCTTAATAAAGTTGGTATTCTTTTTAAACAACAGCTGCCATCTATACGTCGGGTCGGGTACTTCTGGCTAATGTTAGCATAGCTATTTAATATAGATATTATTAATAGTAGATTTTTATTCCTACCTATGTAAAATCGAATTTGATAAACAGCATATGAATCCGAAGCGTTTTGTAATTTTTAAAAGTAATTCATTCTTGTAACGTCAAAATAACATTTGTCACTTTTTGATATCCAAAATGGCAAGAAAACTGACTCCGGCAGACAATGTACAAATTTTGTTAAATTTGGAAAGTTGCACCATTAAAATCTACAGTACTTCAAGCTAAAAAGAATGGGAAAATGAAGACAGTATATGTCGCAAACGAGGAAAAGAATATAAACTGATATAGATCAGAATTTGTTTGAATATTTGAGAGAAAATAAAAAAATGACAAAGCAAATTCATAGATCTCGTATAAGATTTACTAATAGGGAACAATTATGGGAATCTATTGAAAATACCTGGGAAAACATTGTTGAAAAACCTAATTTTTTAAGAAGTCTCATTGATTCTGTACCTAGAAGGTTAAAGACAGTAATTGATGCGAATGGCGGATCAATTAAGTATTAGTTTATTGTGTTTTCTAAATTGCATTAAAAAATTACTTGACATTTGACTTGTTTTTCAAAAAAATTCTAATAAACACTAAGCAATATTGGAAAATTTTGACAAGTTAGATTTATGTAGCTTAATTGTATATATGTATTAAAAAGTGATGAGAAGTACCCAACCCGACGTATAGATGGCTGTTGTTGTTTGAAAAGAATGATTATTGTAGAAAGTACTAACCTTATAAAGCTTATAAACTTGCCCCTTAGTTATAACGCAAGATCATATACCGCTGGTCGAATTATATACATTTTATACGAATTTTTCTAAGAATTACTCTCATCCACCTTATTTGCTAGCGACTATTATTTCTTTCAGAAAGAAAGAAATTTCTACATGGTGTGTGATTTCATATTAGGTAAAAAGAGCAGTAAACCTGGAAAAATATTTTCAACATAAATAACACCGTTTCTACATTATAAAAGTAAGCTTGTGCTGATGAAGTGGATAAAAGTTACTCCCAAAAGTTAGTTGAAAATAGTCTAAAAACTCATAGTTAAATTACAAAAATATAATTGTCAACTGATTAATATATTATCACAATTATGTAACTAATTATATTAGGCAATGATACAAAGCAAATTGTTTGTATTTATAATTTTTTTAAAGTACAAAACATAATTCATAATTAACGGACTAAGCAGGCTATATATTTTTTTCCAAAACTGGAAAAATATAACTATATTGTTGCGATATAATTTAAACATGATGGTAGGGAAGCAGTGGTAGAGAGTCTTAAATATTAAAGTTAGTAGAAAAAGAAGAAAGAAAGAAATTCGCATGTTTAATTCAATTAATTTAATTAATTCAATCAGTTACATATAAATCTTGAGAATCAGAGAAATCCCTAATTAGGAATAAAATTGTGACATTTTTACTTTTTCGTGTAAAAAAGTATTACAATAATCTTCGTCGATGCTGAAGAAACCATAAAAAAATTGTGCAGTACAGAAAGAAATATATGAATTCTCGGTGTAGAATATGTGAAATATCAAAAAAACTAAGGGTGTTTATGAATAAAAATAACAATTACAGAAATTTTAAAACAGCTAGTAACATCATCAGGTGAAAATAGATATATGTTTGTTTTAAATCTCTAAAACTGATTGAATTAAACTTGCGAATTTCTTGCCTTCTTCTTTTTCTACTAACTTTAATATTTAAAACTCTCTGCCACTTTTAGTAGTAGTTTAATGAAATAATAGTTGATATTTTGTGGAGAATGTGAAATAATAGAAATAGAAGAAAGAACTACAGGAACTAATACAACTTCAATAGAAATAAATTTGTGCAAGGCATTATAAAGGTAATTATTTTTATAGATCCTTATTTAATTATAATTATTATTGCATTGTAATATAAATATCCAATATTTTCATAAATAAAATAAGGGATTTTTTAATTCTTTAATAGAAATGGTTCGTCCAAATATAGCGTAAAAGTATATCATTACCAATTTTTTTTTTAATCAGTAGATTTATTACTTGAAATAAAAAACAAACTCCTGGTAATTTAAAACTTTTTCGTAAACAATCTCATTTTTACATAAATAATAAGCCGTACTTTCAAGATTTCGGAATAAACAATTTCTTTGTTATAGTCTTTTTATGCATATATTGATATTAACATACGATCAATTTCATCTTGTTTTGGTTTAAATAATATGGCTTGTGGGGCTTAGATTTTTGTAAACTTATAGACATTAATAGAAATTGGAGAACCTACTAAGAAAGCATATATAAAAGCAAATATTGTTTTGACAATAAATTTATACAGAAGTTATCAATCTCGAATGATACACAATCGCTTAAGATCATTTAGCTTCCATTCATACCGTCCGCACTGTTGCTACCTGTTTGCGAATCCTCCAATCAATACAGTGCTGTGATTGTGTGACTGCAGTTGTAAATACAACTAAAAATGTGTTTGGCATGAATTTTGACTTTGCTTATATAGTTTGTGTCGCCACGATTTTAAATATGTTATATACTTCCAATTACGTAATAAATCTGTCTAGTGCTGTCTACAAAGAATTAATGATAATAATCTTCTTTCGCTACTTCGATCCTTTGGCGTGTTATATACATACATACATACATACATATATATATATATATATATATATATATATATATATATCTATATATATATATATATACACATATATAAATATAATATTTTCGTGACCTTGGTATGTTATGGTAAACTTAATAAGTCGGCGATTAAAGGTCTGTTTCATTACTTCAAAGTATATATATTTAAACAACTCTATATTAAAACAACTCTACATGTTTCGGCAATGATGTCTTTGTCAAGGATATAAAAAATATAAATGACAGAATATAAATGTCAAATAATTGAGTTGCTATGATTTAAATTATTCAAAGATATATTCCAATAATAATAATAAGTAGAGCTGAGGATGTTTGCGGTACGGCAGGACCGTATGTAGTGCATCCCCACATTTAACTATTTATCTAAATATTCTCTGAAATGATTTGCCGGATCTCATAAATTAATAGAGTGATATTTTAGTATGCACTGGATATTGTTATTATACAAAATCATAATAGCCATTTGTATTTATGGATCATAAATAATAATACGCATGTATTTGTATTTGGTTGTGAATTCAATTTAAACTTAAAACGAATCGTAATATTTTAACGACAAGTCGTCCTTACAATACATGCATTCGAGACAAAGTGTGCAACTCTACGAATAACTTCCATAATTGATCGAAAATGGACATTTTGGAGCTGAAGTAAAGCCCCTATTCTTAGAAAATTTTATTACTGTCGTTAAGAACTATTATTATAAACAACAAAGGCCTTTTATTAGTGTTGAAGTTTTAGTTTCATTGAATTTCCATGTTGTAAGTAGTCAATTGTAAAGTGTTCATTCACAATATTCTAAAACAAGGTGTACATTTAACTAACATCCAGAAAAACACATTCTGATAATATATTACTAGATTAGAAGCTGTGTTTATTACTATTTATTATATTATTTTTATAACCAAATGCAATAAAAGCTACGAAAACAAAGGAAACCTCGATTTATTAAAATCTTGTCACACAGCCTTTCAAAGCCTGCCAGCACATATTTTGCATATATTTTATATATACTACCTACTTGAACTAGGTGAATGAAGTTAGAAGTTATAAGTTATAACTTCTAACTTCATTCACCTAGTTCAAGTAGGTAGTATATATAAAATATATGCAAAATATGTGCTGCCAGGCTTTGAAAGGCTGTGTGACAAGATTTTAATAAATCGAGGTTTCCTTTGTTTTCGTAGCTTTTATTGCATTTGGTTATAAAAATAATATAATAAATAGTAATAAACACAGCTTCTAATCTAGTAATATATTATCAGAATGTGTTTTTCTGGATTTTAGTTAAATTTACACCTTGTTTTTAGAATATTGTGAATGAACACTTTACAATTGACTACTTACAACATGGAAATTCAATGAAACTAAAACTTCAACACTAATAAAAGGCCTTTGTTGTTTATAATAATAGTTCTTAACGACAGTAATAAAATTTTCTAAGAATAGGGGCTTTACTTCAGCTCCAAAATGTCCATTTTCGATCAATTATGGAAGTTATTCGTAGAGTTGCACACTTTGTCTCGAATGCATGTATTGTAAGGACGGCTTGTCGTTAAAATATTACGATTCGTTTTAAGTTTAAATTGAATTCACAACCAAATACAAATACATGCGTATTATTATTTATGATCCATAAATACAAATGGCTATTATGATTTTGTATAATAACAATATCCAGTGCATACTAAAATATCACTCTATTAATTTATGAGATCCGGCAAATCATTTCAGAGAATATTTAGATAAATAGTTAAATGTGGGGATGCACTACATACGGTCCTGCCGTACCGCAAACATCCTCAGCTCTAATAATAAGTCATGCCTTAGTATTCCAAAAAATAGATAGCAAGGTGTGAACATATGTGTTGTTTGCTGCTAGCAGCCTTTGTCTCATTCTGGGTATGTATTATTCGACATTTATATTCTGTCATTTATATTTTTTATATCCTTGACAAAGGCATCATTGCCGAAACCTGTAGGGTTGTTTTAAATATATATACTTTGAAGTAATAAACCAGACCTTTAATCGCCGTCTTATTAAGTTTACTATATATATATAACAGATTAAATTAGTCGGCGATTTAAGGTCTGGTTTACTTTGATATGTATATATTTAAAGCAATCTTACATGTGTCGAGACATAGTGCCTTTTTCAAAGAAATTAAAATACATATGACAGTATATCAATGTCATTGATATACTGTCATGTAAGATTGCTTTAAATATATACATATCAAAGTAAACCAGACTTTAATTCGCTGACTAATTAATAATTATCTCTCTCTCTCTCTCCCGAAGAACAACGTGGTATATATAATATTTTAGTGACCTTGGTATGATATGGTAAATTCAATCAGTTGGCGATTTTATATTTTATATCCTTGATAAAGGCATCATTGCCGAAACATGTAGTGTTGTTTTAAATATATATACTTTGAAGTAAAGCCAGACCTTTAATCGCCAACTGATTGAATTTACCATATATATATATATATATATATATATATATATATATATATATATATATTTAGTGTTTATAAGAATTTTATTTTTCTTATTTATTTTATTGGCCGTGTCTTAATATTAAAAATAATAGACTTTTTATTGGTTTAGCGACCTTTTATTGAATTTTGATGTTTTATACTACGACGTTTCGACTTTTATTATTATTCAGTCTTTTTCAAGTAACTGGAAACAAGAATTAATACAATGAAAACATGAGAACTGTGTTTGCTTTTGTGAGACTGAATTAACAATTAAAATTAAAATTAGATTAAAAAACTGAATTAACCAATTAAATTCACAGTTAAAGTTAAAATTAAATTAAAATTAGATTAATGATAAGTAAGGAAAAATTAAAGTGATTACATCTGTATAAATGAATTGGAAATTTGAATTAAACTACAAATACAGTAAAGAAAACATTGAATGACAATAAACTCACCGTTTTTTTTTGTTGGGTTTCAAAAGCACGCATTCTGTGCAACATGTGTTATCGGGGACATCCGAGACCTTTTTTTATTAAGGACCGACCGCACTGGTTCGAATATTGTAAGTGTCTGTGTCTTTGGTTCAGAGAGGTTAATTTCTGTTCTATTTTGGAATTAGCAAAGTGGTCAGGACCGTGTTTAGGGGTATATAGTTAAAGTATTTACAAATGGAAACTGATAAAAATTTTTTTTTGGTTTGTGTTTGTGTGTGCGGGGGGGTTTTGATTTTATCTATTGTCAAAACCCCCCCGCACACACCGACCTCTTTAAATTCACGCGACCGGTCACTAAACACACGCACGAGCGCACCGACATACAAAGCCCTACACTTACGCTCTCACACAAAACCACACACCCATAGAGAGACGCAAGCTGCTAGCAGCAACCAACACACAAGTTCATACCCAGAAAGAGACACAAATTGCTAGCAGCGAACAACACATATGTTCACACCTTGCTATCTATTTTTTGGAATACTAAGGCATGATTTATTATTATTACTAGAATGTATCTTTGAATAATTTAAACCATAGCAACTTAATTACTTGACACTTATATTCTGTCATTTATATTTTGTATTCTCTTGATAAAGGCGTACTGCCGAAACATGTAGAGTTTTTTAAATACATATATTTTGAAGTAATGTACAGACCTTTAATCACCTACTGATTAGGTTTACTATATATATATATATATATATATATATATATATATATATATATTATGTATCTCGCGTTGTTCTTCGGGATATTTCGTAGCGTTTGGATAATTTCGTTCCTTTCTTCCTGACGTTTCAGCCACATCGTTGCGATAGTAACTTCAAGAGTGCGTCGATTGCTTGTGCCGCTCATATTATATGGTCTTGAAGTAGTGTGAACGCAAATAACAACGCTTCAACAAACGACCGGGAAAACATTCGAGGAAATATATATATAGAATATATGTAACATAAGATTGATAAAAGAATACCAAGTTTACCTCATCTTTTGAAAACAATAAAATGATCTTCGATATGATATACACATCCTTTTGAATTTAATATTTCAAAAGGGGGCTACTTAATTAGGTCCCGAAAGGACTTCTCGTTGACTACATAAGTAGTCAAGTTTTTATATAATCACTGAGAAATACTTTTCACTGAATATTTTAATATTTTATATTGGAAACGGTATTTTATAATAAGGTTATTAGAATAAAATTATGAATACTGGGTGTTCCATCTTCTATTGTACGTAGTGTGTACCTACCATAATTACGAAACCAAAAGAAAGATCATGCACATTTGATTCATTTGCGAAAGTATTTTAATAATTTAACTTCGTATTAACGTGCCACTATGAAATTATGTATAAGCCGTTGAACAAAAATTAAATATTAAATTTATAAAAAATGGTGGTATATAGAATTATGATTTGTTCCACAAAATTATACTTTTTAAAATTGTTAAGAACAAGAAAACATTTTGTTGTATATAATACTCATTCTTACAATGTACAAAGACATATTGCATTTTGTATATGTATGTAATTGCATATGTAAATACATTTGACATACTTTAGGTATTTTGAATAGAATTAGTTTATTCACTTTACCTTGTTTCTTATTCGTTAAATTTTATTTATAAAAATAAAAATTAATGTAAATGACTTCTTCTCAACAAATTACCACAAGAAATTATTAAACAAGTAGATTTACGTAATTTACAGACATTAACAGTTTATCATAAACGTATTATTTCGACATAATTTTCGTTAAATCTATAGTATAAAACTAATTTATTGCATAATGATTATTATTTTTAATTACTCACTAAAAAATTAGGATTATATACATGTTTATAATCAGCTGTCTTGGTGTTTTTCATTAGAAATACTACTAAAATCCTTTAAGTTGATACTGCTCAGTTCTGATTCACTTGTTACTTTACGTAGTTTTGTATTTTCTACTTCATCGTCTTGATTATACTCTTCACTTTCTCTATGCACTAACACTTGTACAACAGTAGTTTCACTTTGCTGTCTTACTAATGGTGGTTTAGGTGAAGGCGATTCTGGAGAAGCTTCTGTCACTAGTATACTAACATCAGTTGATTGCGATGGTTCTGAGTCCGGCCTTTTTAAACTTTTAGTTTTAATCGAGTTTCTTTTTCTTCTTATTATGCTACCCCGTTTCTTGAAATCATCAGCCATGGATGGGTGTAGAGACTGAGCTGTACCACTAGGTTTTAATCCTCGTTTAGGTACTGGCGGTGAGGCGTTTTCGTCTACTGTCTCTACTGCATCCTGATGTCGAAGGAAGAACGGAAAATTGTACATACTTTTACGACGATTTTGACTATTAGGTAGTTGAGAAATAGGTGTAGTAGCTTCTGGTGTTGCCCCGCTTATCTTGATGCTGACATCGGCGGATTCGCGCGTCAAATCTAACTCCTCAGGGTCCATGTTGGCCGCACCAGATAACAAGAGTAGCGGCAAGTTCAGCCACGGACCACCCAGTTCACTGAGGTCGCTCGCGTCTGAGGCCCTTGAGGACTTCCGAGAAGATGCGCGACTCCCTCGATGCACGTGAAGAAAGGCGGAGAGTCGGCCTTTCCAATCTCCAGGAGATGAAGTTTGGGTTTGACCGTCTTCCAAATCAAGTGCTTCTCGTTCCTTTTCTCTTTTATATCTGTAATAAATAATTATAATTCAATAAAATATAATTCTTTAAAATTATATCGTTTGGATATTTATCCATTTTTATTTATTATTGAATGAAGTGCCATTTCAAACTTGCTTGTCTGCAAAGGATCTAGGTATAGCATTTGATACTAGATTAGTATCTCTAATTTTAGGTAACGGATTTTTCGTTATAAATTATTATAGATACTAAGGTCCATTATTAATAACTTCCCCGAATAATTATAAAGCACGTATCAGCAATTTTATAATATAAAGAATTTAATGCTTATCTAAGATACACAAATCAGTTGAATCGACGAGACCCATTGTTTCAGCCATATACTCCACCGAGTTACTTGATATCAAAATGACCAGTAAACGAATTTAAATATTATCTCGAAATACTAGAAATTTTGTCAGTTGAAAATTCTTTAGAATTCATTCAAAAGTTGAGTTGTAAAATCTAAAATGGAAAATTTTTGTTTCATTTGGCGCAACTTTATTGTTTCCTTCCGTACTTATCTATCCCAGAATATTTAAAATATCTAGCAGATTTACTTAATAAAAACAAACTAGAATCGATAAAAGTAAATGAATACTTTCGGTTAACAAGCCAATGGAACTGCAATGTGTACTTGCTTGTCTTCATTTAATGTATGGATTAGGTACGTTGACGATATATTCGCGCTTTTAGATAAGTAATTGTAACGTAACTGAATTTTTAAAACAATTAAATTCACGGTTGAAAAAGAAAACAATAATCGTTTACAAAAATGGCTCATTTAAGTTTCTTATCTATCGGTTGTTAAGATTTCCATTAAAGATCGACATGAAGGAGAATTTAATAAAAAAATTGCAAGATGCTATAGTTTTGATATGTTTTTGATAGTTTTGAAATAATAAATAAATTAATTAGAAAATCTATATTAAGGAAGTCTATGCGTGATACATGTCTGTTGGCACTAGGCTTTGTTGTCAAAAAATTTGTATCCTTATCTTTTCGCACGCATACGAAGAATCTAAACGAAACTTTTAAAGAAAGCGAGTTTCATTTAAACCTAATCATTCATTTAGAATGCTTTTAGGAACGCGTGAAAGTTGAAGCAAAGCAGAAACCTGGAATTTAAGAAATATAATGCCAAGATTGTAGGATGAAGTATGTTGGTCAAAGAAACCGGAAAATTTTAAGAACATGTAGCACTTATTAGATTTAACTGACCAAAAAAATCAACACAACGATCATAACGCAGCAATAGATAATTTCGAACTAGTTAAAAGTGTGAATGACTATGGAGAATTAGATAGTTACGAGAACATTTTTATTCATAAAAATGAAGCCATTAATTCGGACAACGGACCTGTTTCGTAGTAGAGTCTGTACGATCTGCTGGATTACCATTGGGAAAACTTAAATGTAGATATCCTTATGTGCAATTATAGATTAGCGAATGAGTCTGGCAAGTATATGGTTATAATAAATATAAATAGCATTAGTTTATATTTAGAAATTACTATTAATACATCGGCGATATAGTGATGTGCTTTACTTGTGTGCTAGGCGATGCGTGCTAGGCCTTCGAGAATTTCTACCTTTTCTACTGCTGATAATGACAACCTAGTTGTTGACATACGTATTCAGGATTTAAAGCTATGTTGTGGTAAGGGTTTTTTAGCTACAGTCTCCGATTCATTTAGAGAGACCTGGAAAATAAAAGATATTGGTGCATAGGCATCAAGTCTTCGATAATGTATTGCATTAAGGTTTATTTTATAAAATTAAGAAAAGCTTACCACACCAATTTCATGTTCTTTTCGTATATAATTGAGTGCTTTTTCTAGTTAATCATAATTATTCTTACACTGGTATACATACTTGCAGGAGTGGCTCAACATATTGGAGCCTGTACTATATCTGCTGCTTACGACTCATCTACCATCAATTAGATTATTATATGTGGCAACCTACGCCGATGATGCGGTACTACTAGTATCACACACCAGCCCAGAGGAAGCTTTAACAAAATTACAAACCAACCATAATAAAATACAAGATTAGTTAAAAAAAAATTAAAATAAAGGCCAACGGTAGTAAATTTACATAAATCACCTTCATAATGAAACGAGGAAATTGTCCACCAGTTAAATTAAATCGACACATTACACACTCCGATCATACCAAGCATTTAGGTATGTATCTTAAACGCAGCCTAATTAGGCAAAAAAATTCATGAAAGAAATCAACTTGACTCAAAACAATACTTGGATTCTTAATAGGTAATTACTGCTTACATTGGAAAACAAACTTGTTATTTATAAAGCAATCATTATGCCAGTTTGGCCGTAGGTAGGAACCGCCGACCAATTTTAATATTGATATTATATGAAGATATCAAAACAAAGTGCTTCGCAATGTCCCCAATAAAGCAATATATAGTAAGTTAAAAGCACTTGAAGTGAATAAAAAGTACAGTATGCTCTATGGAGTAAACAAGTAAAAATTCATCAGAATAAATGGACAAATAATTTTTTAGATCAAACAGAAGAATCTAGAATACTAAAGAGATGCAACTCTTGAAACTTACAAAGCAGATTTAATATAGAGTAATAGAATAGACCGATTTGTATATAGGTAATATATAAAATATTTATTTTATATATGTTTGCATGTTATTTCTTAAGAATACTTCCAGCAGTATAATTAAATTACTATAGGCCAAAAGAAGCATTTATTTATTGTCAGATTAAAAAAAAATTAGCATTTAAAAATTTCACGTGGCATTGAAGAGAAATTTAGTTGTCCAATAAAGCAATATATATGTATATAGTTTTGCCTGTAAAATATTTAGTTGTCTTTCATTAATTACTCCAAAAAACAATTTCATTGGTTAACTGTTGCAGAATCTTCATCAGCTCGTATAACAATAAGTCGACTTTTATTTCGATTCAAAGCTTTTTAAAATTGTATTGATTAGTTTAATTATACACTCACCGCCACAAAATTCGATCCATGTACTAATTTGGTTATTTCTTCTTAGTTTTTAAATTTTAGTTGTTTTTTTTTTGTTAGTTTAAACCATTGATTCCCAAAGTGGTCCAGGTGGACCCCCAGGGGTCCACGGCAGACTCGACGGGGGTCTACGTTGGCGTGACAAAAAAATGGGGGTTCACAATTCGTAAGCGGGGGTCCACGAAAATTTATCTGGTTTCGATAGTGAAGAACTAAAATGTTGGCTTCAGTTCACCTATCAATGTAGGCAGATAATATTTTAAGAAGCTCAGCGACTGTTACTTGTAAAAACTTGCATATTCCATATTCAGTACAACGTGTCGAGACTTGCAAAGCGCTGCCGCTGCCGCCGTCCGCTATGCTTGTTCAGACGTGCAAAGGGACGAAGTACGACTTATGGTGTGTGTGCTTGCAATCTTGCATGAACTTGTTTGATTCTTCACCAATATAAATACGAACGCCACGGATAAACGTTACTCATTTGTTTCCCGAATTTCGAAAAGAAAGGTAAAGTAAAGTGAATCGATGTTAGTGTTTGCCACTGTCGGAAAAGTAAGTACTTACCTGCCTATTTGTTATACATACTTTTATTTTATTTATTATTTATCTATTTATTTTACAATTTATTTTACACGGAAGTAAACAAAAAATGGACAAATTACAAAAAAATACGTAGGTACAAAAGGTGAGGCTTATTCCTAAAAGAAATCTCTTCCAACCCATCTGCCATAGGAGATATATTTATGTTGTAATAAGTATATTTGTAATGTTTGCGTGTATCACGTGCATAACGTGCATCAAAGTAATAAATAAATAATTAAAATCGCGAAGTTTTGATATCAAAATATTATTTACAAGTATTTTCTATTGAATTTACAGAAATATATCAAAATATAATTAATGAAAAAATGTTTTACATTACATTAAAATCGGTTCAGTCGTTTTCATAAAACTCAATTATTGATCTTAGCGATTTATTCCTTTTAATATTTAGAATCAGTTTGCTGCTGGTAGTTTGTTTATTTCATTGCAATAATCAATTAATCCTGTTAAAATAGCCATATCCTGTTAAGTAAGACCGCCTTAAGATTACTACAACAAAGTTTTTTTTAAATTTACAAGTAGGTAACTGATACGAAACATGGCTGAATCTATGAAGAAATGTCGACAGTACAGTGTTGATTATTTAAAATTTGGTTTTCTTCCATCAAAGGCAGACAAGCTATTGCCCATATCCCTTTTTTGCAACAAAGTTTTGAGCAATGACTCTATGAAACCATCGAAGCTCGAAGATCATCTAAGAAGGTGTCATCCTGATAAAATAGGTAAAGATTTGAAATATTTTCAAACCTTGAAGGAAAAATATGAAAAGAGACCCACCGTGCACAGTATGTTCGCTTCAACGTCGGAAAGTAACGATGATGGCTTGCGGGCATCTTACAATATCTCATTACTTATAGCGAAATCTGGAAAATCGCACACCATTGGAGAACAGTTAATTTTACCCGCTGTTGAAGATGTTTTAAAAACTGTTCTGCACAAATCTCCATTTGACATACTCAAAAGAATTCCTTTGAGTAACAACACTGTACACAGACGAATTGACGAAATGAGCTCTGATATTGAAAGTTTCTTGTGTAATTATCTGCAAACAAATCATTTTTCTATTCAACTGGACGAGCCAACTTTACCTGGTAATGAAGCATTATTATTGGCATATGTTCGATTTGTTATGGCCGAAGAAATTCATGAAGAGCTACTATTCGCGAAAACTTTGGAGACGGATACTAAAGGTGAATCAATATTTAATGCCCTGAGTGATTTTTTTAAGGAAAAATCGATTCCATTCACAAACGTTATTTCGGTGGCAACAGATGGAGCTCCTGCCATGGCCGGGCGATGTCGTGGGTTTATAAGCCATCTTGAAAGAATTATACCAGAGGTAACTGCAATTCACTGTCTCATCCACCGACAACACCTAGTAGCGAAAAATTTGAGTGCTAAATTGCACCAATCGCTTCAATTTGTGATTAGTGCAGTTAACAAAATAAGAAGCAATGCATTGAATACGCGTTTATTTGCACAATTGTGCGATGGAAGTGATGAAGACTTCCAACGATTGCTCTTACATACTGAAGTACGCTGGTTGTCGAAATGTGCATGTATAACAAGATTTTTCTCACTTTTTGAATCAGTTTTAGAGTTTCTGGAAAGTAAAGATCCAGATTTAAAAGAAAACCTGATCAATTTGAAAACAGACATCGCGTATTTGACAGATTTGTTCAAAAAATTTAATGACATTAACTTACAATTACAAGGGGACAGCCTCAATTTAATAAAAACAAAGGGTGTAATTTCAGCTTTTCTTGGAAAATTGAAATTTATGAAGCAAAATATTAGTCGGCGTGAATTTTCTGTTTTCAAACTTATCACAGGTAAAATGCCTTGATGAGGATATTCACACATACGTTCAACATTTAATTGCCCTGCATGATGACTTTAAAATCAGATTTGAAGATATTCTGACGATGGAAATACCACCATGGATAATAAATCCACTTGATGAAATGGAAGTGGAGAATGTGATATTACAAGAGGAGCTACACGAGCTTAGCACTAATGAGGAACTGAAGGTGAAATTTAAAAGAGGGTATCAAACATTTTGGCTGCAGGCAGAAATACCCGAAAAATATCCTGGACTGTTGGGAATTGCGAGAAAGCTTTTGATAGCGTTTCCCTCGTCATATCTTGTCGAGAAAAGTTTTATTGTCGTTACAAACCTTTTAACAAAAAAAGGAGCAGATTGAATATCACAGAACGGGGAGATTTGTTATTCCTAACAAAACTGTAGCCAAATATTGATAATTTGCTGTCAATCCATCAAGTACATCCCTCCCACTAAAATTATGACTATTTTGTGATTGTCATTGTAGAAGTTACGTTACGTTATTAATATTTAATTTTAATTATATTACGACTGTTATCATATTACAATGTAATATGATAACAATAATAATTAATAGTGTAATAATTACATATTTGAATAAATACAACACAAGGAAATATACTATTTTTCTTTTTATTTTTACCACTCCGAATGGTTAGTTTTCTAAATAAAATATGTGAGAATTGATTGGTTTCTTGTGCTGTGAGTAGATGTCAAAGGAGTAAAGTTGGATGGAATCACTTTTTTGATTGGCTAACTTTACTTTTTTGACATCCACTCACAGCACAATCAATTAATTAATTAACCAATAACTCAGCCGCAACGCAAATTTCCATAGTTAGATCTAATCTTCACATTTTTTGTTGAGTTTTGGGAATATGGTAGAAATGTAGCTGCAGGGGGTCCACCGGAACCAGCAAAACTTTCAAAGTGGTCTATGAGAAAGAAAAGTTTGGGAGCCTCTGGTTTAAACGGTAAAGCAAAGAATCGTAATGAATTTAAACCAATTTAAAATAGTATATTACGTAACTAGAGTTGTAAATAGCATATTAAGCACGAGTTGAAGAAGTTACACGAAGGTTTAATTGCTTTACAACTTGAGTTTTGTACCATACTTTTTCTACGATCGCCATGGTCCGGACAAAATTTCTAAATAAATACCTTTTATTGAAGACTATGTTGTGAAGATACAAATTTCAAATGTTAAATATAAAAAATATAAAGTCAGTGTCACCAACGTAAGATCTTCAAAAATAAAAAAATGCATCAACAAGTGTTTTCAGAACTATGAAAATCAGTTGAACAAATTACAAATTCTAAAATAAAGTGCATTTAAATTTCATGATGGAGCGTTAACCACACGAAAAGAGATCTGTTCCACTACTTTTATTATTTTTTTAAATTGACGATTGACAGTGTTTGTGAACGGAGCTAATTTACGACACACGTGTGTAATGAAGCATTTACTGGAGGGGTTGCTGGTGTGATTTTCTCTATTTACACTAGGAGTCGTAGAAAAAATATATAACTGGAATAACAAAAATAATGTAAAAAAATGGAATAGTGATTAAATCAACAAAATATATATTTTTTGTAAATGATGAATAATGGGGATTAATAGCGTGTATCGCCTCCATGTGCTTAAACTACACTCTCCATTCTTCTTGGAATTCCTCCAATAAGGAGTCGAATGTCATTTTGGTCAATGTTCTTCCATTCTTGGACTTTGGTCGCGCTTAGCTCTTGTATGTTTCTTGGTGCTGGGACTTGAGCCCGAAATCGCCTTCCGACCAAGTCCCACACATGTTCAATTGGATTTAGGTCTGGAATTCTTGCTGGCCAGATCGTATGATGGATTCCAACTTCTTCCAAATACTCATTAACAACTCGTGCAACGTGGGGCGGGCGTTATAATGACATAATATTTATGACGGATAACAATAACCTTGAAATTTATAGATAAAACGGAAAAAAGAACAAACCAAAAAAAAAACGAGTATATGGATCCAATTTTATCTGTAATAATCGTCTGTTTTAACGATTGGAAAACCAATAATTCTTCAAGTTTGTTGACATTTACGTAGATTTTTTTAAATAAAAATGACTAATTACGCCTAAAACAACTGCAAATATTTTAAATCGAATAATATGCTCATTCAAACTATGTTTGGAAATGAATAGCTTTTTTTTAGACTGTTCTCCTTCGAGATGATTAAGAAAAATGGTTATATATAATAAAGAGGAGTTCATTTTTATTGAAATTGACGATTTTCCAGAAAATTTAGAGCTACAATATGCGCGCACTAAGATGTGTTTTGAATGAAATAAAGCATGGTCGCATTTATAGATGCAAAGTTTTTAGAAGACCCTAGAATAGTAGCGAAGGTACGAATTCATCAATTCCAATTAAAAGCAGTGGCTGTACGTATATAATTTCGAAAAAGTCATCCATTTTTTAGTCTATCCATAATTAATTTCTTTGATCGTTTATTTTAGCCCTACTTCTTACTTGTATTTTAACTGTACTATACCTTTACCTTTACGTTCAATAAGTAGTATGTATTTGCATTCATTACTTGTTGTTTTATTGTTGTCTAAGTATAAAAGTCAGTATGAGCTTTTTATTTGGTAACTTACTTTATATAAGCACGAAATGTTTTCTGTATCAGTCTGGCTGCTTTATCTTGCCTTTTCCATATTCTAGTGGAAGATACGATTTCTAATTCTTTGCGAGTTGGAAATTGCTTCTTAAATTTAATATCCATTTGTTCTTGTAACTGAAAAGTAAGTAAGACTATTGACCATAATATTTAATAGTAACCAAAAGACGTATGCACATGATATTTATAAATTAAAACTTTCTAAATACGCTTTTATTAAACAAAATTGTTTTGTTTACCCACTTACTTGTCTAAAAGTGTCGGTTTCCTCAACATGACCTAGTACATGTTTGACTAGCGCGTGCAATATATCTAAACAATGGATGCGATTACCTTTAGCAATTGGCAAGTTAAAACTAACTAATGCTACTGTGTTTGGTTTAGATATTCCAAGCGGTGGATCTAGTGAAGCAATAAAATCCGATAATTGTGAGAATCTTATAAACTGAGTTGCATGTGGATCATACCTAAAAATAAATGTTAAATGATCATTACTTTTAAATAAGTTCAATTAAGTAAATATTCTTACTTTGACCATCTGATATAGAACATTTCTAAATCATCCTCTACAATGCCAATTTCCTCTTCTTGATGTGCTTGATTGAAATTTTCTAAAATAATAGCGATATACATATTAATTACAATCATGTAGTTAATAATTATGAAGCTGGTGAAATAAATTATTGCCAATAGTGGATAACCACAATCTCCATTGCTTTGTCCCCTAAATGATTTATTACAGTCAGGTGGCTCAATCATCAACGATTCTAAAACATCATTCCAACCAGCCGACGTAATTAATCGAAACAGTAGATGCATTGATCGAGCGAAGGTTTGAAAATTAACCATATCATCAAGAGCTCCTTGTTGTCTAACATGGCCAAATAAAAACATACCTATAATTGCGTAGATAAATGTGATAAGTGCTAATAGGGCACCTATATTGAATAGAGCCGGTAGAGACACTACTAATGCAAACAAAAGTTTTCTAATTCCTTTAGCTGCCTGTAAAGAGTCACAATAGTTACGTCAGCATTTGTACTATAATTTCACTAATCGAATTTACTTTAATACTTACTTTAATCAATCTAAGTATTCTGCCAATTCTAAATACTCTAACAACTCGTAAAAGTGTTGGAGATACCGGAAAATCAATCATAATGTCCTCCATTAGTATACCTAGTATGGAAGCTAATACTAGTAGGAAATCGAAGACATTCCATGGAACGGTAAAATAGTGGTAGCGTAAACCAATAATTTTCACTATGGCCTCTAAAATTATTTTCATTACGATAAATACTATATCTCTGAACTCATTGAGAATAATATAAATAACATGTGTGATTGGTTATATGTCTTTAATATCTATTTTTATTTACATATATATAGTGTAATAGAATTTTGCTGTGTAGCAAACAATGTTAGCTGTGAGCTTTAATCTGATAATAGTTCAATAATATAACGAGCCATCGAAAAAATTCATAATTAGAGTAGACTGTGAAATTGGGTTGGTACTTTAACCACTTCCACATAATGACACATTACTTGATGATTGACAGTTTCATTTGGTTTCATTGTAAAAAAAAGGTTATGGCATTAAAATGATACTACAACAAAAAAGAAAACAAATAATTTATTTCATATCGAAATCATAATCAAAATTTACCTATAGTTACAGAAGTTGTTGAAAATGTTGTCCATTTACATCTAAACACAAACAATTTTCTTAATAAGAGTTTTGAAAAATTTGACAAACTTATAGTTTCAATGTCAAATAATAAATGTCATTATGTGGAAGTGGTTAAAGTACCAACTTCACTTTCACAGTCTACTCCAATTATGAATTTTTTCGATGGCTCGTTATAAATTCCAAAAAATATATATAATAAAAAAATATATACTGGTCTGCATTAATTAATGAATACCCAATAAACGTTTGTATGGTTTAATGAAATTTTTAGGAACGGGACGGGGCGAGGTACTTCGGCTGTCTGACAACAGGTAGCGCTGAATTTACTTATACGCCCGGTCTGGATAATTTCTGTGATATGGCGATGTGGTTCTTTTTTTGTGAATATATCTAAGAATATCCTTTCTCCAGCAGGGGCGTACCGATGAGCCTGTAGAAAGGCGAATTACGTATCTACGTCTATGGGAGGGATATATTCGGACACGTTCACAAAAATATTAATAGTGAACCTGTATTTGTGTTCTTCACACCAGATTTTTAATAATATTTTATATTATTAAAAATATCTTTGTATTATACAAAACTGGTGGGGTTTACCTACTCATGTATGTTTCAATTATTCTGATACATTACACATGCGGTTAGTCCGTAGTATGAGTGAAGACACAAACAAAATGCAGCTTCTAGAGAGATTGGCTGTGCCACCTTTGGAAGGGCGTCGTTACTTCACATTGGTTATGTGGATGGGGCGAGGTACTTCGGCTGTCTGACAGCAGGTAGCGCTGAATTTATTTCTACGCCCGGTCTGGATAATTTCTGTGATGTGGCGATGTGGTTCATTTTTGTGAATGTGTCTGAGAATATCATTTCTCCAGCAGGGGCGTACCGATGAGCCTGTAGAAAGGCGAAATTCGTATCTACGTCTCTGGGGAGGGATATGTTCGGACACGTTCACAAAAATATTAATAGTGAACCTGTATTTGTGTTCTTCACACAAGATTTTTAATAATATTTTATATTATTAAAAATACCTTTGTATTATACAAAACTGGTGGGGTTTACCTACTCAAGTATGTTTCAATTATTCTGATACAAATATCTATTTTATTTATTAAGAAATTATGGAAATTTTAAGATGTGATCGTAACAATTCATATAAACATTAACAATGCACGAGTTCTCATATGTTTCTTAGGTATTCAGCTTGTCTATATTCTTCAACAAATTTCTAAAATCCTTTGATTGTTGATTGCTGAAGAACATGTACATTGTTTGGAGATGGCTGTTCTACCATGTTCCACACGTGTTCTATTGGTGACAAGTCCGCTGAACAAGAAAGCCATGATAAGCGATCAATATTTATATTATCCAGAAACTCCATTGTATTATCCTGCTGAAAAATTATTGAGTAACCAGTACTGGTTCGAGGATATTATTGATGTAACGCATTTAAGGTCCTTTAAATTGCCGCGTGAATTATTCACTCCGAAAATAAACCCAAAATTTGGGAGTTTCGTGTGCAGTTTAAATATAAGTTGTATATAGAATAATGAAGCGTGAGATAATTTTTAATTATAAATTAGGTGAGTGCAAATACATTTTATATCAAATAACGAATGATAACAATAAACTGAAGTGTGAAGAGGCGAGTGACCTTCGACTACTTGATACTGAAGACTTGCCTAGCGTGGTGTGTAAATCGCTAACAGATGTAAACAAATAAACAGGCCCGGATTAGGGAGTTAAGTAAAAGGATGAGTAGCGAAGAGGATGCAGTGACGGATGACGGAAAAAGGAAGAAAAGCACTGGAAATCTACGAGACGTATCTATGAAAAGCCGTAAACTTACCCGGACACCGATTAAAAAGAAAGAAGATGAAGACAAGTTAGAAACTATCATGTACATGATAGAAAACCTAAGTAGGGAATTAAAACAAGAATTACAGGAAATAAAAGATGAACAGAAAACTTGTAAAGAGGAGCTCAAGAGATATAAGGCAGAAAATGAAATACTGGAAAGAGAAAATAGAAAATTAAAAGAAATACAAATAATAAATAATAAGATTGATAACATGGATAGACAAAACAGAAGGAAAAATATAGTAATACAGGGACTGCCTATTATAAAGAACGATGTAACTGTACTCAAAGAAGAATTAGCAACATTTATCAGAAATAACTTAGGAATAGATATAAAAATTAAATAAGCTAGGAAGATAGGTGATAAAAATGTCCACTGCAATTGTATAATACGAATGATAAACAGATAATTATGAAATACAAATATAAACGAGAAGCGCGGGAGCAAAGGGATATACAAAAGATAATTAGAGAACAAGCTAAAGAAGAGATAAATATGGGCAAGCAAGCTAAAATTGGATATAAAAAATTAATAATAAATGGTGAAAATGGACTTGGGACCATGAAAAGAAAATATTAAATAATAAAAAGGACACAAAGAACTTAAATAACCAAAAAAACTAAACAACCTCTACAAATGGAATAATGCGACATTAGCGAAAGAAATAAAGGTAAACAAAAATCATGGTCATGGTTGCGGGGTGCATGGAATATAAGAAGCATTCACGGGAAAGAAAGCGAAATAATAGATGAATTTGATAGACAAAAAATTCGGGCAAACACAAAAAAATTAGCCTATAACTACGAAGTCCCAACTATAAAGAACAAAAAACGACACACAAAAACTAAAACTATGAGATTGGGAAGATGGAACATCAGAAGTCTAGGTGCAAAAGAACAAGAACTAATACATGAATTTGACAACCCAAATCTCGATATATTGGCAATTACAGAAACTAAGAAAAAAGGACAAGGAATTTTAGAAATACGAGGATAATACATATATATATATATATATATATATATATATATATATATATATATATATATATATATATATATATGAACTTCATGTGTATGAGAATTAATAATTATTAAATCTCATTTTACATGCGATTGTCGCTATATTAATAATTATTAATTCTCATACACATGAAGTTCATTACAGTTCGTATATATACACGTAGTATAGAAGTGAATATCATGTCTGTCTTCGGTAAGGTGCACTGATGATCTGTAAAAAACAGTGAAATATCGATATATGCACATTCCGCGCAGATAAGTTTTTCACAAAATTTTTCATATATATATATATATATATATATATATATATATAAGGTAAACTTAATTAGTCGGCGATTAAAGGTCTGGTTATTACTTCAAAGTGTATATATTTAAAATAATCCTACATGTTTCGGCAATGATGCCTTTGTCAAGGATATAAAAAATATAAATTTATATTTTAAATATCATTTATATTTTTTATATCCTTGACAAAGGCATCATTGCCGAAACATGTAGGATTATTTTAAATATATACACTTTGAAGTAATAACCAGACCTTTAATCGCCGACTAATTAAGTTTACCTTATCATACCAAGGTCACGAAAATACTATATATATATATATATATATATATATATATATAAGGTAAACTTAATAAGTCGGCGATTAAAGGTCTGGTTCATTACTTCAAAGTATATATATTTTGAAGTAATGAACCAGACCTTTAATCGCCGACTTATTAAGTTTACCTTATCATACCAAGGTCACGAAAATATTATATATATATATATATATATATATATATATATATATATATATATATATATATATATATATATATATGGTAAATTTAATCAGTCGGCGATTAAAGGTCTGGTTAACTTCAAAGTATATATATTTAAAACAACCCTACATGTTTCGGCAATGATGCCTTTATCAAGGATATAAAATATAAATGACAGAATACAAATGACATTTGTATTCTGAATCTTGTCAAGGATATAAAAAATATAAATATTATATTTATATTTTTTATGTCCTTGACAAAGGCATCATTGCCGAAACATGTAGGGTTGTTTGGGTATATATACTTTGAAGTAATAAGCCAGACCTTTAATCGCCGACTTATTAAGTTTACCATATCCTACTAAGGTCACGAAAATATTATATATATATATATATATATATGGTAAATTCAATCAGTCGGCGATTAAAGGTCTGGTTAACTTCAAAGTATATATATTTAAAACAACCCTACATGTTTCGGCAATGATGCCTTTATCAAGGATATAAAATATAAATGACAGAATACAAATGACATTTGTATTCTGTCATTTATATTTTATATCTTTGATAAAGGCATCATTGCCGAAACATGTAGGGTTGTTTTAAATATATATACTTTGAAGTTAACCAGACCTTTAATCGCCGACTGATTGAATTTACCATATCATACCAAGGTCACGAAAATATTATATATATATATATAAATATATGGTAAATTCAATTTGTTGGCAATTTAAGGTCTGGTTTTACTTCAAAATGTATATATTTAAAACAATCCTACATGTTTCGGCAAATGACGCCTTTTTCAAGGAATATAAAATATAAATGACAGTATATTAATGTCATACATTTGTAGTTCCTATGGATAAAATAATTCAAAGATACATTCCAATTTAATAATAATAAATCATGCCTTGGTATTCTAAAATAGATAGACAACAAAAACAGGGAAACGCAAGACATGAGTTATTATTATTTTGCGCCCGTGGAGCGACTTAAGATGTTAAGCTGTCGGCATTCGCCTTAAACGAGAAGGAAAACCTACTCGGACAGCCAGGCAGGAATCAAAACACGGAACAGTCAGCATGATAAGCAAATGTATAGATATTTAAATAACGTAAGATATAAAATTGTATAACAGCAACATATATTATCATGGTAAATTGCAGATCGTTACATAATTAAGTTATAGTATATACTGCTTAAATTTTTTTATATCACTTCTGTTGTTAATTGAATTTTTTTCCTGTTTAATACTAATCATTTCTTTAATTTCCCTTTTCATTGTGTATTGTTCTTTATCAATTATCTGTGTGTTTTCAAAATCGAAATGGTGATCGCGTTGTAGTTTGTGTGTTTTGTCTGTTGTAGAGTATTTGTGGGCTTGTATTCTTTTGTATAAATATTGTTTAGTTTGGCATATGTAGTAACTATCGCAATCGCGACATGGTATTTTATAGATGATATGTGTTTCTCGATTTTTTTTCTATTTTAGGTTTAAGTTTTGAAAATAGATGTTTATTAGTATTACTAAGTTTATATGTTGTAGCTATATCATATTTTTTTAAAGTGTATTTAATTTTTTCTGATAGTTGTGGAACATATGGAATCGTGATATATGTCGTGTTTAAATTGTTATTGGTGTCTGCAGTGGATAGTTATTATCTGTTAAGATTGTTTTAATTTTCTTGATGTTATCTTTTCTGTATTGAGTATGTGATAGTTTTACTGCTCTATCAGTCAGATTATTTATAATAATTTTATTGAATACTGTAGGTGCATTTGAGTGGTAATTCATATATCGAAAAGAAGCTGTGGTTTTATTATACCAATTTGTATAAATAGTACCCTGTCTATCATACCTTGAAGAAATATCAAGAAAATTAATACTGTTATTAATTTCTTCTTCAATGGTGAATTTTAATTTGTTGTGAAAATTTTTGAACTTATTTAAAAATAGTTTATTTTATTAGTCGGAATACATGTTATGATGTCATCTACATATTTTTTGAAGAAAATAGGGTGAAAATCTAATGAATTGATAACTTTTTGTTCCAAATGTTCCATTACCAGATTTGCAATAGGAGCAGCTAAAGGAGAGGCCATGGCAATACCAAATGTTTGACTATAAAAATAATTTTTGTACTGAAAATATGTGTAGTCGAGACAGAAGTGTATACCTCTAGTAAATTCGTTTTTATTTAGTGATGTGTGTGGATTAATTTCATCCCATTTGGATTCTATTATGTTTATAGCTAGATCTGTAGAAATGTTAGTATATAAAGATTCTACATCAAAAGATCCGAAAGGCAAAATCTAGGGCTTAAGGTTGACCGATGGATTGTCCTCAGACTAGGTCTTCTGAAAAAGGACTGCATGTGGACCTTCAGATTGATAGCAAATCTGAGGAGACATTGGTAAGGTCTAATTAGAGACCTTAATATCGCTTTCAGAGGGCTAGCTTTGTAACCCTCGAAAAAAAGGAAGCTAAGAAGCTGGTGGTGCAGGATTAAGGTACTTAGGATAACCTTAGGCATTAACTTTTAAGGGGCAAAATGTTGAAGATTCTCCAGAGAAACCTTCAACATAAAAACGCGTTAGAGCGGCACTTTATCGAAGGACGTTGGCCTAAGGTATTGACATCCTCCCCATCCAAAAACCCTGAATAAGTAGAGTTACGGTGGGAGGACTACAGATTAGGAGAAAGGAGGTCTTCTTAGGACTTGTATCTGTTTCAGAGCCGACCTGGACGTGATGCCTATCATGAAACTCTGCTTTAGGGACATGACGGCAGCCATGATTAGACTGAGTGTTGATGGAGGTATACAGGACACGATAATTGCGTCTCTATATCTACCCTAATCTGGAAGTGATTGTTGGCGCAGATACCAATGCTCATCATAAGGCTTGGGGAGGCAATGATAATAATTATAGAGGTAAGTCTCTCTTTAGTTATCTGTGTGGTACTGAACTTGATTGTCTGAATCAAGGTGATAAACCGTCATTTAAGGCATTAAGGGATTAAACACTTATAGATGTAATCTCGTGCGCGTAGGGTCTCTTATCATGCGTATATTCTTTATGAATTATGTATAGATATAATGGAACCCAGACTATATAGGGATACTAAGAAAACCTGTCTGCTACGATCCGAAATATTCCTGTTAGAATAGGGAAAGTCGAAGAGCTGGGGCTGGTCGTTGTATGGCTGCAACGGAATATTCTTTCCTGCTATGAAAATAAATGTCCCCTTAGAAAGCGCTGCATGGCAAGACGGGCGCCTGGCGGAACACGGACCAATTTAAGCAATGAAGCTCACCGATTATTTAATAAGGCGAAGAATACAGGTAATTTGAAAGCCTACAAGGCTAGACTATCTTCTGAGGGCGTACTTTTTAGCTTCAGAGCGTATGGATGACTATGATACCAATCAACTTGTCACCTCTTGGAAGGCGACTAGGAACGATTGAGAACTATCAAACATCTTTAAGCCTTATCTAATCAGATGGGCGATAAGGTCGTGTGAACCATACAAATTCGCAGGACTAGATGGAGTATTTCCCAAGCTCCTGCAAAAAGAAATTGTAGAAGCTATGGGTCCTTTATTGGAGATATTCAAGGCTAGCTATGCCACGGGATATATCCCGAGGGTATGAGAGTAACTAGTGTAGCTTTTATTTCTAAACCTTGAAAAGAAACATACCCACCCCAAACCATTTAGACCAATTAGTCAAATTACGTAGCTCATAAAAACTCTAATAATCTTAACAATTTACATTCTAAATTAAAAAACAGAATGCCTACATTAAAGAAAACACACGTTATATATGAAATTGTGTACATCGGAGAAACAACACAATAGGTACTTATAAGAATGATTAAATAGATACAATTTTGTAAGCACTAGTACAGCCCTAAAAACACATCAAACAAACGAAACAAACATTTATTTAATTTCAACAAGACCTCTACAAAAATAACAAAGCAAGAAAGTAGGAAGTATTCATATCCAAAAAAGCACAAATTCAATAAATAACAGAACAGATATAAATAACTTTTCAACAATATACTTGCTCATTATATTTTCACTCCTTTATGGTGACACTGCAAACATGATCCACCCTTTCATTAATACAAAAATAAACACGTAAGTGTCTGAGAAGAATGGTCAAAATTTACATTTAAGCATAAAACACTTGGTAGACACATTTAGTTTAGAATACAAACCGATAACATACACTATTATATATTGATGTTTTCTCTTTAAATAACCTAATTTTAACGTGTAAATTTAAAAACTCGCATTCTATTCAAAATTTAATATACATTGCCAACAGTATAATATTTAATATAAGTAGATTTCAGTTTAAACATTATACTTTTACCAATTTGAATAGATATTGTAGTTTGAGAAGGGTTCTACACATAGGACCGAAACGACACTAATAAATTAAATATTATTTCAATTACCTGGCTGCTACACCCAAAGAAATATTTTTACGTTATATATACATATATATATATATATATATATATATATATATATATATATATATATATATATATGGTAAACCTAATCAGTAGGCGATTAAAGGTCTGTATATTACTTCAAAATATATGTATTTAAAAAACTCTACATGTTTCGGCTGTGTACGCCTTTATCAAGAGAATACAAAATATGAATGACAGGATATAAATGTCAAGTAATTAAGTTGCTATGGTTTAAATTATTCAAAGATACATTCTAGTAATAATAATAAATCATGCCTTAGTATTCCAAAAAATAGATAACAAGGTGTGAACATATGTGTTGTTCGCTGCTAGCAATTTGTGTCTCCTTCTGGGTATGAACTTATGTGTTGGTTGCTGCTGGCAGCTTGCGTCTCTCTATGGGTGTGTGTTTGATGTAGAATCTTTATATACTAACATTCCTACAGATCTAGCTATAAACATAATAGAATCCAAATGGGATGAAATTAGTCCACACACATCACTAAATAAAAACGAGTTTATTAGAGGTATACACTTCTGTCTCGATAACACATATTTTCAATACAAAAATTCTTTTTATAGTCAAACATTTGGTATTGCCATGGGCTCTCCTTTAGCTGCTCCTATTGCAAATCTAGTAATGGAACATTTAGAACAAAACGTTATCAATTCATTAGACTTCCACCCCATTTTTTTCAAAAGATATGTTGATGATATCATAACATGTATTCCGACCAACAAAATAAACTATCTCTTAAATAAATTCAACAGTTTTCACAACAAATTAAAATTCACTATTGAAGAAGAATTTAATAACAGTATTAATTTTCTTGATATTTCTTTGAGCTATGATAGACAGGGTACTATTTATACAAATTGGTATAATAAACCCACAGCTTCTTTTCGATATATGAATTACTACTCAAATGCTCCTACAGTATTCAATAAAATGATTATAAATAATCTGACTGATAGGGCAGTAAAACTATCACATACTCAATACAGAAAAGATAACATCAAAAAAATTAAAACAATCCTAACTGATAATAATTATCCACCACAACTTATAGACCAAACTATTAAAAAAAGAGTACACCAAATATTCAACACTGCAGACACCAATAAAAATTTGAACAATGACACAACATATATCACAATTCCATATATTCCACAACTATCGGAAAAAATTAAATACACTTTAAAAAAATATGATATAGCTACAACATATAAACTTAGTAATACTAATAAACATTTATTTTCAAAACTTAAACCTAAAATAGAAAACAAATCGAGAAACACATGTCGTATATAAAATACCATGTCGCGATTGCGATAGTTACTACATAGGCCAAACGAAACAATATTTATACAAAAGAATACAAGCCCACAAATACTCTAGAACAGACAAAACTGCATTGTCTACACACAAACTACAACGCGATCACCATTTCGATTTTGAAAACACACAGATAATTGATAAAGAACAACACACAGTGAAAAGACAAATTAAAGAAATGATCAGTATTAAACAGGAAAAAAATTCAATTAACAACAGAAATGATATAAAAAATTTAAGCAGTATATACTATAATTTAATTTTGTAACGATCTACAATTTACCATCATATTATATATATTTTTTTTTGTTATATACCTTATGTTATTTAAATATCATTTAAATATCATATACTTTTGCTTATCATGCTGACTGTTCCGTGTTTTGATTCCTGTCTAGTTGTCCGAGCAGGTTTTCGTGGTTTTCCTTCTCGTTTTGAGCGAATGCCGACAACTTTGCATCTTAAGTCGCTCCACGGGCGCATACGTAATAATAACTCATGTCTTGCTTTTCCCTGCCTATCCCTGCTTTCTGTTTTTTGCTGATGTGGTCCTCTACTGGGTTGTAGCCTAGCATATGCGCTACAAAACTCTAGGGGGGTCTGCCCGTTGGGCAGTCAGGTGCCATTCCGCCTTTCCAGCAAGAGTGAGGAACCATGCTACGCGGCGCTATCTCGTCGCCGCGCAATGCACACACCACTAGGACCGGTCCTGGGCGGCAACCTGGCTAGGCTGCCGTTAACAGCACACACACGTTCGACGTGTGTGCTATGCCCCCGCTTCGGCGGAAAACGTTAAGATGGCACAAGTGTGACCATCGTCGACCGAGGTAGCCACTAAGAGTGTTCCCTTAGTTGCGATGAGCAACCCCGTACAGGGTGCGCTTCGCCTGTCTGCGCCTTGCCTCGTTGGGGCGGGGGTCAGACCGTCGAAGTACTGCACGGAATTGTAAAGAAGTTGTCGGGAAAGGGTTGGCGGCCCTACGCAACGGCTGGTTATCCGACCTCTCTAAATTCATGCGACCGATCACTAAACACACGCACGAACGCACCGACATACAAAACCCTACACTTACGCTCTCACACAAAACCACACACCCATAGAGAGACGCAAGCTGCCAGCAGCAACCAACACACAAGTTCATACCCAGAAGGAGACACAAATTGCTAGCAGCGAACAACACATATGTTCACACCTTGTTATCTATTTTTTGGAATACTAAGGCATGATTTATTATTATTACTAGAATGTATCTTTGAATAATTTAAACCATAGCAACTTAATTACTTGACATTTATATCCTGTCATTCATATTTTTTATTCTCTTGATAAAGGCGTACACAGCCGAAACATGTAGAGTTTTTTAAATACATATATTTTGAAGTAATATACAGACCTTTAATCGCCTACTGATTAGGTTTACCATATCATACCAAGGTCACGAAGTTATTATATATATATATATATATATATATATATATATATATATATATATAGTAAACTTAATAAGTCGGCGATTAAAGGTCTGGTTTATTACTTCAAAGTATATATATTTAAAACAACCCTACATGTTTCGGCAATGATGCCTTTGTCAAGGATATAAAAAATACAAAATATTTTATATTTTTTATATCCTTGACAAAGGCATCATTGCCGAAACATGTAGGGTTGTTTTAAATATATATACTTTGAAGTAATAAATCAGACCTTTAATCGCCGACTTATTAAGTTTACCATATCATACCAAGGTCACGATAATATTATATATATATATATATATATATATATATATATATATATATATATATATATATATATGGTAAACCTAATCAGTAGGCGATTAAAGGTCTGTATATTACTTCAAAATATATGTATTTAAAAAACTCTACATGTTTCGGCTGTGTACGCCTTTATCAAGAGAATACAAAATATGAATGACAGGATATAAATGTCAAGTCACTTGACATTTATATCCTGTCATTCATATTTTGTATTTTTGTATATTTTGTATAATATGAATGACAGGATATAAATGTCAAGTCACTTGACATTTATATCCTGTCATTCATATTTTGTATTCTCTTGATAAAGGCGTACACAGCCGAAACATGTAGCGTTTTTTAAATACATATATTTTGAAGTAATATACAGACCTTTAATCGCCTACTGATTAGGTTTACCATATCATACCAAGGTCACGAAGTTATTATATATATATATATATATATATATATATATATATATATATATATATATCAATTGATAAATTCTTGGAGTTTTTCGGCTTTTATATAAAATACTTACAAATATTATCAAATTAGTATGTAATTGCGAAGTAAATGTAAATGTAAACATTGCTGTCTAAACATAAACATATATACCGGGTGTATTATGAAAAACCTTTGGGGCTGTAGCTTCCTTATATTTTATCTGATTTTAATGAATGATATGTCAAACTAAATCGTTTTTAAAGCACTGTAACCTGTTATTTAAAAAAATATTTTTTTGACATTTCGTTTTTGACAGACAGTAGTAATTTTTTTTTTTAAATTGTACTACATATTTCTTTTTACTTATTCTAATAAACATTTATTTCCTGAAGACACCTCCATTAAATTGAGTGACAAATTTAATATTATTAAAAAAAAATTACGAAATTTACAGAAATCAAGCTATCATATATTTTAATGAATCAAATGTTCGAAATTGGCCCCATTTTGTTCCAGACACATTTGACACCTTCTATTAACTCCAACTGCTGCGTTTAATATAAGATTTGGTGGTATTTCATGACATACTTGTACTATCCTTCTTACTAAATCATCTCTGGTATCAGGTGGAGTCAAATACACTTGATCTTGAATGTAAGACCACAGAAAGAAATCCAGTGGATTCAGATCTGGCGATTTAGAAGGCCATCGAATAGGTCCGTAAGTGCTCATCCATCTGACGCCAAAATAATTATTTAGAAAATAAGTATTCAATCGTGCATTATGGGGTGTAGCACCGTCCTGTTGGAACACCACCCTGTTTAACTCAGCAAGTGGCAACTCATCTAAATAATCGCCTAATTCATTGCGTAACAAATTACTATACTTTTCTTGGTTTAGATTACCCTCCACAAAAAAAGGCCCTACTACTCTATCGCCTAAAATGCCACACCATACATTTACGCTGAACCGATTTTGAAAATTGTGTTGCATCACAACATGGTTATTTTCAGTGCTCCAATGGCGATTATTATTTCTGTTGAATACACCATTTTTCCCAAAAGTGCATTCATCTGACCACAACACACGACGATAAAAAATTGGATCTTCCCTTAGTTTATTCATGAAAACCGTGCAGAATTGAACCCTTCGTTGAGGGTCGTTTTCATCGAGAGCATCCGTGCAGCTTCCGTGGTTTATAAGGAAAGAACTTGTGCTTCTTCAGAATGTACTGAACTGTAGAATGTGATACCTGCATGTAGTGAGCAATTTCTCGCGTAGACGTATTAGGGTTTTCTTCCACATAGAGCAAGACACTTAATTCTAAATTTTAATCTTGAATTACACGTGCGTTTATTTTCGGTTTTTTTAATGATCCAAAATTTCGTAAATTTCGCACGAGCCTTCCAAACTTATCGGCACTTGGACGCAGTCTGTCAGGAAAACGATTTCCATAAAGTCGACATTTCCACATTCGCCATTATCCATTTTAATAACAAAATTTAGAAATAAATCGTTGAAAATGTTATAATGAATGTGTGACTGACAGATGTCACAGCTCTCTTCGAAAATTTGGAATGCACTTTTATCGTTCAATATGCTTGATTTTTAAATTTTTAAAATAAACACTGTAAATGTTGTTGTTGGCCCACCGCTCACTGATAACATTGGTTTGTAATCCTTTATGGGCTATATAGTATTGAATGTAAGTCATTTTAAAGGGTACACACATTTGCTGGTAATAAAATGAAATAGAGTATTTAAAATGCATTTAAGAAATCTCTGTGTTCGGAAAAACCAGAATGAATCGAACTAAAAAAAAACCTACAATTTCTCGTTGTTTACAGTTTCATATTCAGAAAAAGTAATATATTTGAATAAGGAAAAAAATATAGTACAATTTAAAAAACACAGTTTGCAGCTGTCTGTCAAAAACAAAGTGTAAAAAAAAATTCAAAGCGGATCACGTTACAGTGTTTTTAAAACGATTTAGTTCGACGTATAATTTATTACATTGGGATAAAAAATAAAAAAAGTTACAACACGAAAGGCTTTTCATAATACACCCGGTATAAATATATATATATATATATATATATATATATATATATATATACCTATAGATATGGTCTATTTACTATAACAGGCTGGGCAAGTTCTAATTAATAATATCCAAAGGACACAAGTTTTCTAACAGACGGGGCCGGTTATAGCTCTGTCTTGCTTATTGTTTGTCAATCATAACCTAAAACGCATTCAATGAAAAAATATGAAAAAGATTTGATATTAATATTGACAAACAATGCGTGATATGATTATGGTGTATGTTTCTAACGTGCCTCATCGTAAATAGACTATAGAATGTATGTAAATTGACGTATATTTCTATTTACTTGTTCAGAATGGTATGATTAAGTTAATTTTGTTCTCTGTTGTAGCATTATTATGATAGAAATTGTAAACAACATTATGTAAATAAATATTAATATAGGTATATAAAAAATACTCACCAAGACCAAAAACTGTTGTAAAGAATGCGTTACTCACTTCCAAAACGAAAAATATTGCGTGAGGTTGGTTATAATGTTCGATTCCCATAGTTAACATATTTAAAAATATGAGCACAAAAATTGCAATTTCAAACCTTCTCGAATTGGAAAGATCATAAAACATTGCCAAAAATTGATTCATTGGTCTTTTTATTACTTTCTGTGGCTTTTTCCTTCCTAACTTCTTCATAGCTGTATAGTAATGTTTCTGACTTTCAGTGAGAAACATTTCAAGAACTCCGCCTTCATACTATAAATAAATAAAATAAAATAAAAACGTAGTCATGCCATTATGCCTAAAGAAATACCTTTTTTTTCAACATGTTAAAGTTATCTATTATTACTCCAATGAATAAATTTAAAGTAAAGAAGGATCCGCATACTATAAATATTACAAAATATATATACGCATATAAATTTGCTTCTCTTTTCGGCTGAAGGTCAACTCCTCTTGCATCCACAGCGTCGGCCATTACTTCCATCCATCCCTCAAAAGTGGCCTGCAACTATCTTTATGTACCTAACTTTTTATTATTTAGTTTCAACTTACAACTTGGAAAAGGGCCAGGTATGCTATTCCAACGTGGTCGAATGATATTTTTGAATTTATCCAGGTGAAATTGTTCATGTAGCAATCCCATTTATCGTTGATAAGCTGTTGAAGTTTAGATACAAATTACTAGAATTATTTATTGCTACTATAGTAACTTGTACTAAAATATAAAAATTTTTGTCTTAAAGCTAGACCGCGTATTAGCATGACAAAAATGTTTCAGTATAAAAAAAAATCATATAAAACTGTTATTCTCAAAACATTGCAAAGGATTTGTTTTTCGATGTTCGGTTAACCGTTATTAATAGTGTAAAATAGCAATTTAAATTTGTATTTAATTAAATCGACAGAAAATTTTTACTGTAGTAAACTGTAGTAGGAATGCAGTGAAGACTTTCTACCTCTTCTATTTTTTCAATCATGCTCTAGTTATAATATAAAAACGGATATAGATAAAGTTTTATACTTTAAAAAGAAGAAAAAATATTATAATAAGACATAATAACATGTGCTAAGTATGGCTGTACTACTTCAATTATTGTTAATATTAAATTAATTTGAAATTTCTAAGAGATATTTGAAGATAATTAATCTATTTGCTGTATATTGACATACCGGGTTCCTTTTTTATTATTACACATACATTTTTCCTATATCTAACTTTAAAAAGAAAATTGCCATTGCATTAGCAATATAGTAGGCAACCAGTCATACATTTATATTTCGACGAGCGAGAACCATGTGCTTCTAGCAAAACCAGTGTTACTACAGATCTATTTTAATGCAAATAAAATAACTAATCTGTAAATGCGCCACTCTTAGTTCAAGGGATCTACTATTATTTGTTTTTGTATTGAAAAATTAAACTTTCCAGCATACATGAAACTATTTAAATCTATTACGAAACTGTTAAAATTTATCACGAAAGTATAGTAGAATCTGGTTCGGCAATAATATTTGTACTGACAACAGAGCAAAATAAAGCCACGAAGAATTAGGTCATGCTTTTAGAAAAGAAAGTGCAAAATATCGGGTTTGAATGAAGAAATTATTTTATTCTAACGATTAATTAAGACAAACAAAACAACGTAGCAAATGTGAAGTCTAATTTCATAGCAAGTTTTGGAAGTATCCTCCTTGTCTTTCAAGGCAATAAGCAAAGCGGTCTTGAACTGGTGTAACTGGTTGCCGACTATGCCGCTAATGTATTGACAAGTTTCTTTTCAAAGTTGCATACAGGAAAAAAGTATACGTAATAATAAGAGAAGCACCTATATATATATATATATATATATATATATATATATATATATCGCCTACTGATTAGGTTTACCATATCATACCAAGGTCACGAAGTTATTATATTATATTATTATATATATATATATATATATATATATATATATATATATATATATATATATATATTATTATGCATATTAACAATTTTCGTCTATAATTCTACCAAACAATAGGACGGTAAAAATGAATTTTTACCATAGTTTGAATTTATTATAAATATATTTATAGTTCTTTATATCAGTTCAGAACAATTTATAATTTTTCAATATTTTTGATATGCTTTCTATTTTTTTTTAAATATAATTACAAAAGGATATTTATGTTTTAATTAAAATTTGTTTGTATTTATTAGAAGTATGTATAATAAAATTTTATTCTATTATTTTTTAATTTTCTTTAAATATTTGCGTGTCCTGTTTTGTGTAAGAAGAAATTGGCGTCATAGGTTTTTAAATATATATATATATATATATATATATATATATATATATATATGGTAAACCTAATCAGTAGGCGATTAAAGGTCTGTATATTACTTCAAAATATATGTATTTAAAAAACTCTACATGTTTCGGCTGTATACGCCTTTTTCAAGAGAATACAAAATATGAATGATTAAGATTCATATTTTGTATTCTCTTGAAAAAGGCGTATACAGCCGAAACATGTAGAGTTCTTTAAATACATATAATTTGAAGTAATATACAGACCTTTAATCGCCTACTGATTAGGTTTACCATATCATACCAAGGTCACGAAGTTATTATATATATATATATATATATATATATATATATATATATATAGTAAATTCAATCAGTCGGCGATTAAAGATCTGGTTTACTTCAAAGTATATATATTTAAAACAACCCTACATGTTTTGGCAATGATGCCTTTATCAAGGATATAAAATATCCTAAAACAATTAAACAGGAAAAAAATTCAATTAACAACAGAAATGATATAAAAAATTTAAGCAGTATATACTATAACTTAATTGTGTAACGATCTGCAATTTACCATCATAATATATTTTTTTTGTTATTTAATTATATATCTTAAGTTATTTAAATATCAATTACATTTAAATATCATATACATTTGCTTATCATGCTGACTGTTGCGTGTTTTGATTCCTGTCTTGTTGTCCGAGTAGGTTTCCGTGGTTTTCCTTCTCGTTTAAGGCGAATGCCGACAACTTTGCATCTTAAGACGCTCCACGCTCCTACATAATAATAACTCATGTCTTGCTTTCCCCTGTTTTTGTTGTCTATCTGTTTTTGGAATACTAAGGCATGATTTATTATTATTCAATTGGAACGTATCTTTGAATAATTTTATGTAACATGTAGGGTTGTTTTAAATATATATACTTTAAAGTAAAGCCAGACCTTAAATCGCCAACTGATTGAATTTACTATATATATATATATATATATATATAATAATTTCTTGACCTTCGTATGTTATGGTAGATTCAATTAGTTGGCGATCTAAGGTCTATTTCAAAGAAATTTAAAATATATTTTAAATTTCTTTGAAAAAGGCATCATATGCCGAAACATGTAAGATTGTTTTAAATATATACATATTGAAGTAAAACCAGAACTTAAATCGCCAACTAATTGAATTTGAGTGTAAAATGCTGGATCAAATTAACTCTAATATGTATATAATTTTACTGTTAATAAAAATAGAATTTGGGTCAATGTATAATCAAATAAAACGAATTGTTCGCATTTGCCATCTTCAGGTCTGCGATAACTATGTGCTTCTGCTTCTGGTCACTCCTAAACTTCGTAAACCTCGTAAACAGCTTACGAGTAACCAGAAGCAGAAGCACACAGTTATCGCAGACCTGAAGATGCAAATGTGATTTTGCCGAAACGTCGTCCAGAAACCAGCACTGGTCTTTACGAAGACCAAACAGTGGAAACGCGGAAGAAAACCCGGAATCCAGTTACAACACATACTACTACCCGCGGAAACCGAAAGAAAACACATATATATATATATATATATATATATATATATATATATATATATACAGGGTCACCGCTTAATAGCGCTCCAGCTATGCGAATCTAAAGAATACATATAAATGTTTAACTGAAAATCAGAAAAGAAATTTCTTTGTAATTCATCAAAAATGTCCAAATTTTAAGAGTCAAAATGTAGTTAAAGTCGGTCCATATCCTTATTTATTTTATATGTATTTAGCTGTAATCAAGTTCATTGACCTGCAAAAGAGGTCATCAATAATAAGCCTTTACGTCGAATATATCGAAAAACCTATGTCGCATTAATTAAAATGTCATTAAAACTAAATAGTTTGAACGTTAGACTTCTTCTAAAAGTAAAATTATGTTTACAATAAACCAAAAATTGTCGTAGCGTGTCCAGATACCTGGTTTTTAATTATTTGTATGGAATTGTACATATATTTAGACATAATTTTTTTGTCTTTAAATTTGGGAAGGTACTGACAAATACCGATAAAAATATAATTAATCGATAAAACTGATGAATTAGAGATGGAAGCCCGTACTCGAATAAAGAAAAATCATTTTCTCGTTAATATATGAACATTGGTCCGCTATTTTTTGTATGAAGGCATTATCACATATACGTTTCACCCTTTTTTTTTCTTGGTCGCTATATACAACTAGCATTGTATATACATATATCGAGTATCCCTGACTTTGTTTACAGACTGCAGCTCTTCATCCGATATTTTTACGGATTAATGTTTGACATAAAAGTTTCTTCGCCGCTTAAAGTCTATGACTGACATAGTTAGTTTGCATTTAGTTATTGTCTTGATAAAGCATTTGAACGTCGACTTTTTTTAATGGAATTCTGTATTTTTACTGCAGCATAATATTAATCAAGAAGGCGCAAATAACTTTTGTCTGAATAATTTTTTCATTACTATTGCAGTTTTTGAAATAATTATTAAAAAGAGCATTGAGAGCACTTGCCTAGTAGTTTGTAGGTTTGGAAAACTTAACAACTTTTATGGTTGACAAGTAGAATTTATATAACAGTTTATTATTGCGCATATTTACTCTTAGTATTGTTGTTAGTTTTCTGAATTTTTTCTCAATATGCCTATTACATACACCTCCAACAACTATGTAGACTTGTTAATTTATGGACAATGTAATATGAAATCCTGAGAAGCAGCACGCGGGTATAGAGAACGATTTCTAGAACGTGCGCATCCATCGAGTAAAGTGTAGTCAAAGATGAGAACTGGGTCCATTCCTAGTAATGTAAAACATACGGATCTTTAAACAACTGTTAGAAATGAAGAAAACAGTATCAACGTTTTGACCTACGTAGCGATAAACCTTCACGTTTCTATTCGTACTTTGACAGTTGAAATTGGAATTAGTAAAGCCATTGCATACCGAATTTTAAAAACACACAGGTACCATTCATTTAAAATTCATTTAATTCAAGGATTGACGCCGAATGATTTCCAAAGAAGGCTTGATCTTATTGCACGGTTACATGTTTTAGCAGAAGAAAATCTAAATATTTTTAACTATACCGGGTGTCTCAGTTATGTGATTCTAATGGCGTAGCTCTGTTTTCTAATAAAACAGAAACTTGAAATTCAGGGAATCTGATATACACTTAATGTTCTTTAAATTAAGCCTAATATTTATATTCTTTCGCTTCCGGGTTAATCGGAAACGGCCATAACTTTTTTATTTTAAATAGCACCCTGTATATTTTCCTCAAAATTTGAATTCTACAGAAATTCTCTTTCACATGAAGTATTAAACTTTGTATTTAGACTTAAAAAGAGAGGTGAAATTGCATTTTAAATATTAACAAATTGGGATCGTAGAAACCAAAGCGATCGATGGAAACTAAAGCAAAATTTGATATTATTTGTTTGTTAACTTTGACAGTTCATAAAGTGTTATTAAAATTTGTCTCAAGTTGCTTCTAACAAAGTTGTATTTAAAATAAATAGCAACAATTTTACAAATGAGGAAAAATTGATCCTCATTTATGGGGAATGTAGAAAAAACAGGCATGGTGCTTTTCGTGTTTACGACCAACGGTATCCTAACAGATGTATGCCAAGCGCTTTTACACGTCTGGCTTCAAATTTGGAGACATGTAGTGCATTTTCAAAGAAAAAAACCGGTTGTTGGTGTTTGGAAAGTGTGCTTAATAATCCGCTTCTTTCAATTCGAGAAATTGAAGCAGAATGCGATACCTCTTGTTCTTCTATACAACGAATTCTAAAATTCGCCAAATTCAGGCCTTTCAAAATTCACCCGTATCAAGGATTAGAACCAGGGGATTACGACAGAAGATTGGGGTTTCTTGCATTGCTAGCGACTGCCCGTGAAGATGGCATTATTATCTCAATATTATGGACAGATGAGAGCCGCTTTCATAATAATGGAACCGTAAATCGACACAATTGCCTTTACTGGTGTGTAGAAAATCCTCATTTGATGAGAGAGATCAATTTTCAGAGAATTTAGGGAGCTAATGTATGGTGCGGCATGATCGATGGGTATATTATTGGACCAAAGTTTTATGAGGGAACCTTAACTGGTGAGGCATATTTAGAATTCCGCAAATTTCCATGTTTTCTTGAAAATGTTTCCCTGAATATACGTGGCAGCATGTATTTTCAGCATGATGGGGTACTCGCTCACAATTCTAGAATTGTGACTGATTATGTTAATCAGATTTTCCCTAATAAGTGGATAGGCACACATGGACTAATAAGCCTGCAAGATCACCCGATTTAACGCCGTTAGATTATTTTCTATGGGGATATTTGAAGGATAGTGTATACCAAGAAAGCTTTAAAAACTAGAATTAGGAATTAATGCGTAGCTCTTAAGGCCGACTTATTAAGAAGTGTTACCTCTGGTGAACTTTGGCATCGAGCCGAATGTTGCGTTCAAGCAAATGAACAACAACTTGAACATTTTCTTTAACATCTTTCCTGGCGCTCACAGTTCAAGTTTGGAGCCACTAAGAGGTTTATAAATACCGTTCTGGTATAAATAAAATTAATAAGTACCATATTTTTTGTGATTCATTTAACATTATTATTCTGTTATTTGACTTTCAATAAAATGTTTGTAAATCACTCTTGTCTAAATGAATATTTTTTCTAACTGAGATCCTAAAAATGCATTTTTGGCAAGTGTATTTTTACTACTTTAAATACAAATACGAAATAATGAAGATGCTTTTCATGATTTTCTACAACCCCAATTTTTGAATATGTCAAATGCAATTTCACCTCTGTTTGGAAGTCTAAATACAAAGTGTAATACTTCATATGGGAAAGAGAATTTTCCGTAGAATTCAAATTTTGGGAAAACTATACAGGCTGCTATTTAATATAAAAAAGTTAGGATCGTTTCCGGTTAAACAGGAAGTGAAAGAATATGACTATTAGGCTCAATTTAAAGAACATGTATATCAGCTGACCGAAATTTTTATGTTATTAGATAACGGAGGTACGCCATTGGAACAACATAACTGAGACACCCGGTATATTCTGGAGCGATGAATGTCGTTTCCACAATAATGGCATTTTTAAAAAGCATAATGCTCATTGCTGGTCAAACCAAAGTCCACATTGGATGCAAGGAGCGCGCTTCCAAACATTGTGGGGAACCAACGTATGGTGTGGCCTTTCCAATGGTTATTTAATTGGTCCTTATTTTTTTTTGAGGAAACCCTAACCGTACAGCGTTAATTAAATTGTTTACAAAATGTGTTTCCAGGTTTAATGGAAAATATTCCTCTCGAAGAAAGAAGAACAGTCCTTTAGTAAAGAGATGGTGCTCCACCTCACAATGCACGTATTGGCAAAGATGATTTAAATACGATTTACCCTAATGGTTGGATTCGCACTATTCCTTGATGTGTCGGTTTCTCCGGTCTTGTCGCCTCTTGATTTCTTCCTTTGGGGCTATTTAAAGAAAATTGTAAATTATGGGCGTTCTGTCAACTTGTATGATTTGAAGAATAAAATTCGTCAAGGTTGCCAACAATAACCCGAGAAATGATAACTTCTGCATGTAACAGAGCGTTAATACTCCGTATGGAGGCTTGTATGCAGACAGGTGGCACACAATTCGAAGACCTACTGCAACATTTTTCTTCTTTAGAAAAAATATCGTTAGTTGTTTTCTATCATTTGTATCATTTATTAGCAAATAATTATTAAAACACCTTCCGTTCAAATATTGTTTCTCTGTAGTGTTTATAGAAGTTTCTTCTCAATAATTATTTCAAAAACTGAAAAAGTCATGAAAAAATTATTCAGACGAAAGTTATTTGCGCCTTCTTGATTAATATTATTCTGCATTAAAAAATATAGGATTTTATTAAACAATGTTCAAATGATCTACAAGGCGATAACTAAATGCAAAACTAACTACGTCACTCTATAGATTTTAAGAGGTAAAGCAACTTTCATTTCAAATATTTATTCGTAAATATACCGGGTGAGGAGTTGCAGTCTGTAAACTAAAATCCGAGACACCGATACATATCATACTACTTTTTCTTTTTCTATCGAAAGAGTCATGTGCATATAAAATATACTGTTGTTTGTGAGGACGGTATTTTGCATCTTTTCACAGCAATATATATATAGAATGCAATAACGAAATTGAGAATATAGCGCGATTAATTAGTTGAAATATCTTATATAGCTAATTAATTGGTTCCTAAATGCTTTGCGTGTGTTGATTATATTAACTACAATTTTGAATTTTGCTTTTGCGTAAACACCGACTTATTCCATAGTTGTCTGATATATGTATTGGGAAATAAGGTTATCAACGAAGAAACAATATCCAAGGAATATAGGTGGAAAACCGAAATAATAAACTTAGGAAGTAAATGAGTTGTAGGCATTAAGACACAAATCAAAATCCAATAGAAGACGATGTGATAATAAGAACATATATAAAAAATAGATTGTTAGTGAAAAGCTAAAAGTATATGCTAATTAATCAAATAAATACGAATTTAAAGGAATTCAACAGAAGCTAAAGTAAAGAAAAAACTATTCCAAGGACAACAACAGACCGCCATGAATAAATAAACATACAGTAAACATTGATATATTTTAGTGAAATTTAAAGGAAATATGTGTTTCGGTCGTATTAACACGCAATGCAAACTTCAGCGGGAAACATTCCATTACTCAACGATGGACTGTTAAATCGAATTTTTCAGAAGAATAATGTGAGAGAATGTAAAATGAAATGCATGAATGGAAAATGAATTGTAGGCATAAGAAGATTACGAATACATGTTAGAACTTGCTAAAGACTTAAGTAAAATAATATAATTATTATTATTGGAAAATAAACACTTTCCGTATTTCTATATACAGTGTGGTCATAAAGTTTGGAACCAAGCTTATAACCGCATTATTTTACATTTTTAGGAAAAACGCTCAGACAGGTAAATTTTCTTTTTTAAAACGCCATCTTTTGACATACAATTTTTTTCTATGACGTCATTGGTTTTCGAGTGATGACGTTATCAACACTTTCTTTAAATGGCAACCATATTATTTTTTTCTCGTTTTTGGTAGATCTTTATATCCACCAAATAGTGATATAAAACAATTGGTATGTTGCGTCACAATTTTTTTGAAAAAAATGATATAAATTTAGAAAAAAATACGAAAATTTTATTTTTGTACAAAATTAAAATTAAATTAAAAAAAATACATCTGAACTTAAATTTATTGTAACAGTTAACGCAAATTTTCAAAATGGACCCCACCAACCAATTGACACTGTCCCAGCCGAGTGTAAACACTTCGAATACTCGCCTCAATTATGTCTGGGGATATTTGTGTAAGTTCTACGCGAATTCGTTCTTTTAAATCTTCTAAATTGTTCGGTTTGTTAAAATACACTTTCGATTTCAAATAACCCCACAAAAAAAAAGTCTAACGGAGTCAGGTCAGGAGAACGAGGTGGCCATTCTATGGCGCTTCTCCGTCCAATCCATTTATTGGGAAATATTTCGTCAAGATAGTGGCGAACCTCTACACCATAATGGGGACGCGCCCCATCTTGTTGAAACCAAATATTTGGATGGGGTACATCACCATCCTCGTGATTTTGGAAAATAACAGCGAGCGCTGGAACCAGTTCAAATCTTAAAAATTTTAAATATTGCACAGCAGTAAAATTTCCTTCAAAAAAATATGTTCCTAAAATGCGTCGTCCAATCATTCCAACCCATACGTTAACTTTTCCTCTGCGCTGAGTATGACACGCTTGAGTCCAATGCGGATTGTTTTGCGACCAATATCTGCAATTATGGCGGTGAACAGATCCATTTAGGCAGAACGTAGCTTCATCTGAGAAGACGATGCTTTCCAAGAAATTTGGATTTTGGTCACAACGTAACATTACGTCTTCACAAAACTGCAGTCGACGATCTTCGTCATCCTCATGTAATTCCTGTACAAGCTGAACTTTGTAAGGACGATAGTGTTCTTTTTTAAATAAGTTGACGACAAATGAGTGAGCCACCTGATTGGCTAACGCAAGTTGTCTGGTGGAAACATGATGCCTTTCTTCTGCTTCTAGAAGCACATTTAATTTCACATCTTCTCCTACTTGAGGTCTACCTTGCCGTGGTCGATCTTTTACGGATCCAGTTTCGGTAAACTTACCAACTAGTTTTGTCACCGTAGACCTGATAATTGGAGGTCTATCAGGGTGTTCATGGTTAAACAATTCGCATGCTTCTGCATGCGTTCTTTGTCTGTCCCCATACCCAACCATAATTAAAATTTCGATTCTTTCTCGCTCAGATAAATGTGCCATTTTTTATATTAGCGAAAATGAACAATTTTTACGCAATATCTCAAAAATTTAACGTCAAAAATAGAAGTAAATAATTCAACAATGTTGTCGCCATAGAAACAATTTCAAACTAAAATTTTTGTACATAAATTGTATAAAAAGAAGCAAGAATGTCACAAAGAAATATCTTGCAAAAAAGTGCGTGTTTTTGTTTTTGTAAATTTTTTGCATAGTAACATGAGTACATGTGCTTTTGACGATCCGGTTTGTTCAAGAAGAATATTTAAGTCCTCACACAAGACAGAAGTGTGAGAAAAACTTACCTACATATTTCAATAAATTTTGTAAGCTTAATTACTTTTGGAAATCTTCAATTTTTGGGCGATAATTTTAATTAAGAAATGGTCTGTCACATCATGTCAATTTTTTAAATAAATTAAACTTCTTTGGCCCTTTTTTGTGAAACTATTTAATGTTAAATAAGATTTTTTAATAAGTAATTGGCCGATTGGGAAGACGAATTTCTTTTGACCTGGAGCGAATAACGCAGATTACTATTGACCGCAAAGCATTTACACTCGGCTGGGACAGTGTCAGTTGGTTGGTGGGGTCCATTTTGAAAATTTACGTTAACTGTTACAATAAATTTAAGTTCAGATGTATTTTTTTTAATTTAATTTTAATTTTGTACAAAAATAAAATTTTCGTATTTTTTTCTAAATTTATATCATTTTTTCAAAAAAATTGTAATGCAACATACCAATTATTTTATATCACTATTTGGTGGATATAAAGATCTACCAAAAACGAGAAAAAAATAATATGGTTGTCATTTAAAGAAAGTGTTGATAACGTCATCACTCGAAAACCAATGACGTCATAAAAAAAATTGGCTGTCAAAAGTTGGCGTTTTAAAAAAGAAAATTTACCTGTCCGAGCGTTTTTCCTAAAAATGTAAAATAATGCGGTTATAAGCTTGGTTCCAAACTTTATGACCACACTGTATATATATATATATATATATATATATATATATATATATATATATATAAATATATATATGAAAAATTTTGTGAAAAACTTATCTGCGCGGAATGTGCATATATCGATATTTCACTGTTTTTTACAGATCATCAGTGCACCTTACCGAAGACAGACATGTTATTCACTTCTATACTACGTGTATATATACGAACTGTAATGAACTTCATGTGTATGAGAATTAATAATGATTAAATCTCATTTTACATGCAACAAATGCAACAAATTATAGCGACAATCGCATGTAAAATGAGATTTAATAATTATTAATTCTCATACACATGAAGTTCAAATATATATATATATATATATATATATATATATATATATATATATATAAGTGATTAGATAATTTCTTAGCCGTTCATTAAATATAACATTTGATAAATTATTGGAGGTTTTCGGCTTTTATATGAAATATTTACAAATATCAAGTTAGTATGTATGTAATTGTAAAGTAAGGGGGGATGTAAACATTGCTGTCTACAAATTACAAAGCAAATCATACGAAATTTTTAATTGAAAAAATGTCTATGTTTGGACTCGAACCCAAGTCTACAGCTTGCCGGGCTGTCGTCATTACCACTAGACCACAATAGACCCAGGTTAAAGTTATTCAGAAATGCATTATAAAGTAACAGTGTCGATGAATCAGATGTCAGTTATTGAATGTAGATGTTAAGTTGAAGGCAGAAGTCAGTTTTGAAAGCTCATGTCAGTCTTGATAGCAGATGTCAGTTAGTGAAAGCAAATGTCAGATACTGAAAGCAGATGTCTGTTTTGAAAGCAGGTGTCAGTTATGAAAGCAAACGTCAGATTAGAAAGCAGATGCCTATTTTGAAATTAGATGTGAGTTATTGAAAGTAGATGTAAGTGTTTTGAGAGCAGATGACATCTGCTCTCAAAACACTGACATCTACTTTCAATAACTCACATCTAATTTCAAAATAGGCATGTGCTTTCTAATCTGACGTTTGCTTTCATAACTGACACCTGCTTTCAAAACAGACATCTGCTTTCAGTAACTGACATTTGCTTTCACTAACTGACATCTGCTATCAAGACTGACATGAGCTTTCAAAACTGACTTCTGCCTTCAACTTGACATCTACATTCAATAACTGACATCTGATTCATCAACACTGTTACTTTATAATGCATTTCTGAATAACTTGAACCTGGGTCTATTGTGGTCTAGTGGTAATGACGACAGCCCGGCAAGCTGTAGACTTGGGTTCGAGTCCCAACATAGACAATTTTTCAATTAAAAATTTCGTATGATTTGCTTTGTAATTTGTAGACAGCAATGTTTACATCCCCCCTTACTTTGCAATTACATACATACTAACTTGATATTTGTAAATATTTCAAATAAAAGCCGAAAACTTCCAATAATTTATCAAATGTTATATATATATATATATATATATATATATATATATATAATAACTTCGTGACCTTGGTATGATATGGTAAACCTAATCAGTAGGCGATTAAAGGTCTGTATATTACTTCAAAATATATGTATTTAAAAAACTCTACATGTTTCGGCTGTATACGCCTTTTTCAAGAGAATACAAAATATGTATGACAGGATATAAATGTCAAGTAATTAAGTTGCTATGGTTTAAATTATTCAAAGATACATTCTAGTAATAATAATAAATCATGCCTTAGTATTCCAAAAAATAGATAACAAGGTGTGAAAATATGTGTTGTTTGCTGCTAGCAATTTGTGTCTCCTTCTGGGTATGAACTTGTGTGTTGGTTGCTGCTGGCAGCTTGCGTCTCTCTATGGGTGTGTGGTTTTGTGTGAGAGCGTAAGTGTAGGGTTTTGTATGTCGGTGCGTTCGTGCGTGTGTTTAGTGATCGGTCGCATGAATTTAGAGAGGTCGGATAACCAGCCGTTGCGTAGGGCCGCCAACCCTTTCCCGACAACTTCTTTACAATTCCGTGCAGTACTTCGACGGTCTGACCCCCGCCCCAACGAGGCAAGGCGCAGACAGGCGAAGCGCAACCTGTACGGGGTTGCTCATCGCAACTAAGGGAACACTCTTAGTGGCTACCTCGGTCGACGATGGTCACACTTATGCCATCTTAACGTTTTCCGCCGAAGCGGGGGCATAGCACACACGTCGAACGTGTGTGTGCTGTTAACGGCAGCCTAGCCAGGTTGTCGCCCAGGACCGGTCCACACCACTAGGACCGGTCCTGGGCGACAACCTGGCTAGGCTGCCGCTAACAGCACACACACGTTCGACGTGTGTGCTATGCCCCCGCTTCGGCGGAAAACGTTAAGATGGCATAAGTGTGACCATCGTCGACCGAGGTAGCCACTAAGAGTGTTCCCTTAGTTGCGATGAGCAACCCCGTACAGGGTGCGCTTCGCCTGTCTGCGCCTTGCCTCGTTGGGGCGGGGGTCAGACCGTCGAAGTACTGCACGGAATTGTAAAGAAGTTGTCGGGAAAGGGTTGGCGGCCCTACGCAACGGCTGGTTATCCGACCTCTCTAAATTCATGCGACCAATCACTAAGCACACGCACAATCACTAAACACACGCACGAACGCACCGACATACAAAACCCTACACTTACGCTCTCACACAAAACCACACACCCATAGAGAGACGCAAGCTGCCAGCAGCAACCAACACACAAGTTCATACCCAGAAGGAGACACAAATTGCTAGCAGCAAACAACACATATTTTCACACCTTGTTATCTATTTTTTGGAATACTAAGGCATGATTTATTATTATTACTAGAATGTATCTTTGAATAATTTAAACCATAGCAACTTAATTACTTGACATTTATATCCTGTCATTCATATTTTGTATTCTCTTGAAAAAGGCGTATACAGCCGAAACATGTAGAGTTTTTTAAATACATATATTTTGAAGTAATATACAGACCTTTAATCGCCTACTGATTAGGTTTACTATATATATATATATATATATATATATATATATATATATATATATATATATATATATTATATTTTCGTGACCTTGGTATGATATGGTAAACTTAATAAGTCGCCGATTAAAGGTCTGGTTTATATTTTTTATATCCTTGACAAAGGCATCATTGCCTTAATAAGTCGCCGATTAAAGGTCTGGTTTATATTTTTTATATCCTTGACAAAGGCATCATTGCCGAAACATGTAGGGTTGTTTTACATATATATATACTTTGAAGTAATAAATCAGACCTTTAATCGCCGACTTATTAAGTTTACCAATATACAGGGTGTGTATAAATTGGCGGACCCACTACACGCGGCGATGTTCTTCGTTAAATTCGGAGTCCAAAATCCTAATATGAAAATGTTGTACCATGCTCATATCTTTGCACGAGGTTCCTAAAGTTTGGACTTTCAGTCTTGAAATAAGCATTATTACTCGATATTTGTTGACAGAAAGAGCTACAATTTAGAAGAAAGAAGAATTGTTGTTATTATCCTTTCGTTAAAGTTTTCTTTTTGATTTTAAGGTTTGTTTTTAATATTTGTTTATTAACTTATTTTGACGAAAAACACATCTGACAACGTTGCAAAACAATAAGTAGGCAGCCTAATGTTGTTCTAGTCAAATACATTACTACTGTCAAATTCATTCTGAAGACAAAGGAAGCTTGATACATCGTTTTAGGATTAGGTCTTTTAACTCAAAATTTGACCAAGAATGTCGCCACGTTTAGTGGGTCCGCCAATTTATACACACCTTGTATATATATATATATATATATATATATATATATATATATATATATCAATTGATAAATTTTTGGAGTTTTTCGACTTTTATATGAAATATTTTCAAATATTATGAAATTAGTATGTAATTGCGAAGTAAATGTGAATGCAAACATTGTTGTCTACGAATTACAACGCAAATCATACGAAATTGAATTGAAGAATTTTTTGTTTACGTTGGGACTTAAACCCAAGTCTACGGTTTGCCGGACCGTAGCTTTACCAATTAAGCAACGATAGACCTAGGTTCAAGCTAATTAGAAATACATTATAAAGTAACAGTGTTAACGATTCAGATGTCAGTTATTGAGAATAGATGTCAGGTTTGAAAGCAGAAGTCAGTTTTGAAAGCAGATGTCAGTTTTGAAAGTAGCTTTCTTGTGAATGTTCTCAAATACTGACATCTGCTTTCAAAACTGACATCTGCTTTCAAAACTGACATCTGCTTTCAGGGCTGACATCTGCTGTCAAAACTTACTTCTGCTTTCAAACCTGACATAAACATTCAATAACTGACATCTGAATCATTAACACTGTTACTTTATAATGCATTTCTTATTAGCTTGAACCAAGGACTATCGTTGCTTAATTGGTAAAGCAACGCCCAGGCAAACCATAGACTTGGGTTGAAGTCCGAACGTAGACAAAAAATTTTCCAATTAAAAATTTCCTATGATTTGCGTTGTAGTTTGTAGACAGCAATGTTTACATTAACATTTATTTCGCAATTACATACTAATTTGATAATATTTGTAAATATTTCATAAAAAAGCCGAAAACTCCAATAATTTATCAATTGATATATTAAATGAACGGCTAAGAAATGATCTAAACATTTATATATATATATATATATATATATATATAACATTTGATAAATTATTGGAGTTTTTCGGCTTTTTATATCAAATATTTACAAATATCAAATTAGAATGTGTGTAATTGCAGAGTAAGTGGGGATGTAAACATTGCTGTCTACAAATTACAAAGCAAATCATACGAAATTTTTTAATTGAAAAATATGGTCTACGTCTATATATATATATATATATATATATATATATATATACATATACATATATATATATATATATATATATATATATATATATATATATACTTCTATAAATAATATTATCATAGAAAAGTTCTATAAAAATCTAATCTTACCGTTGTAGGCAGAAGTTCTCCTTCGTCGTCCACACATTTAAAAAATTTTCCACTAAAAAACTGAACTCCCATAATAGAAAAAATTAACCAGAACACGAGGCAAACTAATAACACATTAAAAATACTGGGAATGGCGTACATTAATGCATTAACAACTATGCGCATTCCTTGCCATCGACTAATTGCTCTTAGTGGTCGTAATGCTCTAAGTGTTCTTAACGATCTAAGCACTTTTAAATTTTCGTTTTCCTCAATGAGCAGACTAAATAAAGAAACCTGAAAATATAAATTTACGTAATTTCAGAATGTATGAATTAAGCAATACCTACAAAAACTATTACAAAGTCCAGTAACGTCCAAAAGCTTGTAAAATATTTATGAAATCCTAGGGCAAGCCATTTTAGTCCCATCTCAAGAATAAAAATTATTGAAAACGCCAAATTTGTCCAATAAAGTACTGATTTTAAATCAGGACTTTCATCTAAATGTATATCCTCGAAACATAAGGTAACGCTTGAAGCGAAAATTAAAACCAAAATAAACCACTCAAATGATGGTGTATCCACAAATGATACAACAACTCTTCTAAGATTAGACCATTTTTGACCAATTTCAGTAGTCATACATCTATCCAAATAAGGACACCTGTATAAAAACATACTAAAAGCATACTGATACATCTTTAAATATATACAAAAACTTAATTGTCTCCAAATTTCCTGACCGTAAATGTTAGTTCTAGACTTAAAATATTAAGCTGCAACTATACTTATAGACATAAAATAAATTACATCGTAAATATGTACAGTTTAACTATTTTCAGTCGTTAAATGAATTATTGGAGACAATTAAAACGAAGCTATTATGTTACTTCTTTTTAATGTTGCATCTGTAGGAGTTAAAACTGTCAAGCATTTTCCTAAATAGTAGCAGTTGTTTTTAATATGTGTTGTATGGTAAAAATGAGTCTACGATCTACGAAGATGATTTGACGGAAGGTGCGACGCGAAATTAAAGTTAGAGGGTTCTTTTTTAATATTTTTCAAAATATTTAGCTTCAATTTCAGTACCTTTGGACAAAGCGCCATTATGCTATTTTTGTAATGATCTTTCCAGTTCTTAAATTTTTTTCCACCAAGAATAAATTTCAATAGAGTGGTTGATGCACAGCCTGAGATCTAAATTGACTCTAAATTTTTTGCGAACAACTTTTCTGGCACATTGTGGAGAAAATGTTATATCGCTCAAATCCCCACAAAATGTAGCCAATACCTTACCCACCGAAGGAGAAGGGCGATTATGTAATAATTGAGATTGCCGTTTAGATTCATGAACATGGTGGTAAAACTAAGTTTCATTAACCGTAAAATTCTTCATAAAAAATCAGTTCGGTTGTAATTAAACAGCTTTAGATGATCGCTTTATCTTCATTTAGTGTTGCAAATATTGCTGTATCTGCTTTTAACGATAAACTATATTCCATAGTTGGTCGTCCAGTTAGTAAAGTAAGATTTTCCAAACATGTATTTCCTTCCTGGTGCAATGCTGACATCAAGAAATTATTAAAATAGAAAGAATATTATTTCCGGAAATGAAAGGAAACTAAATATCAGTTTTATCATTATGAATTTAGCAGATTATGTTCCAAGGTTAAGCGTGTAGTATAGAGTGGGTATATAACTTACCAATTGGGCGTGTAAGCTTAAATCATGGGAGATCCGAGAACATTTAGTAAATTTATAGCGAATAAGAGGAACATTTCTAGAATACTTGGTTCTATGACGATTAATGATGGTAATGTTTCAACTCCTCAGTAGTAGATGCATTTGCTAATTTTCTCAAATGTTTTTCATTCTGTACCTCATTTCACGAATACCATCTCTATTCAATATGCTTATCTATTCAACCTTTTTCTTAAGGGTAATTATAAGATGCATTCTATTTGTATTCGATAATTATTTAAAAAAACGATGTTTATGTACAAGGTGATTCATAACTTATACGAAATATGTAAATTGGTGATCAGGAACGTTATTTTGAACAAATAAGTTTCTATGTACATGTGGCAAATCTTTAATAGTTTGTGATATACTGGGTTTCTAAAGTAAACTCACAAAACTACATATTTAATTGCATATAATGCACTCCATGACTTGAAATGCACGCAGTACAGTATCATACGAGGTAGGCGCCATACTTGGTGTCCTAGCAACAAATGAATCCAATAGAATTGTCAGATTATTACTGCATTTACTCTATTTTTCGGCAAACTTTTAAAAAACCTCTAAACATGGCATCTTTTCGACACTTGAATATACGAACGTGATTTTTATTTATGGTTTTGTATGATGGTAATACTCGTAATGCTGCACGAGAATACAAACGCCGGCTTCCAAATAGAAGACAACCAGGACGAGAAGTATTTTTAAGAACGTTTCAAAGAACCCGAGAATCTGGTTGTGTATTGCGAAAAGCATACCGAAGGTACACATGTGTTGCATAACGTAGAAATGAAAGAAGTAACTGTCGATGCTGTAAATTTTAGTCAAAGTTTCGTGTGGAGAGCTTTACACTGCGAAGTGCTTCACCCTTATCATTTTCCAACAGTTCAAGCTTTACCAAATAAAGATTATGGTGGCAGGCTGCAATTTTGTCAATGGCTACTAGATCAAATATCATTCCTATCTAATGTACTTTAATTAATAAAAATATTTGTACTTTATTTGCAGTATTGTGAGTTTGTGCAGGGATAATTTAAAAACCCAGTATATCGCAAACTATTAAAGATTTGCCACATGTACATAGGAACTTATTTGTTCAAAATAGCATTCCTGATCACACATTTACGTTTATCGTATATGTTATGGATCGCCTTGTATATATATATATAATAATAATAATTCACCGGTATATATATATATATACCGGTGTATTTTTTTGTGTGCTCCTTTCTGTAAGTGAAACTAACGGTCTTGTTTTATTGTGTTTTTGTGTGAAATGTTTTTTCTTATTTTTATGATCTTGACATACTTTAAATTTCTTTTTGGTTTTTTTAACATCTGTTCGGACATTGTAAACGGGGGTATATTATTTGATAAGTGGATAATAAACTTTGGAAAGTCCGTCTATTTCGTTTCGATCATTAACTGTGTTATTATTTTTTAATATACGTCATATATCATTTCTAAAATTTCCCTGGTTTTCGTGTTATTATGTTTTGTTAGTATTTTTGTATTATCAAAATCAAAATTGTGTTTAAATATTGCTTGATGTTTTTTTAAGGCTGTTTGATTTTTCGCATATTTGTGTCCTTTTAATCTTTCTTGAAGTAGCTGTTTTGTTTGGCATATGTAAACTTTGTCACAGTCTTTGCAGGGTATATTATATACTGCATGTGATTGTTTAAGTGTTGGTGTTGGGGTCTCTTAATTTTGTGTGTAGAAATTTTAGGTTTTTTTCGTTTTGGTGTGCTAATTTAAAACTAATGGTTTGATTATATTGTTTAGTCTTTCGGATAATCCAGTTATATAGGGTGTATGGATATATGTTGGTTTAACTGATGTAGTATTTGTATTTTGTTGAATGTACATTAACGAATGACGGTTGACAGAAAGGAAATCAATTTTATTTGATATTCTGACTGACTATTCGTGTCAGGTCGAGAAAGTTTCACTTTACTTCTGTACTGTAACATACTATTTATAGTGGTCCACTCAAGCAATCATCATTTTATTGTTCGACCCTTAATGGATTTCTTTCATAGGTTAATGTAAAACAAAATTTCTTTTAAATATTCTATTATTGTTCATCTCTATTCGAATTTTTTTAAATATTTATCATAAATCAATTGAGAAAAATGTAACACGAAGTATTCACGTGACATAGGGTTTATAAGATAATAAAATTTAATTTATTTAAACAAATTAAGTCAAATTAAGTGGAACTAATTTATAATTTGGATAAAGTTTAATACTGATTAATATTCTTTGTATTGTTTGTCAAAATAAGTCTTAGAAAATGAAACTATTACAATATATATGCTCGATAGATGTTGTAATTATTTAAAAGTATAATACAGATAAATAACTGGCTTAATAATTCAGATTTTACGTGTTTTTAAATGGTGATCTTTGTTTGAATCATTACATTCATTTTTTAATCGAGAAACCATTTTATTTTGTGGTATAGAGTTGTATATATAGAGTAACAAACTCTAAACATATAACGTTAATGAAGTACGAGGAAATATCAGAAAATAAAGAGACTGGTGCTGTAGTACAGATATGAAACATTTATTTAGCAAACTTCAACAACTATCCTTCAAAGTACTCTCCATTTTGTGCAATACACTTGTCCCATCGTTTTGTCTACTTGTCATAAACATCTGAGAAACCATTTTTTATAGTCTATTTAGTTTAGCCATTACCGCGTTGTTGCGTTCTAAATTCTACTAAAATTTTCGACCTCTCAATTCTTTTTAGACCCTAAAAAAGAAATGAAAGTTATATGAAGCAAGGTCAGGTGAGTAGGGACGTTGAACCATAATTTCTACCCCCAATTCTTCAAGTGTTCGTTGACAAATCGCTGGGTCAAATCGATTTCTTGATAAAGCGGCACTTTTTTCTTTAATTTTGCCTTTAGGGTTTCTCGAAGTACATTAGAATAGTACTCTCCAGTTACTATATGTCTCCTAGGTACAACGTGATTATTATTAATGCCCCATTTATAAAACAAATATATTAAGTGCATCACTTTACCAGCGCTTTTCACAGTTTTCGCCTTCTGCTGTCTTGGACTACTTTTGTGCTTCCATTGCATACTTTGAGGCTTTAATGCAGGGCGTAATGATAAAACCAACTCTCGTCACATGTTTAAAAACTGTGGATTATGTTGTAGTTGCCATTTCCACTGTCGACAAATTGTCACTCCATTGGCTTTTTGTTCAACGGTCATCACTTTTGGGATTCACTTTACCGCGACCTATCGGTGCCCTACATCTTCATGAATAATTTTTTGAGTGGAACCATAAGACACATTAACAATATCAGAAATTCGATACATGCCAATCCGACGATCATTTTAAATCAAGTCGTTAATTTCTGTAATTTTTGAATCAATCTGTGCAGTTTGTTGGTCGCCCGCGTCTAGTTCATCTTCCACCGATTCACAACCATGTTTGAATTTCTTATGCCACTCAAACACTCTACGTAGTGATTGACTATCATCTGGTATGCAGTTTTAATCATTTCGAACTTTTCAATTGGAGTTTTACCCAATCAAACACAAAATTTTATCGCATATCTTTGCTCCACTCTCATTTTTTCGGTGGGTACGTCAAACACTGACAATTCAGTAATTAATTTGTAATAAACGTCAAAAGTTAAATCAAAGCTTACTTGAGCATAAGTACATTAGATAAGGGGGTTTTATGTTCTTTATGTTCTTTGTGTTATAAAATTCTAGTTGCGAAAGATGTTATAGCATCAGTCTCGTTATATTTTGATATACCCTCGTATAATTAGTTTAAGAAGTTCCAGTTTCGTGGTAAATTGTTATTCTCACTTTTCATAACACTTTGGTGGAAAACAATCTGGTGGAACCTTCGGTTTTTTTTTTCTTCCAAACCCCGGAAAACTACCCATGCCGCCACCTGGGTATTGACCTTTAGAATTCTTTCTACCACCCAAAGTTATTTCATCAACATAAGAAACTAAAGCTTGCCAGGGTCGTTGTTCATCACTATCCTCTTTCGTTTGCTTCTTTTTATTATCTTCTTTGTCTTGAGTTTTATCTTTTAACTGTGGACATAATGCGGATTCTTCATCGTTTTCAGTATCTCCTGATGTTCCTCTATTAAAATTTTTTAACTCCACGCTTTCGGTCGAGTTTTCATCTAGAGAAAATAATAATTTCAAAATAGAGTGTATATGTCGATAGATAAATACATTTACCTTTACTATCACATGTTGTTCCTAAACCTGAGGACGCTTTTTTTAAAAATTTGTTGTTTGGTTTCGATGTTTCTTCCACAGCCACTGGCAAATTGTTTTCTTCTGAATTGCCATTAATGATGGTAGAGAACCTTTTATTTTGTTTTTCAGAATAGGGATTTTCATGTATAATCTCCTAACATAAATTACATTAACGATATACATATATGAAAAACAGTCTTTGTAAAATGAAAAATAGCATTATATGTTATATTGAAAACTGAATGTACACATATAAAATTACGTATTCAGGTTATTCTGAAATAAAGGTGTTGAAAATTACAGGTAACACATTATCGTAAAAGGAACAATGCGATAAAAGGATTACGCTTTTCGTATATTATTCCTTTAGCGTTCTCTACCAATTTTATCATTTCTACGAATAGGGGATTCAATAAGTATGAACAAAAATTAAGACTTAATTCTTTGAGGAAATCTTTTACATAATCTGAAGAAGCTAAATCTAGTGAGTAAGGGAAATATTGAAGGGCTTTGTATTTTCGTAATTTTTTCTTCATTGATAATTCAGTAAGGTTGCGCAATATTTTTTAATTATCGTTTTACTCATTTTCAGAGAGGCAATATAGATTTTACAGGTGCCAAAACGTACCAATAATATTTCAAGGATGAATTGCAGAACTTATTTACAGTCGAAATGTCCAAATAAACTTATGTAAACCTTTAACGAGTTATTGTTTCATAATTTATATAACTAAATTTTAGTTCTACGAAATTTATTAACATACAAGGTGGTCCAAAAAGTTGTTTATATTTGCTTGTGATGTAGAAAATTTTATACGCAAGGTAGAGAGGTGGGGTCGGTCTTAAACGATAGCTCGGCTCTGGGAAACTTAGTCATCATGCAGCGCTACACAGGAGAGGAGCGCTCGTTTTGTGTGCGCGAATATTACCGTAACAACAATTCTGCCACCATTGCGCGCCGGAAATATCGACAACACTTCAATTTGCACGATATTCAGCAATGTCCAAGCATTCAGCTGATTAAGCAATGGGTTAATAAGTTGGAGGAAACTGGTTCAACGTTAAATAAGCGCGCTTTAGGACGTCCAAGGTCGGCGAGAACCGCTGAGAACATCGAGAGAGTGAGTCAGTCTGTGCGCGACCAACCAACCGTATCAACTCTAAAGCGCGCAGCTGCTTTAAATGTGACGAGAACCTCGGTGCTTCGCATTCTTCACAAGTAACGAATTGAATTTGTATCTACCGTTAAAACGGTCGAAAAATTCTTGTAAATTACGTTGAAATAGATCTAAACAGTGTTCACCATGCTTTGCTAACAGCTTTCTTTTACTTAAATATTCGATTAAAATATTGTGGAGAGAGCCATTTGTGATTCCTATTGTTTGAACTCATGCATTTTAGTCTTTTATCTAGCCATATTATTAATTTTGGAACGCCTAGCGTCGCTTGTGCTCATGTAACCTCTTTGAAGATTGCTCGGGGACTTCTACACCGTTCAAGTTGGCGAAACAGACCATTGATTTTTCACAAAGTAATTTCTCATTGACTCAAACAACTGTCAGGAACAGAACAATAATCGGATATAATTGAAACTTGGTGTACGCTTCTACGAAAGACGTTAGTAACAGAAAATGGTTTTGCACAGGCTTATTGAACCGTCCTCATATATATCATCTATGAGTATTATAGGTAGTAACCTCTATAAATTCACGCATTAATATGGTTCTGTGTGTTTGAACAGCAATCTTTCGTTACACTAAATTGTACAATATACTAATAGAATGGGTGACAATTTAAGGCTTGCAAAATTATTAGTATTTGAGTAGATGCAGCACACTTTTCTGCATATAACATATGTATCGTGTAGTAATAAAGCTTTTATTAGAGGAAGATCCCACCGCAAATTAAAAGGTAAAGAGGTTTCGAATCGCAACATAATTTTTTACAACTTTAAGGCGGACATAATTAAATATTTAATAAATGAACAGAAATGAAAGGTAATTATTAGAGAACGGACATTCTTACCACATGACTCGGCGTAATTTAATGAAGTATTTGTTAGTCTTTCCCGTCCATCTGGTCCGCTGCGATTACAATGACAACACACCTATTGTAGTCGGAGGATAAATATCCATTAAACGCAATCGGCATCTCGAAATGTTTTTAAACTTTGCTGAGTACATCCCGACGTAATACAATGAAGTATTTGTGTTTGACTTTCTCGGCCACCAGCGTTAACAATGGACAACGGCTATTGTATTCTGAGAACTTAGTCATGTGGTAAGAATGTCCGTTCTCTAGTAATTATATTGAGAAATATATGTGCTTTTACTTAGGTTGGAGATTCATGGCGTTTACTATGTACATTTCGAAACGTATTTGGATTTGGCTATTTCTTTTCATGAAAATTTCTCTAATAACATTATTTTAATGTTTTCAATACAATATAGTTTATAAATAATACTTACTTGGTATTCTGGAGGATCATAGCTAATTATGGATATTGGTCTGTTCATGGCTTCCTGATAGCTTCGTTTATCTCTAGGGAAGGCAACTATTGTTTGTTGTACAGCTTTCGGTGTCAAGCCTAAAACAATTGCATGCATATTAGTTCGAGCCTATGATTTCGATTCAGTATTAATTTGTTGTTTTGATTTTGTAGAATACTTTTTATTATATTCCTTAGTGGTTCACTAGACTTATAATACCATACTATGGTGTCGTATTTTGTGAAGAATAATACTTAGCATCAGGTCAAGTATATTCTTTTTACGCTATGTATTAGTAACGAGCGATCAAGATAATTTGTGATCGAGTCATTCATGAATTTGAGTCCGAATGTCTTTTCTGATTATAACTGTTGCATAGTTACACAGGCCGATTCATTTTCTACCCTCACCATGGGGCTCGCTTATTATTGGAGATAGAGGGTAAGTTTAAATTTGGGAAAGTTGCTAAATTTTGTATTTGCTATGAAACCGAAGAGAAAATTGACCTGTGTTAAATGACGTACGGAATTTTTTTTTTGATACAAAAGAAGTCCATTTTCTTCTTTTACCCTCTAGCATGTTTATTTGGGGTTGCAGAGGAAAACTAAAAACCCATTCTCGAGGCCACTTTTGATCTAATATTTAATGACAAACTCAAATTTTTATGTGACGTTTAGGTTCTGTCTGGCCATAATCAACTTTCTTATTTCTTGTAGGCACTATGTCGAATTCTGACACCGCTAGAAAGCGTTTTCTTTTCTGATTTTAACCATGTATGACATGTTGACACAAGTTTTCGATATTATGCTTTAATTCACGAAGAATACATTTTAAGATTAAGTATGTCAGTCTTGAAATTTCAAACTGTCAAACATTTAAATTATCGTACATTACTAGTAGAAAAATGTCGTACACCAATGAAAAGAAACGAGATACGTTAAGTATTTTTTATTCATCGAATCGAAATACAACAATAGCGAGTACAAAATATTTACAATTGTATCCAGATCGACAACAGCCACATCGTACCATTTTTCTGGATCCTGATATAAACTTGGTCGAGATTGGATCGTTTACCAAACCGCGTGATGTTTATGTTAACAGGAATTTGAATGAAAATCAACGGGATATTTTACAAATAGTAAATTAAGAGGGTGCTTTTGAAAAGTCTATGTAAATCTTGCCCCTGTTTGTAACAATAAATGAAAATAATAATAACAGGAATAAAAATAAGGAAGAAAACAATAAATCAACAATTACAGTAAATGTTCAAATAACTAGCAATTTTCATTAATCGCGTACGCTTTTTGGCATTTTGAACTGCCCTTTGTATTTTTCTTCTAGGAAGTACATCGAAGGCATTCCGGAGTCTATGTGGAAGTTATTCAATGTTTTGTGGAACTCATCTTTATAAAAACTATTTTTTTTAACAACTCCCCATAAAAAATAATCAAGATGATTTACGTTAGGAGATCTCGCCGTTCAACAGCTCCACTATCTCCAATCCAACGGTTTGGAAACTGTTGACTTAAGTAGTTTCTCACAATTGCCGCATTGTGAACCGGTGCGCCGCCCTGTTAACACCATAAATGCCTTAGTTGATTTAATAGAATATTGTTACCCAGGAAGTTAGATATGTATGTGCCAAAAAGGTTTAAGAATCTTTCCTCATTGAATGTTTCTTCATACATAACATAAGGTTCTATGAGATGATTTTCCAAAATGCCCATCCAAACGTTTAATCCAAAACGATGTTGTGGTCTTCTTGCCCTGTTTTGTCTGGTATTCTGTACTGCCCAATTGTGCTCCGTATTTCTGTTAACTTTCCACAATTGGTAAATTTTGATTCATCTCACCAGATTATCTTGTTTAAAAAATCATCGTCGTCTTCCAACCTTCCCACTAACCAGCTGCAGTACTCCAGTCGTTTTAAATTATCACCAGGTATTAAACTGTGGGTAACATGAATCTTGTATGGTTTAAACTTACTTCGATGTATAGTTGTCCATACTAGAGTTTGGAGCAAATTTAATTCTGACGGCACTTCGCGTGTATATGTTCAAGGATTGTTATTTATCTAGAAAATACAAGATTTACATAGACTTTGCAAAAACACCCTTTTAATTTACCATTTGTAAAATATCCCTTTGATTTTCATTCAAATTCCTGTTAACATAAACATCACGCGGTTTGGTAAACGATTCGATCTCGACCAAGTTTATATCAAGATCCAGAAAAATGGTACGATGTGGCTGTTGTCGTTCTGGATACAATTGTAAATATCTTGTTCTCGCTATTATTGTATTTCGATTCGGTGAATAAAAAATACTTACCATATCTCGTTTCTTTTCGTTGGTGTACGACATTTTTCTATTAGTAATGTACGATAACTAAAATCTTTGACTGTTTGAAATTTCATGACTACCTTACTTAATCTTAAAATGTATTCTTCGTGAATTAAAGCATAATATCAAAAACTTGTGTCAACATGGCTGAAATCAGAAAAAAAACTCTTTTTAGCGGTGTTAGAATCCGACATAGTGCCCATTAAGAAATAAGAGTGTTGATGATGACCAGATCGAACCGAAACGTAATATAGAAATTTCGAGTTTATCATTAGATAGTAGAACAAAAGTGGCCTCGAGAATGTGTTTTTAGTTTTCCTCTGCAACCCGAAATAAACGTGCTAGAGGTAAAAGAAGAAAATGAAGTTCTATAGTTTTTTAAAACAATCTCGAACGTCATTTAACACAGGTTCATTTTCTCTTCGGGTTTATAACAAACACAAAATTTAGCAATTTTTCCAAATTTAAACCCCCCTCTATCTCCAAAATAAGCGAGATCCCCATGGTGAGGGTCGAAAATAAATCAGCCTGTATATTCGACTGACATTTTACTTCACGTTTGTAGTGTAAATAGAGTTCAAGTAACGACATGAAATTTTGGATTCATGAATGACTCGATTACAAATTATCTTGATCGCTTGTTACTAACAAGGTTCCCAACCTGAATATTAAAAAAAAAGATTGAAACTTTGCGGGTAGGCAGTTCTTCCTAGGACATGACGCTTCTGTTTTCGTGTCGAAAAACGTTTTAAGGGTGTGAAACTGTTTTCGAAAGTTAGAGGAATTTTTTTCTGATATGTATCTCGGTAATTAAAATAGATAAAATATTAGTGTTAAGTGCCTGTCGATGCTTTATGACATATGTGAAACTCACCGTACAATTTAATTTAAAATTAAAGTTTGGCTTTTATGCGCCAAACTATTAAAATATTCTAAAATTTTTATTGAATTCTGTCTTCCCGGAGCAAGCATGAAAAAAACCGGTCTCCTGACCATTAATGGAATGTATATTATTTAGCGGCAGCAATTAGTTTGACATGCTTCGATTACGCGCACTGACGTGATCTAAAAGATCGAAACGCGTGTCTGTACCTTGAAGTAATAATTAATTACATACACTGTGTATGTCTATATGTGCACATACAGATATGTTTTTACATTTTAATATTTTATACTACTGTCAGTGTACATAGTGCACACGATTATTTCGATGACAAATTCATTTGTTTTAAATAAATTATGTAGGTATGTAAAAAGTCTTTCTTAGGAGGGTGTGGTTAAGTAAAAATGCAAAAAAACACCCCTTACCACAATTAATAATCGTAACTTAAGTACGTATTTTGACAACTAAGTTGTTATCATCAGTAGGTAAAACGATTAATCAAAGTGTTGAACACGTGGCCTGTAAAGCTAACACAAAGTATTATAACTTCTTGTGTTATACCTCTTTTATATGTTATATACGTATTTTGTTGCATAATTTAAACGCTTTTCCGTATTATGTGCTCAAAAGTTTAAAATATTTTTGGGGTGTGAAGGGACTAAATTTTAGATTTTTTATAAGAATGTAGGACAAGTTCACGTATGTCACAGAGCAGCGATTCCCAACCGGTGGTTTATGAAGGGGGTTCGCAAAAATAATATTGTAATAGTGGATTTTTAAATCCCTTACGTAAAAGAAAATCGACCCTTCCCTTATAAAACAATACGGTGTCGCGGAGAATTAATGATTTGATAAATGGCGCGGAAAGCCAACTTTTGAAAAGAATAAAATTGGATTATTTCGCAATACAACTCAATGAGACGACCGATGCAGCAAACGCTGCAGTGTTGCTTGTCTACATATATATATATATATATATATATATATATATATATATATATATATATATATATATATATATATATAGTTAGTTGTCAAAATACGTACTTAGGTTACGATTATTAATTGTGGTAAGGGGTGCTTTTTTGCATTTTTACTTAACCACACCCTCCTAAGAAAGACTTTTTACATACCTACATAATTTATTTAAAACAAATGAATTTGTCATCGAAATAATCGTGTGCACTATGTACACTGACAGTAGTATAAAATATTAAAATGTAAAAACATATCCGTATGTGCATACATAGACATACACAGTGTATGTAATTAATTATTACTTCAAGGTACAGACACGCGTTTCGATCTTTTAGATCGCGTCAGTGCGCGTAATCGAAGCATATCAAACTAATTGCTGCCACTAAATAATATACATTCCATTAATGGTCAGGAGACTGGTTTTTTCATGCTTGCTCCGGGAAGAGAGAATTCATTAAAAATTTTAGAATATTTTAATAGTTTGGCGCATAAAAGCCAAACTTTAATTTTAAATTAAATTGTACGGTGAGTTTCACATATGTCATAAAGCATCAACAGCCACTTATCACTAATATTTTATCTATTTTAATTACCGAGATACATATCAGAAAAAAATCCCTCTAACTTTCGAAAACAGTTTCACACTCTTAAAACGTTTTTCGACATGAAAACAGAAGCGTCATGTCCTAGGAAGAACTGCCTACCCGCAAAGTTTCAATCTTTTTTTTAATATTCAGGTTGGGAACCTTGTTAGTAACAAGCGATCAAGATAATTTGTAATCGAGTCATTCATGAATCCAAAATTGTATGTCGTTACTTGAACTCTATTTACACTACAAACGTCAAGTAAAATGTCAGTCGAATATACAGGCTGATTTATTTTCGACCCTCACCATGGGGATCTCGCTTATTTTTGGAGATAGAGGGAGATTTAAATTTGTAAAAATTGCTAAATTTTGTGTTTGTTATAAACCCGAAGAGAAAATGAACCTGTGTTAAATGACGTTCGAGATTGTTTTAAAAAACTATAGAAGTTCATTTTCTTCTTTTACCTCTAGCACGTTTATTTCGGGTTGCAGAGGAAACCTAAAAACACATTCTCGAGGCCACTTTTGTTCTACTATCTAATGATAAACTCGAAATTTCTATATGACGTTTCGGTTCGATCTGGTCATCATCAACACTCTTATTTCTTAATGGGCACTATGTCGGATTCTAACACCGCTAAAAAGAGTTTTTTTTCTGATTTCAGCCATGTTGACACAAGTTTTTGATATTATGCTTTAATTCACGAAGAATACATTTTAAGATTAAGTAAGGTAGTCATGAAATTTCAAACAGTCAAACATTTCAGTTATCGTACATTACTAATAGAAAAATGTCGTACACCAACGAAAAGAAACGAGATATGTTAAGTATTTTTTATTCACCGAATCGAAATACAACAATAGCGAGAACAAGATATTTACAATTGTATCCAGAACGACAACAGCCACATCGTACCATTTTTCTGGATCTTGATATAAACTTGGTCGAGATCGAATCGTTTACCAAACCGCGTGATGTTTATGTGAACAGGAATTTGAATGAAAATCAACGGGATATTTTACAAATGGTAAATTAAAAGGGTGTTTTTGCAAAGTCTATGTAAATCTTGTATTTTCTAGATAAATAATAATCCTTGAACATATACACGCGAAGTGCCGTCAGAATTAAATTTGCTCCAAACTCTAGTATGGACAACTTTACATCGAAGTAAGTTTAAACAATACAAGATTCATGTTACCCACAGTTTAATACCTGGTGGTAATTTAAAACGACTGGAGTACTGCAGCTGGTTAGTGGGAAGGTTGAAAGACGACGAAGATTTTTTAAACAAGATAATCTGGTGAGATGAATCAAAATTTACCAATTGTGGAAAGTTAACAGAAATACGGAGCACAATTGGGCAGTACAGAATACCAGACAAAACAGGGCAAGAAGACCACAACATCGTTTTGGATTAAACGTTTGGATGGGCATTTTGGAAAATCATCTCATAGAACCTTATGTTATGTATGAAGAAACATTAAATGAGGAAAGATACTTAAACCTTTTTGGCACATACATATCTAACTTCCTGGGTAACAATATTCTATTAAATCAACTAAGGCATTTATGGTGTTAACAGGGCGGCGCACCGGTTCACAATGCGGCAATTGTGAGAAACTACTTAAGTCAACAGTTTCCAAACCGTTGGATTGGAGATAGTGGAGCTGTTGAACGGCGAGATCTCCTAACGTAAATCATCTTGATTATTTTTTATGGGGAGCTGTTCAAAAAAATAGTTTTTATAAAGATGAGTTCCACAAAACATTGAATAACTTCCACATAGACTCCGGAATGCCTTCGATGTACTTCCTAGAAGAAAAATACAAAGGGCAGTTCAAAATGCCAAAAAGCGTACGCGATTAATGAAAATTGCCAGTTATTTGAACATTTACTGTAATTGTTGATTTATTGTTTTCTTCCTTATTTTTATTCCTGTTATTATTATTTTCATATATTGTTACAAACAGGGGCAAGATTTACATAGACTTTTCAAAAGCACCCTTTTAATTTACTATTTGTAAAATATCCCGTTGATTTTCATTCAAATTCCTGTTAACATAAACATCACGCGGTTTGGTAAACGATCCAATCTCGACCAAGTTTATATCAGGATCCAGAAAAATGGTACGATGTGGCTGTTGTCGATCTGGATATAATTGTAAATATTTTGTACTCGCTATTGTTGTATTTCGATTCGATGAATAAAAAATACTTAACGTATCTCGTTTCTTTTCATTGGTGTACGACATTTTTCTATTAGTAATGTACGATAATTTAAATGTTTGACAGTTTGAAATTTCAAGACTACTATACTTAATCTTAAAATGTATTCTTCGTGAATTAAAGCATAATATCGAAAACTTGTGTCAACATGTCATACATGGTTAAAATCAGAAAAGAAAACGCTTTCTAGCGGTGTCAGAATTCGACATAGTGCCTACAAGAAATAAGAAAGTTGATTATGGCCAGACAGAACCTAAACGTCACATAAAAATTTGAGTTTGTCATTAAATATTAGATCAAAAGTGGCCTCGAGAATGGGTTTTTAGTTTTCCTCTGCAACCCCAAATAAACATGCTAGAGGGGAAAAGAAGAAAATGGACTTCTTTCGTATCAAAAAAAAAATTTCGTACGTCATTTAACACAGGTCAATTTTCTCTTCGGTTTCATAGCAAATACAAAATTTAGCAACATTCTCAAATTTAAACTTACCCTCTATCTCCAATAATAAGCGAGTCCCATGGTGAGGGTAGAAAATGAATCGGCCTGTGTAACTATGCAACAGTTATAATCAGAAAAGACATTCGGACTTAAATTCATGAATGACTCGATCACAAATTATCTTGATCGCTCGTTACTAATACATAGCGTAAAAATAATATACTTGACCTGGTGCTAAGTATTGTTCTTCACAAAATACGACACCATAGTATGGTATTATAAGTCTAGTGAACCACTAAGGAATATAATAAAAAGTATTCTACAAAATCAAAACAAAAAATTAATACTGAATCGAAATTATATAATAATTAATTTCATACACTGTGTATGTCTATGTATGCACATACAGATATGTTTTTACATTTTAATATTTTTTACTACTGTCAGTGTACATAGTGCACACGATTATTTCGATGACAAATTCATTTGTTTTAAATAAATTATGTAGGTATGTAAAAAGTCTTTCTTAGGAGGGTGTGGTTAAGTAAAAATGCAAAAAAACACCCCTTACCACAATTAATAATCGTAACCTAAGTACGTATTTTGACAACTAAGTTGTTATCATCAGTAGGTAAAACGATTAATCAAAGTGTTGAACACGTGGCCTGTAAAGCTAACACAAAGTATTATAACTTCTTGTGTTATACCTCTTTTATATGTTATATACGTATTTTGTTGCATAATTTAAACACTTTTTCGTATTATGTGCTCAAAAGTTTAAAATATTTTTGGGGTGTGATGAGATTAAATTTTAGATTTTTTATAAGAATGTAGGACAAGTTCACGTATGTCACAGAGCAGCGATTCCCAACCGGTGGTTTATGAAGGGGGTTCGCAAAAATAATATTGTAATAGTGGATTTTTAAATTCCTTACGTAAAAGAAAATTGACCCTTCCCTTATAAAACAATACGGTGTCGCGGAGAATTAATGATTTGATAAATGGCGCGGAAAGCAAACTTTTGAAAAGAATAAAATTGGATTATTTCGCAATACAACCCAATGAGACGACCGATGCAGCAAACGCTGCAGTGTTGCTTGGCTATATATATATATATGAAGCGTTGTTCTTCGGGATATTTCGCCGCGTTTGGATGACTTCGTCCTGAGAAGGACAACTTTCTTCCTGACGTTTCGGTGACATCACTTTCACCTTTTTCTAGAGGATCTTCTCGTTGCAATGGTAACTTCAAGAGTGCGTTGATTTCCTGTGCCGCTCGTATTATATGGTCCTGTCGTAGTGGGGACGCGTGTCTGACTCCTCGTGATTGGTCCGTCGGTTGTTCTGTCGCTTTCGACTATTGGTCGATCGGTTTGCGTTCGGTCCGAGTTAGTATGACTGGGCTGTGGCAAGTTGTTCTCATTACGTCGCTTGTGTGTAATCTGCCTGTTGAGCAAGGCCGACTTCCATGTGTCCGGCAAACGCTGTCCGTCGTCACGTTTGTTCATACAGTTTTGCCGTTTCTCAATTTCTATTGCTTCTCTTATATCTTATAATCCTGTACGTTAACCTCGTACTGCGTGCTATAGTTTTTGTACCGTCAAAATCGATTGTGTGTCCTGTATGTAGCACATGCCTAGCTAGGGATGATGTTGATTCTTTTTTAGCTACCGCATTTCTGTGTTCTTCCCTCCGTACGCTGGTTTTACGGTTAGTATGCCCTATGTATGTTTGATCGCATTCATAGCACGGTATTTCGTAGACCCCTTGGTTTTCTAGTTCTATCTTGTCCTTTGTATTAGGCAAACAGTCTTTTATTTTCCTGTCTGTCGTATAAATGGTGTCTATGTCGTGTCGGCGTAATATTCTACCTATTTTCTCAGTCGTACCTTTCACGTAAGGGAGAAATGCTGTCCGTGTAGATCTTTCTTTCTTTTTTGGTTGATTCTTGTTAATTCGTGACAAGAATCAACCAAAAAAGAAAGAAAGATCTACACGGACAGCATTTCTCCCTTACGTGAAAGGTACGACTGAGAAAATAGGTAGAATATTACGCCGACACGACATAGACACCATTTATACGACAGACAGGAAAATAAAAGACTGTTTGCCTAATACAAAGGACAAGATAGAACTAGAAAACCAAGGGGTCTACGAAATACCGTGCTATGAATGCGATCAAACATACATAGGGCATACTAACCGTAAAACCAGCGTACGGAGGGAAGAACACAGAAATGCGGTAGCTAAAAAAGAATCAACATCATCCCTAGCTAGGCATGTGCTACATACAGGACACACAATCGATTTTGACGGTACAAAAACTATAGCACGCAGTACGAGGTTAACGTACAGGATTATAAGATATAAGAGAAGCAATAGAAATTGAGAAACGGCAAAACTGTATGAACAAACGTGACGACGGACAGCGTTTGCCGGACACATGGAAGTCGGCCTTGCTCAACAGGCAGATTACACACAAGCGACGTAATGAGAACAACTTGCCACAGCCCAGTCATACTAACTCGGACCGAACGCAAACCGATCGACCAATAGTCGAAAGCGACAGAACAACCGACGGACCAATCACGAGGAGTCAGACACGCGTCCCCACTACGACAGGACCATATAATACGAGCGGCACAGGAAATCAACGCACTCTTGAAGTTACCATTGCAACGAGAAGATCCTCTAGAAAAAGGTGAAAGTGATGTCACCGAAACGTCAGGAAGAAAGTTGTCCTTCTCAGGACGAAGTCATCCAAACGCGGCGAAATATCCCGAAGAACAACGCTTCAACAAACGACCGCGAAAACATTCGACGAAATTATATATATATATATATATATATATATATATATGGTAAACCTAATCAGTAGGCGATTAAAGGTCTGTATATTACTTCAAAATATATGTATTTAAAAAACTCTACATGTTTCGGCTGTATACGCCTTTTTCAAGAGAATACAAAATATGAATGACAGGATATAAATGTCAAGTAATTAAGTTGCTATGGTTTAAATTATTCAAAGATACATTCTAGTAATAATAATAAATCATGCCTTAGTATTCCAAAAAATAGATAACAAGGTGTGAAAATATGTGTTGTTCGCTGCTAGCAATTTGTGTCTCCTTCTGGGTATGAACTTGTGTGTTGGTTGCTGCTGGCAGCTTGCGTCTCTCTATGGGTGTGTGGTTTTGTGTGAGAGCGTAAGTGTAGGGTTTTGTATGTCGGTGCGTTCGTGCGTGTGTTTAGTGATCGGTCGCATGAATTTAGAGAGGTCGGATAACCAGCCGTTGCGTAGGGCCGCCAACCCTTTCCCGACAACTTCTTTACAATTCCGTGCAGTACTTCGACGGTCTGACCCCCGCCCCAACGAGGCAAGGCGCAGACAGGCGAAGCGCATCCTGTACGAGGTTGCTCATCGCAACTAAGGGAACACTCTTAGTGGCTACCTCGGTCGACGATGGTCACACTTATGCCATCTTAACGTTTTCCGCCGAAGCGGGGGCATAGCACACACGTCGAACGTGTGTGTGCTGTTAACGGCAGCCTAGCCAGGTTGTCGCCCAGGACCGGTCCTAGTGGTGTGTGCATTGCGCGGCGACGAGATAGCGCCGCGTAGCATGGTTCCTCACTCTTGCTGGAAAGGCGGAATGGCACCTGACTGCCCAACGGGCAGACCCCCCTAGAGTTTTGTAGCGTATATGCTAGGCTGCAACCCAGTAGAGGACCACATCAGCAAAAAACAGAAAACAGGGAAAGGCAGACCCCCGCCTCGTTGGGGCGGGGGTCAGACCGTCGAAGTACTGCACGGAATTGTAAAGAAGTTGTCGGGAAAGGGTTGGCGGCCCTACGCAACGGCTGGTTATCCGACCTCTCTAAATTCATGCGACCGATCACTAAACACACGCACGAACGCACCGACATACAAAACCCTACACTTACGCTCTCACACAAAACCACACACCCATAGAGAGACGCAAGCTGCCAGCAGCAACCAACACACAAGTTCATACCCAGAAGGAGACACAAATTGCTAGCAGCGAACAACACATATTTTCACACCTTGTTATCTATTTTTTGGAATACTAAGGCATGATTTATTATTATTACTAGAATGTATCTTTGAATAATTTAAACCATAGCAACTTAATTACTTGACATTTATATCCTGTCATTCATATTTTGTATTCTCTTGAAAAAGGCGTATACAGCCGAAACATGTAGAGTTTTTTAAATACATATATTTTGAAGTAATATACAGACCTTTAATCGCCTACTGATTAGGTTTACCATATCATACCAAGGTCACGAAGTTATTATATATATATATATATATATATATATATATATATATATATATATATAAGTGTTTAGATAATTTCTTAGCAGTTCATTAAATATAACATTTGATAAATTATTGGAGTTTTTCGGCTTTATTATATGAAATATTTACAAAATTAAATTAGAATGTATGTAATTGCAGAGTAAGTGGGGATGTAAACATTGCTGTCTACAAATTACAAAGCAAATCATACGAAATTTTTATTTGAAAAATATGGTCTACGTTGGGACTCGAACCCAAGTCTACAGCTATCCGGGCTGTCGCCTTTACCACTAGGCCACAATAGACCCAGGTTCAAGCCATATAGAAATGCATTATAAAGTAACAGTGTTAATGAATCAGATATCAGTTATTGAATGTAGATGTCAAGCTGAAAGCAGATGTCAGTTTTGAAAGCTCATGTCAGTTTTGATAGCAGATATCAGTTAGTGAAAACAAATGTCAGTTATTAAAAGCAAATGTCTGTTTTTGAAAGCAGGTGTCAGTTATGAAAGCAAACGTCAGATTAGAAAGCGGATGCCTATTTTGAAATTAGATGTGAGTTACTGAAAGTAGATGTCAGTATGAGCTTTCAAAACTGACTTCTGCTTTCAGCTTGACATCTACATTCAATAACTGACATCTGATTCATTAACACTGTTACTTTATAATGCATTTCTATATGCGACAGCCCGGATAGCTGTAGACTTGGGTTCGAGTCCCAACGTAGACCATATTTTTCAAATAAAAATTTCGTATGATTTGCTTTGTAATTTGTAGACAGCAATGTTTACATCCCCACTTACTCTGCAATTACATACATTCTAATTTAATATTTGTAAATATTTCATATAATAAAGCCGAAAAACTCCAATAATTTATATATATATATATATATATATATATATATATATATATATATATATTTAAGAATTCCATTCAAGAACATGTATTATATGCAAAGTCTCTGAAAACCTATACGACAGGAGAAGCACTTTTCGATATGATCAGTGATTATTTTGAAAAAAGTGAAATAAACTGGTCTCTTTGTTTGGATGTGACAGGAACATATTCTGGTCTTGTAGCTTGAGTAATGGAGATCAACGTGAAAACAAATGGACTCATTGTTGTATTCATGGAAAAGCACTGGCATGTAAGCATTTCTTCTAGAGTTAGCTAGTACTTTAAGTGGCGCTTGAAAATTCGTAAATTTTATAAAATCGCGTACTACAAACTCCCGTCTATTCCATGCGTTTTGTGAGGACTTTGGAAGCCTTCATATTACTACTTCATACTACAATTAGATGTCTTTCCCGCGCAAAGTTTTGATCCGCTTGTTTGAATTGAAGTCTAAAGTTCAAGCATTTTTTCTTTATCATCTATTTCATTTGTCCTCTTGTATACTCGATATTCTTCGGCTGTAAAAACTTGCATATTGAGCTGACACTCTTTATAAATTAAATGATCTAAATCTGTCTTTACAAGGCCCAGGTGTCACCATTTTCAGTGTTAAGGATAGAATAGAAGCCATGCTACAGAAGTTGAATGTTTAGATCCAATGTCTGGAGGTGAATGAGTACGAATGTTTTGGTTCTTTCAGCAGCATTTTATCAAAAAATAAAATTTAACTTAACGGAAATATTAAAAAGGATATAAGTGAACATCTCAAACAGCTTCAATTAACTTTAAAGGACTACATAGAAGGACTATGTAGTCCTTTAAAGTTAATTGAAGCTGAAGCGGTTACTTCTTTAACTTTACTCGAAAAACATTGCTGATTGATTTATCCTCTGACAGTTCTCTCATAACTGTTTTTAAAGATCATTTTTTAATTGACTTTTGGCTTAATGTAAGAAATGAATATCCCATTTTGTCAGAAAATGCCATTAAAGTTTTATTGCCTTTTTGTACAACATATCTCTGTGTCAACATACACTTATCTGAAACAAAAATACAGAGACAGGTTAAATGCAGAACCTGGTCTAAGGTGTTCACAAGGAGAAAAAGGTAGGAAACCACTGTCATAGAGCATTAAAACCTAAATATTTTGATGTATCACATTAATATTTTGTCTATTTTGATTACCAAGATACATGCCAAAAACTGAAAATCGTTCTAACTTTGGGAGCGTCTTCGCCCCCTTAAAACATTTTCAGCATAAAAAATGGACTACTCACTTAAAAAGTTTAATTTTTTTTTTAATTTCCGGGTTGAGATCCTGGCGTTACAAGTATGACAAGTGATTGGCTGACTGAAAAATTTCTGTTAATTTTTGTTGTATAAATTGAAAATATTTGGAACACCAACTCAAGTACAGAACAAATACAGTATTTTTACTAGTAAATACTGTACAAGTCCACTGCAATTGATGCTAAACAAAATACATATACATACCTATTTTTTAACATCATGAATATTTATAGAATTGCTGATAATACTGTGTTTAAGAATTCTAAAAAAAATAACTACTGTTAACATTCATAGAAACTAGTTCTGTATTTGAGTTGGTATTCCAAATATTTCCAATTTATACAACAAAAATTAACAGACATTTTTCAGTGGCATTTGAGATTTTTTTTAATTTGTGATTTTGTAGCAAGATAAGAAACAAATCATATTCGTTGATTCTTATTACATAAAAATAAGCTAGTTTCAAAATTTTATAAAAAATAAAAAAAAAATTCTATAACAGAAAAAACTAAAAGTTACTGGTTTTCGCTTAAAAAAGTATTTATTCTTTTTTCTTCTTAGGAAAAAGAATGACACACTAATGTCTTTTTCAAGTAAAACGGTAAATATTATACTGTAATGTTTGTCTTTCTGGGTCCTTGAATAAAAATAACAGTAATTAAAGACAAATAAAATAAAACAATAACTTTGTTATATATACCACTTTATTCACATATAATCGTGACCACGGTTTCGTCATACAATGTCATTATCAAACTGCAGTTTGATAATGACATTATATGTCGAAACCGCGGTCAAGATTATATGTGAATAAAGTGGTATATATAACAAAGTTATTGTTTTATTTTATTTTATTTTCAAAATGAATTACCACAAAGTTACGGCTACCAGTATTAATTTTCTTAATTAAACACACACTATATTAGCAATAAAAATAGAATACACTAAATAACAATCTTAAAACTACATTGACAATATTTATTTGAACAGTATTTATATAAATGTTGATTTATTACAATATCACCTCGACGCCGCGACTACCCGTTGAATCCATGAAATTTTGTCCTTGACGGCTTATATAGCGGCCGCCGCATATTTCTAGATTCACCCGTATTTCTTGTGTTTTCTTATTCTCGACCTTTCCGCTTCGATATCTTTCGAGAAGGTACCAAGCCTTGTGAGACTTGTTGTATCGTCGGATGAATCATCACAATACTTTATATCAATTTTGTCGAATGTTTTATAATGATCTAAAGTTAATATATCATTAATAAAGAACAGTAAAAGTTTTCTTATACGCTCTTGCCTATATAGATCCATCACGTTTATTCTTTGCAGTGGACTTGTACAGTATATATATCTATCCTTCGCATTTAATTGCTAATAACAGCATGAATGAAAACAGCGGCGATCAGCCTTTAATTACAAGGCTTTTCTTTGTCCCATGCGATAATGTTATAATTTATTGCCTAAGAGAAATTTCGCATTGTGTATTTATTCTACCGTATGTGAATTATCCATCGAATGCGATCTTTCCAAATTTCTTGAGAATTGTGATTGTACTGAAAAATGCAGGGCATTAATGATTTCAATTATAAACAAGTTCTGAGAGGTTTTATCAACGATGTTAGTCAATACCTGTCAGTATGTTTTAGAAGCTTAGCATATAAAAGTTTTTAAGTGGTAATTTAGCTATTATGGAAGACACTGTAAATTCTTAAAGAGCTGTTATTTATGTCTGTGAAAGAATGCCTTGTAAACAAGTACTGACAGGGTACACCAACTATGTTAGTCGATATCGATCAGTATGCTTCAACTTCTCGAATACAGACGTGTTTTGAAGTGTTAATTTACGCACTATGGAAGACGTTGTGCTGCTATTTAGTTTTTATGAAAAAAAGCATTCAAATTCGTTCACAATTATATAAAGCATTCGATGAGTATGCAGACGAAAAGTACTGTAATTCGGTTGGTTGATGATTTAAAGCTGGTAGAACATGTCCAGAAGATTATCCATGTAGCGGACGTAAACGACACTAACATCGCTACCGTGGAGACAGACAAGTATGTATCCCTAATATTAGTCTAAGGATAGGTATTGGTACTAGACAAATTAATGACACTCTGCACAATCATTTGGGAGTCAGTAAAGTTTCAGCTAGTTTGGTACTATAGCTGTTGGAATCACAGCAGCAACTGCATAGACCTGACATTTGTCGTCAACTTCAACTAGGGTCACTATGCAGACTTATTCTGATACCCGATGGAACATAGATCATTCAGCTTTCATTCAGAAACAAGAAGTCAATTTAAAAAGTGGCGCAAACCAGAAGAAAAACGCTCGTAAAGCACGTTACCATTGGAAAATGTTTTGAGATTTCTATGGGATAATTTTGTTGGACTCCATGCCAAAGGAACCACAATCAAGAATATTAATTAAGTCGATCTGTAAAGTTACATAAGTGATAATTACTCTAACAGTATTAAAAAAGGTCATATACAGACCATCGAGCTATAGAACTCGCTAACTGCACTGCGAATCATTATTCGTTTGATTTGGAATTCAGTGACTATTATCTGCTTCCAAATTTGAAAAAATGTGGTACATAATCTCGACTTAAATGACGTAAAAAGAACTATAAACTATTTAATAAAAGAGACCAAAAGTTTTTTGATGGCCTAAGAAACTAGTTTCGTGCGGGGAGAAGTGTATAGAGTTAAATAGAAATTATATTGAAAAATTAAAATGTTATATAGATGAAAATTAATAAAATAAAGAAACTATAACACAATTCTCTGAACTTTGAAAACATCCTTCGTAGTTATTGTGTTATATGCTAATTATTTAAAATTAGTATAAATTAGTCTATATTTTATATTCAATTAATTAAATTAATATACAACATTATTCTACATGCATGCATATATTAATTTGCATAAATGGAGATAGACGCACATGTTGAATGAATTGATTATAAAATCATTTAATAAAACAAATATAGGTAATTTCATTTATCGATTATAAACTGCGCCGCAAGAAGCACACTATAATATAGTTTATAGTTCAGCTAAAATAACACCATCACGAAATTTGATTCAAATAAATCTTATAGTTTTTGCGTTTAAATTGAAGAAATTATTATTGAAATACAATTTAATTAAATTAAATCAAATGCATTTTGAACAAATAAAAATGTATAATAGCTTTATCGGCGCAAACTGATGCATTGAATGTGGTTAGCAAACATATATCGGATACCACATTATAAGCGTAACGTTAAAATTATTTATAAAAATAAAAGTAGCTGTAGTGGTTTTTCAATAAACTTTAAGTTTTTCAATAAAATTTAAGATATAATTACAAAGGTTATGTAAAATCTAAAACGGAGGCAAAATTAATTTTATACCTATAGCTCTCTCCAATAATCAGCTATATTAAAACCATTATGTTACTTCTCTAACTGTTCTTGGATTTTAAATATTTTTATTATTATATTATTTCCATCCAAGAAACTCTACTTAACCTTGTGTTATATACAAAAGGAGAGAGATTGCTGAATTTTCAAAATGGTCAAAACTTTTTCATGTTGCTTTGATATACTTTATGTGAACAGCTAGTAAAATGTATGGAAGTTTCATAGAATTCATAAAATGCGTATCAAGCGACATAAATAATAATAGTAAATCTTATTATTATCATTGCTATTATTATATTTTCGTTATTTAAATTAGCCATAAGTTATTTTAACATAATTTCATTGCATGTTGCTGCATTAGTACTTATTTACATCAACCATTTTGTGAATGATGTGAAAAGTATTTATTGAATTGATTCAACATTTATTTAATGCAAAATTCATGTTCATATCCTTTAGTAATGACATACAGATGTTAGAAATTTTCACTATTATTTTTTTTTAATTTTTGTGCATTATATGACAATTGTTTTTCTTCAGATGCTTGAAGTCTAATTGAAACATGTGAAAAAATCACTGTGTGTTTAAATAATTATCATGTATTGTACAATAATTAAGAAATAAAAAAAGGAAAAACATCCGTGTGTTTACTAATGAATGCAAAGCATAGAATTTTATGTTTGCATTATTATATTGGTTACATATAGGACATTTTCAAATAAATATATATTTTTATCAAAGATTTTTATTGGTGAAATACCTATCAAAGAGTATTATATTTGCTATGCAAAATAGATTTTATAAAACATTTTATAATATATTTTTGTCGAAGAGTAATGAATGTAATGATACTCCATTCAAAGGACCCATTCTTATGTTATTTCTAAATTTCAGCTATCGAATACAATGATGTGAAAATATATACTTTACTTATTTTCTTAAAATTTATTGTAGGTAATAAGAATGAAATGATTCGAAAATTAAGACTAGTTTGCTAGCTAGTACAATCTTCCTTAATTTTTGAAGCATTGAAAACTGAATTTTGCTAGGGCTGGGCTTTAGCAGGACCGCAGTAAAATAAAAAAAAAAGAAATACAGTAGTAAAAGGAACGATACTTTAATTATATTTTCATGAAATTTTATATTTATTATTTAAAAAAATTGTACGAACAGATGAACTGCTTGTAGCTGATGAAATCGTTCCTTTTTAAGAGGTATTGAAGTTTTTACTCCATATATATACCAGTACATATAGTGTGGAGGAGTTATTTGGGAAAATTATAAAAATGCTCTGACAGGTCAATTTTTAAACTTAATTTTACGTCTTTTAAATTAAAATTTGAATATACAAGGTTGATTTGCTTTAATTGATTGGTGAGTTTTTTAATGGATTATCCTGTATATTTTTGTTTTTGAGTGCTACATGATCATTTGTGTTTAACGACTTACAATACTTATGGTTTAAATGATAAACACTACGTTTTTTAAGAAATTTATTGAAAACGAAAAAGTAGAGAAAATGAACATTATTAAAACACAAATTTTTTTCTATGAAACTTTTTATTGCTTGTTTGAGTGAATTAAATGTTCAAATGTTCTCCATTGACTTATTAGTAAAAATTTACGACGTTTAGCACTAATTTTTTCTCCATAGAATGTTATACTGAAACGAAAACATCCTAGGTAACTAAAATAATAAAGTGACGTGAATAAAGTATGTAAATAAATATAAAATATGATTGCTTCCGTTCCTATTAATTTACTATAATCATCTTAAAAATATGTACATAATTAACTGTGATATATTTCTGGATGTATTGGCCATAGCGTAATTTAGTTAGTCTGCAATTTCTCAGTTGTAATTGTAATCTCTTGAAGTAAGTACATCATTGGTAATACATTTAAAGAGATGTTTCTTTTAGTTCATAATATCAGTAGCTTCCAGATATTTTATTTCAAATTATGAAATCAAATTAAATTGTTTTAATCAATTTAATTTCTTAAAACTAATAAATTTATTCAATTCATATTTTTAATATAATACTTTGGTTGCGAAAAATATATAATTCTTTTGCATAAGGAATTATTTGAAATAATTTTAGACATTAAAATTTTTTTATTTATATCATTTTATCTCTGTTCGAATATAAAATGTGTTTAATCTTCCCATCTGATAAATGTTGCTGTTGCATTTTACTTTAAAACAGATAATTTTCATACCAACCTTTGCTAAACGCTTCCTCTTCAGCGTGTCTTTGCATCACTTCCCTAACAATTTGCTCCAACCTCGAATTACTAGCATTTTCTTCCTGTTCGCGTTGTAACCGTTTTCTACGTACCAAATCTCTTATACGTTCGAAGCTTCGTGCAAGTTTCGACTCGTCCCCAACTTCCTGTACAAAAAGCCGTCAATTTAAATTTAAATCTGTCTTTGAAGTTGAACGAGTTCATGCTCTACGGCGTTAAATAAAAAAAAATGTATAATATATATATATATATATATATATATATATATATGATCATGCGAAGCTCAATAAAATGTGGCTGTTGAATAATTTCATACGAAATCTATAGGAATGTGTTTGTGGTTGTAATTAAATTGATTTTGATATATGTGGGGAAATATGAAAAATTTTTATATTAATGTACATCAGATTTCCATTATATACTTCAAAAGTTTGTCGGTAAAATGTTACTTAATAAACGGTAGTCAAAATATATTATTCTGACACAACAAATATCTTTGTTACGCCTTGCATACTAAAGACCTCAATCGAAAACAGTTTTGTGTAAAATTGCCTGTCGTCTCTATTTATTGTATTATATAATCGAGAAAGAATAACTATCCCTATTTAATGCAAAGTAATTTTCATCTCATTTTGAAGAAAATGGTCATTTTAACTGTGTATACTTTTAATAGTATAATTACAGAGGTTCATCCGGGTAATATCCCACCAGTGGCTCGTCCTAGCGCGTATATTTGGTCAATCGCCGTCCGAACATCGTTCAGTGCACTTCGGTGGTTTAGAGCAGAGGCTCCCAAACTTTTTTTCTCATAGACCACTTTGAAAGTTTTGCTGGTTCCGGTGGACCTCCTGCAGCTACATTTCTACCATATTCCCAAAACTCGACAAAAAATGTTAAGATTAGATCTAACTATGGAAATTTGGGTTGCAGCTGAGTTATTGGTTAATTAATTAATTGATTGTGCAAAAAAAATATGCCATCACTGTTCACTGCTTTGAAAAGTGGTAATATGAGCGCAAAAGATGCTGAACGTCCAGGTCCTTCATTTACACTAAGTTATTCAGAAGTGATTAATAAAGTCCACACTATTGTAAAAAGCGATCGCCGGGATATGTCAGCATAGATGAAACCAGGTTAAACCAAAGGATTTCTTTGATGAATGTGCTCCCAAGAAGGCAAAACCGTTTTTTCGGGCAATAAGCTTACGAAAACGATTTGGTGGGATTTCGAAGGCATAATATTGACTGATTATTTACAAGAAGTACAATAATACTGGCTGCTATTATGCTAATGTACTGACACGATGAACTGACATTTTCGAGAAAAAAAAATTGTCAAATTAACATACCAATTGCTGCCTTATTCACTAAATTTGGCTGTGAATTATTTTTTTTGCTCCGAAACTTGAAAAAATAGCTTGCTGAAAGATCTTAATAATTTTATAATGTCAAAAAATTAAAGGACAAATAAACAATATATATATATATATATATATATATATATATATATATATATATATATATATATATATATATGGTAAATTCAATTTGTTGGCGATTTAAGGTTTGGTTTTACTTCAATATATATATATTTAAAACAGAAAAAGGCATCATTTGCCGAAACATATAGGACTGTTTTAAATATACATATTTTGAAGTAAAACCAGACCTTAAATCGCCAACAAATTGAATTTACCATAACATATAAAGGTCATGAAATTATTATCTATATATATATATATATATATATATATATATATATATATATATATAATGAGCCATCGAAACAATTCATAATTGGAGTAGACTGTGAAATTGGGTTGGTACTTTAGCCACTTCCACATAATGACATTTATTATTTGACATTGAAACTATAAGTTTGTGTCAAATTTTTCAAAATCTTATTAAGAAAATTAAATTTGTTTAGATGTAAATGGACAACATTTTCAACAACTTCTGTAGCTATATGTAAATTTTGATTATGATTTCGATATTAAATAAATTATTTGTTTTCTTTTTTGTTGTAGTATCATTTCAAATCCATAACCTTTTTTTACAATGAAACCAAATGAAACTGTCAAGCATCAAGCAATGTGTCATTATGTGGAAGTGGCTAAAGTACCAACCCAATTTCACAGTCTACTCCAATTATGAATTTTTTCGATGGCTCGTTATATATATGTATGTATATATACAGGTTTAGTATAAAGTTGCGGCACGGTTGCATAACTTGCTTTTTTGAAATTTATTGTTGATATATAGTTAAAAATTACGAATTTACTCATGACATTCAAATTTATTTTCTATTTCCGGTTTGACTAAAAATGCTTCCTAATATATTTTTTAAATAGAACAGCCTGTATATTGTTGCAATTTAGGAAAGAGGATTAATAACTACATTCAGAAATGTAAAAATTTCTTCAACTTAAAGAAACTAATAGAAAAATTTAAAAAAAGTTAATGCAAAATCAAGTTCTGTTCGAAAGCAAGCATTTTACTTTAATCTGTCAGATTGCTGTGAAAATTTATTAGTGTCAGTTATATTGACTAATTATAAATATTTAAAATGCCATTAAAACTAACAGTCTGAGCGAATTGAAATTTTGATAATGCGTGGATATGGTGATCGTCAACGTTCATATGATGAAGTTCGTGTTTTATTTAATTCTGTTCATCTTGATCGCCAAATCAGTAAAAGTACAGTGCCGAACAATTCAGAAGTACGAAGCATTCCGCCAAAGAAAGGATTTGCTACGAACTGGACGTCCAATAATAGCAAGTTATGAAGACACCAGTTTGAATGTTTTACTTTCAATACAAGAAAATAGTCATCTGTCGACAACGGAATTGGGACAAATTCATAATATTTTTCAAAAATCTGCCATAAAACTTCTTCAGTCTGCGAGACTGAAACCGTATATAATGAAAACCGTTCATGAATTGTTGGAAGATGATCCAGATCGCAGACTACATTTTTGAGAAATAATGACACCATTAATCACACGACGACGTTTTGGCAAAATCACATTTGCCATCTTCAGGTCTACGATAACTGTCTGCTTCTGCTTCTGGTTACTCGTAAACTGTTTAAATTTTAAAAGAAAGTTTACGAGTAACCAGAAGCAGAAGCCGACAGTTATCGCAGACCTGAAGATGGCAAATGTGATTTTGCCGAAACGTCGTCCAGAAACCAGCACCGGTCTTTACGAAGACCAAACAGTAGAAACGCGGAAGAAAACCCGGAATCCAGTTACAACACATACTACTACCCGCGGAAACCTAAAAGAAAACATATGTATATACGAGCCCTAACAACTATATGTTCGGACGATGTACGAAATGTTAGAAAAATGCAGTTATGTTTATTTTAAAATGTTTTTTTCGTCTTCCCAATCTGAAAATTAATGCAAATACCCTTCATTTTACAAGAAATTCGATTGTAATTATACTATTTCATTTTGCTCAATTTACGGAAGACAACAACAAAAATATAACAAATTTGCTGGCAAATAAATATTAGGACGATAATCGTTATTGGCTTTGAAATTAGTATTATGAACGCGTTGATTGATAAATAAAATGTGCTTTGATGAATAGTTGTCAGTTAAAGTCATGCTCGCCATTTTGTGTACCTAATAAGAAAATGACGCGTGGTATCGCAACTAATAAAAAACTGCGAGAAATTATAATTTCACAGTATTATAGAAGTAAATCAATGCAAAAAATTTTAAATGACTTAAATCTTGCCAAATCTACTGTCGGAGATATTATAAAAAAGTTTGGCGATACAGCTAGTATTGATGATCGCGGCAAAAGTTTAGGCCGACCCCGTACTATCACTGAAAGAGAACGTCGTGCTCTGGTCAAAATTGGCAGAACAAATAGAAGAGGTACCTTGCGGCAAATACAAGCCCAATGGAATCATGAGATAAATTTAAACGTCTCCAGGGAATGCTGTAGGCTATGGTTGCATAAGTCTGGTTACAGTTTTTATAAAGTAAGTTTATAATTTTGCGTGTTACAATATGGAAAAAAAATTATGTTCTTTTATCCACTATCTTTATAGGCAAAGGAAAAGCCATTATTAACGACTATTCAAAAGAAAAAACGTTTAGATTGGGCAAAATCCAAAAAATCCTGGACAACAGAAATGTGGAGTAATGTCATATTCAGCGACGAATCTAAATTTCATGTGTTCGTAGGCGATTTTCGAAAAAGAGTCATTCGTACAAAATCTGAAGCCTTTCATAAGGATTGCCTAAAACGTACTATAAAATTTCCAAAAGGAGTTATGATATGGGGGTGTATGAGTAGTAAAGGAGTTGGTGAATATGAGTTCATTGATGGCACTGTAAATGCAGAAAAGTACCAAGATATTTTATCAAGAAACCTTGTCCCAACAGCATCTCGATATTTTGGAAACGAAAGTTATATATTTCAACAAGACGGTGCAGCCTGTCACACTGCGAAAACAACACAAAAAAAAAGGTTTGGTGACCATAATGTAAAAGTTTTATCGTGGCCGTCAAGGAGTCCCGACTTGAATGTCATCGAAACTTTATGGCATCAGATAAAAAAGTCTTTGCGTAATGATCCTCAACGTACACTTCCAGCATTAAAGACAAAAATTACGCAAATTTGGAACTCTTTCACTCCCGAATATTGTAAAACTTTAGTAGATTCCATGTCAAAACGTATACAAGCCGTTATTGCTGCAAAAGGTGACGTTACCTCTTATTAATGATATAAAGATTCAAATGCGTCCGAATATATATTTGTCAGTAAATTCGTTATATTTTCTTTGTAATGTTACGTAGTTTATGCAAAATAATGTTAATCAACAATCGAATTTCTTGTGAAATGAAGGGTATTTGCCTTAATTTTCAGATTGGGAAGACGAAAAAAACATTTTAAAATAAACATAACTGCATTTTTCTAACATTTCGTACATCGTCCGAACATATAGTGGTTAGGGCTGGTATATATACAGTGTGTCCACAGATTCATTCTCAACATTGGGATCTCGCTAATTATGATAGATAGAGATTTGGTTAAATGAGATCAAATACTCCAGAGGTAAAGTTGTACCAAACCCTATACACTAGCTTTGAATATTTAACGTACTTCGGGCGCTATTGCAAAAAAGGGAATTTTTGTTTTTTCGATTTTCTTTAATACTCGTAACTCATTTATTTTTAAAGTAAGACAAATCTAGTTTGCACTTCCTTAAGGCACTTTTGTAATAGGAATCTGGTGGTGTATTTAGATTATTGAATATTGCTATAGTAGTTAAGCTAGAATGGCCAAGTTTAATTTTTCTTATGGGGGTCATAATTGGCTATGGCACCATCGAAAACAATTTTTCTTTCCCTTTTCAAAAATGTATAATTTGTTGTATCTGATACCAAAACTAATTTCAAAAATTAAAGAAACAACATATTGTTACATTAACAGGTTAGAGCGGTTGTGGCATTTGGCAATAGAAGGTTTTGCAAACAAAGAAAGGAAGAAAGCTTTATTTTGCAACAATTATTTATTAAATTAAAAACATAGGCAGCTCAAAAAATACTTAGATATTATTTAAAACAAAATTATAATAAGAGATTATGTTCAAACAGTTGACCATCATTTCCAAACATAAATAGGGTCTACGAATAGTAGATTTAACAACTTTATGTAAAATACGCCCTGGAATAGCTCGACATTCGTGAACCACGCTTTCACGAAGTCCATTTATGTTATTGTAGCTGCGGGCATACACTTTGTTTTTAATGTAACCCCACAAATAGAAGTCGAGCGCCGTCAGATCTTGGAGAGATCTTGGTGCCCCTTCCACCGGTCCACTGGTTCCGATCCACCTGTTAACTGAGGAAATTGGTTACAATTCTGGAATTATGTGGTGGAGCACCGTCCTAATGAAACCAACAATTATGAGCCTCTTGTAAAGGTAATTCACTCAGCAAGTCTTCAATATTATTTTGCAGTAAATGCAAATAAACGTCGGACGTTATTGTTTCATTAAAAATTATTGAACGAATTAATTGTGATCCTAGTATGCCACAACAGACATTAAATCCAAAACGCACTTGATGTCGAGCAGGTCTGATTACATGAGGGTTTTCTGTAGACCAAAATCGTAAATTTTTTCGTTTGAAAAAACCATTGTTTGTGAATCTAGCTTCATCGGACCATAATATTTGAGAAGAAAAATGATCATTATCATCGCATTGCCTAGTGTACCATTCACAAAATTCTCTCCGTCTTTCATTATATCATGGTCTTAAAGATGACATACATTGTATTTATATGGATGATATTTGTGGGAGGCCAAAATCTTATTAGCAGTAGATTTGGGAACGCCGGTGTTATATTTAATTTCCCGAACTGATATGTTTGGATTTTCAACAACTGCTTGTAAAACATTAGTTTTAGGTTCATTACTTATGCGCTGCGGTTTTGTATATGGCTTAGTAAATGATCCATGATGTACTAAATTTACCATTAAATTTCTGTAAGTAGAAAGATGGGGTTGTCTGCGTTCTCGATACTGGTTTATGTACATTTCGGCAGCTCTCGTCGAATTTTTGTGACACAGAATGTAACAGGACAACATATAAAATTTGTCACTATTACTAAACGGCTCCATGACAGCAAAATTATTTAATAATAATCATTAAATTTAGTATTTAAATGATACTTTAAATTTTATTATGCTAGGTATTTACTTTGCTATTCAATTTTTAAATTTCACAGAACATAAACTAAATGTCAACTAGAAACAAACACTAACAATGACAGTTGTATCTTAGATTGTTTTATGTTTCCAAGGTTTCCTATTGTTAAATTTCACAAGCGTTCTAACCTGCTAATGTCACAATATGTTTTTCTTTAATTTTTGAAATTAGTTTTGGTATCAGGTATAACAAATTATACATTTTTGAAAAGGGAAAGAACAATTGTTTTCAATGGTGCCATAGCCAACTATGACCCCCATAAGAAAAATTAAACTTGGCCATTCTAGCTTAACTACTATAGCAATATTCAATAATCTAAATACACCACCAGATTCCTATTACAAAAGTGCCTTAAGGAAGTGCAAACTAGATTTGTCTTACTTTAAAAATAAATGAGTTACGAGTATTAAAGAAAATCGAAGAAACAAAAATTCACTTTTTTGCAATAGCGCCCGAAGTACGTCAAATATTGAAAGCTAGTGTATAGGGTTTGCTACAACTTTACCTCTGGAGTATTTGATCCCATTTAACCAAATCTCTATCTCTCATAATAAGCGAGATCCTCGTGTTGAGAATGAATCTGTGGACACACTGTATACCTATACATACACATATATATATATATAGGTAAAATTATTTTAACTGTAAAATGTCGGATCAAATTTACTTTAATTTGTATACAATTTCACTGTTAATAAAAACAGAATTTGGGTCAATGTATCAAATAAAACAATTTTAGCAGTGTAAATTGCTTATTCAGCGGAAATAATATTATAAAAGGATTATCTTTGCTAATAATCTCAATACCAAAGAATGCACATCCACGTTCACTAATGCATACAGTGGTCACATGAATTAAAATTAAATTAACTTCATTGTTTTATATTTTCGGGCATGATTTTGTGTATAGTCCTCGTATTTAATTTGTATTGTATTGTATCCCTTATAGTTTCACGAGTCTTTCTTTGGAGGTATGCACTTTTGTTTCTAACTTATCCTGTCCAGAGTGCTCTGACATTGAACCATTACATTTTAAATTTTGTTTATTGTCAATTCCTATTAAACATGTTTTACACTTTTCGCAATAGTTGGTGTGTCAAATGTAAATATAACTAAAACAGGAATTTGAATTGGTAACTTGATTCTATAAAATCGCTTAGGAATTGCTAATGAAAATACGTTTTTGTATGGCTAATTTGTAAATATTTTATCAGGTCTGATGAAGAAACAAATACAGTTTTGAAACGTTACGTAGCGATAAATTGTTTTATTTGATACAATGACCCAAATTTTGTTTAACAGTTTAATTAACAGTGAAATTGTGTTCTGATTGGATACAAGAATTATATGTCTATAATAAATTAAAATTCTTGTATTTTTAAAATGTCAACACCGAGAAGAAATAAGTATTTGTTATTCCTTAACAGTTGTTATGGCAAAGCATTTTATAAAACTCGTGAATAAAAAATTGTCTAAACAAGATGCTAGACCCAATACAGTTGTTAATGCTTATTTACAACAACATGCATCAAAAGTGTTGTAATATATGATTTATCTAATGAACATATTTAATAAAATATTGCTTTTTTAAAAAATAGCGTTTACTTTATTAAAACTTTCAATTTAAACCCTGCAAAAAGATGTGCTAAAACAAGTGAATATTGTTGTTACTGGCACATACTATTCTATTTTTGATGTTATGTGGAACAAACATTAGCAAAAGATGCGTAAGTATTGTTTAATTGCAGATTAAATATTAATTATATTAATTGAAATATGTTTTTTACTTTATCTAGCCACAAAATGAAGATTTTATCTGCATTTAGTCACTAGATAAAGTATAAAAACTTGCATACTTCTAATACGAGTAAATACAAATACATATATACATTTAAATTTTCCGCGCAAGCAATTTAATTAAAATTCGCAACTGTAGAGGGCGAATGTCTCCACGTTTTAACATGGACTTGACATCTCTTGTTTATTTATACTCTCTGCTCAGTTCTAGACTAACTTTAGAAGAGTTCACATCGATTGATTAAATTAATCGTTTTTCATGAAATTAACTTTGGAAGAAAAGAAATATATAATACAATGGCATCATCATGGCAGCACATTGAATGAAATAAGTGACTTATTTATGACAGCATTTGAACGCGAAGTACCATCTAGTTCTATTCGTTATTTTATAAACCATTTCGAAAAATTTGGTTGTTTACAGTCGTGCAAGAAATGTTCAAATCGCGATAGAGTTGTAGCTAAACATAAACAATAATGATGAAACCGAATTTTGTAACAGATTAGCGTATTGTTTAGAGGCAGAAGGTGGTCTGTTCGAGCACCTTATAAAAAAAACAATTTAAATTATTTAATCGATGTATCTACCGAGACAAAGTTTTATGTAGAAGAAAATCTCGTTTCTCTGTATTAATTTATTTTTGAACGTATTATTTAATTTATATTATTATACCTTTTTTTTTATTTTATTCTCTACTTCTCTCTTCTCTTAAGTTCTACTTTAGTTGATTATTTGTAATTAGAATTTTATTTCAGTTTACATTTAAGGATACTTTTTTCTTTTGTTTTTAAGAAGCAATTTATATTTTTTATTTCTGCTTATGTTTCTGCCATACATCTTTTTTATATTTGAATCGTTTTATTGATATACCCTGTCCGTATTTTCTTTCCTTATGCAAACGTGTTCTGGAAGCGCAGACTTACTCTTATTGTCGGAGAATCCCAGCAAAGTGCGTCATTTACCAGGCGTGAGGCGTGACTTGCTACTGGTAGGCGAGGTCTTGAACTTATTACAAGCGCGATTTTTAAGATTTTTTCAGGCATACGGTATACATATATATATATATATATATATATATATATATATATATATATTAATTATATATATATATATATATATATACAGTGTGAGCAAAAATGATTGATATGTGCCGTTCTATTCGAAAAGGGTCATTGCCGCATAATAAATATTGTGGACCGTTACTGCATTCATTGGCGTAACGTAAAAAATTAAGTTTACAATAATCATAGTCACAATTGACATTTGAGAAAGGACTGAAATTAATGACAATTAAACGCTGTTCAATTATGTTATTTTGTATTAACAACAAATTAGTTCATTATGAAACTAATCAAAGAAGATAAGATAAACACAGGAGTAGAATAATAAACAAGATACATATTTATTAAATATAAAACATACAATATTATAAACAATATTTACAACATATGTTCAAAGTGTTCTCCATTGGTTTGTACACATAAATTAATGCGAGATTTCATATTATTGAAGACTTGTCTAAGAATTTCTGGTGTTATTGCATTTATTATTTCATTCGTTACAACTTCTATTAATTCTTCTATTTTATGAATGCGATATTTAAATACCTTATTTTTTAAATGACTAAACATAAAATAGTCAAGTGGTGTTAAATCGGGAGACCTCGGGGGCCAAATATTTCTGCTTATTAAACGGTTATCATAAAATTGTTGCAGCAATTCCATTGAAACAGCAGCTGTGTGTGCCGTTGCATTATCTTGAAAATATCCCGCCTGTAATATCCTGCAACTTCAGACGTGTCAATCATTGTTGCTGACAGTATATATATATATATATATATATATATATATATATATATATATATATATATATATACATTTATAACAAGTGTTCATTTGAAAAGTCAATCTAGTAGCATGTGATTTACTGAGAACATTTTGAAGTATGTCGTAAATTAAAATTTACTACTTAACCTACGAAGTCGTATATTTTGACAGTTTCATACATACAAATATTTGTCCTTCAAGATCAATGCACTTTAAAATCCTCCGTTCAAAATTTCTGATGATATTCTGCAACATTACTGGATTGTTATTAATTTCCATGCATTTCTGTTCGATTCTCTGAAGCATATCATTCAAATTCAAAATAGGTGTTCTAAATCTGTTATTTTTCAGATAAGGCCACAAAAGGAAGTCGCAAGGTGTTAAATCGCATGAACGTGCAGGCCAGGCAATTTTAGTATTTCGACTAATTATACGCTCATCAAAAAATTCTCTTAAATAATCCAAGGATTCTGCAGTACCGTGACAAGGTGCTCCGTCTTGTTGGAAATATGAATTTTGAAGTTAATCATAATGCAACTGATTGACAAATGGTTGCAAAATTTCCGTACGGTACCTTTGAGCAGTTAACGTTCCTTGAAAAAATATTGGTCCAATGATTCGCCTTTGGCTTATCGCTGTCCAAGCACCAATTTTCTCTGGATGTAGGGATTCTTCATTAATTACATGTGGATTTTCACTACTCCAAATTCTTGTATTTTGTGAATTTAGGTATCCCGTTTTATAAAACCATGCTTCATCAGTAAAGATGACTCTTTGCGAAAGTTCTCCATTATTGTTCATATTTACAAACCAATTACCAAACTGTAGTCTATGTGGGTAATATATCTAACAATTCTTGTACTTCTGTGACACGGTATGGATAAAGTTGCACATCTTTTTTTAATAACTTGTGAGTTGTACCAACAGAAAGGTTTATTTGTTGACTCAAATGCCGAACAGATGTTTGTGGTTCATTTTCCATTATTTCTTCAACACGATTGACAACTTGAGGTGTACGTTTCTTAACTGCTCCGCTGCCTGATTTTCTTAAGAGACTACCAGTTACAGAAAAAAGTTTTAAAGTTCTATCCAAAGTATTCTTAAATTGTATATAGTCTTTTACAAAATGTGGAAACTCAATTTAAAATTCTACCATGAAATCTTGAACTGAATAAACCCATAAACCATCAATTTTATTACCACTTCGAAAATAAGCCTGGACTAAAAAAAATTTATGTTCTAAAGTGAAAGCCATTTTAAAACTGAGAAGCAATTTATTTAAACCAGAATCGACGCACGATTATTTTATGCACTAACTGATATTTGTGATTTACATTATCAAATGTCATTTGGATTTACGTTTACGGAACTACAAACACATACTAATATATTTGCGTCTTATTCTATCGAAATTTCAAAGTACCCTAGATTGACTTTTCAAATGAACACACGTTAGTTCATAAAGTATTTCTTTGCAGTCCAAGGCCAAATTTAAGGCATCAGAATACCTTAAAATGACTTACGTGTGTAGTATTACATCGCGTATTTATCTGTGTTGGAAAGAGATAAAGTACAATTTGCGATTCGCAATTTGAGCAGTATGAACATCAAAGAAAAACTTTACCAACTGTATATTTATCTTTGTAGATTGTATGCATAGAATACTATGACGCATTACAAATTATTTTTTGTTATATTTCTTGTGACAAAACTTAATTACAGCCTTTTAAATATACACGGCATTTGCAATATCAAAATTAAAACTTTTAAGGATGTTTATTAAATACTTCGGCATTCACATTTTATTTAGATTATCGGAATTTTGTCAAGAGACAGTAAAATTTACTTAAATCTCTAGACTGAGCACTTAATAATTGAAATAAATTAAACCATAAATTTATAAGGTACACTAAGTTTGAATGAATATGAAGAAGTGCAGAAGATAAACATTTCTTGAAACAAAAATGAGATATTACACTGTGTAAGAGAAAGAGATTATTTTTTACTTCGTAGTATCGACAAATCGAATCAAACAAAATAGTGAATCCAGAGAGGTCATATAGTAATTTCGTTTAACATCATGGAATCATGGAAATAGAACAATACCGGTCAGTGATTCGATTTCTTCTTTTGAATGGGAAAACGTGTGCAGAAATCAAAGAGAAGTTGAATGTATTTTGTAAGGACCATGCACCTTCGATGACTACCATACTGGTTTAATGAATTAAGGGTGACCAAACATCCGTCTTTGATGAGAAGCGGCTAGGTCGTCCCATTGAAGTGACTAGAGACGATATGATCAATAAAGTTCATGATATGGTGTTACCAGACCGTCGGGTGAAGATTATAGAGATTGCTAATATGGTAAAGATATCAATTAAACGAGAGCAAAACATCCATCATGAATAATTAAGTATGAGAAAGAAGGCAAAGACAACCATCCATCCATCAACCGGCAAAGTTATGGCGACAATATTTTGAAATCCACAAGGTATAATCTTAATTGATTATTTGGAGAAGTGAAGGACAATCACGGGACAGTACTATGCTGATTTAGTGTATCAATTCGACACGAAATAAAGAGAAAAAGTCCCCACCTAGCGGAAGAAAAATTCTCAGCCATCATGATAATGACCCATGGCGAAAAGCAGTTAATGTCAAATGAAGTTCGACAAATATCATTATTTGGATGGTTTTAGAAAGTTGGAACATCACTGCACTAAGTGTATAGAAATACAAGAAGATTATGTTGAGAAATAAATTTACTAAATGCAAAACAATTGCGGTATTCCTTAACACATGAATTGATCATACCATCCTCGTATGTTTCGAAAACAAAATTAATATGGCAGTGAAATTGTTTATACTTTTTATTTTTGAAGTAATTTGAAACAAAATACATACATTTGTTGTTAATCATTCTCATTGTAAAATAAATTACTTTAATCGTTAATATTTCTGAGTTGAATTATTTATTTCAAGAAAATTGGATTGCTGTTAAAAAATTAAAACGCCAAAAATTCGATGAAAAAGAAAATTCGATACCTTTCGTTTTAGAATCGTATTGGGAATTCAACAAATCGATATGAAGCGAACGCGGATTCTGATCTTCTGAAATTCTTATGATGCAGTTACTTTTATTTTTAAAACGATCTGTTTACGTATGGAAAACAAAAGTTGAGTTATAGATGTATCATTTTTACTAATTTGATTAAGTGCATGGAAAATATTATTATTTATCCTTGCAAATGTAAGTAAGAGGTAATTGCGAGACTGAAATTATTTAAATAAGACCGCCATGCATTTTTGAATACTCGACAGAGTTTCAGTTTATTGTTACAATAGTACTTTAAATAAGTTTATACATATTGTACCGAGACGGTACTAAATTGTTGTAAATGATTGAAGCAAATATTTAATTTGGCAACCCTGAGAAATTGGTTTGCCTGGTTATTCGCTTTATATTTGCCTTTTTTGGTTAGAATATTTTATGCAATTATGGATGACATGGTTAGAATTGCTAGTAAATAAATATTAATTGATATCAGAAATGGTATTTACACAAAATGATAGTTGAAACATAATTTACGAGCCCATATTGCAAATGTTACAATTATGTATGTGCAAAGCAAATTTTTCAAAGAAAATCCTAGAAATGTTAGCCTTCTACTTATAAATTATAACAATGAACTTGTCGTGATAAATTGCACATTTGCAACTGCCTCTTCAATTGCATCCGTAGTTCTTGCAAATTGTTGTTGTAAAATAAGAAAATCAAAATAAATCCAGAAATGAATCAGCCCTTAAACCTACACTTATAAAATAGTGTGGGAAAAGTTCCTGAAATAATTCATAGTTGTATGTGGAGTGTGTGGTGAGGCAGAATCTTGTTCGAAATAACCATTAGTTAATTCTGCTATCCAACTGATTTATAAATGTCGCTAAAATAATGGCTTCATATCTTTGGGCGTTAATTGTTTCTTGGAAGAACATTGACCCAATAATTCACTGTGTTTCATTACCACCTAAACACCAATTTCAACTGAATGCAATGGTACTTTGATTACATTGTGTGGATTATTTGGTAACAAAGTTCTATAATTCCGCGAATTAGCATAAACGGACAGGTGAAACCATGTTTCATCAGAATAGAAAATAAAATTTTGCTGCTTAATGTTATTATGCAGATCATTGATAAAAGTGGATTCGTTGTAAAAAATAAAGTGGGCGAATTTGATGAGGAACTGAAAATTTACATGTGCACGCTTCTACATGTGCACGTTTGATATGATTTACATTTGCGCGTTAAACAAATTTTTAAAAAAAGGCGCTCCAGTCTCATTTTTAATTTAATTTAAGGGCAATACAGAAAATTTCAACTTTCTATCCATCTATTGTCTTTTTCACAAATATAAAACATATTTCAAAAAGCGAGCCACCGCCTTAAGGGAAACACGTAGATTGCTACCAAATTACGAAAATTACGGACGTGAAATACCCCGCAGAGCAATTTTTAATAATTGACTTGCATACAAAAAAAGTATAAATTTTTAACAGCTGATATTTTCGTAGTAAATAATGGGTTTTTCAATGAGCGCGACCTATCTTTAAACTGAGAGGGTTTATAGGAAAGTTTTTAGAATGTAGATGTAGGAAAAGTTAAAAGAATAATTATTAAGTGGAGCTTGCCTGTCAATTGAAATAGATGGCGTACAGAAATATGAGGATTTTGTTCAACAATTAGATTCACATTTTCCAAAATTCCGGATATATATATATATAACAATAGTGGGATGACCAGTTAGATTTACCTTTAGCCACATTACCAATGTTTAAAAATCGTTTCATTATTTTAACACTGTGTGATAAGTAATGATATTGAAATTCAATTTGCTGGATACATATCGAAAAACTGATATGTAAGTTAAATTATTGGAATATATCCAATTACCATCTTCATTTTACAAGCCGCTTCCAAAATAGACCATTACCATAATTGTAATTTACTCGACAGTAAAGACCATTTTTAAAGTAAAAATAACAAATTGTTTGATGTATTTGCTTGTTTGACTTTCACATCCTTAAATCTTTAACAAGTTTTAATTTAAAAATCAGGCATGTTAACAAAAGTTGCAGAATTGTTGCCGGTTTAAGGAAAAAAAAAATCAATAATTTAAAGTCACCCGTTATCATTATCTAACAAATTTGATGTGTGGAACGAAAATAATAAGTATAAAGGGTTATCCATTTTTAGGTTTCCATAAAAAACACATAAAATGAATTTTTTTTATTATAAAGTTTGGACCTTGCCATTATGTGTGAAATACATTATCATTCAAATGGCCGCCTCGGGATTTGTGGTAACACTCGATCCTTTTAAGGTAATGTGACCATTTTACTTATTTACGTACTTACCAACTGAGAAATGTGCTTCATCGCTGAAGAGAATTTTGCTCGAAAATAATATTTTATGGCCTGTTCTTCAAGGACCCATTTGATGTATCTCCTGCATTGTTGATGGTCAACAGGCTTTAATTGTTGCGTGAGCTGGACTTTATAAGGATGTAGGTGTAAATCCAGATGCAAATTCACCATAATGACCCGTAAGACTGGCCCAATTGCTGAGAACGCCGTGGGATGGACAAATTCGGCTCTTCGGTCACACTTTCACTCACGGCGGCGATATTTTTATTAGTGCGTACATTACGATGATGCATATGCCTCAGAATATCTACAAGGGCCCCGTTTCTTCAATTTTTTTCACTATCTGTCCAATTGCGTGTACAGTAGGACGATTATGACGGCCAAATTTGTTTTTAATTGCGCGAAACATGGCTTTAACAATTTTAGCGCGTTCTTTCTGTTATTATTTGATGCATTTTCGTAAATGGCAAACATTCATGTAAAAATTTGACGCTTCGGTTGACATAAATATTTGACAGCTGTCAAATGATACCCTACGGTTTTGAAACCACGGAATGGATAACCCAATACTAGTGATAGAAAGATATCCGCACTGGTTAAGTATTTATTCTTCTCCAAACTTATTTAATCACTTTCGAAGTAGCTCCATTCCGAAACAATACACTTATCCCAACGTCGTTTTCAATTTCCATTGTAGTTCTGAAAGTCGATGCCCGGAGCCTCCAGAGCACATCGATTTTTGCTTTACTTCGGTGACTATGTAGTGACCCTTTGAGATGTAGAAATAGGAAAAGTCACACAACGCTGCATCAGGGGAATACGGTGGATGTGGAATATTGTGGGTGGATTGCTTGACTAAATAGTCTCAAATAAACGGTGAAGGGCGGCATGGTGATTGATCAGAAACAATGAGTTATCTTTCCATAATCAAGAGAGTTTTAGACGTATGGTTTCACGTAAACGACGCATGAAACTCAAATATTTTTTGTTAATAGTTTGACCGGTTGGAAGAAATTCATTGTGCACTACACCGCGATAATCGAAGAAAACAGTTGACATGATGAAAGACTGATGTGTTTTTTTTAGCCTCGCTTCCCCTTTGGCATGGTAATCACGGAATTGATTGGCTGCCTCAGGATCATAAGAATAGAACCATCTCTCTAGAACCAATTCGTCTGTAAAGATGCGCTTCATGATAAACAGGTAGTCAGGTGGTTTTCATCAATAGATGTTGAGTCGTCTAGATTTCTCTTCGCTTTCAGTGCGTTCTCGCCTTCCTTAGATATTTTGTACCAGTTACACAATATTGTTCTTGACATGCGCTTGGCACCGAAACCTTTTCCTAACATTTTTGTGGAAGAAATTTCATTCCACTAACAAAATTTTATGTAAATTCTTTGCATAAAATTATAAATCAGACATGAAAATGGTATAAAACACTTTCCTTCGCTATGACTTGTTTGCTCAATAACAAAAGTAATGGCATACAATTTTGTACAGATGTCAAAGACAGTGCTACCAAGTAAAAGTTCGATTGAATTAACCTGCACGATTTAAATAAACTAGTGTCGATATTTTTTTATTGCGGCAGTTTTATTATTAAACTGATTTTATCGGAATGACACATTTGCAACATTATTATCACTTTTGCGCTTTCCTTTAGAGGCGAATTGTTTTAAATGCAATATATCAGTTTCTGAAATTTGTCTACAATTAAGATGATAATACTAATAATTTTACACAGCCTATAAAAAGTCAAGTGGTATGATTATTGGATGGTTCTTGATTCTTGATGGAGATGGTTAGGCAGATCTTTTTTTCATGAATTGTAATATTAAGTTTTATACAAATGGAAAATGAAAATTGGAGAATTCGATATTTAATAAAATTTAAAAAAAGTCGTTTTATATCTTTAATTTTTTTTTGAGAAGCACTCCGTAGTATTTATAGATATTTTTAATCTCTTTCTTTATATAATTTGTTAAGTCAATATTATGAGTGTCAATAATTAATTCCGTTATAATTCTTGTATGTTTATTTGAAACAACAAGATACTGAAATATATAACCAATTTTTAAGATCGATTTTATTTTTATTTTAAACTAACTTGTTTAAGTAACGTGTATGTATGATAGATGTGTCCCAAATTCTCAAAATATTAGTAGTAAAAAATTTTAAACTAATAAATATTTCTTAATGTCAGTATTTTGAGTGGATGTAAGTCGTGCTTCAAATACTTTTTCTACTTTTAAAGGATTATAAAGAGAATTTCAAAATTATTAGTCAATATTTGTGGATTTCACTGGTGCTCCATTTTTATGTTTGTAAAAATTTTTATTTCGATGGAGGTAGATACGGATAATGGCAAGAAATATGAAAACTGAAGTTACGATCTTTTGTCGCCTTATTCTATTCGAACGTGTTTCTGTATACCTGAGTTTACCTACCTTGCTCGATCGTATGTGTAGTTGTTCAATGGGTACGTCATCAAGCGACGCGAGACTATATAGACATACATATTAAGATCTTTGTTGTAATCTATCGATGGTTTAGCCTTTTCACTTTCGTTTGAGATTTTATCGAAGCTGTGTCTGCTTCGCAAGATAGTATATATATTTTTGGTGTTATTGCGACTCTTTTGTACAAAATAACTTTCGAGGGATTTTTCTGTCTTGGCGCCGCTAAAAGATTTAGCCGAACGTATTCGTTGATATAAACACACGCCAGTGCTCTAATTACTAGTTGTCTATGCCTGCGTCCACCGTAAACGGTAAGCAGACATTTTTAGTTCGCTTTTTCATGTTAGAAGTCTTTACTAATGCTCATTTCATGTTGTGATTTAGGGAGCTACTTTGGAAATGAAATGATCTATTGAAGTTAACTTTTTTAAAGTAGTATATATACCTCATGCTTTCCTTATACTATACAAAGAATCTACTATTTTAACTAGTATATAGCCACATAGCACAGAAATCATTATTTGTATATAAAAAGGACAGACTTTCAGATTTAATATCACATTGATAATAATTGTATATTATTGATTTGCATATGGTGTTTCATGTCTTAGATGTTTTCATCCTTTTTAATTTAGAAAAAAACGAAAAATTCAAATATAGTTTGCTTGCATTACTTCTTCTTTTATGTTGGCTTGTGGAACAAATTTGGAGAGTTTTTTTGCAACGCCTGCTTGTGATAACTCGGGCATACGGATTTTGCTTTTGGAAATTTTATGAAAGAAATCTTTCGGGCTGAATCAAGATATTTGAATTTATATTGAAATGGAGATCATTGGAACGATTTTGTAGGTGGTAATTCCGCGGGATAAGAATGTGAACAGCTTGCAATAACATTAAACATGCGGGAAAGCAGATTTGGTTAAACTACCGAGTCTGAAATATAGTCGGTGTTGCAAAAAATGGTTGGAGTTTGCAAACACAAAGGATGTGGTCTTTTACCAAGGCAACTACATTTTGACTTGGTGGCGAAAAACAAATTAAAGGGCTTTGGTTTGGAAGCAATATAGCAGCCACGATATTCCCCAGACTTGGTGCTGTCATATTATTACCTGTTTCGGTTGCATTATATGCATCGGGATGGTAGAATATTAAGTTTAATGAGCGACATTAAAAGTCTTTCGTTTTAGGCCAAAGAAACCGCAAAACTTATTCCATATGCCAACAGATCATTTCATAGAATAATAAGGAAATTGATATTAATTCTTTCAATCAAGTTACACCATGGAAACATGTATAAATACTTCAAAAATAATTTAAGTATTAATAAGATTTAGTTCAATATGTTTAAAATGCAAATCGCATCACAGAAATCGCGCGAGCTAATATGATTCTATCTATCTCTAATTATAAATTTTAGACAACGAAGTTGGACAACATTAGGTTTAGATTTTCGTGAAAGTCACACGGAAATAATTATAATCTATATATTGAAAAAAAAGTCATTATCATATTTAAAAAGTTCGAAACAATTTCCGGCATAAATAGAATAGGAGCTCTTTAATTTTAATATATGGAGGATGCCAGACTGCCGTGAAAAATATGGAGATTGATCTGAATGAATCTTTTAATTTTTGACAGTTGAATAATAATAAATAATCTTTCATCTCAATTTATAATTATAAAAAATTACAAAATATCTTCAAATGGGACAAGTCGACAATCGACACTATTTTATAAAGGTCGTATCGAAATAAATCTATATATGAAGTAAAGTAGAGATCTCTTTCAGATTTTAATGTATGGAGGACAATCGACTGAAATATGAAAATCGATATTTATTTTTTTAATATTAGAGAGTTGTATCGAACATAAATAGATATTTTTATCTGCATGCACTAAAATAAAGCAGCAAGCTAGAAACAGCAAATTAAGAAAGAAAGTAGAGCACGTTGACTTAAGAGATGGACAATGACAACGTATTATATATTGAACCGGTCGATAGCCTAGTGGTAACGCACTGGATTTTCATGTCGGAGGTCTCGGGTTAGAATTTGGGGCCGAGCTGTCCGAGGTTTTCGTGATTTTTCTTCTAATTTAAGGCGAATGCCGACAGCTAAACATCTTATGTGGCTCCAGGGATGCAGGCGTAATTATAACTCATGGCCTGCCAATGCCCCCTATAATTGACGTCAAGCTGTTGGGTGATGCTAAGGCGTGAATTATTATTATTATTTTGAATATTATTAATATATTTGTATATCAAACTTCATCAAAAGGAAAGAAAATGGACATATTTACGTAATTTCTAAACTATATTGTGAATTAGTGGTATATTCTTTTAATATTGTATCTTCAGCGCTTTTTTTACTGCTGCGATTGAAGGCAACAAGCCAGTTATAATGCCCAGAACATATTTCTAACTAGTAAGTATATTTCTTACATATTATTAAATTACGTTTAATCATTTCGGAACAAGTTTACGCTCACAGTGTTTGATGTAATTCTATGAATACCTAATGTGTAGTACCTAATTATTGAATATATATATACAAAATTGTAAAAAAAAGGATTTGATTGCGAAGCTAAAATACAAAATCATGCAATCAAATACATACTTTATTTTCAGTGTAATCTTCACATGCAAATACAAAACAATACAACAAATATGTATAACACATGCATATGCGTTTATTTAATAAATCCCAAATTTCAATTTTAGTTTTCTTTATCATAAGCCTTAATAATAATAAAGAGGATAGTTCCAACATACATTATTATTTTATAGCAATAACACAGAGAAACAAAATAAATTTCTATTTCTTAAGAGTGAACTATGTAGTAAAGATGCTTGATATTATTTATTTAAGTTAATCGTTAAGTAATTCAGACTGGCGTAGATCGATTTATTGAATATGTAAAACAGTAGTTCATTCAACATAGATTGATTGCATTAAACATATTAAGAACCTTATATATGAATATAAAGGAAATCGGAAAACAGGTGTGTGGATCTTCGTTGGCTCTAGTAATATAGTTTCGGAGAAACGGAGCAGGCATTTAAAGGCAGGACCAAAATTAAATTTTGGGCTTTATACCAAATTAAAAAATTTCATGCAAAAGGAAATTATTAAAGTGTAGAATTATAGGTACATAAAACAGTCCAGTTTGCTGACAATAAGGAAATTGTTCCTGTTATATACAAATCTATAGAAAAAATAAAAAATCATATTTTCATTTTTAGTTGCTTTGCATGAATACAATTTTTTTCACATGGTACCTCTTTGCGCGTTTTTAGCTCTTCTGAATTAAAACTATTGAGCAACAAGGCCAAGAATAAATTAAGAACCATAAAGTTTCCCATAACTAGCGTGGGAAGAAACACTGCCAAGCAAATACCTGGACTCTAGAATTAAAAATTAATTCTGATATTTATAAGAAAGGATTTCAAACGATACCTCATTCTCTTCTGCCCTCATACAGTCCCATAAAGGTTCGATCCATTCTCCACATAGTATGCGAAAGATCATCATAAAGGAATGAAAAAAATCCGTAAAGTTCCATCTGGAAATAAAAATATTGTATACAACTACGCCGTAGCAGTATATCTTCTTCTCCAAACATTTATTTGTTAAGTTTTAGGACAATAGACAAAAGTATTAATTTCTACATTTATTTTTATAACAAAATATATATTAACTTATCAAAATTTATTGAACAGCAAAAATATTTTTCAAATTAAACTTTAAACTGCTATTTGCAGTTTTATGTTAATGCTTAGTTTCCCAAATAACTATAAATAATCTACTTTTATACGTTAACCGTGGTCTTACCAAAGATTTGGGATTAGTTATTTATGGAAATACAAAGATAAATTATATAATTTTTTTATTCTTTCCTAGCTAAAACGTTAATAATTTATGTAATAAAAACAAATCACCTTCCTGTTACATTCATTTATTCCTTACCAAAAGGTTAATCAATAATACAATGAAAGATAATTCTTTTTTTATTATTTGCGATTATATGATTTTTATAACCATAAATTTTACACCGTTCATTCAACATTCGTTGTTCATTCGTTGACATATAAACAGTATGGATATGTAGCGGTTCATTATCAGCAAAACATTTTTTTTAATTGTGTTGATTTTTGAAAAAAGTCAACGTTTTTATGTTAGACAGTACACATTGTGTTGAGGTAGCTAAGTGATAAAGTAGAAGAATACACAGTCCAGTGACTTTTACAAAAATAAGACGTCGTAAATAAATATTTCTTCGTTTGCGTGTTAATATCCGACTGGTCATTCATAAAATTATTTCTATTTACACGCCAACAGATAAACGAAAACAAACGTTTGGTTTAGAGTTTGATGCATGTTCGCTTTTTGTAAACACATTCGTCTACGATAAAAAAACAAATTACCTACTTCTTAAGATATGCGTTAACAACACTTTAAATTAAATTGTTTTCCTTTTGAAAGCGACTTAACGTTTTCTAGTTTGCACCACGCGGACAAAACCATGCGAACAAAATGTACAGGCGACCTGGCATGCTCATACCACATCAAATATTCAAAGGAATACATTCTAGTAAAACCGGCAAAATATTCAGTAAGAAATCCAAATAAACTTATCCGTTCAAACGCGGCTGTACGAAAAATGGCACAACAGTGTAATTATTTATTATACCGATCCACACATTTAAAAACAATCGGTGTTGATGGTGAGCTGGTTTAATCGCCCGGGGGTTTCGCATTCGCCATTTCTGAGCATTGTCAAAATTAAATACACCATTTCTTGTGAAACTCGCTTAATCAAAAAATAAGATATTACTAAGGAATTGCGCATTATGTAAATGTTGCTGCTGTAACCACTCACAAAACTTAACTTGTGCAGGTACAAATACGAACATTAAAATTTCATCGGCAAATATCTAAATATGACACCGTAAGTACAATAGCGCCTTGATTTCGACGAGTGGGTCTATTGCTCTCAGGTCAGCATTTTTCCTTTCAATAACAGTCGATGGCATAAAACTTACATAGATGGCACACACACACACACATACACTATATATACAGACTGTCTAAAAAACATTTTCCTATAATTTCTTCTTTTTTTTCGCGCTTATTTGAAAACTTTTTCTATGCGATTTTTTTGGTGAAACATTATAAACGTTGGGAACTTTCTACCCTCCAAATTAGGAAAGCGAGTGATCCAACACCCTATATATATATATATATATATATATATATATATATATATATAGGGTTTTACAACAAGGATTTGTATTAAAGCATATGTAGTTTATTTGAAGTTTGCTGTTCGTAACAGGTTTTTTATTGAAAAAGTTATGTAGCTATCTTTGACATACATTTGAAGTCTGTCTTAAATGAAACTTCACACTACGTAATATTGGAGTCATTAACATATAATATGAATAACAAATGTAACTTAAATTTATATTATTAACTTAAAATTACAATATATGTTGAAAATGTTGTCTTTCTTGATGAAGATGTAGAAATTCTCTTTTAAAAATTTCTCATAGAAAATAAGAAGTGCGATCTCGTTGAAACGTCTAGGCAACAGTTTAATGTACTTTCACTAATATAAATTAATATAAATTCCAGTTTAAAAATGGTAATATACGTATTACCAAAACGTAACGATGGATTAAATATTATTTTAATTACCAGCCCGCTACTCCAAACGAAACACTTTTATGTCTCTAGGTTTTAGTTTTTTATTATATATATATATATATATATTATAAAAAACTAAAACCTAGAGACATAAAAGTGTTTCTTTGGGAGTAGCGGGCTGGTAATTCAAATAATATTTAATCCATGGTTACGTTTTGGTAATACGTATATTACTTTTTTAAACTGGAATTTATATTAATTTATATTAGTGAAAGTACATTAAACTGTTGCCTAGACGTTTCAACGAGATCGCACTTCTTATTTTCTATCAGAAATTTTAAAAAGAGAATTTCTACATCTTCATCAAGAAAGACAACATTTTCAACATATATTGTAATTTTAAGTTAATAATATAAATTTAAATTACATTTGTTATTCATATTATATGTTAATGACTCCAATATTACGTAGTGTGAAGTTTCATTTAAGACAGACTTCAAAATGTATGTCAAAGATAGCTACATAACTTTTTCAATAAAAAACCTGTTACGAACAGCAAACTTCAAATAAACTACATATGCTTTAATACAAATGCTTGTTGTAAAAGGCATACGTGGTTCCCAGAACTTGTTCCCCAGAGAAAAAAAAGAAATCACCGTAAAATGACAAATAAATAATGTCATAGAAAAAAATTCGTATCTTACAAGGCATTCAAGAAAAGAACATTGAACAAAGAAGATTTAATAAATCAGAGTGGTGCAAGCCATCCAGGAGGATTTTCCATAATTGTTCTTAGGTTATATATTTCATTACATTGTCAATAAACTGATCAACTATGAAACTTTTGAGAAACGTCAGTGTTAAAGTTTCTTTCGAATCCCTTCAAATCGCTTTAGTGTCTCTGTCGTGATGCTCTTCATGCTCTTTTATTGCGTATACTGCTGCGGATTATGTGGAAATGTTGATAATTTACGGAGAATGTGGACGAAATGTTAGAGAGGCAGCAAGCGTTTATGTTCAACGCTTTTCTAACAGGAGTAATTTCGATTACAAAGTGATCCTCAGGACTATAGCACGAAGAATCGAGACAGGCTAAATTTTACATAATAGAAAGGAAATTAGTAGTGCGCCCAGTATTGTACGTACTGTTGAAAACGAAGAGGCTATTTCAGATGCCTTTAAAGAAGCTACTGAAAGCATTAGAGTGATGAAGGCTGAACATCCGTATCATTATGTGCGTGTGCAACATTTGAAGCGAGAAGATTACCCGGCCAAACGGGAATTCTGTAAATGGCTTTTAATAAATCAAGAAGAAAACAGTCCTAATTTTGTATCTCGGATTTTGTTTACTGATGAATAAATTTTCTGCAGACAAGGATATAATTGGCACATTTGGGCAGACGAAAATCCACCTGCTTTATTTTAAAGAGCATTTTAAAAACGATTTTACATAAAAATTAGTTTACAAGGCATCTAACTTCTCTATTTAGGTAGGACCTTTTGAATTTTCTGCATGGTACGGGACACAGTTATGTAGAATTTTTAAACGTAGAACTTCACAATTTACTTGAAGACATTCCACTTCTTTTTCGTGTTAACAACTGGTTTCAACAGGATGACTCACCAGCACACTTCAGTCGAGATCTAGAAATTTTAGATCAACAGTATTCTGATCGATGTATAGGTGTCGTGGCGGTCCACGATACTAGCCTGCGCGGTCTCCCGATTTAACTCCTCTGGATTTCTTTGTTTGAGGCCATGTTAAAAATTTTGTGTACAGGCACCCTATTGCTACAGAAGAACAACTCAAGGGTGTCGCATTTAGGTAGCCTTTGCTACAATTACTCCTGAAATGGTTACGAATTCTAAAATCAGTTTTACGCAGTGGGCACGGTTATGCTTGCAAATACATTGCAATGCATTGAGCACTTCACCTGATTTAATTTATTTTTCCTTTCATGATCCCTTCTGGCTCTTATTATTATTATGTTATATCTTTTCTCCTGCTTTTTATGATAGGTTTACGTGTATTAGAATAAACAAGGTTATTTTCAGAACCGCTATTTGTTGTTTTATTTAAAAAAAATAAAAATAGATTAATATGATGGCTAGTATAACATTTGGAATGATATCTGTCTTAACCTAACATGTTGATGTTGACACATTGCCAGGCATGCTATTCTGACAGTGTGATATATAAGTTTAGCAACCGATTTTATTAACATAAACACCTGGAGTGTCATTTCTGGAATTGGTGGATCTCCCAGCTCTATTATACAAGCAATTAATTTTTCTTCGATTACATTTTTGGGATCTAGATGGTCGTCGGCATTTGTCAGTTTTCTCTAGGGTGTGAGTTCTGGGACACCTGTATTTATTATTGTAATAATAGATCCTTGAATAACATCAGGTAAAGTTAAGAAAAAACGATTATTGCTCCAAAAAAACGAATAATTAATTTTTTAATTAATCCTTGCTTTAAATGAAATAATAATAATTAAAATAATTGATTAAAGAAAACCTATCATCTTGAACAAATCTCGTAAGTAACCTATTAATTTAATACAAGAAGGCATTGAAGTTACAAAGTATATCCCAATTTTAAACTGAATAATGATGATACTTTTATTGTTTTCAAGAATTTACCGAGGATTAATGAAGTGAAGAAGGATACATTTACTAGTTAAAAACTTGCTGACGGACAATGATGGATTTAATAATTTCATAATCATGTAGATAAAGTTTTGCATTTTAAAGGAAAGTCTTTGAACTTAGAATAAATAATTGCAAGAACAGGTACCTATTTAAATATTCAATAAATTAGCCTTGCACAAATTATGCAATAATTAATAAACACTATGCTTCTTACCGTCTTTTATTTTTAAATTAAACAAAAAATTACAGTTAATATCACTTTTAGTAAAAATATTTAATTTTCCTACCCACAATAATTTAGTATCGAGAGTGTATTTTCGAAAATATACTCACATTTTTGAAAACACGATACCTGAAAATACGTTATTCAATGGAATAAAGAAGATTTTTTTGTCCAAAAGAGAGATATTAGATAGGAATGTAGATGTACAAAAAAGTAATAGCTTCAGTATTTATGAATAGATCAAAATCATAAACAAATACAGAGAAACAGAAGCTTCGAATTATTGAAAAAATGTTGGGACGCGGTGCTTATGAAAAATAAGTTCAGATTTCGAGGTTTTCTTATCAATCTTTGGATTGGAACTGAACAAAATTATTGTGTTGTGTTGAATTGGATATTTGTTAATATACGAGTTAATTGTTTCCAAGCTTTTCTTTTTTCCCTTTACTTTTGGTTTCCCTTAAGAAAGTTCTTTTCAGATCGCAGGTATCCTGTGCAACATTTTAGCATTTCGTAAGTATTAAGTGTTTATTTTGTAGTCTTTATGCGCATGCGCCTAAGATCGCGCAATCCCTTTTCTCAGTTTTCAGACTGACCTTCTGTAAGCAAAACTGAGTGACGCTACCTTCTATCTTTTATTTTTGTCACCCAAACACGTCTTCACTGACTAAGGGCATACACAATAAATAGAAACTCCAAGACATTGTGTGATACAACTACTGGTTTTGTTTAGGTTTTGACCATCATCAGACGCCATCGCTGCGCTTGCGTCACGCGTAGGTAGCAATCTTTATTCAGACAACCAATCAATAATTAATTTCTACTCTAGAGTACTAAAGTAAAAACTTTTCATCTGACTTTTAAAACGAAATTGTATCCGAGAGTACATATATCTATTCTACGGATACTTGTTTCCCTCTTGAGCCGTGAAAATGTAATTAAAGTCTCATCAGTAATACCAATACGTAGGCTTATTGTATTAAAGCCGTCCTGGTTTACAGTACCCACGCCAGGAATATCTTCCTAGTACGTATCAGATTATACAAATCTCTGGTAGAGCGTGTTCTATATAATTCGGCCTCTACTTTTTGTTGTCCAAATAATACATGTCTCCTGTAATTCAGTGTGCACAGTCATATAGTATATGTATTTTTGGTGTTTATTTCTTATTGCAATATATGTAACTAAGGTCCGCTTCATACAATCCAGTTTTATGGAAGTGTTCTTTTGCTGGTGTTTGATTAGTCATGGAACCTACGATAATTTGTAGCTGGTTTCTGCAGTTCTTTAGTTAACGAAATAAAACAACACTTTTTTCACAAAAATAGTTTAAATAAACTAAATATACATTTCGTGTGCTCTGCACACATCATCAGTAGTACCGTTTAAACATACTATCTACGAGACAATGTATATATATATATATATATATACAATATATATATATATATATATATATATATATATATATATATATAATTTGTATTCTCTTGATAAAGGCGTACTGCCGAAACATGTAGGGTTTTTTAAATATATATATTTTGAAGTAATATACAGACCTTTAATCGCCTACTGATTAGGTTTACCGTATCATACCAAGGTCACGAAGATATTATATATATATATATATATATATATATATACATATATATATATTAAAAATAATAGATTTTTATTGGTTTTAGCGACCTTTTATTGAATTTAGATGTTTGTTTGCGACGTTTCGACTTTTATCAATTCAGTCTTTTTCAAGCATCTGGAAACAAGAATCATTACAATGAACATGAGAACTGTGTTTGTTTTGTGTGATATAACAATTGAATTAACCATTTTAAATTTAACATTATATTAAGAAATGAATTACGGATTAGGTTAGTGTTTTACGTTGAAAATTAAATAACATTAAATTAAAATAGCTTAGAATGGTAGGGGGACATTTATGTGATTGATATCTGTATGAATTAATTGGAGACTTAGCAAATATTAACAATTTTTAAGTTTAACATTAGATTAAAGATGATTACAAATTGAGTTAACATTTAACGTTGAAACTTACATAAAATAAAAATAAGAATGGCTAAAATGAACAGGAAAGTTGAATTACAATACAATACGTAAAGGGAACAAAGAAAAGTCAAATAAAACTCACATTGTTGTTTTTTCTACACGGGTACGCATTCATGTGCCACATGTGTTTGGACACCCAGGACCAATTTTCTTAGAACGAACATGCTTGTGCGGATTTTGTAAGTGAACTAATGCTTTAGTTTGCGGGGGTTTAATTTCTGTTTTTTGGAATGAGCATGGTAGTCAGGACCGTATTTGGAGGTATAAGTTAACATTGTTATTTCTAATGGGAGATATTTTTTTTCCCCGTTTTTGTCTTGTGCGTGCAGGGGTTTTTTTTTTTTTTTTGAATTTACTATTGTTTTATGAGAGGGTAATAAAGTTTTGAAAGCCGATCGATTTCGTTCCTGTCGTTGATTGATTTGCTATTTTTGAAAATGTGTATCATTTCTAAGACCTCTCTAGCTTTTGTGTTCTTTTTTTGTGTTATTACTTTGGTGTTTTCAAAATCAAAATTATGTTTTAGTGTCAATTGGTGTTTTTTTAAAGCAGTTTGATTTTTTGCGTATTTGTGACCTTTCAATCTTTCTTGTAGTAACTGTTTTGTTTGGCCTATGTATATTTTGTCACAGTCTTTGCAGGGTATGTTGTATATTGTGTGTGATTGTTTTAGTGTAGGTGGCCAAACAAAACAGTTACTTACTACAAGAAAGATTGAAAGGTCACAAATACGCAAAAAATCAAACTGCTTTAAAAAAACACCAATTGACACTAAAACATAATTTTGATTTTGAAAACACCTAAGTAATAACACAAAAAAGAACACAAAAGCTAGAGAGGTCTTAGAAATGATACACATTTTCAAAAATAGCAAAACAATCAACGACAGGAACGAAATCGATGGGCTTTCAAAACTTTATTACCCTCTCATAAAACAATAGTAAAATCAAAAAAAAAAAAAAAAACCCCTGCACGCACAAGACAAAAACGGGGAAAAAAAATATCTCCCATTAGAAATAACAATGTTAACTTATACCCTTAAATACGGTCCTGACTACCATGCTCATTCCAAAAAACAGAAATTACACCCCCGCAAACTAAAGCATTAGTTCACTTACAAAATCCGCACAAGCATATTCGTTCTAAGAAAATTGGTCCTGGGTGTCCAAACACATGTGGCACATGAATGCGTACCCGTGTAGAAAAAACAACAATGTGAGTTTTATTTGACTTTTCTTTGTTCCCTTTACGTATTGTATTGTAATTCAACTTTCCTGTTCATTTTAGCCATTCTTATTTTTATTTTATGTAAGTTTCAACGTTAAATGTTAACTCAATTTGTAATCATCTTTAATCTAATTTTAAACTTAAAAATTGTTAATATTTGTTAAGTCTCCAATTAATTCATACAGATATCAATCACATAAATGTCCCCCTACCATTCTAAGCTATTTTAATTTAATATTATTTAATTTTCAACGTAAAACACTAACCTAATCCGTAATTCATTTCTTAATATAATGTTAAATTTAAAATGGTTAATTCAATTGTTATATCTCACAAAACAAACACAGTTCTCATGTTCATTGTAATGATTCTTGTTTCCAGATGCTTGAAAAAGACTGAATTGATAAAAGTCAAAACGTCGCAAACAAACATCTAAATTCAATAAAAGGTCGCTAAAACCAATAAAAATCTATTATTTTTAATATTAAAACACGGCCAATAAAATAAAAAAGAAAAACAAAATTCTTTAAACACTAAATATATATATATATATATATATAGTAAACTTAATAAGTCGGCTATTAAAGGTCTGGTTTATTACTTCAAAGTATATATATTCAAAACAACCCTACATGTTTCGGCAATGATGCCTTTGTCAAGGATATAAAAAATATAAATGACAGAATATAAATGTCAAATAATTGAGTTGCTATGGTTTAAATTATTCAAAGATACATTCCAATAATAATAATAAAACATGCCTTAGTATTCCAAAAAATAGATAGCAAGGTGTGAACATATGTGTTGTTCGCTGCTAGCAACTCGTGTCTCTTTCTGGGTATGAATTTGTGTGTTGATTGCTGATGGCAGCTTGCGTCTCTCTCTGGGTGTGTGGTTTTGTATTTGTGTAGCGTTGTATTTGTAGGAGCGCGTAAGTGTAGGGTTTTGTATGTTGGTGCGCTCGTGTGTGTGTTTAGTGACCGGTCGCGTAAATTTAGAGAGATCGGATAACCAGCCGTTGCGTAGGGCCGCCAACCCTTTCCCGGCAACTTCTTTACTTTTCCGTGCAGTACTTCGACGGCTCGATCCCCGCCCTAACGAGGCAAGACGCAGACCAGCGAAGTGCACCCTGCAGGGGGTTGCTCATCGCCAACCGAGGGAACACTCTTAGTGGCTACCTCAGTCGACGACGGTCACACTTTGTGCCATCGTAACGATGCGAATACGTAATAATAACTCATGTCTTGCTTTTCCCTGTTTTCTGTTTTGTGCTGATGTGGTCCTCTACTGGGTTGTAGCCTAGCATATGCGCTACCAAACTCAAGAGGGGCCTGCCCGATGGGCAGTCAGGTGCCATGCCGCCTTTCCAGCAGGAGTGAGGAACCAAGCTACGCCGCGCAAATCACGGCGCCGTGCAATGCACACACCACTAGGACCGGTCCTGGGCGGCAACCTGGCGAGGCTGCCGTTAACAGCACACACATGTTCGACGTGTGTGCATTGCCCCCGCTTTTGCGGAAATCGTTAAGATGGCACAAAGTGTGACCATCGTCGACTGAGGTAGCCACTGAGAGTGTTCCCCCGGTTGGCGATGAGCAACCCCGTGCAGGGTGCACTTCGCTGGTCTGCGCCTTGCCTCGTTGGGGCGGGGATCGGGCCGTCGAAGTACTGCACGGAAAAGTAAAGAAGTTGCCGGGAAAGGGTTGGCGGCCCTACGCAACGGCTGGTTATCCGATCTCTCTAAATTTACGCGATCGGTCACTAAACACACGCACGAGCGCACCAACATACAAAACCCTACCCTTACGCGCTCCTACAAATACAACGCTACACAAATACAAAACCACACACCCAGAGAGAGACGCAAGCTGCCAGCAGCAATCAACACACAAATTCATACCAAGAAAGAGACACAAGCTGCTAGCAGCGAACAACACATATGTTCACACCTTGCTATCTATTTTTTGGAATACTAAGGCATGTTTTATTATTATTATTATTGGAATGTATCTTTGAATAATTTAAACCATAGCAACTCAATTATTTGACATTTATATTCTGTCATTTATATTTCTTATATCCTTGACAAAGGCATCATTGCCGAAACATGTAGGGTTGTTTTGAATATATATACTTTGAAGTAATAAACCAGACCTTTAATCGCCGACTTATTAAGTTTACCATATCATACCAAGGTCACGAAAATATTATATATATATATATATATATATATATATATATATATATGAACTTCATGTGTATGAGAATTAATAAATCTCATTTTACATGCGATTGTCGCTATAATTTGTTGCATTTAATTCTACAATTCGGCAAATCACTTTTGCCCTAGATTGTAGACGCAACAAGCCGCGACATCAACTGTACAAGTTGTCAGCACAAATGAAAAATTTTGTGAAAAACTTATCTGCGCGGAATGTGCATATATATATTAATTCTCATACACATGAAGTTCATTACAGTTCGTATATATACACGTAGTATAGAAGTGAATATCATGTCTGTCTTCGGTAAGGTGCACTGATGATCTGTAAAAAACAGTGAAATATCGATATATGCACATTCCGCGCAGATAAGTTTTTCACAAAATTTTTCATTTGTGCTGACAACTTGTACAGTTGATGTCGCGGCTTGTTGCGTCTACAATCTAGGGCAAAAGTGATTTGCCGAATTGTAGAATTAAATGCAACAAATTATAGCGACAATCGCATGTAAAATGAGATTTAATAATTATTAATTCTCATACACATGAAGTTCATTACAGTTCGTATATATACACGTAGTATAGAAGTGAATATCATGTCTGTCTTCGGTAAGGTGCACTGATGATCTGTAAAAAACAGTGAAATATCGATATATGCACATTCCGCGCAGATAAGTTTTTCACAAAATTTTTCATATATATATATATATATATATATATATATATATATATATATTGTAATCCTTAATCCTTTTGCCGTTAGTCCAACCCGGTGTCCCCTTTGTTTCATAGATATTGGGTATTTCCCCATGAACTCATTCTCATAAATTTTATTAGTTTTAAGATTCATTGTAATTTTTCATTAATTTGTTTTAACTCTACCTCTAATTTGCTGTACATGATGTGTTTTCATATTATATATATGTATATTTTCTCGTAGATATTATGTTTAAACAGTACTAATGATAATGTGTGCAGAACACACGAAATGTACATTTAGTTTATTAAAACTATTTTTGTGAAAAAAGTGTTTTGTTTTATTTCGTTATTTAAATATTTCATAAGTACTCACATATTAGTTCTTTAGTTCATTTCTGGTTAGAGATTTACGTTTGGCTAGTTATGTTTTTTTCGGATCCAGCCTGACGTCGGGCCTGATTCTGATCCTGATTCAGTTCTTCGCTTAGTGAGTTCGTTGGATTTCAGATACCATTAATATTTTTCCATACCAGTCTTGACTTCTAGTGCTGATAAAGCTTTGAGCGCCGCCTGACTAAATGGATCCACTTGTTAGAAACAGGCGCTATGTTGTTTCCTCTCGTACACAAAAGCATGTAAATGTATCAAGTGCATAGCCATAGTTGGTACTTGGTTCTGAAGAAAGTAATCCTGCTCTAGTATCTCCAATAGACTTCGACCCGTTTGTATACCAGATTTCTCCTTGTTGTCTGATATAGTAGGTTTTGCTAATACATTAATTTTCAATTGAAGTTGATTGTTCAGGCGATGTCGTTTGGGCAAGTTGTTCGTTTCTCAGTTGTGTTATAATTGCTATATGACCAGATACGCATATAGTCCTGGCAATTGTGTTCTGTAGCTTGTACCTGATATCCATATAGTTCTGGTGATTGTGTTCTGTAGCTTGTATATAGTCATTCTAGATTCCCCAGCATTACTGAGTGAAGTGACGGCAACACAATGCATTGTTTCTGTTATCCGTAAGCAAACAAGTTTTTATACCTTACTTATTCCGAAACATGCACATATTTCTAATCGAAATTTGCTAGAAGCTGTCGTGTATTACATTTTCGAATGATCTGAAGCAGATAGCGAGAACGTAAAGTTTAAGCTAATGTCTATTACGTTATTATATTATTATACGTAACAATTATTGCAAGGGATTTTAATAAATATAACCTATAAATATAATAAAAAATATTCTATAGAGAATAAATTTATATATATATATATATAAAATTCAAAGGAAAATTATTACGTATTTGATTATTTTGTGAAAAGAATAGAAGGGTGTTTATTGTTCATTTACTTAATTATGTACTGGTTTTGTTCAATTCTTTTACTTATTACCTGTAATTACAATTTGAAATCCTACGTTAATCATTTTAAATTATGTAGTTCATTTAAACGTGAAAGTTATAATTATCATACCTGGGTACTGGATCTGGATCGAACTTTTCTGGGGCGTAATCTTTGGAAAAAAGCTGCATACCAATAACGGCGAAAATATAAATGACGATCACCAGTACAAATGTAAGATTACCCAAGGCCCCGATTGTACTTATAATAATACTTAACAATACTTTCATAGTTATCCATGACTGTGCTAATTTTAAAACACGTAGCTAAAACAAAACAGATTTAGTGGGTAAAAGGACATCTTTCGTTTTACAAGAATGTGTTTAAAGTATACTTAGAAAAGTGAAAAGCAAATTATTTCAAAAATTAATTAATTGCCCTGTCGACTCGGTGAAATATTTTAACTAAAAATTAAATTAAATACACTTGGTATAGCTTCATAAAATTATATTTTATCTACTTCTCATGTACATTTCGCATTGCGGCAGCATCAGGAGATTAGTTGTACTTTCATAATCTCCTGAAGATGCGGCAAGGCGAAATGTACCTAGAAAAGTAGATAAAATATAATTTTCTGAAACTATACCAAGTGTGTTTTAATTTAATTCATTAGTTAACTATTTCGAAGAAGGTACTTTTAAAAATATCGTTTTTTAAAATAGAATATACTGTGTGTATAAAAAACTTAATCAATTAAATATTGATACAAAAAAATGTTCATAAAGTATTTCTTTTTTTAAAGCCTAAGAATACCTTAAAATGACTAACGTGTGTAATATTACAGCGCGTATTTATGTATGTTACGAGATAGAAAGAGATAAAGTACAATTTGCGGTTCGCACTTTGAGCAGTAAGAACTGCAAAGAAATACTTTATCAACTGCATTTATTTTTATAATGTTAGATAGCCTTGATCAAAGCATTACTAATGTAAAAATAAACTAAATAATATTTAAGGCATTTAATTAAATTGAATATGTTGTTTGCAGATGTAAAACAGGTACTTAATAGTCTTCAAATGCTAATGAATACGCTTGGAAAATATTGTATAAAAAATATGTAAATTGTAAATAGGTATCACTTTACAATTTTTTATTAATACAACATCTACAAAGTTTTAGGCAAAATGTAAGATGATTTGTAGTTGTACTAAATGACATTTGGTTAAGTTGTCGCTGGAAGTCATATATCACAATTAACTTGTTTTAATTATGACGATTTAGTATTTGTGATCTGGTTCAGCAAAATGTTTTATAAGCTAGACATTCGTAAAGGAATTTACAATCTAGTTGGGCGAATGCTCAAGCGTGATATTGTTGCCATTTATCGTGAAAAAGATATTTCTTTATCAACAATATATCAACAATGTATCAAACCATAAAGGAATGTGAAGAGGGAATATCCTGTGTTAATTTACCCAAAAGTGGTCGATTACGAATTTTGAGCTAGGTGAGGGAACAAAGAAAGCTTGTAGCCGCTATGGAGAGAGTTGGAGATTCGCAGAGAAAAATAGGTCGAAGATTCAACGTTTCAAAGACCACTGTTTTTCGAACAATTTCCCGAAATAATGTGGTGTTTCGAAAACGAAGAAATGCACCAAAATATACCGCGGCCCAGTTATAAAGAATACCCAGGTGTTGTTATGCGCTAAGGCGCATCGATTTTGTCAATAATCTGATTGTAAGGGATGACGAGAAATATTTCATCTTGTCCCATTCAGAGATGAAAGGAACCGACGGTTTTTATACCGACGACATAGAAAACACCAGACAATTTCAAATTAAACGGTAAATTCAAATTTGAGGACATAATTTTAGTGTGGTGTGCCATTTCTGAGGCTGGATTTATCTCGCAACCGTACATTGGTCGTGTTCGAGGAGAAGCCTTAACTGTACAATTTTACATTGAAAGATGCCTTTCTAAACTGTTTCAGTTTTTAAATATACATCATCGCAATGATGATATCATGTTTTGGCCTGATCTAGCTTCATGTCATTATGCTAGAATTACTAGAGACTCGTATAACGCAAACAACATAAACTTTGTTCCTAAATTAGACAATCCTCCTAATGTACGAGGGATATCCGATTACTAAAGTACATTTGTGAATTACAGATAGACTACTTTATGTATAGAAATCAAACATACACTAAGTAAAAGCGTGAACTGTTAGCTACTTTTGAACATAATCGCCGCCGATGTTAAGGCACTTATCCCAGCAAGGCACAAGCTTCTGTATACCCTGTTCGTAAAAGGTGCGATCCAAATTTCTAAAATACTGCCGGACTTCATCTTGAAGTTCGTCGTCGTCTTCATACCTTTTACCCGACAAATGAGGTTTTAACGGCCAAAACAAATGAAAATCAGACAGAGCCAGGTTTGGACTATATGGTGGATGGACAGTAACTTCCAAATTATGTTTCTGAAGCCAGGCTTTCGTCTGATTTGAGGTGTGCGGTCTTGGCATTATCATGGAACGACCTGATACCTTTCGCCAACCTGCCTTTTCATTTCTGTCGAATGGCTTGGTGTAGTTTTTTGAGTTTGACAATAAATATCGCTGCTGATTGTCTTTTGGTGATAAAAACTCAAAACTCTATATCTCTATATCATATCCCAGAACATAGTTGCCATTGTCTTTTTTGCAGACTGCTGAACTTTTTTCGGTGTTGGTGAACTCGGATGCTTTCACGTCATCGAGTCTTTTTCTTGATTCGGGGTATGGTGTTATACCCACGTTTCGTCTCCTGTAACTACATACTCTAGAACTCCGTTTTCCTGACGATAGCGCGTTAAAAGTTCCATTGGCACCGCCATTGGTTGCATTTTGTGTTGGTCAGTTTTGGTTTCCATCTCGCGGACACTCTTCGATAGCGTAATTCAGATACTATTTCATGAACAGAGTTTTTAGAAATGCCGGTCAGTAGAGCAATTTCCTGTATTTTCAACCGACGATCTTCTCGAATCAGCGTATCGACCTTTAATTGATTCTCATTCGTTTTCGTTGTTGATGTTTTTTTTGCACACCTACGGGATCACCGTTCACAGATGTGCGTCCACTTTTGAACTGTTTACACCAAACACTAACTTGTTTTCGACTCATAACATCTTCTTCGTATGTCCTCAGTATTTTTTTTATGAATTTCGGTAGGTGTGTGATTATTTGCATGCAAAAAAACGAATGAATGCTCAGATTTTAAATTTGGAGTGTTTCGATCGGAACTGATATTGTGCGGCTGTCACTGCGCACGTTGTACTGAACCTAAGGCAATGACAACAGTCACTTATGCAGTATATATACGCATCTAAAATACGTTCAAGTTTCAACCTGATCGGAGCGACGTAAGCGGTGTGTCGCGCGAACGTACCTTTGGAACCGGACATTCCCCGTACCTCAGGTTCGGCCAAAAGAGGAACGTTGGGCAATATTGATCAGAAAAGTGTACGAAAATGGATGGGAAAGCTACAAATGAAGACCAATTACGACGTCGAATTTTTCAAAAAATGCGAGAAATTGATCCTGCTCTTGTCCAGAGCATGATGGGACAAGTCAGAAGAAAACTGACGACCATCGAATATAACGGCTCACTATCAATAATTTGAAGATTAGGTATTTATTGTTAATTGTTGTAATATATAGTTTATAAAGTAAAACAGTTTTGAAAAAATTATCAACATTTAAAATTTTTCCGAAAACTTTGACCATACGTCATGTGTTTTTTTATTTGATCGAAAAATGAAGTCTATAATAGAGTGTGAAAGATTTAAAACAACACTTTTGTAGTATGGGCAACGATTTATTAGAAATGTGCTTATAAATCAATTTATCAAGATGATAAACTACATTTACATTTGGTTTGAATATTTTTATTGAGCTTTTTCAATTATTTTGAATAAAACATAAATTTACATAAATGAAATGAATACATTTTTAATTTAGGGTATTCAATGAAGTATGTACAGGTAAGTACAAGTAAGAAGCTTATAAAATATTATCTGAGAAAGGAAAGTTTGAATAATAGATTTCACAATTTAATTTAATTATGAGCTTTAATGATCTTGCCACTAATTCATTAATAACCCTTATTATCACCGAATAACGATAATTTTCTTAGAGTTTCAGAAGCTAGATTTCGAAATTTATTTCACCTGTGAAATTACTATAACAATTGTTAGAAGGAGAGTAATAAACAAAAACTTCTTTTTAAACAAATTTTCTAATTTCATCTATATTGGTGTTATTAAATTTTTTATTAGACGAAGCATATTTTTTAATACTATCTTATGCATTTGAATTAATTACATTATTTCTACTTTAGAGGGAAATTAGGGGCTTTTTCGTATTATATATTATATAAAAGAAACATAAGAAAGTGGTATTTAAAAAAAATAAAGTAATAGTTCTTTTGGACAGACAGTGTATGCAGATAGTAATGATAACCACGACAATTTTATTTTACATTAAAGAATAAACTGCGTTTTTTAAAACTTGCAGTGGTTATAATTAATTTGGGAACTTCTTTGTACGTACAGGACTAGAAACACATACGAGGATGATCTAGCGGAAAGTGAGACAGAACTATTGACATTATTTTTCGGATAACCTAGCATTATATTCTGTTATTTTTTCGTAGTTAGAACAGTTTCAATAAATGAGAAATCCTAAAATGCATAAACTTGCAATTCGTAGTGCAATGCAATATTTATTTCTTAAAGGACTAAACAAATTTTGGCTACATGAAATTTTGGCTGATGTGCAACAAACTTTTGGTGGCAATGATCCTTCCAAAACCACAATTTGTCGCTACATTGTGTAATTTAAATGCAATCATCAAGAAAGATATGCGACAAGGACCATCAAAAATTACAGCAACTCCGCAAACAACTCGACAAAATGATCAATAAAATTAATGATATTGTTTTGAACAACTTCAGAATTAGTGCCTAGGGGATAGCTGGCTTACAAAACTGGCTATCGAAAGCGTACATCACATTTTACACGTAGAATTGGACAACTGTCAGCAAGGTAGGTTGAATCGCGATTAAAAACGTGAAAAAATACTTATGTCAAACAATAATTTGAAAATTCTTTCAATGGAGACTGTGGTTAAATAAAAATTTAAAAAAAGGTATATAACCCCTTACCACAATTATTAGTCGTATCCTAAATACGTATTTCGACAACTAAGCTGTCATACTGATGATGACAACTTAGTTGTCGAAATACGTATTTAGGATACGACTAATAATTGTGGTAAGGGGTTATATACCTTTTTTTTAAATAATTTGAAGTTGTTTAACAAGAACCAAGATAGTTTTTTTGCGAGGATTTGCTGTGGTTGACGGAGATTGGTTTTATTACTACGTTCTGCAATCCAAACGGCAATCTCAGCAGTAGATACGTTATGGTTCTCCCACATGGAAAGCCAAGACATTTATATCGATGGGTAAGATAATAGCTACGATTTTTGCATAATTTTTATAGGCTTGTAAAATGGCAATTATTCCGCTTTATTAGACAAATCGAAGAAATCAATTTTTGAAAGACTATCTGGAATAGCCCACATAAAAGTGGTCTTTTATCATTACCTCTAACACCAGTCAAGTTGTTGATGAAAAATTGACTCAATTGAGATTTCAAGTTGTGCCTCATCAAACCTAATCGCCATATATAGATAGGCCCAAGTGACTTCCACTTATTCTAAAAACGTCAGTAGTATTTTGAGTACCTGAGAGCCATTATAGCATAATGTCACTTTAACATCATTGGTCCAAGTGCTTTGAAGTTGAAGTGGAATGTGTTAAAAAATAATCAATTTAATGCCCTAGATATCTACATCACTTGAGGTGGCCTTGAAGCTTCTTCCACTGCGACCTTTCCAGATCTATTGTCGTCTTCATTCCTTCGTAGTACTTCCTCTAGACATGCTCTTTTAGTCATGCTTGGCAGCTTCAAGAGTTCTATTAAATATAGTTCTGCTTTAGGATATTAATCTCTTATTTGTAAGAACTACATCCTTGTTAAACCTTCACGTTGGTATAGTACATGAATCCCGGTTTCCTTTTTCTCTTGATATAATCTATACACCGCTCTTTCTGTCAAGTCCTGTTATTCGTATGTTTGTTGAGCTTACAAAGCGGCGTTAATAGGCTTACTATCATCTTAAGAGACTTTCTGTCTCTATTCAGTATGTTCAATTTAATGCCCTAACTTATGTGTTTCATTTCAAGTTTAAAAGAATAAGTTTCGATTACCTACGATAAAACAATTAATGTGAACCTATTAACTGTTTTAATGTTTAAAAGCAAGAAACTCGCTCAATATTTAACTTGTAAAAACTAGAATTACTTTTACTCAAAAGTAGCAACTAGTATTTATATATTGAAATATGTCACGGTCGCATGAAGAATTTTTGAGGATTTTTAAGAAATATTTACGTCACAAAAATGACATAATGGCCCTTGGTGCGTTGATGCTGAAAGAGAATACGTTGAAAACTAACAAGGAAAACCTAATCCCCTAATTTATTTGTTTGATTTAAAGTTTCCCTTTCCTTGAAATTCTCCTTATACCTACAGAAAAACATAGTTTACATCGATAATAGGAAATAACAGCGACTGGAGGAACAGCTGCAGCGAGAGCGATGATTTACGAGCACAATTGATCGTATTAGCGTGCAAAGTTTCATCTTTCTGTATACCGTAGTTGAGTAACGTTGAGTACCGTCATTTATCATGAGTTCGATTTCTGAGATGCATACAAAGCAACCATCAGTGATTGAATTTTTAACGCAGAAAAGTTTTGTGTCAATCGAAATTTACAGACGTTTGAAAGCTCTTTATACTAACGATTCTATGGATGTGAAGAATGTTTGCCAGTGGGTTCGACGTGCAAAGCTCTGTCATAGAAGTGAAATGAAGGTGTTTAACGAAAAGTGATCAGGTCGACCAGTGTATTTATTCAAGGAAATTGCAACATTATACACAAACAAATTGCTTGGCAGTAGTTAAGAAAGGGTCCACTACATTGCTGAAAAAAATTTCATTATTTGGGTCCCGCGATAATTAACGGATGTCATGAAAGAATAAAGGAAAAATATTTATCAAGAACTTCTTAACCAGTATCGACGTTAGCGAGGTGATTTTCTCAAGAACATCACCACCAGGGACGAATCTTGGGTTTATCAGTATGACTCCGAAAACAAGTGGCAGGAATGAAATATCGCGGTCCTGATTCTCTGCGTATACGAAAATTCAAAAGAGTTCTTTTAGCACAGAAAGTCATGCTCATTCATTTTTGGAATGCAAAGGGATTAACGATTAATTTGATAAGATATGGCAACACATTACAATCACTAAAGAATCGCGTTTGTAGTCTGAAATCTGATTCAGGTTTGAAAGAACGATTTTTTTCTTTCACCACGACAACGTCAAACCGCATTGCAGCAACGAAACTATTAAAGACAGGGACGAGCCTGAGATTCACGGTTGCTTCGCATCCTCCGTACAGTCCTGATTCGGCACCTACAGATTTCTGGTTGCTCCCAATGTCGAAAGAGGTATTGAAAGGTCAACATTTTTCATCAAACATTAAAGTTCGGGCTGTGGTTCGCAATTGAGCCAACAATAAACAAGAAAGTTTTTTAATGGACGGAATGAAGAAATGGTTTCAGCGGTTGGAGAAATGTATTGCACTAAATGGTGATTATGTGGAAAAATAATTATGTACATTGGTAGTACAATAAATTTACTTAATACTTTGCTTTTATAGAATTGGAGACCTTATATATCAATCCGCCCCCGTATTGTAGTCTAGTAGATGAGATTAAACATAAATAACGTTGCTTATAATAACTTATAGTTCAGTATTATATACACTTTAATATGTCAAAGGAGAAAATAATGACGTGAAATTAATAGTAATGCATCCACAGGCAACAAATAAACTAAAAATTGCTTTACAATAAGCAATAAAGAAAATGTTTCCTTAATTAAAAATTTAAAAATATTTCTAAATTTATAAACCACAATTAAACAACACTGCTTAACTAAAATTTCTAAGCAATGAGCAATTCGACTATAAAAGTAAGGTTCTATATCGGCTATATTCGGAGATGATAACAGCTCGAAATATTGTGAATGTAATGCGTTCATGAAAGCCTTGTTTTTTGCGATTACCTAGTTTTATAAAAAAAAAAGCAGTTGATGCCAGACCAGATTTTATAGGCCAATGATTTATGCTCTGTTACGAAATACCCCGTAACGGCATAATCATCTATTGTATCCTGTCTAGTCATAAATAATGTCAATGTTGCATAATTATACGAACTTGTCAGCCAGTGAGTGCTTTAATGTCTTATGGAATGTGTTTTTTATGCTATTTTTTGCAATTAGTTTTGTTAATGTATTTTTTTAAGAGAAGATGGAAAAAATTTGATAATTTAGGGAAATTTTATGGCAGTTGGCAACATCTGCGTATGCATAGAATAAAATTCAAATTTTTTAATTTAGTTGTCTATGGTTGAATTAAATTAACTAAAATCAAAGAGCGTTAATTTTTCTTCATAATAAAATATTTCTTATTGTATTGTAAATATAATTACTAAAATGTTTATTAATTGTCAGTTTAATCATAACCTTAAATTATCAACTGACTTATAGACGTAGTGTGTCCAATTTAAAACTGAATCCGCTAGATGTTCCATGCTTTAATGAGTTATAATAGATCTCTTCGCAATGCTAATTGCAAAAAACGTAGTTATAGTTATTTATGCACCAAGGGCGTTATGGGTATTATATTGCTCCGAGATTAACGTTAATTCAGTCCTAGGGCCTCTGGGCCAAGGGATGAATGTCGACCGAGGGCAATATAATTGCCATAACACCAGTGGTTCATACAAGATTTTATTTTTCACTAAGAATTAATTTCTTAAGCGGAAAATTGAAATTACATTGGAAAAGTTCCGCGATTTCATCATTACGCATCTTACATAACTCGATTTAACCTTAATTTTATTATAAATGACAGTTGTTAACACTTTGAAGTTTTCAAGTTGTCAATGTTTAGATACTCTTGATTTTAATAATGAATGCTAAGGTTTTGCGTCTTTCTTTAGACTTTTCTAAAACTTCAAAGTATTAGTTCTGTAAAAATATATATCCTTTCTTCTCGGGCCTTATTTATACTCACACAACATTAAAAACTGTGAATAAATTAGCGGGCGTTATGGGCCATATCGCCCGATTATAACGCCCACGGGCGATACGACTGTGTTTATGGTAACCGTATCCAAGGTGAAATGAACAAATACTTAAGTGAAAAATTAAATAGTAAAAATAAAATTAGTTTGTCTTACATTATGGAATTTTTAACGCATCATTATATTCAAAGCTCGTACCTATCATGCTGTGAAATGAATAAGCTCATGATGTTAGAGAATTACGAAAAAAATGTAAATTTGGGCTAGGTGGGGAATATTGTGATAAGTTTAAGAGTAAATTAGAAAAATTATGGATATTTACCAAAAAATTATCAACATTTTTCGGCAACAAAACACCAATAATTATGAAAGTTAATAGAGTCATAAAATTTAGCGTTATATATATATATATATATGTATATGCGTACTTTAAGAAAAAGATAAATAATTATATTTGCATATTCTATTTTAAATTTAAAATTATGGAAAGCGAATACTTCAAAGTTATATGAAATGTATGATCGTTTATTTATTATGTTATATTGTTAAATGATTACGCATACAACTATTACAAGCATTGGTAATAAATTTACTTACCAGTCTTAATCCTCTTAAAACGGATAAACCGTCAACTAATTCGAAAATTAAATCTAATAAACTAGCGGACACTATTATGAGATCGAAAATATTCCATCCACATTGAAAGAACTCCTTGCTTAAGGCCATCAGTTTCATACAACATTCGAATGTAAAAATGGAAGTAAAAACCTGAAACAAATTAGTATTCGTTAAAATTTTGTGTTTTAATGGTAATTTCGTTTTATCATTTTATAGTTACAATTTAATAGGTAAGCTTCTTCCTCAATAACAAAAAACTTTCTTTTCTTTGGTTCTAATGAAAATAAACGTTTAAAAATAATTGTGTTTATTTTAGTATATTATAGATTCGCGCTTACGTACATAAACAATCATTGCTTGGGAAGTAGAAGTAAGTTTAAGGGAAGAGTATTATTATTAAGACTCTATCACTTCGCTTTTGCGTGCAATTTCCTATGAAGGGATTAAATAAGGTTACGGATACGAATATTCTGTTAGTTAGGAATATTTTGAGGGAATCTAATAAGTCTCAGAAATACTTGAATTTACGATTACCATATAAAATAATAATATAAAGCGACTAAAAATAGTTAAATATATATATATATACGGGTTATATATGTTCAGATAATTTCTTACCAGTTCATTTAATATATCAATTGATAAATTCAATATATAGGGTTCAATTATATTAGGGTGGTCTTTAGATGTATGGAAAATTTTTTTTTAAGTTATAGACCGTAACACCCTCTAGAAATGTTTGCTTTTGTGTAAAAATACGGTATGCAAAAAATTATGCGTATCGAACAAAGGGAAGGCGTGGCGCACCCTCTCAAGGTGACCTCTGTTGGTAAATGAACAGAAATATAATTTTTTTTATGTATTTATATTTTTTAGTATCCAATATACCTATAACTTTATTATTATAACTTAATTAAATTTACGGTTACTGCCACGATTTGTAACAAGAATTTGATTATAAAAATTTAATTGGAACCAAATTTCAAAAATTGTGGCGGCAACTAAATTATTTATATATCCTGCTAATAGTTTACAAGCATAGATATTTTTTTAAGCCAACGAGTTCTAAATATGGCTTTTTTATCCCTTTCTTCAAATACTCTTACGCGTTTTTGTTAAGAAAAGTTGGTCACTGTGGTGGTGCAGCATTTAAGAAAATTAAAAAGGGGCTTCCCCTATAAAATGACAATTGATTAAAATTGTCAATTAGAAGAGTGTGTTACTTAACAGAAATAGTGTTCAAAATAAAAGCTTGTGTAAAAAATGTAAAAAAATTACCGCAAACCTAAGACAGAAGTTTAGAGACGCTTTCATCAAAATTGACAAAATTAACTTTATGAGTGGTGTTGAAGATCAGAAAGTGAAGGATGCAGTTGGGAGTGTATCCGAGATTATAAAATTTGCATCTCAAAATCTTGAAGTAAAACAACCACGTGATGATTATAAAGAGCTTCTTCAATTAAGTATAGTGTTTCTTGGTGGTACAGTTCCGGAATTTACCTTCGAAAAGCCTGGAGCATTTCATCACGCCCGTTGTATGTCGAAAGCTATTTATTACCTTAAATTATATTTATTTCGAAAAGAATTTAAAATGATACAATTGGAGATTCGTGACATTTGCATCTTTGTTGTAAGGGTGTATTTAAAAAATTGGATACAAGTACCAGTTGCAGCAGAAGCCCCTATGCAGCATTTAAGATTGCTAAAAGATTTACATGCTTATAAAATTGTTGATGAGAAGATTAGTCGTGCGTCACTAAGCAAATTAAGTAATCATTTGTGGTATTTAACCACAGAAAGAGCAGCCTTGTCTTTTTATGATCCAAATGTTACATATGAGTCGAAGAATCATGGTGCAAGCTCTGGATAACCCTACTGATTGCGAATTAAAAAAATTGATCGTAACTCCTCATACTACAAGCCAATATCTTAATAAGAACATCGAATATTTTATAACCCAAAAATTACGTAATTTTTTTAAAAGGTTTGGTATTCCAACGGACTTTTTAACAAAAGATCCAAAGGAGCGGGAAAATGAACCTAGTTTTAACGTTGGCCTTAATATCGTTGGAAATATGAATGTTGTTAAGGACTCGGCATAACGAGCAGTTAAGCTAATGGAAGATTTTAATTTAGTGTTATCCAAAGATGAAGAATAAAAGCAATAGATAGTGCAAATTGTTGCGGATTATCGGAAACTCTACCCTAATATGAACAAATATTCTCTTTTGAAATAAAAAAAAAAAAAACATATAAATAACTAAAAACAAGGCATTCTTATTTATCCTTTGTCAGACAGAGATCTTGTAACATTATCAAATCTGTGGTCACAAGGAATAAGTGAATGTTTTATATTTTTCCTATATATTACCTCTGTTTTCCAAAAGTTAACCATTCTTCTATCTTTTTATTAATTTTCATTTATTTTCTTAAGAAATATGTCACCATATATGTATATAAATACACAGATTTTACTTTGTATTCTAGTCCTTAAAAATTTGGCTTTAAATGAAAACCAGAGAAGCTTTAAGACGACATCGTCTCAAGGAAATTTAAAATATGTTAAAATTAAAGTCAAATATATTTTTTACAACCAAGAAAATTTTATTTTTAATATTTTTGAACCAAATTTCAAGAGCGATGCACCACCTCTTAACCTCGCCCAATCGTGATAATTTTTTGCACACCGTATTTTTATACTATAACGAACATGAGGGGAAGTTACGGTCGAAACAACAAAGTTGAAAAATAAGGACCACCCTAATATATATATATATATATATATATATATATATATATATGTGTGCGTTTAGATAATTTCTTAGCCGTTTATTAAATATAACAATTGATAAATTATTTTTTTTTTTTTTATATACATATATATATATATATATTCTGTCATTTATATTTTTTATATCCTTGACAAAGGCATCATTGCCGAAACATGTAGGGTTGTTTTAAATATATATACTTTGAAGTAATAAACCAGACCTTTAATCGCCGACTTATTAAGTTTACCATATCATACCAAGGTCACGAAAATATTATATATATATGGTAAACTTAATAAGTCGGCGATTAAAGGTCTGGTTTATTACTTCAAAGTATATATCTCGTATTTAACACAACCCTACATGTTTCGGCAATGATGCCTTTGTCAAGGATATAAAAAATATAAATGACTTAAAATCATGCCTTAGTATTCCAAATTTGGAATACTAAGGCATGATTTATTATTATTATTGGAATGTATCTTTGAATAATTTAAACCATAGCAACTCGATTATTTGACATTTATATTCTGTCATTTATATTTTTTATATCCTTGACAAAGGCATCATTGCCGAAACATGTAGGGTTGTTTTAAATACGTATATATACTTTGAAGTAATAAACCAGACCTTTAATCGCCGACTTATTAAGTTTACCATATCATACCAAGGTCACGAAAATATTATATTATATATATATATATATATATATATATATATATATATATATGCAGGGTGTTCGGGAAAAAGTGGGAAATCTCTCAGATACAGATAGAACATGAAAAAATAAGATGACAAGTTCCTATAAATTTTTTTCCTACGGAGATATACATCCCTGAAGACGCCGCATGTAGGGTTTGCTGGACCGTTGCTTTACCACTTAAGCCACGATAGCACTTGGTTCAAGATATTTAGAAATGCATTATAAAGTCACAGTGATAATGATTCAGATGTCAGTTATTGAATGTAAATGTCAGGTTTGAAAGCAGAAGTCAGTTTTGAAAGCAGGTGACAGTTATTGAAAGCAAATGTCAGTTATTGAAAGCAGATGTCAGTTTTGAAGGTTTGAAATTGCTAATTATTAATTATAATTGCTTATTTAGCTATATGAGTGTTTTAGATAATTTCTTAGCCGTTCATTAAATATATCAACTGATAAATTCTTGGACTTTTTCGGCTTTTATATGAAATATTTACAAATATCAAATTAGAATGAAATTGCAAAGTAAATGAGGATGTAAACATTGCTGTCTAGAAATTACAAAGCAAATCATACGCAATTTTTAATTTGATATTTGTAAATATTTCATATAAAAGCCGAAAAACTCCAAGAATTTATCAATTGATAAACATATTTAATGAAGGGCTAAGAAATTATCTAAAACACATCCATGAAGGAAGCACTGAAGTAAGTGCAAAATATTAAAATGAAATAAAAAAGACATCCTAAATAGAATATAGTGTTGCTGTACTCCCCAATATACCTGATTCTAACCTATACACTAACGGCAAATATTTTTCGTATTATATATATATATATATATATATATATATATATATATATGTATATGTTTTCTTTCAGGTTTCCGCGGGTATTAGTATGTGTTGTAACTGGATTCCGGGTTTTCTTCCGCGTTTCCATTGTTTGGTCTTTGTAAAGACCGAAGCTTGGTTCTGGACGATGTTTCGGCAAAATCACATTTGCCATCTCCAGGTCTGCGATAACAGTCTGCTTCTGCTTCTGGTTACTCGTAAACTGACGTAGTCGAGTTTAGATGGTGGTTATATACCTGCTTAGCGTTCAGGTTGGTTACACTTGGTTGAGTGTGTGCGCGACTCCGTGTCGTTGGGCCTGTAGCTGGAGTGTGCTGGTTGGGTTGCGGTGTAGGTGTTTTTGTTTGTTGTTTCTTGTTGACAACTTCTTTGTTTAATACTGGTTTCCATGCTGTTGGCAGCCTCTGGGTATCATCTCGCGAATTCAAATTGTCCGGACGTTTCTCAATTTCGATAGCTTCCGTGATAATTCTGGTGTTCATATGTTCTATGTTCACCAATAAATTGGTATTGCTGAAGTCTATCGTGTGGGACGTTTCCTTTACATGCTGAGTCAAATATGAAGTTTTCTCGGCTTTTCTTACGGAGTTTTGGTGTTTGTCTCTTCTTACGTTTACCCTTCTGTTTGTTTGGCCGATGTACGTCTTCTCACAATTAAGGCATGGAATTTCATATACTTCCTGATTTTCTAAAGGTATTCTTGTTTTTGGATTCCGAAGGACTGTGCTGATTTTTCTGTCTGCCTTGAATGTGGTTTCAATGTTGTGTCTTCGTAGGACTCTGGATATTCTGTTGGTGGTACCTTTGACATAGTGTAAGTAGGTTTTGGCTGTTGATTCCTCTTTTTCCATTTGTGGTGTGGCTCGTTTAGGTTTTAATGCTTTGTTGATTGTCCGTTTGCTAAAGCCATTCTGCTGGAGTGCATTGTGGAGTTTATTCATTTCTTGAATGCCGTTATCTTCATCTGCCAATCTCTGTGATCTTGTTACTAGGCTCTTCACTACTGCTTGCAACTGAGCTGAGTGGTGGTGAGACTGCGCGTTGAGGTACCGGTCTGTATGTGTGGGTTTTCGATACACTGTATGGCTTAATTCTCCATTTTCTTTCTTCTTAACCAAAACGTCGAGGAATGGTAGTTGGTTGTTTGATTCTACATCCATTGGGAATTTTATTTTTGGATGGATATTATTCAGATGTTCCAGGAAGCTCTTAAGGTTGTTACGTGTTGGGAGAAAAAAGGTCCATCTGACATTCTCGTACTTTTTACTTAATTAGCACGTAGTGGTTTCTTTAATTAATTCCTTCCTTTAAATTAATTTTGTAGTGACATCGCGCGGTTTAACCTTCAACTCCGATCTATCTAATCGTTCCTTCGTTCCCGGTGGTTCTGCAGCCAGTTTCGTTTGCGTAAAATCGTCCAGAACGTTACCAATTCGACAATAGATGTCGCCCTTAATTTTTACAACTATTGTTATATTGCACTATAATTAGACGTGGGTCCGTGTAATCTATCCTGCTGTTTATAACTTTTTCCAAATTAATTTTGGATGTCGAATTAATGTAGTTTCGCGGGATTGGGGTAGTCTTTGTCGTGGTCACAAAATTGCTCAATGTGTGGCGCATGTCCGACTTGCGGCTATCTGCCATTTGGTCAGTGATCGTTGACTACGCAAGTTGTACTTTAGTTAGATGCGAGTAGGGCGTTGACGGTAAGAAATATCTTGATTAATTGTACTTTATCTTATGGTTGTCCTTTATCATTTGTAGAATTTATTTTTATTGTATACCTGAGTAGGGTAATCTTTTCCTACGACTCACGTGGAACTTCGCAAATACCTGGCGGTAAGCGATCTCGTTTCTATTTGACTCGGTAATTCAATCTAAGCACGGGTAATTCACGTGGTGTTGAATTTTGGATGAAAACCGTGTGTTAACGGCTTCAATTTCATACCCGCTAGTGGAATTTTCCCGAGGCATGGGTGTAGAAAAAAAGGAGGCTTCTAGAACAATCTATTGACGTCAGCATCATGGCGGACTACAGATGAAATGTATGCCGGAGTGTTTTGGCGTAGTTTGGTGTAGTTTCTCCTTGGATCCCTTTGAGGGCTTTTCCATGAAGGTTGTAGTTTAAGCAGTAGCGAAGACAATTTAAAGTAGGTGTCATAGTTCCTTTTTATTGTTAAATATAAGTGCAATTCATAACCTCTTGTGGTTATTTATGTGTGTTGACATTTCATTTGCATAAAGGCTCGAGAGGAAGCCGGTTACTAGCTATTTTGTGCATTCGACGCAATTTGAACCTTTTATAAAGGTTATCATCGTAATTTTCTGTCAGATTATTACATATCATTTAGATTAGAGGTCGGTGGTAGTTATGAGCATTTTAACTGATTTAATTCTTAAGCAATTTACAGACAATTCATTACTGTACAGCGAATAGTTTATTCGCTCAGCTTTTCTTATTAATTTCATGTAACTTAGTTGGCCGTTCAAGTGAATAACCATGTTTGATTAGTAGATAGGTTGTTTACACACCAAGTTACGTTCTATTTTCTTGTAGTATTATTTATACTGGTTGGCTAACTTCATTAGCGGCCAGGTGAAGCTTGTATTGTTTTTATATACGAGGCACTTGTCCTTCAGATGAGCCTTCGTACTGGTTAAGTGTTATTTTGGGGTACGTTGCTGTTTTCATTTAATTAAGAGTTTTATAACTTTATTGTAAGGGACCCAGAATTAAGTATACTTAGTTGTGTCCTGGAGAATCACTTGTTCAGACACGTACTTAACCTAATTCATATTTTGTTTACTTTAATTTCTTACCTGTTTATACAGGGTGTTATACTTTTAATGGATACTGTTTATTGTAATCACTGATATGCGCAAGTGGCGTGGTAGTATTATTTCATTATTTTTTTAGTATTTCAAATCAATATTTTTGTGTTGGTGATAATTGTTTAGAGTTTTAATTTTGTACTTCCGCTGACATTTGGTCAAGCGTAATTGGTCTTAAAGCCGACACAAGTCTATTCCTATATTTAATTTTCTTTAAACTTATAACTTGTGTAACTTTCACCTTCAATTTTTCCTGTGGGCCACTTGGGCTTACTACCGCAAATTTAACCATCATTTTCGCATTTTGAAATACTCGTGGATACGAGCTTGTAAGCTCCGAATTTGAGCTCTAATTTAATTATTTTTGGGACTCTGACATTGTGTGTCTGCGTGACAGGCTTTAGCCTCCTGCTTTTTTTTATAATAAACTTGTTATAGTTGATGTCTTGTATTTGTTTGATACCTTACCCACAGGTGTATGAGTTATGCAACTGCGGTGTTAGGTATTCATTATCAAGTAGTTTGGGCCAAATAAAGTTTTGCTTTTGGAGCTACCTACATCCCACCCGCTTCCGTGTTATGGGTTTACTCTGCGGAGGAATACAGTGGCGCTTACTTTACACCTCGCGACTTTGACCCGCGACGCTCTCCAAGAAACGATTGAGTTGGCCGGCAGAGCTATTCCTTTAGGACGTTTGCCAACAGGTAGGTTCAAGGCAAAGGGGGTGGCCCAGCAGAACATCTTGCTACCACGGATAACTACTTATAATTTTAGATTTTGTCGCGGAAGGTGTAGCAACGTAATCTTCTCCATGTGTCCAAATCATGAACGTGTCGTCAACATATCGTAGCCAAAGTTTGGGTTTATGGGTGGGCGTCCTTAGTGCTGTTTTATCCAAGTCTTCCATGAAGAGGTTCGCTATTACTGGTGACAGTGTGGAGCCCATCGGTGCGCCTTCTATTTGTTTGTAACGTTGATCGCCATAGATAAAGTAGGTGTTTGCCAGACAGTGTTTCACCAGGTTCATTATGTATGGTGGAGGTTGGTATTTTCTTTCGATGGTCCCTAGAGCTTCGGTTACTGGTATATTGGTGAAGACACAACATTGAAACCACATTCAAGGCAGACAGAAAAATCAGCACAGTCCTTCGAAATCCAAAAACAGGAATACCTTTAGAAAACCAGGGAGTATATGAAATTCCATGCCTTAATTGTGAGAAGACGTACATCGGCCAAACAAACAGAAGGGTAAACGTAAGAAGAGACGAACACCAAAATTCCGTAAGAAAAGACGAGAAAACTTCATCTTTGGCTCAGCATGTAAAGAAAACGTCCCACACGATAGACTTCAGCAATACCAAATTATTGGTGAACATAGAACATATAAAAAACAGAATTATCAGGGAAGCTATCGAAATTGAGAAACGTCCGGACAATTTGAATTCGCGAGATGATACCCAGAGGCTATCAACAGCATGGAAAACGGTATTAAGCAAAGAAGTTGTCAACAAGAAACAACAAAAAAACACCTACACCGCAACCCAACCAGCACACTCCAGCTACAGGCTCAACGACACGGAGTCGCGCACACACTCAACCAAGTGTAACCAACCAGAACGCTAAGCGGGTATATAACCATCATCCTAAACTCGACTACGTCAGTTTACGAGAAACCAGAAGCAGAAGCAGACAGTTATCGCAGACCTGAAGATGGCAAATGTGATTTTTCCGAAACGTCGTCCAGAAACCAGCACCGGTCTTTACAAAGACAAAACAATGGAAAAGCGGAAAAAAACCGGAATCCAGTTACAACACACACACACACACACACATATATATATATATTGTAATGTTTCTAAATTGGTAAATATTTAAGAATGTTTATTATCGTTATAAAGGCCCCAAAAGTTGGGCTGACAAAATGTAATGTGTCAAGCGTGATCTAATATTTCTGTAATGTGCTTATTATTGATTAATATAATGTAATCTTACGAATTGTTAAAATATATAAAAAACGTATGTATATAAAAGAATGAATGTTATATAACTGTGAATTGTTGTATAATAAAAAGTTTATTTAAATCGGGCTCGTTCAATACTTATCTGTTTTTGGTTATTTTCGTCGTCGGCTAGCTTCTTTAATTTCTTCAGGGTTAAGGTAGGTTCACCTCTCTCCACTTTGACTTTATGTACGTAGTTTATTTAATTGGGATCGGAACAATATCTCAAGTATATTACAAAGAAAACCAAAGTAAAATATTGACAATTAACTTTATTAATAAAAAATTATCTAGCAAAGTTTGGAATTTATATTAACAATTTTCGTGACACACAAATAACAATACGGGAGATACACTCAACGGTTGGTATTCTTATAGTCTAACAATATGGTGTACGACAAGTGCAATTAGGTGTTGTTTTATTAAAAGAGTTTACAAAAGTAACATAGAATCAAGTTTTTATAATTACAAACAGTGGATTCTAATATTTAAATAAGTGGAATAAAAATTACAGCGATATAATATCGGTGAAAGCAAAGTAAATAGTTAGTTATGGAATAAACAAAGAAAATTCTAGAAAAGTATATGAGCAAGTAAAAATGGCGCGTAAAATATTGTTAAAGTTAGCAAAAACCTGAGTCTTCGGATATAGCTTCCGTTGCTTCCTGCTCCTGTGTTCTGCTGGTTTTCACAACGGGAAACTGGATAATATTTCTGCGATGGTCCCTCGGGATGACTTGAGTTTTTTTGAAATCTCCAAGTCCGACGGCGGCTTGCTCGGATGACCGGTTTCAAGCGTACCAAGATGCTGGTCGTTGCACGGTGAAACTTATGGCGGGTAATTAACGTATTGAAACTTTAAAAATTCGTAATTCGTGAACTAATTGGTCGGCAGATGGTAAACTTTGTCTACAGGTAGATCGTAGGTGTGAGTAACGTTGTGTAGACTCAAAAATCTCCAGAACTTAATAATTTCACCAATTTGTTTTAATTAATTCGGAGCACAAAAAGCGTGACCTCTCACTGTGACGACTAATTACCGACGCTTACTTTTTCACTTGTTTTTAATTGCATAACTTTCCGCAAAATCGCCCCCTTCTTTACTTGCATTATCTTTTCGAACATTGTTATTTTAGACATTTTTACAGAGTAAAACAGTAAAAAAAATTACAATTTGATTTATCAAATAACTTTGGTTGAATAACATATGTTTATGTGTTTACAAACACTCTGGCAATATCGGTTTATTTTCGGGTTATTGCACCGTTAGAATTGTGGGCGGGGCTTAATTGTTCAAATACATTTGAAAATAAATACGTTACATTTGTTTGAATAAACACGCGTTGAATATTAATTTGAATAAAAAAATTGAAAGTAAACACTATAAAAAAATAGAAAAATAAGTTAATTAGTTCAAAGCAAATTTGTCGTCAAAATAACGTATTTATACTTTGAATCAATCTTTCCCCTTCTTGGTATTAAAGTACATATTAGATATAAATATTATGGTTACAAGTATTCTTTGTTTCTTTCAGAGAAAAGAAACCCTTCTTGCAATGCCTCAATATATATATATATATATATATATATATATATATATAACAAGTGTTCATTTGAAAAGTCAATCTAGGTTACTTTGAAATTTTGATAGAATAAGACGCAAATATATTAGTAAGTGTTTGTTGTTCCGTAAACGTAAATCCAAATGACATTTGATAATGTCAATCACAAATATTAGTTAGTGCATAAAATAATCGTGCGTTGATTCTGGTTTAAATAAATTGCTTCTCAGTTTTAAAATGGCTTTCACTTTAGAACATAAATTTTTTTTAGTCCAGGCTTATTTTCGAAGTGGTAATAAAATTGATGGGTTATGAGTTTATTCAGTTCAAGATTGCATGGTCGAATTTCAAGTTGAGTTTCCACATTTTGTAATAGATTATATACAATTTAAGAATACTTTGGATAGAACTTTAAAACTTTTTCTGAAACCGGTAGTCTCTTAAGAAAATCAGGCAGCGGAGCAGTTAAGAAACGTACACCTCAAGTTGTCAATCATGTTGAAGAAATAATTGAAAATGAACCACAAACATCTGTTCGACATTTGAGTCAACAAATAAACCTTTCTGTTGGTACAACTCACAAGTTATTAAAAAAGGATATGCAATTTTATCCATACCGTGTCACAGCAGTACAAGAATTGTTAGAAATTGATTACCCACATAGACTACAGTTTTGTAATTGGTTTGTAAATATGAACAATAATGGAGAACTTTCGCAAAGAGTCATCTTTACTGACGAAGCATGGTTTTATAAAACGGGATACCTAAATTCACAAAATACAAGAATTTGGAGTAGTGAAAATCCACATGTACTCGTAATTAATGAAGAATCGCTACAGCCAGAGAAAATTGGTGATTGGGCAGCAATAAGCCAAAGGCGAATCATTGGACCAATATTTTTTCAGGGAACGTTAACTGCTCAAAGGTACCGTACGGAAATTTTACAACCATTTGTCAATCAGTTGCATGATGATGAACTTCAAAATGCATATTTCCAACAAGACCTTGTCACGGTACTGCAGAATCTTTGGATTATTTAAGAGAATTTTTTGATGAGCGTATAATTAGTCGAAATACTGAAATTGCTTGGTCTGCACATTCATGCGATTTAACACCTTGCGACTTCTTTTTGTGGGCTTATCTAAAAAATAACATATTTCGAACACCTATTTTGAATTTGAATGATATGCTACAGAGAATCCAAATTATGTTTTTATTAACAGTAAAATTATATATAACATTAAATTAATATGATATTCTCGGCTGTTGTTGCAGATACTTCTTGGTGAAACATTTTAACTTCATACAGTAAATAATAAAAATAAATTAAAACACTTGGCTTGTTTCACTATGAGATTTATTTAAATTCTCTAACATTTGTTTCGGCTGTTATGCCATTCTCAAAGAGATCTATAAATCTAACTTAAAGACTATCGCACTTGTTCTTATATGTTGTCTGTTCTTGTGTGTAGTGGGGGTGGTACTATATTGTGTATTACGGTGTCTATAAAGGGTGTATTGGCATATTCTATCTGTGTGTTGGTAGTAGATAAGGTATGGGGGTTCTAGCTCAAAATCCCATGTATTTTCTTATGGAGGTTCATTTTGCACTTTTTCAATTTGGACATATTAATCCGGGACACCTCTATATACACTCGTAGATCTGTTTACAGATCTACGAATGTATATAGAGGGTGTCCCACTGAATGTTCGGGGGGTGAGTTTCACATAGGGGTGAGAGGCTTGCAAGGCGGTTATCGAGGATACCTTATCGGATGTTAAATTATATCTAGCAACCCTAACATAAATTTCAGTTTCTAACCAATGACTATCGTTACTGTAGTTCAGAGATATTTAGAAGAGAGATGACGTCACATATTTCGAATTATCCGAATTATTTATTTCCCCGAAGATGGAGTCACATATTTAGAATTATTTGATTTTTTTTATTTTTAAAAATATCACATTTATATTTTTAATGTCGGGACGTCGGGGAATCGAACTCGGGTCCTTCTAGGTGTAGGACAGACACCTTAACCGTTCGGTCACACCCGAGATGTGAATTGGATATTGTAAAACGCATATGTAGTCTATTACAAAATGTGGAAACTCAACTTTAAATAACTTAGAGATATTATTCATTAAATTCGCGTTTAATTTACATATAATTAGTATGAATTATCCCCCGTTTAATACTCGATATATTTTACATTTTTCAGCAGATATCAACCGTAATTTTGTGTGTAATATTAGAATTAGAGGTAAATATATCGACACAGGTCATTGAGTAGATATGTGGATTGTTCGATAAACTGCTTTTCATGAAAGATAGTATCTTCCCTCATTTTAAGAGAGGCAGTGATGAATTGATTGTAATTATTCATATCGTCAACGGAAACAGAACAAAAAAATATTGCAAATGGACTAGTAAATATAAAATGTAAGTATCATATTCCATAGCGATAACGCAGCTTAACAACACTAATAAGAACTTAAAACTGAATCGTTCTGGGGTATATGCATACCTAATATAATATGAGATCCGTTTCCAAAAATAGATAAAAATAATAATATATAAGGAAAAAAAACCTAACAGATATATTCAAAGTAGATTTCAGAATTAAAAGCGGGCCACAAACAATATATATAAAAAAATGTTAACGAATTTGAAGTGAATATTGAAATAAATTTTTATAGATAAAAGTAAGACAACATACCAAAAATGATAGCATAATTTTAAAAATAATATGAGATGTATATATACTCACGTTTAGAATAACAACACAGGTAGCACTGCACATATAAAACTTAAATCAATTATCCTGTTATTATAAGAACTACGTATTGAGTGTAGAATGATTTTAATTCGGTGATCTGATTATCTGCGTGAGGCTTAACATAATTAGCAAACAATTCAAATTGTACCTTTACACCCGATATCGTCTGTTGAATGATATTTGTAATCAGTTGACATGACTTTAATTTAGAATCTATAAAAAATGTATGAATATCACAAGTCCTAGAGCCTAAAATTGAATATGATGCAATACGAGATCTAAAACTGCTTGCTATCACATAAGCTCCATCTACCAATAACGAAGAATTATCACACACATGCTGACTAAAAAATGAAAACAAGTCTCTACATCTCTCAACAGATATCGAGCATAGTTTTGTGTGTGTGTGTGTGTGTGTGTGTGTGTGTGTGTGTGTGTGTGTGTGTGTGTGTGTGTGTGTGTGCGTATCAAACAATATATAAAAATGGTACCGAATTTGAAGTGAATATTGAAAATAAATTTTTATAGATAAAAGTATAACCCGTTCAACAGACTAAAAATAATATGGGAACGTATATATAATCTCGTTTAGAATAACAACACAGATAGCACTGCACATATAAAGTTAAATTGAGATCATATTCGGAAATATATATATATATATATATATATATATATATATATATCGAAACAGGTCTATACATGTTTAAACAGATATCGAGTCGTAGTTTTATGTGCAGAAGATTGGTATGGAAGGGAAAAAAATTCAGAGTTAACGCAGGCGCTTTAAACATTATATTGTATCGCAGGTATATATCTGATAAAAAGAGCATCAAGATATAGGAAAAAGAGATACCTGCAACTGTATATTCATTGCTATCGAGACTGTATTTAGAAATAGATATAAATGTATCTATTATCTACAATATAATAAAGAAAAAATACTTACTAATTTCACATAGAATAAATTTTTATTTAGGCAACATCTATTTTTTTAGCATAATATACAGTAATATACAGAGCATCTAAGGATTACAATGCAAGTACATAGATCAAAACAGGTCTATACATGTCTTAGCAGATATAGACTAGTAGTTTTGTGGTCAGGAGATCGGTAAGGGTGGGGTAAAGATATATAAATGATATTTCTACTGTAAAATATATACATAGTGGTTTTAGTGTTTATCTCAATCTGTGGCTTTCGTATCGCGTAATATAATCAAGTATAATGGATCTGAAATTAGATCCGATGGAAAAATATAACCAATTTATACAAGTAATCGGAGAAGATTTACCCAACGAAATTCGCAGGTGGTTATTCTCATCGCAGTTGACATTGACGGATTGTGGATTTATAGCGGCATTCGGTTATCAGAATAGACGATATTTTAACATCGATGATTTAATGAACGTGATAGGATATTGCAATCCTAATATAGATTGTGAGAAACAGACAGCGATTTACGAGGAATATTATTTAATACTCGAACCAGAAGCTGATTACCTCGAGAATATATATGTTTTCGACATAGAGGCTTCACGAGTGTTAAGTTTACGTGGACAATATCCGAAGACACATATAATCCAGTATCCTATACATAGGTACCCTGAATTCGATTACAATAAAGATATTATATGTGATGGAGGAGGCTACGTTGTATACGGATATGATAAATAGTTCGCCACCTCAGTCGTATTTTCGAGTTCGTCTTGAATGTATGCTGATAAATATTATGCATCGATACATATAAAGCGTGAAATGGCAAAACAAGGAGAAAAAGTGTTTCAAGTTATACAAAATTTAGAAAATAATTTCGGTATGCTAGATGATATATCTAAAACGACAATCCATCACATACCGCTTCATATTCTTCAAACAAAGGTGAAGACAGGATCCCTAAGACGAAACTGGCACAAGATTCCTATAGAGAAAAGAGCTGATCTAGAAGATTATTTACCTTGTGATAAACATTACAATCAAGTGGACCAGGACGATCATATAGATGGATTTCCGCCAGCAAAAATTAAGTGTTGGTTCTGTTTAATATCACATTAAGATGTATATAAATATGTAAATTTAAAATAAAAAAAAGATATAAAGTCATTTATGTTTTATTTATAAAGTATAATATATAGGTAATGATAATAAAATCATAATATATTTTTATTGTCTATCCAAGAATTGTGTGAGCTGTTCAACCCCAACCACTTCACGTATACTTTATTACGCTTCCGTCGCAAAATCCTTTCAACGAGGTACACGTTCCTATGAATAGTCTTCTGTAATTCCAGTTCATAGAAGCTACCTAGTATTGGTCGACCGGACATATCCTCAAGCATATATGTCGAAGGATTTGTAATATTTGCTTTAACTATTCGGAACAATTCCGTAGACCAGCTCACGGTGAATCCTTTAGCAAATGCTCCTTTATATTTACTTATACGAACGATGTCACCCACATTAAATTTCCGAAGTCCACTAATTTTTATATTATTATAAACACTTTTTAACAGACGTTTTTCTATCTTCTTGGTAACATCACACGGTCGCATTTTAATCTTTCTATGTATAGTATGATTATACTTTTCGGTAACTGTCTGTAATATATCTAGCCATTTATATTTACCTCGCATACTGAATTCTTTATACAATTTTTCCTTAATAGTTCTAATTACACGCTCGGCAATAGACGCTTTCATTATACTATATGTAGAATAATGATTTATATCGTAATTTTTTATTAGATTTTGGAATTTATTGTTATAAAACTCTTTCCCAGCATCAGTCTGTAAATTTTTAGGCTGTCGCGACCCTTTAAGGATTATTTCCATTGCGTTTCTCACATCTTGACCGGTCTTAGTTTTAACGGGCTGCGTCCAAAGATATTTCGAGAAGCAGTCTACTACCGTAAGAATATATTTATAGCCACTATTCTCTCTAGCATAGGGGATAAATTCCATGAGATCTGCATGCCACAAATCGTCGAAACCCTTAATAATAATATGTCGTCTAGTAAGCAATCTACGAGCAGGTTTATGTAGTTCGTTTACAACGTCACGTTTAATTTCACTCATTTCTCTTTTAGAATATTTAATATTGATACAGCTTAGATGTTTACAGCTGAACTTTATCTGTGTAAATGAAGTTGCAGCTCATATAGAATTACTATCGTTTAAATGTTTTAATGCGTCAACGTAGATCCAATTTTTATAGATCTACAGCGCGACCAAGTGGTGACGTTTTCTATTTTAAAATTTCTAAAAGTTCTTTAAACTTGCTATCCACATAGCTTTTATTTACGCCTAAGGATATAATCTTTTTAAGTAGCTCATCAACCGCTGTAAACTTTGTATCTACATTAGTTTTGTTTGCACATACCGATAAGCTCCTTCTAAAATTATCTTCAACTGCGATAAACTTTTTATCTACATTGGTTTTGTTTGCGCATGCAGATATAGTCTTTCTAATATGCTCATCAACCGATGTAAACTTTTTATCTACATAAGTTTTGTTAGCACATACAGATACACTCTTTTTGATAATCTCATCAACCGCTGCGATCTGTGTATCTACAAAGGTTTTGCTCGCACATGAAGATTCAATCTTTTTAATATAATCATTAAGAACTTGTATCTTTTTATTAACATAAGCCATATTCACAGAATCATTATCTTCTACAGGCGACTGAATATTGCGTATTCGTTTATTTTTAAAATCATAATGTCCCTCGATATCTTTAGATAAAATAGACTGAAGGTTATATGGTGCGAGTGATTTTTTTATTTCACTTTTGTTTAAATGCCGCCCGAATTTATCAATACTCTTCATGACTGACCGGCTTTTACGAACAGTAATAGCGTACTACTATATTAATACTCAGCTTCGATTAATTATACAATTACGCCGGATTCCTTGAGCTCTTCAACAATGGAGGCAATTTCATTTATATGTCCAGAGTGCCCGGCCGTTTTTGATGCTAGGAGTAAACGTAGTCGATCAACTAGTTCGTTTATATCATCCCAGTACACATACTGATAGGGAGCATTCCTCACTACTAATTCTTCACCAACATGACCACTCCCCTGTATATATCCACTCGTAGATGATGTGTCCAGATTCATCGATGAAGTGCTTAGATTCAATAAAGGTTTAATGATGTATGAATATTTATAGCTTCTGCTTCCTTTGACTTGCTTTTCGGGATCAAAGTCACGATGATGTACACTAGTTTGTTTTAAGATTCGTCTATACTGCTCTTTGTCATCTCTCGTAAACTCGCTAGGATGTGCCTTAAATATTAACTCACATAATCCTCGCGTCCCCTTATATCGCACGTTATCGATTACAAAATCACGACCATCGGAAGTAAAACTTGATTTACCCATTTTAAAGTTATCCGACACAGGATCAACGTGGACACCAAACGTTAAATCATATTCTCTGCTAGCATCGGACAATAATCCTTCCAAGTAGATTCTAGGAAAATAATACAGGTCGGAATTTTCAATGTTACGATCAGTTATATTAAGTCCCTCATAAGGGCTATCGGAACTCTCCATAGAAAGACTATGTGACTTTGTGTTTGATATCATCTTCGGAATTCTTATATTTTGTTTAGACTCTTCATCCTCTGACTTCATCTTACTCTTCAGATCTATTTCAGTCTGTGCTGATGTTTTTTCTAAAACTTTTTTAAGGGGTTCAGTGACTGGTTTGAAATGGTGTGTTAGTAATGCGTCAAATTCAGAACGACCTAATTTCAATGCCAAATATTTTTTTCTAATTGAAGCGCTAGCGCGTATGATTTCAGAGGTGATTTCATCTTTATCATTTCGTTTGCTCCTTTTCTTCGGCGACATCCTCAGGACTGTCCCGCAAACAGATAGCAAGCAGCTCCGAAACAGATAGTGAACAGGTTTGAACAGCTTCTAAACAGGTCTGAACAGAGAACGAACAGCTTCCGAAACAGATATGGAACAGGTCTGAACGGATAATGATCAAGTCTGTATAGATATAAAACAGATATTATACAGCTCTAGAACAGGAATGAACAAATCTGAACGGGTATTAAACGGTTATTGAAGCAGATGAGCTGTTTTATGATATTAGATATTGGATAGCTCTGGAACAGGAATGAACAGGTCCGAACGGATATTAAACAGCTATTGAGGCAGATAGGCTGTTTTCATACTTTAATACTATTAAGTGTGATCATAGCTAGCGGAAAAGCTTTATAAAAAATGAGGAAATACATTCGCAGAGTGTCCAATATATATCACAACATATATCTCTGATATCGGTTGACAATTGCTCTTCCCCCATTGTTATACTTCTTAACCATATGCATATCGTTAGCTGATTGACTAATATGCTTGTGTTCACAAATATATATAACAATCGAACATTTTTCTATAGCGACCCTCATCGATATTACTATCTTTATCTATCGTTAGAAAACCATAATTATTTTTCCAACACTCAGCACAAACTTCTTTAAACTTATCAAAAGTCATATCAGTGTTAACATGATCGGCATATATATGTCGAAGATTTAAATCATCCTGTTTAAATAAAATAATAAAATTAGCATTATCTCGTATTAAATGTTTTGGTATTCGAGTATACGTCTGACATAAGTAGAAACAATCAATCGACTTATGTCGACCCATGCAAAAATATGTTCTAATTTTATCTTGTGTCTCGCAAGCAACATCATCGAAAATAAAAACAGAGTTTTCTAAAGCTTTACAGGGATCTATGATGTTATCGTTTTCCGAATACTTAAAATATTTAACATCCTTCACGTTATTCATCACTAGATCTAGAAATCGATATTTAGACTGGTAAAGTGACTTGGAATAAACATAGATATTGTTAAATTTTAAACCATTCTCTTCGGTAATCAAACTCAAAAGAGCATTTGTTTTTCCGCAGTTAGATGGTCCACATATTATACCTCTGATAGTATTTGGTAATATTTCTCCATGTCTTCGTTTAAATTTATTGTCTATCAAACCACCGTCCAAATTTCGAACCTTTAAGGTTACCTTCTGTTTAACGACACGCATTTCGCAAGAATGAATCTATATAATGTGATCATACATTAATATATGTTTCATTCAAATGTCTACATTCAAAGAGGGTAGAGGTATATTAAATTCACTCATTAATAAGTTACCAGTAGAATTACATTTACCCGGATATCAATACTGTGGTCCAGGTACGAAACTGAAACAGCGTATGGCTCGAGGCGATCAAGGAATTAATCCGCTTGACGCTGCATGTAAAGAACACGATATCGCTTATTCGAGGGATAGCGATACTATAAAACGTCATCAAGCCGATCACATACTGCAAGAAAGAGCGTGGACTCGAGTCAAATCCAAGGACGCAAGTTTTGGTGAAAAAGCAGCTGCTTGGCTGGTCACAAACAGTATGAAAGTTAAAAGAAAATTAGGTATGGGGTTAAATCGAATTAAGACTAAGCGTAGATCATCTATAGCGAAAACACGGAACAGAATAGAAGGAGGCTTCGTTAGAAAAATCCCGTTTAGAAAAGGAGTTGTCTATCATGCTAAGGTAGCCCTAAAAAAGACTAAACTGAAGGATATTGTTGATGGAGCTAAAATAGCGCTCGCTTCTGCTAAAATCGCGATAAAGAAGAATGGGGGTAAAACAAATATTAATACACCCAGAGTTATTCCTCTACCGAAATCAGGGGGTATCATTCCTCTCATACCTCTATTTGCTGGCTTAAGTGCTTTAGGTGGTCTTACCGGGGGCGTAACCGGAATTGTGCAAGCGGTCAATAAAGCTAGAGCATCTCAAAAAGTGTTAGAAGAGACGCAACGTCATAATAAGGTTATGGAAGAAGTTGCTTTGGGGAAAAAAGGCGAAGGAATGTTTTTGAAGCCATATAAAAGAGGAATGGGACTATATCTTAAATCAAATAAGGAAACAAAAAACTTTTAAATCGACTGCCACGCAGAGCTCTCTCAGACGTAGCCATTTTAAAGTATGGAGATTATTTACCCTACTTCCGAGGTGTCTTTATGAGAAATAGCTTACCGAATATACCAAAAAGCAATGAGTGTGCAGTCGTTAATCTTGATTCAAAAGAAGGGCCAGGCACACACTGGGTTGCATATTCCAAGAGAAAACTGAAAGTTCAATATTTCGACTCATATGGAAATTTATCACCTCCGCTTGAACTCGTTCAATATCTAAAAAAATGTGAAATCAAATATAATCACCGCCGATATCAGAAGTTTAACGAAAAGAATTGCGGACATTTATGTTTAGAATTTCTATATAGCTATATGTAGAGTACATAGTGAGTTCAGTATCATGTCGAACACGTTCACACTCAAAAGCACTAACCACGTGCTTACTGCAGATTACTATCCCCCGATTGAATTAGATGATCGATATGAATATGGATTGGGACTTATAGGTCTACACACTTACAATACTATACCAAATGTTTATGAGGGACATAACAAATTCTATTATGATAACGAGGTGTTAGAAATACCCACTGGCTCATATGAAATAAGTGATTTAGAGACTTATATACAAAACCGATTGCCGTCTACAAACAAAAACATATTAGATAAAAGCGGTTTACTAACTATAAAACCTAACAACAACACGTTGAGGTGTGAGATATATAGTATTTTTTCTATAGATTTTACTAAGGAAGATTCAATCGGTCGCATGTTAGGATTCAGCAAAAGCAAATTGCATGCTAAAAGGACCTATGAATCTGACCTTCCAGTACAGATTATAAAGGTTGTTACAATTAGAATCGAGTGCAATATAGTATCTTCTGCGTATTATGACACACGTCCTTCACACACACTCTTCGAATTTTCGCCCGCAGTAGAACCTGGTTACAGCATAAATATAGAACCTAGGAATATAGTCTATCTGCCGACAACAACAAAAAACATTAGCAATATTACGTTAACGTTGCTAGATCAAGAAGGAGATCCAATAAATTTTCGAGGTGAGCAGATCGTTATACGTTTAGAATTAAAACGATTATAATGGGTTTGGAGTTTAACAGAACATATAAAGAATCCCCTTATAAGCAGACGACGGCCATTCAGTCTCCGACGACTAACGTGCTAACACCTATAAATTTAACATTCCTCCAATCATTAGGATTTGTTGTTAATGATGGAAAAGTTAGACATTTACGCAAAGTTAAACTTCGACGAAGCGATTACTAAGGAGGAATATCATACATATTACCCTCGCGCCAATAACTTCAATGCGAACGACGAAATACGTATACCAATAAATAATCAAGATGTATACACAATTCCAGGTGACAGCTACATATATATTGAAGGTACATTTAAACCAAACATAGATGGGACTGGCTCTTGTGAGCTAATAAATAATGCATACGCGTTTCTGTTTGATCAGCTGCGATATGAGATAAATGGTATCGAAATAGATCGTTGTAATAAGCCTGGTATAACTTCTACCATCAAAGGTTTCTTGTCTTTAAGTGATAATGAGAGCAAGTCTCTACAAATGGCGGGTTGGTATCCTTTCGAAAATAAAAGTCAGCCGACATTATCAGGTGATACATTTAGTGCATGCATTCCCTTAAGGTTTATAGTCGGATGCTTCGAAGACTATAGGAAAGTGGTCGCCTATACCTCCCAAGAGCTGATACTGATACGAAGCCGATTAGATATTAATTGTTATAAAAATATTGAAGCAGATGGCACAAAAAAAGCTAAAATAGATATCAGTAAAGTCGAATGGCATGTTCCACATATTGTTATGGACGACTCAATTCGTCTAAATTTATTAAAAACTTTAAACGCTAATAAACCTATCTACATGCCATTTAGAAAATGGGATCTGCATGAACTACCATCTTTACGAAGCAATAAAAAAGATGTGTGGAGTGTTAAAACGAGCACAAATTTAGAGAAACCACGCTTCGTAATAATAGCCTTCCAAACAAATAGGAAGGATAACTTAACTGCTGACGCTGGTCGATTTGATCACGTGTCAATCAGTAATATAAAACTATACTTAAACTCTGAGACCTATCCTTACAATAATCTGAATTTACAAATGGATATTAAGCGATACGCTTTAGCATATAGGATGTATGCATCCTTTCAATGTTCATATTATGGGAGAACGATCGCTCAACCTCTAATAGATTATAACGCTTTCATTGATTACCCCTTCTTAGTCTTAGACGTTTCTAAACAAGCAGAGAGCATAAAAGCGGGTACCGTAGACATAAAACTTGAGTTTGAGTCAGATAATCCTTTCCCTAACAATACTACTGCCATCTGTTTAATCATTCACGACAGCGTTGTAGAATACGCCCCGCTTACTGGAATAGTGAAAAAAATAGTATAATTATTACTAATAAATCATGTATTTAAAACGATAGCATGAAAGCTGTAGCTGTCTACAGATGCCGTTTTGAAAATAGAATTAGGAAAGTGGACAATATCATTAGACATGTTTTATCGCGCGTTCATCGAGATCGAACAACATATGTACTTGAGGATATATCCGGTCGACCAATACTAGACAGCTTCTATGAACAACTCACACAATTCATGGATAGACAATAAAAATATATTATGATTTTATTAATATTATCTATATATTATACCTTATAAATAAAACATAAATGAATTGATATTTTCTTTTTATTTCTAATTTACATAGTTATATACATCTTAATATGTTAATAAACAGAATCGAATTTCTATGAGCTTAACAGCCATAAATAATTGAAGATAGCATACAATGGAGCTTCAACTATTTCTTCTACCCTTTTAGTTCATATTATATGCAATTTTATATAAGTTCTAATATTAAACTCATTCATATTTTAACGTTTAGATTTTCTACGCGACCAAATGCTGAAGGCTTGATATCTAATAAGAGTAATTAATAAAATTATTAAAACATATTTAATTTCAAGACATTTTATATTGATTAATCATTATTATGTATGGGTTGCGAGATATAATTTATATATTCTGCGTAAAAGCTATTGACTAGTGCATATATTATCATCTACTTAATTTCCAATCTACATCAAATAAGCACACCTTGTGTTTAAGCCTTTATGTATTCACCTTAAATTTCATGGAGTCTTTGCGATTATAAATCACTTAAGGATATACCGATTCACCGCATCTGATTATTTTATTTAATGAGGGAAAGTTTAGTTGAGAAAGCTAGTATATGTGTTGCATAAACAATGTATATTTCCTGCTAAAAACACTTTCAAATATAATTTTCCTCCTCTATTTATTACTTATGAAAATTTTATTCGTATAATTAGGATGTTTGAATTTCGAGATGTTTAAAAGTGGCAGCCTTTCCTACCCCCTATAACATAGATCTTCTAATACCCCTGCATGATCTGGTTGTTGGTGTGGATATTAAATAGACATATATATAATAAATATTTTATTTTATTTTTCAATATACATATATAATATTAGCTTAGAAACTTGTTTATACATAAAATAATTAATCTATAAAAATATAATTCAGTCTATACACATAATATTTTCTTTCTTCAATATACATATACAATATTAGTTTAGAAACTTGCTTATACATAGAATAATTAATCTACAAGCTAAAAATATAATTCATTCTATACACATAATATCTCGATGCCCCCCAGGTAATGTACTGCAACTGTCTTTTATTAAGTATCTTTTATCATCATGAGGACTTAGAGCAATTTTCGTTTGATTACTGCTATACACTTGATGTTTTTCGGATTGAATTAATTTTTGATTCACATATTTCTCGTTAGTATTGTACAAACATTCTATATAATCATCAAAACTTATTCGATTTTTGACAATGTTCTTCTTAACCCCTTTAGCTTTCCTTACTGCATCTTTACCCTCTACTCTAATAGCATACATTTTAGATCTCAAGCCTACAAATTCTGTTACAATTTTCCCATTCATCTCATCTTTCATCATACCTAGAACTTTTTTGTTTACAAGAGGAATACTATAAACATTATCTTTAGGATAATCGCTTGTATCAAATCGTCTATGACAGTCGCGACGGATTAAATCGTAGATATCTGAACACTCAATTGAATAGATAATCGAATCAGTATCTGTGTAGGCTGCTTGACATTTATCTCCAAACATCGGTTTCATATAATCATAGTGAAATTCATAGATTGATGTTTTAGAAATATCTAATATGGCCATTCCTACATAGATAGGTTTATTAAAATAGATCTCTGTTTTGTTGAGTTCAACAGCAACAAAGTTCTCATTAAATATAGTCGCCGATTTGAATTCAGGCTTTGAAATTAAAGCTTCGGCACCATATCGTCCTTTCCATTTATTTACTAGTTTCACTATACTATGTTTGCGTATATTTTCCATCGTCTTCCCGAAAACAGCGTTGTTCATCAGTTTAAACAAATTTTTTTCAAAGTCGTTCATAGCCAATGATCTCAGTTTAGTGTTTAAATCAATGTATGATTTCAGCCATGTACGCTGTTGAAATTGCAGTATTCTATGAATGTTAGCTAACTTTAAACCATGTCTTAAGGCTTGTTTTAGATTCTTATAATGAATAACATAACGTTTTTTTTCGAATAAGGTAGCCATTAATTTCTTTTCTTTCGATCCCGGAGCAGCTAAATGTTCAGGACAGAAGGGTAAATCTGAGTGTAAATCATGTAGTTCTTGCGGATACTCTAAATCTACCTCTAAAATATATCCTATATCATTCTCATCGGGTATATCTAAAACATTGAAATTTTCGGCATTAGATAACCATCGAAATCCTCCATAAGGCAGATATTGAGACATTGCCCATCCATATTGATTATTGATATCGTTATACATTATAAATTTGTCTGGTTTGGAAGAATCATAATCCGACATGTATTTATTATTTGCTTTAAGATGTCTATAAGAACATTGGCTGAGCCCTCCTCTGATTCCGGGTTCAATAAACATAATCATATCCAAATCTGTCAGTAATTCTAAGATTATATTAGTATGTTTAAACATACAATCCCATGCGAATCCGGGTAAGGTGAAGTAAAGTCCTGGATCAAGCTCATATGTTTTCAGACAGCTACTTCTAAATTGTTCGAAAATGCAAGCTAATAGTAGCACATCCGTCTTCAGATATAAGTCTGAATATTCACCCAAGTTTTCGATATTAAATTCACTCCAGACCTTTTGCGCATGATCATAGTCTTCATCTGAAATATCTAGATCGTTTAATTGATTGAAGAATTTAGATTTTTCGGGGAGCTTCGTTTCCTTGAATTTCTCTTCCGAGTCGAAATAATCGTAAGGGTATACTCCTTTTCGTGTTAGCAATTTCAATTTTTCATCGCTTAGATTAGAAAATTCAGATATAAGTTCGGGATATTCTATTAAATATGATGCTAAGGTATTGAGTCCTGAAGCCATAAATCGAAAAGAATCAATGAATCTAAATTTAATTATATTCTCATCGATATGTTTAGTGAATGAAATATATTTTTCTTTGGTTGTCGGCAAAACATCTATACGTCCCTTTAAGTCCTCAGCCAAATTCTTGATGATGAAATGTGAGTCGTACCCAGTTAGGTAATGGAAAACCACCGGAACTGTATGTGTATCTTGATAATTTACATTACAATCTTGATGTGCAGCTCCTCGGTATTTTCCACTCAAATGATCATGATCTCTAACCTTTTTCTTTTCATCTGAACTAAACGATTTTTCACAAATATGACATATTGTAGCGTTTTCATACAAATATCGTTCATCAGATGTTAGTTTGTCCATAGGTATGGGGCATAAAAATACTGTTTCTAAATCTTCTGCAAAAGCTTTGAGTTCCTTAGTAAACCATTCTATACAATCTTGACTACGATAACTTCTATAAAATGATAATGACTCATCATATGAACACTTGACATAATATCCAATACTGCATGGCAGATGTTCTTGATATTTATTTTGAATTTTACATGGTGCAAGTAGACACTCCAAATCGGCATAAATAACGAAGGGCGCTTTCACTTTATTTTTGAAATTTTTAAATTTAATAAACTTATTATCATCCGTAGGCAGTCGGATCTTACAGTTATTCATTTCTTGACAATCTAGGTAATGTTCATCGAGAGCTGTTTTCGTATAGAAGTAGTGTAAACAGCGGTCACAAAAATACTTTTTTGTTTTATGCTTCGATAGCTGTGAGGATACGAGGCGTGATAAGTTCTTAATCCAGACATAGTGATAACTAGGAGTTGATTCATTATCATCCTCATGCACTTCATCTTCGTTATAGTAAAAATCTTGAATAAGTAGCAAATTCACATGTTTAGTTTGTTTCATTTTTGTTAGGTATGTAGGTAAGGTGGCGAATTTTTCATTAGTTTTTTTCAAAATATAAACATTTATTGAAACGCCGTTTTGCTTTTCAAACCGTGGAATTTGTTTCATCGTCATTGGGAACTGAATTCCTGTTAAATTTAGCACAGATGATGGGTTTGGATACTTTGTAGTTCTTCGCGTGTTCTTACTCACTGGATATAATGCGGATACAACAGCCCATGCGAAGCATTTTTGATCATTATTTTCTACGTTAACGCAAGCTTTTTTAATTTTAATTTGCGAAGGTAATTCGATGTAGGATGATCCTAGTTGAGACGTAAATTTATTAATATTTACCTGGAGACTGATGACTGTTGATAACGCCCAACCGCTGTCTCTTTCTTGAAACTCTTCATGATCAGCGAGAATTGGCTGCTGTATGCAGCTAACAAACCATTCTTTTAGACTGGTGTCTCGATAAATTGCAATATTTTTAGTGTTAAAATATTTTAATTCATTAATCTCTTGGTCAGCTTTCTGTATTTTGAATTCGCCACAAAACATTGTATTCACCTTGATGGCTTCTTCCTTCTTTAACACATTCGAAATTCTTCGTTGAAATAGGATAGCAGCATCTTCCATAAATAATATGGGGTCGATATGTTTTAGATTAATTATAACTCCAGTTCGAATACGGTTTTGAAACGCTGATTTGATATCCTCCCATTTAACGTGGTAAGAAGCAGTAGTACGTTTCCTCGGTGCGTAACTCCCTCCAGCTATTTGATGAGCTCGATACATTTGTTTGAAGCTCTTTACTTGAGCAATGGTAGCTATCAGTTTTTGTTTTTCTCCAACACTTTTAGCACTACTCAATGAATTATTTAATACTCGGAGAGTTGAATTACATTTTTTAATTTCTGAAGCCAGAGCATCTTTATTATTTTCAATATTAGCATTGAAGAGCGAAGATTTAATTTGTTGAACGGATTGCATCTTAACTCAACGATGAACACTGATTGCATGATTCCCATATACATATACTCCGCTATATATACTCATTTAACGGGATAATAATGATCACGTGATAGCTTTACTATTTTATATACGCAAGCGCCCTAAAACCACTCTATACATTTTAAAGTAGAAATATTATTTATATATCTTTGTCCCTTCCATACAGATCTCCTACCTACAAAACTACGAGTCTATATCTGTTAAGACATGTATAGACCTGTTTTGATCTATGTACTTGCATTTTAATACTTAGATGCTCTATATATTACTGTATATTATGTTAAAAAATAGATGCTGCCTAAATAAAAATTTATTCTATGTGAAATTATGTTTTATTTTAAACTAAGTATTATTACTCACAAAATTATGGTCATCAAATATATCGAGTATTAAACGGAGTAATTAATACTAATTATATGTAAATTAAACGTAAATTTATCGATTATTAAGACCCGATCGATATATCTACCTATAATAGTAATTCTAATTTAACTTGGAAAAATAATTTATAATAATTTGAGATAAGTCAGACAATATAGGTAAGTTATAAAAATTAAATTCTGGGGGGCCGTATGGTCTAGCGCCTAAGAAGCCGGCTTATGTGAAGCATGACCCACGTTCGATTCCCGACACTCTGACATTAAAAATATAAAAAATTTTAAATATGTTGAACTACAACCGATATCCTGCACACAAAACTATGGTCGTCAAATATATTGAGTATTATATGCAAATTAAACGTAAATTTAACGATTATTAAGACTCGATCGATATATCTACCTATGATAGTAATTCTAATTTAACTTGGAAAAATAATTTATAGTAATTCGAGATAGGTCAGACAATATATATAACTTATAAAATATCCCATTCATATTACCCAGCGTGGTCTCGTGATAGAATCCCGGCGTCTCACTCTAAAGGACCCGAGTTCGATTCCCCGACGTCCCGACATTAAAAATATAAATGTGATATTTTTAAAAATAAAAAAAATCAAATAATTCTAAATATGTGACTCCATCTTCGGGGAAATAAATAATTCGGATAATTCGAAATATGTGACGTCATCTCTCTTCTAAATATCTCTGAACTACAGTAACGATAGTCATTGGTTAGAAACTGAAATTTATGTTAGGGTTGCTAGATATAATTTAACATCCGATAAGGTATCCTCGATAACCGCCTTGCAAGCCTCTCACCCCTATGTGAAACTCACCCCCCGAACATTCAGTGGGACACCCCTCTATATACATTCGTAGATCTGTAAACAGATCTACGAGTGTATATAGAGGTGTCCCGGATTAATATGTCCAAATTGAAAAAGTGCAAAATGAACCTCCATAAGAAAATACATGGGATTTTGAGCTAGAACCCCCATACCTTATCTACTGTTGGTGATTAATAGATTTTGTTTTTTCACCATTGAACACACCATTAAACAAGACAGATTTTAATACAGAAATAAACACAATTAAATTAATCGCAAGAAATAATGGATATGACCCTAAAATCGTAGATAAACTGTTAAAACGTAAAGAAATACAAAATAATAAGAACAAATACCTATACCCGAAAATAACAGAAAATATACAAAGATGGCACAAAATTACATACATACCTCAACTCACTAATAAAATAAACAGAATAGTAAAAGGATTAGATATCAAAATAAACTGGGTAAATAAAACAAATTTGGGAACAATGATTAGCAACAACAAAGATAAAAGAGATAAAATGGACCAATCAGGTATTTATAAATTAAAATGTAAAGACTGTGAAGCTATCTATATCGGCCAAAGTGGACGAGCCATTAAAAACAGAGTTAAAGAACACAAAAAGTCAATTTTATATAGTGAGAAAAACACAGGCTTTGCCGAACACTGTATAGAACTCAACCACTTCCCCGATATAGATAACTGCGACTTAATACACAATATCACAAAAAGCAAGAGATTGGACCTCCTAGAAATATTAGAAATAAAAATAGCGAAAAAACAAAATCTATTAATCACCAACACACAGATAGAATATGCCAATACACCCTTTATAGACACCGTAATACACAATATAGTACCACCCCCACTACACACAAGAACAGACAACATATAAGAACAAGTGCGATAGTCTTTAAGTTAGATTTATAGATCTCTTTGAGAATGGCATAACAGCCGAAACAAATGTTAGAGAATTTAAATAAATCTCATAGTGAAACAAGCCAAGTGTTTTAATTTATTTTTATTATTTACTGTATGAAATTAATATGATGTTGGTTTATCGTCAACCTCTTAAAAACTAAAATAAAACTAAAGTTTTTAAAAGGTTGACGATAAACCAACATCATATTAATTTAATGTTTTAAATTTGATTAATTTTAACATGTTTAGTGTCGTTGTTTGCTGAATTTTAACTCTCAGTTACACTCCTGAGAAGTAACAAATTCGTTATGAAATGTAGAGTGAAATAAAGGAGTTTTTTTTTACTTGACGGACCGCTAACCCGTTAATTAATTTTTACTTATACAGTACGGTCGATAATACTTAATAGTCTATATATATATATATATATATATATATATATATATATATATATATATATATATATACATTAGAAGGAACTTCTCTCTATTACTTCTATATCAAGATTAGATGCTGTTATGGATGATTTAATTATATATATTGGAAGTGGTTCAGATAAAGATGTTGATTCTATATATGCAATCTGAGAAATCATACCTGCATTTATAAATATTCTAATATTTACTTGTTAATAATTTCGAGAAAACAAAGTCGAGACAACTTTACGAACAATTAATTACAACAGACAATCAGCCAGCTGGCTTTTGATAAAGGTATGTATTTGAAATAATAATAAATGGTGCACTTAATGTAAATGGAATTTTCCACACATCATACAATTTCATTATGGAAAGATGGAATAAATACAGTTCAAATGCAAATAGATTACAGAGGATTAGAAAATTAACAGTCAATATCATTACCAATTTAAAATGGGTATTACAGGTAAAGATGTCTTTCACTGAATATTGGATTCACAGATTATTACCTATGGACGTGTAACTGTCCGTAACTGGGCGGGTATACTGTTGTATACTGTTGCTGGGCACACCAACTGAGAACCAAGGACCAAATGGAGACCGACCAATTGAGCACTTTAGATTAGTCAATTGCGCACTTTATTACTAGTTTGTTAGTGAACAAACTAACAAGTTATGAGGTGCTGAATTAATGCAAACAGTTATCTTTCTCGGCCAAATAAAATCAAAACATTATAATAGTATCATAATAATAATTATACAAAAGTATTTTTAATAATATGAAATAATATTAAAATAGTATATTAAAAAACAAGTTTCATAAGGCACCATTTTGCCGCACGAGATCAGTTTAGAAAACGAGCCGCGATAGCGGCGAGTTTTCTAAATAGCGAGTGCGGCAAAAGGCCTTATGAAACGAGTTTTTTATACTATTTTTTCTATTTTGCGTTTTTTACATTAATAAGTTGCTTAAATTGGAATTATTTAATTTGAAAGTTCAGAGTTTAATTTTTATATAAAGCATGCAGTTGGTCACATTGATACTTGACATTTTCAAATTTAAATCTTGCTATCCGCGAAGTATATTATATTACATATTATTTACTAATTTTCGTTAACATTACTTGATACTTCATTTAAAAATATAAACATGAGGGACATAGAAACATATATATGTTGTTGTCAATATTATACAACATACGTTGTTTGTGTGACATATATCATATATGTCAAATGTACATAAATTCTTAAAATCAAATGACAGCAATGATATTTATTTCTGTATTCGAACAACGCCAACATTGAAAAATGAAAAAAAGCGTATCGAAATAAAGCTCATTTCGATACTATTTTGGTTTCATAATGAGTTCATTTCGAACGCAAAATAGAAAAATACTTTTGTATTGTACAAAACTGGTGAGGTTTTACCCACTCATGCATGTTTCACTTATTCTGTTAAAAAATTATCCCAAATGGCGCGCGTCGGTGTAACTATAGATGTATTTCTAGTTTAAATGATAATGTGATTTTGTCTATTTGAATTCGTGAAATTATAACTTTAAAATATTCATTGTCATTATTCTCATTTTTATATTTTTATATGTACTCGTATTTTCAAGATATATTAGCCACTCTTCTCCCAAACTTATACCTCTCCATTAATAGAGATGGATGCCCAACCAACTATAATTTTGCACTTGATTTACACAAATATGGTTGTTCAATTTCTTTAATTATTGAGAAAAAAGAAAAGCGATATACTCTTACCTTATTGCCTATATCTAATGCTCGGAGGACAGATACACTCATTCCATGATGTTCCATCGCGAGAAACATGGTATTAAGGACGATACAAATCGTTATGGTCAGTTCGAAGAGGGGGTCCTTAACGATACGATACAAAGCTTGTTGAAATTGAAGCCAACCCGTGTAGTCCATACAACATTGCTCACAACCCGGGCAGTTTCTGTCTGGAAGATCGTCTGTGGATTGTAATAATGCAAAATTAAAAAAGAAATATAATGCTAAGTCAATGTAGCATTTTCACAACATCTTATTATGAGCACACGTTTTTCATTATATACAAAATTTAAAAAAACTATTAGTATGTATATGTATCGCCAAAGCTAGTTTCAGGCGTTATACAATTTGTAAATATATAACCTGTGAATATGGTTTTATGTATAAATAATAATAATAAGGCACATGCAGCATAGTATGTAAATTTTTACAGATATAATAAATTCGAATCACTGATTACACATTCCGCTTTAAACGTGTACAGCCTCAAGAATCACAGGAGAAACAAAAAAAAACTAACAATAAATGATATCATAGAACTTGTAGTAAATACCCTTCTATAATGTATACCAACACGGCAACCTTAACCGTGTACCACTCAGCTCATACCATTAGATATGTGGGTAGAGTAAAATTTTTCCCGGCTACAGGTTGAGGATGTGCGAGATAAGTCGTCGCTACAACAATAATAATAATAATACGAAACAAATGCAATTTATGCAAGATTGAGATATTCAAGATGCTGTGCTGGCTGATAATTAAGAACACATTAAGCTCATCATATCTGTCTTTTAAAGATAAAAAGTGAGAGTAAGAAAAAAATTGTTTATAATATTATAAAAGGGACTTTCCATTCGTAGTTAAAAATGTAGAGACGGACTCATTGCATTTTAGAAATATATTCTATCGTATGCTTCGCATTCTTTTGCATTCATTTTGTTCAGATGGGGCGATCTAGAAAAATGAATAATTATTTAGCTGAGAAAAAGCTACAAATATTTAAATAGCTTTAAAGCGGAAACTCTACAGATAAAAGCCGCAATGGATAGATGCTTAGCGCAAATACTATTAGAAATTCGGCATTTCAACAAACGCAGAGGTTAATTAGTGACAAAGACAATGATCAGAAGATATGGCAATTCAACAAAATCAGCGCTTTTCTAAAACATTTACGACACTTGAAAGTTTACGTAGAGATTGTTTCTGCGGAATAATATTGGAATACTTGGTGATGAATTCTTTTTGTTCAGATGTTACATGGAAGACACGATTCTGTCACAACACATTATTGGTCGTATATGAACGCGATACTAAAAGTCACTGTTTTAATATGAAAGGTATCCATATTAGAATACAATTTCAAGGTAAGTATACGTGCTTTTCAATACATTTATCATTAACATAATTTCTATTGTTTTACAGGAGGAGATCAGACAGAGTTATTCTGCAATAGAAGAGACTTTTCTTCTATCAATGCAGAGATTGTGTGTGATTATAAAGTAATATATCATAAAGTAATGGATATTATTGCTCGTTGACCTGGTTCTGTCCATGACACTACAATAATTCTAGGATGAATATAGAGATGGAGACAAACGACTTTCTAAATACAATTTTGCTTGGTGATAGTGCTTACCCATTGCAAAACTATTTACAAACTAGTTCTAAATCCACGAATACAGACAGAGAAAAGATATATCTTTTCTCATATTAGGGCATGACATATTGTAGAATGATTAAATGTTTTTGTTTCTTAGCCTTTCATTTATTATTATTATTATTATTATTATTATTATTATTATTATTATTATTACGGATGTGAAAGCACCTTTCGGGAGAAAGGGAAAAAGTTGATACACGGCCGCGAGGCAAGCATATCAACATCTATCCTGCTTGATATGGATGGAAACATTGGTAGAATTATACATGTATATTAAATATAATTTTTTTTTTGTCTTTGTTGTTGTTTTTTTTTCATGGATCTACTGTAACGTTGTTCTTTTGGCTTTTTTTTTTCTCATTAATCGACGCAATAGATCGTAGGAGTCGTTTAGTTCGTCTTTTCGGAGATATGGTGTTTCGGTTTGAGATGTGTTCGTGGTTGCTTTTATCATGTATTCTGGCTCAGCACCTACCTCACAATGCTCGTTAACTCTAGTATGACAATTTTTTGAAGCTGTTTATATGTCATAGGATGTATATTTAGGGTCTTTAGAGCCTCATGTAACTTCAGCGGTATTTCTCCTGTAGCACCGATGATGATGGGTACTACAATCACTTTGTTTTGGCTCAATACTTCTTTAACATCTTGAGCAAGTGGTAAATATTTGTCGATCTTGTCTCTGTGCTTCGCCTGGATATTCGCTGGCGCTGGCACAGAGATGTCTATGAGGTATGTAATGCTCTTGTTATGGTCTCGTAACGTAATGTCTGGTCTGTTGTGTTGGACAGTTCTATCCGTTTGTATTGTCCGATTCCAGTAAATCATTGCCTCAGGCAACTCCACTACATTTTTCGGCTGGTAAAGGTAATATGGCGTTATTCCAGTGGTTCCATCATACAGTTTGCATATTGCCTGGTGGATCACTTTCGCAACATTGTTGTGGCGTCTGGTGTATTGTTTTGGGGCTAAAATGGAGCATCCGCTGAGTATATGTTCTATGGTTTCCGGTTTCTCGCCACATACTCTGCATGACGCTGATGCGATGTTTTCTTTTAGTATGTGTTTCTTGTAGGTGCGAGTTGCTATCACTTGATCTTGTATAGCCATCATAAAGCCCTCTGTTTCGACAAATAGGTTCGTGTTACATAGCCATTGTAGTGTCACCTCTTTGTCGATGTATGCATTGTATACAGCGTGTATGTACCTGCCGTGTAGTTCTTTGTTTCTCCACGCGTCAATTTTTTCGTTGTCGTGTACAATTTTTCCTTTAATATTGTTTTGCGTGCCCTTTAAGTTGAGTGGAGTGAAACGGTCATCATTGTTGCACACAACTCTGTGGATGTTTGATGTTTGTGCCTTTACTGTGAAGAATTCTCTGAGGTCATGTATCTGCTCCTAGTAGATATTTGTAATATCAATTATACCTCTGCCTCCTTTCTTCCTAGGAAGGTGGAATCTCTCGTTCGAACTTCTGGGGTGGTGTGCGCGGTGTTTAGTGAATGTCACCTGTAGTAGTCTGTTTATTTCCTCTAATTCTGTTGCGGTCCATCGCACTATACCGAACGTATACATTAGCACTGGTAGTGCGTACGTGTTTACTGCGGTGGCCATATTTCGACCTGAAAGTTTTGTCTTTAGGATCAGATTAATTCGGCGTTTGACCTCTTGAGTTATTTGTTCTTTTGTGCGGTTCTTGTCTAATGCTCTGTTCGAAGCCAAGGTATTTGTATGTGTCTTGAGATTGCATTGTCTGTATAAATTCTTGTGCGTCTAATGTGTGTTCTAATGTATAGTTCTCCGAATCAATCCAGATATCTTTGGTCCTCGCGTTTATGCGAAATTTGTCTAGGCCAAAGTTCATTTTTATGTCATGACTGAAAGTTTCTGTTGTTCTCAATAGCTTTTCGAGATCTTTTCTTGTTGTTGAGTAAAGTTTCAAGTCATCCATATAGAACGGATGGGATATTTGCAGCCCACTTCCCATAATTTCATAGCCTCCCCGTCCGCATTGAGCATAGTTGATAGAGGGTTTATTGCCATGCAGAACCAGAGAGCGAGCGCTTAGCGAATCGCCTTGAAATATTCCTCTTTGTATTTTTATTTTACCTACTTCTGTTGTTTTTCGGTTTATGTTGATTGTCAATGTTGTTTCCCAATCCTTCATAATATGTTTTAGCATTTGCGGATCTATTTTATATATCTCCAGTGTTTGTAATAGCCAAGTATGTGGAATGCTGTCAAATGCTTTTTGGTAGTCTATATAGGCTGTGTGGAGAGGTTTTTTGCTTTTCTTTTCCTCTCCGGTAATAAGGATGTCGATTATCAGCTGTTCTTTGCACCCCCTACTTTTCTTTCTGCACCCTTTCTATTCTTCCGCTAGGATTTGTTTTTTTTTCAAGGTGTTTGTATATCTTATCTGTCAGTATAGATGTCAAAAGTTTATATATTGTTGGAAGACAGGTAATAGGTCGATATTTTGATGGGTCGGGACTAGCTGGTTTGGTTTTAGGGAGCAAGTATGTTATTCCCATTGTGAAAAAGTCAGGTGTTTTTCGAGGATCCGCAACAGGCTTCATTGAACAGCCTAGCAATTTTCGCATGCGTATTAGGTAGTTTCTTGTACCAGTAGTTTTGGACATGGTCTATACCTGCTGCTCGCCAGTTGAGGGTCTTGTGTGGCTTTAGTGACGTCTTCGGTGGTTATGTGAACGGGTGTCATTAAGTTCGTTTTCTGTTGACTCTTTTGTTCTTTCTGAGTCCATTTCTGTTTGGTTCTATGTGCCACCGGGTTCTGTCATATGTTTTCCCAGTATTGTTTTGTTGTATTTATATCTGGGGTATCTTGTGTTGGTTGAATCTCAGTTTTTTCTTCTAAGGATCGATAGAAGTTTCTTTGGTTCATGTTAAATAACCTATTTTGCTGTTTTCGTAGCTGACTCTCTTTGTATCTTTTAATCCGATTGGAATAGACTGTCAGTTTTTGTTTCAGCAGGTCTAGAATTTCTTCTGTCGTAGTATTCTCGTTGTTTTTGTGTGCTTTTATTATCTCGTCAACTTTTTTTTTTTGTACTGGTTTTGGTAATTATTTTGTGTGTTGCTTGCGTTAGTCTTGCATTTGTGTTCGAAGTACGTTAATTTTTGTAGATATTCTTCTTTCCCAGTGTGGCATTCTATTTGGTTTTAGTGTGGTTGTTTGTTCCCTCTGTGGTTTTGTTCTATCATGAAGCTCTGTTGTTGTTATCGCGGCGATATATATTGTCGTTTGTAGCTGTTCGAGTGTGGCGCAGCTCTCGATAGCAGGTGCTATTACCTTATTGATTTGGTCAAGCAGTGTTCTTGTTTTACGGCATGGTTGTAGTCTGGGTATTTTAGGCCTTCTTGTCGGGTCTGTATGAGAATATAACATGGTGTTTTTTTCCAACGTATCTATTATATCTCCGTCGATAGGTTCTTGTTCTTCTTCTGTTTGTTCATTGGTTTCTTGAATATTTTCGATTTTACTCATTCCTAGTTCTACTTCTACCTCTCTTCTTATTCGTATTATTGATTCCGTCGCTAGACGGTTTTTTGTTAGCAGTTGCCTTTTTTGATCCATGATATTTTGCGTTGTTTTGTTTCCCAGCACAGGGAATTTCTTTGCCATCGTTGTATGTAGCTCATTTCCATATGGTTCGGAACTTGTTTCCATTTTGGTTATTTGCAAGTAAGCTCGGTAGAGGTATTCATTCATTTCATTTGTCCATCTCAACCGCTTACTCTTACTGGTCCCTTCGGTGGGCTGACCGGTATGGCCAGTAACACTTTCAGGGATTGGAACTTCTGTTTGCGGTTGGTCTTGGTGTGTTCCGGGTCTATTTCCATTGCTATGTTCGTCATCTTGTTATTATTATTATTATTATTATTGTTATTATTATTATTTCCTCCACTCACAAGAGCATTCAATTTGTCCTTGGTTGCCAGTGTGTTAACCCATCGGTTCGTGAGAACAAGATGGCTGGCATAACTATCATAATATTATTATTGTTGTTGTTTATTATTTCTTATTTCCAGGTATTTTTCCGTAACCTAACTATGCAGCTCTCCTCCATATGGCATGTTTCATTCTTAGTAAGCAGATAATAACACCCCCCACGATTCAGGGGGGGGGGGTCATTTTCACGGCCCATAGGGTTCGGCGCTTTAGTTGTTATGTTGACGAAGTGGGTTGAGATGAAGGTATCTCAACAACATCCTCGCCTGCGTTCTTTGTTTCTACTGAAGCATGCCATGTTTGTGTTTCATTTCCAATTTGCTGTTTCGGTCTTTGCTGGTTAATCCTACCTGGATCCTGCTCCTCCGACCCACAACAGTATCCTTTTCATCCAGTGTTTGGAGCAAGTGTAACTCATTGGGGCTGCTAACCCAACCCAACGGTTAGCTCAGGAACCCGTGGGGTCGCTAGTCCCCAGTAACCTATCTCTAGGCTACCCTGTGCGGGTTTATTATTATTATTATTATTATTGTAATTTTATATAGATCACGTTGTAATATATTATATATATCAAGGGTACAGGGGAAGAAAGATGAATTTCCAAATATCACCATTTTGAAATAACTACGTAATAATATAATTGAAAGCCGTTACTTTTCAATGAATTCCACATACAGAAGAAAAAAAGTGAGGGTAAAATGTTACAGCACCATAGAGATCTACTATGCAGGGAAAGAAAGATGGATGTCCACGTAAAAGTATTGCAAGACTACACACGCGTGTGAAATCATGTTGTGTAAATAGTGTGATGCATTGTTTGTTAGTTGCAAGATCAATTCTCATACAGTTGCATCTCGTTGATATTATTGTGATAAGTACTTTTATATATGCGCATGTAGTCAGTGCTAAATTCTAAAATGGATGAGGACCGCAACAAATAGCATTATGCCTCAGAAAAACGTGGCAATCGGACTAATAAGTGATGTTTCCAAGAAACTAAAATTACAAATTCATGCAACAGTGACAGTTGTGTGTGTAGTAGGTTTAAGTGCTTTCAAAAGTGCCAAAGAAAGGGCAGCAATCGCAAAACACTTTAATAACCTTAAAACACACGATGACAGAACCTATATTTAGGGTGTTTAATTAAACATAGTTATGTAAAAAGACATCGAAGCAGACATGCGAATAACGAAGACGTTCAGTACCATTCATTTTTGTATAGCTGCAGAGTTCAAGATGAACGGAATACTGCCTCAGTTGAGGTACCAATATGCTCTAAAGCAATGCTTGCTTTACACGGCATATCTGCGAAACGTATTCAGAGTATCCAGCGTCACTTAGGCACTGTTGGATACGTAGAACCAGACAAACGTGGTCGACATTCTAACCACAGTCATAAACTTAAACATGGTAATACGCCATGTGACATACATCCCTCTTCTTCCCGACATATTGTACCTGCCCCTTTATATATTTTTATTTACGATTGTACAAATAAGATGGAGTGAAGTTTTTATGCAAAAGGTAGCTTATATATATATATACATATATATATATATATATATATATATATATATATATACATATATATATATATATATATATATATATATATATATATATATATATATAATGATAAAGCGCTGCGATGCTCTAACTAAGAATAATGTGAATTTTAAATGTAGAATGATAAATATAAGTTAGATGATGATGATTTTGAATTTAAATATTGGGCGCCATAAATTTAAACAGTTCTTAGTTGTTCAACGCTATCTGTGTACTTTTTAATAACCAGCTAGCAGTCGTAGAGCAAGTATCTAAAACTAAACAATATATTTAAACCATTTAATTTTAAAATGGCACATCAAAGCAGAAAAAAACTAAAATTCCTACATACAAAACTAAAAGACTCAACACCAACACTTAAACAATCACATACAATATATAATATACCATGCAAAGACTGTGACAAAGTATACATAGGCCAAACAAAACAGTTACTACCCGAAAGATTAAAAGGACACAAATACGCAAAAAATCCAGACAGCTTTAAAAAAACACCAGATAACATTAAAACATAATTTTGATTTTGAAAACACAAAAATAATTACAAAGCAAAAAAATACAAAGGCCAGGGAGATCTTAGAAATGATTCATATATTCAAAAACAACAAAACAGTCAACGATCGTAACAAGATTGATGGACTTTGTAAACTTTATTATTCGCTCATTAAACAATAGAAGACAACCCCAACAACAAAAAAAAAATTCCCATTGTAAATATACTGTATTTTTCCCAAACACATGTTCTGATCAAACTATTTTTAAAAACCAAACAAACAATTTCATTTCTGCACAAAGACATTTAGTTACACTAAATATTCCAAGAAAGGCAGTCGACCTTATAAAAAGGTTCGACATGTCTGGCCATACATGTTACGCCAAATATGTGTTTGACACGAAATAAATTGGTGAGTTTTGTATCCTTTAATTTCCTAACTTTAATTTCATTATTTTATTTTTAATTTTAATTCATTCATACAAATGTAAATATATTTCTTACCTTTTTTGTATTCATTTTTTAGTTCTAATTACTTGAAAAAGACTTAATAAAAAAGTCGAAACGTCGTATTAAAACATTTGAAATTCATTAAAGGTCGCTAAACCAAGAAAAAGTTTTTAGTTATTTTAATATTATGACACGGCCAATAAAATAAATAAGAAATAAATTTTAATTCTTATTAACACTATATATATATATACAGGCTGTCCAGAAACTCTCCTGACAAACGAAGACCGGAGATTCCTCTGATAATTTTAAGACAATTAAACCCAAATTCACCTAGTCCGAAAATGCTTCCTAAGGGAGCTAGAGTTCTTTGAAGATGGCGCCTTGTATTTATTTTCTTTAAAATTCCTCCAGAACGCTTCTATTTAGAAAAACACAAACTGGTATGCTTATTTATCCTCCAGAGATGAATCGATTCCATCAATTGCGAATTTCTAGTACCGGTCATAGTCGTTCGTTTTGGGTAGGTCAACGGTTATTTTAAGGCATAACTTTTTCGTCTTTAACTTTTAAAAATTTGTGACACTAGATTATTAAATTTTCAGGTATTCCAGTACTAAAAGGTACTCTTACTTTAAGTCGGTAGGATACACCGTTTTCTAGAAAAATCGATTTGTAAATCTTTCGTTTTTTCTTCATTAAAGTTCAATTTATTATGTACCTACTTATTTTTAGCGACGAAGTTGGCTTGGACTATCAAGGCATGGATGAAAATTAATTTAATAAATTAAAAACAAATTATTTATTACAATGGAACGAAACTAACAAAATAAGAACAAGTATCAAAGGTAGATTGTTACAAAAGTTGCTCGATGTGATGACCATTAGTCTCTATGCATAAGTTTACCCTTTTGCTTAGAGAACGCCGAATTCTTGCAAAAATTCCAAAGTTATTTCTAAATTCGTTGCAAGCATCATGTATCCTTAGCCAGAGTTATGCGCGATTTTGTATCGGAACGGAATAAACAAATGCTTTTATGTATCCCCAAACACAATAATCGCAAGGATTCAAATCCGGCGACCTTACTGGCCAAGCAACTGGACCGCCTCTTCCAATCCAATGGTCTTCGTGGTTATTATCTAGAAAGTCTCGTACATTCCTGCTAAAGTGGGCCGGACAGCCGTCCTGTAGAAACCATAAGTTTTGCCGAATATTTAAACGCACCTCATCTAACAAATCAGGTAAAATATTTTGCAGGAAATGTAAGTAATCAGCACCATTTAAACGAGCAGGTAATTCCATAGGTCCAAGTAGATAATCGTCAACTACTCCTATCCAGACGTTTATGCTAAACCTATGCTGATGCTTAAATTCTTGAACAACGTGGGGATTGTCACCAACGTACGAATAATAATGTGCATTATGTACATTAAAAATTCCATTTTTTGAGGATGTAGCTTCGTCACTAAACAAAATGTTCCTGAAGAAATCTTCATCTTGATTTTTCTGATTTTGTAACCATCTAGCGAATTCTACGCGAGCAGGAAAATCTCCTTCTAGCAGTAATTGCACCTTTGTAAAATGAAAAGGATATAAATTTTCTTTGTGTAAGATATTTCCTACGGAAGATTTTGAAATTGTGGGGTACATGGCAGATAGTCTTCGAACGCTAATTTCTGGATTTTCCTCAACTTCCATTAAAATAACATCTTCATGTTCTGCTGTTACATCATTATGTCTCCCTGTTTCATTATTTTTTGGGACCACTGAACCTGTTTCTCTTAATCGTTGATGAAGAGCTGTAAATGTTGAGTGAGTGGGATGCTGACGATTGGGAAATTTTTCAGCGTATCTACGTTGCGCCGCTCGAGCATTACACCTCATTTCGCCATAAACTAAATGCACATCGGCGTATTCCTCATTAGTAAAAACCATTTTTTTTAAAATTGAAATCGTTGTGTTTGAATAACACAAAGAAAAAATTAAAAGATAAACTTCGCGAACTGACAACAATTTGACAATGAAAAACGTAGGTTTTACTTCTGTTGGCAGTTCAGAGCTAACTATTGCAAAAAATAAAAAATTGAACTTTAATGAAGAAAAAACGAAAAATCTACAAATCGATTTTTCTAGAAAACGGTGTATCCTACCGACTTAAAGTAGGAGTACCTTTTAGTACTGGAATACCTGAAAATTTAATAATCTAGTGTCACAAATGCTTAAAAGTTAAAGACAAAAAAGTTATGCCTTAAAATAACTGTTGACCTACCCAAAACGGACGCCTATGACCGGTACTAGAAATTCGCAATTGATGAAATCGATTCATCTCTGGAGGATAAATAAGCATACCAGTTTTTGTTTTTCTAAATAGAAGCGTTCTGGAGGAATTAAAAAAAAAATAAATACAAGGCGCCATCTTCAAAGAACTCTAGCTCCCTTAGGAAGCATTTTCGGACTAGGTGAATTTGGGTTTAATTGTCTTAAAATTATCTGAGGAAACTCCGTTCTTCGTTTGTCAGGAGAGTTTCTGGACACCCTGTATATATACGTATTACTAAAAAATCTGAAGCAGAAATAATGTAATTCAATACATGTGTGGAGTCTTCAAATCTCTAAAGTCGTTTTTCTCAAAAGTTACATTTTGTGACATTTATCTTTCTTCTCCTGTACCCTTAATATTTTAATATTTTGTGGTGTAAAAAATTTTTTAATTACGTGTGTAATAAAATTGTATTTAAATTTGTAAATATACTGAAAAAACCCTGTGCTCATATTTTTGGCCCAATATTTAATTCATTTAATTGAAAGTTTTATAATAAATATAATTTCTAACTGTCATTAATGAAAACTGCTCTATAAAATGTTGCAGTCGTATGCCTCTTTATTTGCTAAGATATTTTGCAAAAATTTAAATATTACATTAGCTTTTGTATTCTTGTTATAAAAAAAGTAAATAAAGAGAAGTTAGGAACATCATTATTAAACAACGTTGCCACTTCATACAATTGCATTATCCATTAGATACTTATCTCCCGGATAAGTAACCGTAACTTTTGGTGAAGAAATTTAACTGTATTTTATTTACAAGATCTATTTATATATCGGCATATCCGGGCAAACCGACCTATACCTTGTTTTAACGCACTGGCTTATTATGCCGGGATTGGATACGAGCCTCAGCTGTCCGGAGAAACTAAATAACTTAAGTGGTTCTATGGGCGTGCGTACTAATAACCTGTCAATGACCCTGTAATTGGAGTTAAGCTGTTAGGGGATGCTAAGGCACGATTTATTATTATTATTACTATTACTATAATAATAATAATTACGCGTCTTGATAATATCCTTGACGGAGATATCCTCAAGATAAATATGATAATAATAATGATTATTATTATATTCATCTTGAGGATACCTCTGTAAAGGATTTTATCTAGAAGCGAAGAAAATGGGCATGAATGATATAATTAATATTAAGTGTAACTAATTACAAAGGCTTACTTCTTATTCGTCACCAAAAATGTCTTTTAACGATTAAAATACACCTGTATCATTAATAGACGTTGTATAGTGTCCAGAGATAAACTAGGTTTTGGGTTTACAGCTATGTATATTTTTAAAATGTTCTAAAGAGATAATTTCTTTATCACGTTTTCAAATATTTTTATACAGACTAATTTATCAAAAAATTTCTAAAAATTTCTTAAAACAAGCTTTGTGTTTTCACAAATATTTTCAAGGAGAAAGTTTTTTTTGGTTAAAGCATCTGGCATAGGGTCCTGCAAGGGATTGCAAGACCTCATACTTACTGCCAACATTCTTGCAAGATAGTTACGTTTTCTAGAAACTATATATATATATATATATATATATATATATATATATATATATATATATATAATATAATATAATAATAATATATACATATTTAATTTAATTACTGATTTATTTTATTCTTAATTGGAATTACATTTCTAACTTTAATTTATTTGACACAGCGATATTTACTACTTGTCAAATATATACCTGCTGTGTACATATTAACAATAATTGCCTGCTAGTTTAACTGTTATTGTAGCTGTCACATAAAGCAAATCGTGTATCATCATTTTGCAAATAATATTTTAAGGATATTGTCTTTAATATCGTCACATTCCTTTTTATTACATGCCTTTTAAATTATTTCTTAAATTAAGTGTGTCTCTTTCTACTATTGTTGGTCAATTTGGTCAATTTTAACAGCTTTTAGTTAATTAGAACAGGTTCAATTGAGACATTCCAATTACGGGTCAATTAATATGACATAACCAACGTTAAGTACAATTAATTACAAACACTTACTACTTATTTAGAATAGAAAGTAATTGTTTTTCTATATTTATTATATAGGTATGTCTATTGTGTGTAATCCAAAGCAAAATACAAATATAAAATGAAAGAAACATATGGTTATATTTTAGACTTGAATTTTTAAATTTTATGTTTTTACAAATCTAGAGGAAAGATGTTGTTCTAATTATTCATTCACATGTGGAAATCTGTTTATTAAATTAATAGTTTTTAACACATTGCGTGATATTGTACAGCAGTAAACCATAACTTAAGAGGTATTACATAAGTCAAAAGCTAAGATATTTAAACTGTCTTTTGAAATTTAAAATTAGTTCAGATGGCTTGGTCCAGAAAAATTAATCGTTATTCAACTCAGAAAAAGCTATAATTGATTATATACTTTTAAGGCTTGAAACCAACAGATAAAGGTCGCAATTTATTTTCTGTACAAATCTAGACAGGCCAATGCTTACCGCAAGTACCATTAGAAAACTGATAAATATATTTGAAGAAACGCGAAGTTTACTTAGTGGGCAAACACAAAACTCATCCTTGAGGAACATCGACAAAGATATAGATTCTATGATTGAGTTATAGAAAATCAAAGTTGAGTCAATTTTTGTTGTTTAAATATATATTGATAAAAAAATATTATTTTCGCCGCACAGAGAGCGTTTGCTTTTGAGGCATGAGTGCCAAAATAATAGACGATCCCAGCAATTAACACTTCTATAAATCTCAATAGAATGTAGAGTTATTTGATCTATTAGAGTTTCCGAACAGTTATATTTTAAACTTGGATATTTACATTTTATATGGTTTTGCTTATCTAAACAAATGGAATTGTTCTAAAGATGCAAGATTTCTTTATCAGATTGATAGTACTTGATATACGGCATAATAGCAAACTACAACTTAAGGGGAATTACATAAACCAAAAACTAAGATCATTTATATTGTCTGTTGCAGCTAAAATACATTCGCAGTTATTAATTTTGAGATTTTCCCAAATGTAGGGAATGTAATGAAATTTTGATCATTGCCGTGTAAATAAAATTTATTTCTTAAACGTAAGCTCTCTACTAACAATATGAAATTGTCACATAGTTTATTTCAATACTGAAATCCGTATATTCAACCTTTCATAGAAACAAAATTTTCAACTTCATTCGTCGATTATGAATTTCAAATTATAACATTCCTTTTATCGTGCTTGACAATTCCATTCCTTTCTTCAGTTTCTCTTCTATTAAATCTATCCCGTTTCGCCTATTTTTCTAAGAAATTAATAGTGTTTTTACTGGCATTTTCTTTAAAGATCTTGAGATTTCGTGTTTTATAATAACCTTCAGTCTCTACGCTGGTTTTGCAAACACCTGACACCATTTTAAGAGTTTCGTAATTTCACGACTATTCCGTTCTGTACATCTTTAGTCAATGAGATTACATTAATTAATTACAGTACCAATAACCAACACATTGAATTAAATGTAGTACGATTTTTATTGACCATTTTTAGTATCCCTGTGTAAGACTTTTCTCGCTTCCCAAGGAAAGGCCACCAACTCCGATTCGAATGGGGTGAAAAGTGATCTTAAAAATAGGTTAATTTTTTGTAAATTGCTCCGTAATGGTTTCGGGAAAAAAATATTTATTAATGTTGGCATATAGCCCTTTAATGAGATCTATCCAAGCTTACAAAAAAATAAATAAAATGGTTAGAATTTCAAGGTCGCTTATGACGTCTTATAAACGCTTTTTCTGCATTAACCAAGAACAGTCTCTTACATAGTTCTTACAAGGCTGCATAACTGGCAATTTTCATTTAAATCGATGTGTCAGAGTTTGGGGACTTTTGTTGCCAGTTTCATAATTAAATTTCGTGTATAAGTCCAACTCCTATTCAGGTGTACTTATGTGTTTGGGCCGGAATTGAAAAGTGGAGTCATTTAAAGTAGTTTCCAGGATATTCCCACTAGTGTGTCTAAATATTCTGGCCTGCGAATTAAGTATTTATTTGATATTAACCTTCTCTACTAGCCAATATTTTGAATTCATACAAAATAAATATAAAAAAAGTGTACTGGAATAGCTAAATAAAGAATCTAGATAATAAGAGAGGAAAAACAATTACTTTACCAAAGAAATCTAGAAAATACATTGCCAAGCGTAGAAAATAGCATAAGAAAAGGGAAAATGATTAAGAAGTAATATATTGATAACAAAAATATTTGACAAGAAATATTTACATACTTTATTTATGTATCTATAAGTGAATTTGAATTATTTTTTAAAATACAACATTAACTTAATTTAGGTATTCTTGAATTTAAAAATACTACAAAATCCAAACCAAAATCAAATAAGATATAGAGACCAGACACATCGGACTGAAATGACATCATTACGACGGACGATATAAATAGTCTACATCTGTAAGTATATCACGCAGTTATTGAATAGCACTATTCATTCGGTTAACCGCACACAAAAAATAGATGTGCAGTTAACCGAATGAATAGTGCTGTTCAAAAACTGCGTGATGTACTTACAGATGTTGTAGAGTATTCATATCGTCTGTCGTAATGACGTCCATTTCAGCCCGATGTGTCCGGTCTCTAATAATATATAAGAACCTTACCTATTACAACTATATGAGAGAGGTAGTCTGATGGTATTGTATACATATTATGTTGCTTTTTTTTGCAGTTACCTAATCCATTACATTTAATAACTTTAATTTCCTTTGGACTTAGTGCTACAGTAACCGGAGTCACCTCTACTCTCTGAAAAATAAACATTAGGTATGTCTTTAAAATATGTATACATACAATCTAAATTACCCTAATAACCTGAGGAATATGTGATGCAACATCTTCGGACGTTATGTCTCCGTCTTCGTGATCGTCAACAACACCTGAATCATCTAACGAAGATTCTCTGTTATTTCCCTCGCTATTACTACTAGTTTGTCTACTTTGGGGACCCAGTCTATTAGGTGCTGAAACGAAAAAAGCAGGGTTTCACAAATCGTATTACATACATCCTGTGATGATAAAATAACAAACAACTTATATTAAAAAAAAAATGACATTTTTAACATTAAATTTTTATTTTTCGTGGTTGCTACCTAACAGGTTTTGATAATTACATAGTTGACAATATTGTGACTGTATACCGTGTGTCCCAATTTCGATGCTCACCATTGGTATCTCGGTTATTAGAAGATATAGAACAACGGTTAAATGGGGAATGTTTAGCAGAATTCAATACTCGCGGCAAATCTTATTTCAAATTTGACCTAACTTTTTAAATTTTTAAAATATGTTGAAAAATCAAAAATTTGTCGATTTCGTTATTCCTCAATAACTCGATAACGCTTAGTCTGACCTCTTTTAAAGTTTTACATTGTTCAGACACTTTTTTAAAACAAATTATTTGATACAAACAGAAACCCCCGATTGTCATTTGTTTTTAAGTTATTACCACTATCTTTTGTTTTTCATATGGCGGCCATATTGGATTTTGGGTTTGTTAGGTAGTCCTCAAAATGTGCTGTTCAACGATGTATAACATGCTTGAAAAATTTTTATTTATAAGGAAAATATTAATAAAAACGTAAATTAATCTTTAATATGAAATTAGTAGGCTGAAAAATAAAACACCAATGTCAAATGAAAGTGAAAAGATACTCTAAGTAATACTGTAAACAAACGAAACGATAAAAAAATTATAGAAATAAAAAGTAAAGATACAGAACTTAAAGTTCACATTCACTTAAAGAAATTGTTCAATATGACGACCATTCTGTTCCACACAATTTTGACACCTTGTTCGAGTAGAGTTACAAACTCTACGTAGCTTGTTTCCGTTTACTGATCGTAGCACATCGAGTACACTTTGTTCTAAAATTTCGCGAGTTTCTGGTGGTTCAAAATCAAATACTTCGTTTTTGGTGGTACTCCATAAATAAAAGTCAAGCGGGATAAGGTCGGGAGATCTCGCAGGCCATTGCCCCGGTCCATTATTTGAAATCACTCTCTTATTAAAGTTTTCTCTCAAAAAATGTTGCACGTTACGAGTGTTATGGGCCGGGCAACCATCTTGCTGGAACCAGATGTTTTGCATGTTCTCGGGATTAATAATTTGCATCAAAGCAGGCATTATCTCGTTTGTTAGTAGCTCCAAATATCTGTTACCAGTTAAATTGTAATCAAAGATGAAAGGACCTATTAACTGATTATCTAAAACGAAAAAAAGAGTTTAAAAAACAAAAAAATGTAAACAAAATGTCATACCAATTAAACCGCGCCAGACATTAAAACCAAATCGAACTTGAAATCTTCTTTGATTTACCAAATGAGGATTTTCAGTAGACCAATGATGATAGTTATTCCTATTGAACACTCCACAATTGGTAAATCGTGTTTCATCTGTCCATAGCATTTTCCTAGGAAAATTAGCGTCATATTCACATTTTTTAAGGTACCACCTGCTAAACTGTAATCGTCGGAGATTGTCATTATCACTTAAACCTTGTACAATTGTTGGTTTGTAAGGGTGATACTTGTTTTTCGTCAAGGTTCTGTGAACAGTAGATTTTGAAATCCCTGTTTCTCGTGTCACACGACGAACTGATGTGCTGGGATTGTTCCTAACGTTCTGCAAAATATTATTTCGACGTGTATCAGCATCATTAACTTCATAGTTAGCTCGTTTTTGTTCGAAGCTTCCAAAGTTTTTTAATTTGCTAACTAGTCTTCCAAAAATTGTCCTGTGTGGCTGTTGTCTTTCTGGAAAACGCTCTGCATAACTCGTGCACGCACTTTTAGTGTTTCTATTTCCTTTGAAATACACTTCCAGCATATCAACTTTTTCTTCGTTTGAATATGTATGTGCCATTATCAATACTTATAAATATTAATACTTGACAATAATTACTTATCACTAACTACAATAGTTTTAATTAACTTATCTCTGCAGCACTAATTGTACTTTGACAGGTTATCGTTTTGTTTCATTGTCAGAATACATTTGTCATTGACGTTTGACGGAACATAATGTCTTTGTTAGTGATACACGCTTAGAGGTTAGAATTATCTGACATTTGATGTAAAACCAAATACAAATCTCCCCACTACTTTTAATCCTGCGTGAACTTACCCCTCCTCGCGCCAACTTAATTGGCGTTTGCTATACTTAGAATATCTTTTCACTTTCATTTGACATTGGTGTTTAATTTTTCAGCCTACTAATTTCATATTAAAGATTAATTTAGGTTTTTATTAATATTTTCCTTATAAATAAAAATTTTTCAGGCATGTTATACATCGTTGAAAAGCACATTTTGAGGACTACCTAACAAACCCAAAATCCAATATGGCCGCCATATGAAAAACTAAAGATAGTGGTAATAACTTAAAAACAAATGACAATCGGGGGTTTCTGTTTGTATCAAATAATTTGTTTTAAAAAAGTGTCTCAACAATGTAAAACTTTAAAAGAGGTCAGACTAAGCGTTATCGAGTTAACGAAATATAATAACGAAATCGGCAAATTTTTGATTTTTCAAAATATTTTAAAAATTTAAAAAGTTAGATTAAATTTGAAATGAGATTTGCCGCGAGTATTGAATTCTGCAAAACATTCCCCATTTAACCGTTGTTCTATATCTTCTAATAACCGAGATACCAATGGTGAGCATCGAAATTGGGACACACGGTATACAGCCACGGACATATAATTAGCACACCGCCCTGCAGCTACAAGAAAATATATATAAAAAATATTTGTTCCTCCTGGAAAATTTTAAATAAGAAATGTCATTTAATTATTTGTGCGAATTTTGTGAAAATGTAACCCGATACGTTCTTAGACAATTTCCTGAAAAGTAGTAATAGAACTGCACCTACACTGGATACTCATAGTATATAAGCTAATAAAATAAAGTAAAAATTATTTAATTGCATTTTAAGTGTTATGCAATAAAGTAACATATCTTTCTGAGCATATCCTCCTCGTACTTGATATAAAGTGGGAGTGATGAAATGAGAAAAATAAAAATATAGGAAAAATTATAATCAACGTCAACTCTAAGCATTAAATCTAGATATGTGCAATTGCTCGCGCTTTACATATTAAAAAAAAAGTATATATTCAAATTAAGTCTTATTATTTAAAAACGATAACAAAAGACACCCGAAGAGTGATGCCAACATGAAAAACATCACAGATGGATAATAGTATGGCAATAACAGATTGGCTTAATGTGCTAAGGCAAAATTTACCGTGATCTCTTTGATGTTGGAACCTCAGAAATATCTGTAAGAACAATTAGGGGCCGATATAACAAAATAGCACTGTATGGGCGAACATCTAGGAAAAAGCCATTAGTACCAAAAACAAATCAAAAGAAACCGTTGGAATTTGCAGACTTGGAAGAATGTTGTGTGATCCTGCCGAACAAAAATTAATCGACATTTTCTAGATGAAAAAATTATAATATCGCGTCTAGAACGACAAAAATTTAATCCAAAATACACCTTAACAACATTAAAGTATGGAGATGAAAATATAATGATATAGACCCGCTCTTTGGTGGATGACCATTTATGATTCCATTTGCTGAAGAATATTAGCTTGCAACTTTCAATAAGATAAAGACCTCAAGCTTTGTGCAAAGATTGTAAAAGTAATAATGCTGTTATAGTGATCCATCAGCCTTCGTACTTTTCTATTCCGAACACGGTCGAGAACCTATGGCAAGTGGTGAAAATGGAAATAGTAATATCAAAAATGTAAATGATTTATTTAACCAAACTGAACGAGCATAGAAAAATATACCAGCTGAAACCTATCAAACATTGTTGAAGTCGATAAAAATGTACAGCGATTAAGAGCATTCTACTAAATATTAATATGCTTTATGTACGAATTATGCATAGATTGTGAATAAATAAAATTTATTTTAAAATTTGGGTTCATTCCTAATTTCCTTCAATTATGTTTATTTTTGTTAATTAAAAATTAATTGAAAAGTATAAGTTGCTAAAACATTTCTAACTAATGTTTTAAGTGATAAAAGCGGTTTGTGTCTGTACATACATATATATATATATATATATATATATATATATATATATACGTAATGTGATGAGTCCCCCGATGATATCGCCCGTCGAGAATCTTCTACAAAATGTAAATACGGACAAATCGCGAGATCGAACAACACAAGAAAAGTCTAGGCGAACATCGAATATGCCAGAAGTTTTCCCGTAAATATAAATAGCAGTCGAGAGGGATTTATTCCATTCCACACCAAATCATCGCCGAGTTATCTTACATAAATATAAATATATAAATGTACTTATTGTTAGTTATTAGTTTTAAATTGTTATTCGTTTTATTGTTAATATAGCGTGTGTCAAAATTACCGTTAGTTTTATTTAAGAACCCCCGGAAAGACAAAAACATTACAGTAAGTTAGACAATCTTAAGCGGAAAATTTGAAAATATAAGAATAACTATTATATCAGAAGCTTCGAAGGAGATGACAATAGAACTTCATAATGAGATAAAATCGTGTTATCATACCGACATTTTTTATCGATGATATAATTAGAAAAATATGTAAGTGGAAGTGACATACTGAGATGAGGTGAATCTTCAACAGAAAAGAAAAATTAGGTTTGCGGTGATATTATGAATTTAGGAATTAACCAATAATGGAATAAAATAAAATAGAAAGGAAAATATTAGCACTTATTTAATTTTATTTCTCATTTTCTTTTAAATACATATTAGACAGATTCCAATGATTGAAGAAAATATTACCAAGGCTCACATAAAAGTCATTGGAGTTTTTCATGTGAATGTGTGCAGAAAAAGACTTCGAGAATTTACTATCTCTGATTGCAAAGATTGATAAATAATGATGTAAGTAGAAACTTTCTTTCCTCTCACATAATAGCGCTTAAAAATGAATTATTTTAATCCAAACGATCAGATTTTTTCATAAAGATCCATAATTCAAAATGGAAATAAAACTAATAGTGTTAAATCTTCACTTTATTATCAAGTATAAACGATTGGTAATTTTAGCATGTTTTTATTTGCACAACAGTGATATAACGATAATTTTTGAATGTGTCGTCCCGTTCTATATTAGTTTTAGCACATTTCATTTATTTATATGTTTTTAAACAACCATTTTTATATTTTAACAATGTAAATATATAATTTCATTCACACATGTGACGTCTACAAAAGGAATTTTGACATAAAACAAAAGTAACATAACTCAAAAACACAGTTCATTGAAAAAGAAGCATGACTCCGAAACATGTATGAGAAATAAAAACATATACTTGACCTACAAACCTTCACAGAAATTATATATATATATATATATATATATATATATATATATATATATACATATTATATTGAATTTAATTGGAGTGAGAAATAGCAATTATTCAAATCTCCTCTCACATGCAATTGTCGCTAGATTTGTTGCGTTGATTCTACAATTTGACAAGATTACTCCTGCCGAAGAACGTAGACGCAAACACGTCGCGACGTCAGCTATCCAACTGTACGGGTGAGAGGAGATTTGAATAATTGCTATTTCTCACTCCAATTAAATTCAATATAATTCGTATATATACACGAAAGTATAATAATAAAATCATGTCTAGGTCAGAATATCGTGTACTGATGATCTGTAACGATAGTGAAATATCGATATATGCACGTTTCTGGACGGATGTGGTTTTTTTCATATATATACATATATATATATATATAACCATTGATAAATTATTGGAGTTTTTCGGCTTTTATATGAAATATTTAAAAATATCAAATTAGATTAGATCAAATCAAATTAGATTAGATTAGATAGTAATTGCAGAGTAAGTGGGATGTAAACATTGCTGTCTACAAATTACAAAGCAAATCATACGAAATTTTTAATTGAAAAATATGGTCTACGTTGAGGCTCGAACCCAAGTTTACAGCTTGCCGGGCTGTCGCTTTTACAACTTAGCCACACTAGACCTAGGTTCAAGCTATTTAGAAATGCATTATAAAGTAACAGTGTTAATGAATCAGATGTCAGTTATTGAATGTAGATGTCAAGTTGAAAGCAGAAGTCAGTTTTGAAAGCTCATGTCAGTTTTGATAGCAGATGTCAGTTAGTGAAAGCAAATGTCAGTTATTGAAAGCAGATGTCTGTTATGAAAGCAGGTGTCAGTTATGAAAGCAAACGTCAGATTAGAAAGCAGATGCCTATTTTGAAAGTAGATGTGAGTTATTGAAAGCAGATGTCAGTATTTTGAGAGCAGATGTCAGATTTGAATGTTTGAAAATGCTATTTATTACTCCATAGCTATATGAGTGTTTAGATAATTTCTTAGCCGTTTATATATATATATATATATATATATATATATATATATATATATATATATATATATATATATATATATATATATATATATATATATATATATATATATATATATATATATATAGAGAGAGTTTATAAGAATGAAAATTTATTTCTTATTTATTTTATTGGGCTTTTTTTTTGGTTTAGCGACCTTTACTGAAATTCAATTTATTTATCTAACGACGTTTCGACTTTTTTGTGTATAATTATCGTTCGTTTCTAATTTTTTGTTTTTTTTTAGTTCTAAATCACTTGAAAAAGACTTAATTACAAACAAAAAAGTCGAAACGTCGTTAGATAAATAAATTGAATTTCAATAAAGGTCGCTAAACCAAAAAAAAGCTTATTATTTTAATATATATATATATATATATATATATATATATATATATATATAACAATTGATAAATTATTGGAGTTTTTCGGCTTTTATATCAAATATTTGCAAATATAAAACTAGAATGTATGTAATTGCAGAGTAAGTGGGGATGTAAACATTGCTGTCTACAAATTACAAAGCAAATCATACGAAATTTTTAATTGAAAAATATGGTCTACGTTGGGACTCGAACCCAAGTCTACAGCTTGCCTACGACACAGATTTAACGAAACACTGCCTGTCAAACACGTATTTTATATACACCGGACAATTTTATGAACAAACTGATGGAGCTCCGATGCAATCACCGCTGTCACCTATACTGGTGAATTTGTTAATGGCAGATTTTAAACAGAGAGCACTGGAAAATGCAACAGACAAACCAAAACTCTGGCTGCGCTACGTAGATAACACCCTGGTGATTTGGCTGCATGAAAGACAGAAATTAAGCATCTGAACACCAGATACCCGAAAATAAAATTCACTTTTGAAATGGAAGAAAGAAATCGGCTACCGTTCTTAGACTTGATAATAAAAAAAACGAATCACTCTACGATACACAGTTTATAGGAAACCTACGCACACGAACAGATATCTCAACGCATCTTCACTTTGTTAGAGGCAGAACATCGAAACGAAGAAACGAGAACAATAAAATATATTACAAGCGAACGGATACTGACAACATACCCTTAACAGAGAGACACGTATTAACAACAACCAACCAAAAAGGAAAAAAAAGATCTACACGGACAGCATTTCTTTCTTACGTGAAAGGTACGACTGAGAAAATAGACATAATACTACGCCGACACGACATAGACACCATTTACACCGCAGACAAGAATATAAGAGATATTTTGCCTAATACAAACTGACAAAATCGAACTGAAAAACCAAAGTGTCTGCGAAATACCGTGCTATGAATGCGACCAAACATATATAGGGCATACTAACCGTAAAACCAGCGTACGGAGGGAAGAGCACAGAAATGCAGTAGCTAAAAAAGAAACATCAACCCTAGCTAAACATGTACTACATACAGGACACACCATCGACTTCGACAGTACAAATACTATAGTCGCAGTACGAGGTTAACGTACAGGATAATAAAAGCGGCTTTAGAAATTGAGAAACGACAAAACTGTATGAATAAACGTGACGACGGACAGCATTTGCCTGACACTTGGAAGCCAGCCTTGTTCAATAGATAGATTACACATAAGCGACGTAATGATAAAAATTTATGACAGACCAGTTATACCAACACGAATCGAACGCAAACCGATCGACCAATAGCCGAAAGCGACAGAACAACCGACGGACTAATCACAAGGAGCCAGATACGCGTCCCCACTACTACGGGACCATATAATACGAGCGGCACAGGAAATCCACGCACTCTTGAAGTTACCATCGCAACGAAAAGATCCTCAAGAAAAAGGTGAAAGTGATGTCACCGAAACGTCAGGAAGAAAGTTGTCCTTATCAGAACGAAATCATCCAAACGCGGCAAAATACCCCGAAGAACAACGCTTTATATATATATATATATATAACAATTGATAAATTATTGGAGTTTTTCGGCTTTTTTTTTTATATGAAATATTTACAAATATCAAATTAGAATGTATGTAATTGCACAGTAAGAGGGGATGTAAACATTGCTGTCTACAAATTACAAAGCAAATCATACGAAATTTTTAATTGAAAAATATGGTCTACGTTGGGACTCGAACCCAAGTCTACAGCTTGCCGGACTGTCGCTTTTACCACTTAGCCACAATAGACCTAGGTTCAAGCTATTTAGAAATGCATTATAAAGTAACGGTGTTAATGAATCAGATGTCAGTTATTGAATGTAGATGTCAAGTTGAAAGCAGAAGTCAGTTTTGAAAGCTCATGTCAGTTTTGATAGCAGATGTCAGTTAGTGAAAGCAAATGTCAGTTATTGAAAGCAGATGTCTGTTTTGAAAGCAGGTGTCAGTTATGAAAGCAAACGTCAGATTAGAAAGCAGATGCCTATTTTGAAAGTAGATGTGAGTTATTGAAAGCAGGTGTCAGTATTTTGAGAGCAGATGTCAGATTTGAATGTTTGAAAATGCTAATTATTACTCCATAGCTATATGAGTGTTTAGATAAGAAATTATCTAAACACTTATATATATATATATATATATATAGTAAACCTAATCAGTAGGCGATTAAAGGTCTGTATATTACTTCAAAATATATGTATTTAAAAAACTCTACATGTTTCGGCTGTATACGCCTTTTTCAAGAGAATACAAAATATGAATGACAGGATATAAAAATTTTTATATCCTGTCATTCATATTTTGTATTCTCTTGAAAAAGGCGTATACAGCCGAAACATGTAGAGTTTTTTAAATACATATATTTTGAAGTAATATACAGACCTTTAATCGCCTACTGATTAGGTTTACCATATCATACCAAGGTCACGAAGTTATTATATATATATATATATATATATATATATATATATATGGTAAATTCAATCAGTTGGCGATTAAAGGTCTGGCTTTACTTTAAAGTATATGTATTTAAAACAACCCTACATGTTTCGGCAATGATGCCTTTATCAAGGATATAAAATATAAATGACAGTATACAAATGTCATATAATTGAGTTGCTATGGATAAAATTATTCAAAGATGCATTCCAATTGAATAATAATAAATCATGCCTTAGTATTCCAAAAACACAAGACAACAAAAACATTGAAAAGCAAGACATGAGTTATTATGTATGCGCCCGTGGAGCGTCTTAAGATGCAAAGTTGTCGGCATTCGCCTTAAACGAGAAGGAAAACCACGAAAACGTACTCGGACAATTAGACAGGAATCAAAACACGGAACAGTCAGCATGAAAAAATGTATATGATATTTAAATGTAATTGATATTTAAATAACTTAAGATATATAATTATATAACAAAAAAAAAATATATATATTATGATGGTAAATTGCAGATCGTTACACAATTAAGTTATAGTATATACTGCTTAAATTTTTTATATCATTTCTGTTGTTAAATGAATTTTTTTTCTGTTTAATATTAATCATTTCTTTAATTTGTCTTATCATTGTGTGTTGTTCTTTATCAATTATCTGTGTGTTTTCAAAATCGAAATGGTGATCGCGTTGTAGTTTGTGTGTAGATAAAGCAGTTTGGTCTGTTTTAGAGTATTTGTGGGCTTGTATTCTTTTGTATAAATATTGTTTCGTTTGGCCATGTGTTTCTCGATTTTTTTCTATTTTAGGTTTAAGTTTTGAAAATAAATGTTTATTAGTATTACTAAGTTTATATGTTGCAGCTATATCATATTTTTTTAAAGTGTATTTAATTTTTTCTGATAGTTGTGGAACATATGGAATCGTGATATATGTTGTGTCATTGTTCAAATTTTTATTGGTGTCTGCAGTGTTGTATATTTGGTGTACTCTTTTTTTAATAGTTTGGTCTATAAGTTGTGGTGGATAATTATTATCAGTTAAGATTGTTTTAATTTTTTTGATGTTATCTTTTCTGTATTGAGTATGTGATAGTTTTACTGCCCTATCAGTCAGATTATTTATAATCATTTTATTGAGTACTGTAGGAGCATTTGAGTTGTAATTCATATATCGAATAGAAGCTTTGGGTTTATTATACCAATTTGTATAAATAGTACCCACCCTGTCTATCATAGCTCAAAGAAATATCAAGAAAATTAATACTGTTATTAATTTCTTCTTCAATAGTGAATTTTAATTTGTTGTGAAAATTGTTGAATTTATTTAAAAGGTAGTTTATTTTGTTAGTCGGAATACATGTTATGATATCATCAACATATCTTTTGAAAAAAATGGAGCGGAAGTCTATTGAATTGATAACGTTTTGTTCTAAATATTCCATTACTAGATTTCCAATAGGAGCAGCTAAAGGAGAGCCCATGGCAATACCAAATGTTTGACTATAAAAAGAATTTTTGTATTGAAAATATGTGTTATCGAGACAGAAGTTATACCTCTAATAAATTCGTTTTTATTTAGTGATGTGTATGGACTAATTTCATCCCAATTGGATTCTATTATGTTTATAGCTAGATCTGTAGGAATGTTAGTATATACAGATTCTACATCAAATGATATAATTTTGTGATTAGTTGGTACTTTTTGTTCCTTGATGAAATTTTGAAATTGCCATGATTCTTTTTTCTTTTAGAATCCAAATTGGATGAGATTAGTCCACACACATCACTAAATAAAAACGAATTTATTAGAGGTATACACTTCTGTCTCGATAACACATATTTTCAATACAAAAATTCTTTTTATAGTCAAACATTTGGTATTGCCATGGGCTCTCCTTTAGCTGCTCCTATTGCAAATCTAGTAATGGAACATTTAGAACAAAACGTTATCAATTCATTAAACTTCCACTCCATTTTTTTCAAAAGATATGTTGATGATATCATAACATGTATTCCGACTAACAAAATAAACTATCTTTTAAATAAATTCAACAATTTTCACAACAAATTAAAATTCACTATTGAAGAAGAAATTAATAACAGTATTAATTTCTTGATATTTCTTTGAGCTATGATAGACAGGGGGGGTACTATTTATACAAATTGGTATAATAAACCCACAGCTTCTATTCGATATATGAATTACCACTCAAATGCTCCTACAGTACTCAATAAAATGATTATAAATAATCTGACTGATAGGGCAGTAAAACTATCACATACTCAATACAGAAAAGATAACATCAAAAAAATAAAAACAATCTTAACTGATAATAATTATCCACCACAACTTATAGACCAAACTATTAAAAAAAGAGTACACCAAATATACAACACTGCAGACACCAATAAAAATTTGAACAATGACACAACATATATCACGATTCCATATGTTCCACAACTATCAGAAAAAATTAAATACACTTTAAAAAAATATGATATAGCTATAACATATAAACTTAGTAATACTAATAAACATTTATTTTCAAAACTTAAACCTAAAATAGAAAAAAATCGAGAAACACATGTCATATATAAAATACCATGTCGCGATTACGATAGTTACTACATAGGCCAAACGAAACAATATTTATACAAAAGAATACAAGCCCACAAATACTCTAAAACAGACAAAACTGCTTTATCTACACACAAACTACAACGCGATCACCATTTCGATTTTGAAAACACACAGATAATTGATAAAGAACAACACACAATGATAAGACAAATTAAAGAAATGATTAGTATTAAACAGGAAAAAAATTCAATTAACAACAGAAATGATATAAAAAATTTAAGCAGTATATACTATAACTTAATTGTGTAACGATCTGCAATTTACCATCATAATATATATATTTTTTTTTGTTATATAATTATATGTCTTAAGTTATTTAAATATCAATTACATTTAAATATCATATACATTTGCTTATCATGCTGACTGTTCCGTGTTTTGATTCCTGTCTAATTGTCCGAGTACGTTTTCGTGGTTTTCCTTTTCGTTTAAGGCGAATGCCGACAACTTTGCATCTTAAGACGCTCCACGGGCGCATACATAATAATAACTCATGTCTTGCTTTTCAATGTTTTTGTTGTCTTCTGTTTTTGGAATACTAAGGCATGATTTATTATTATTCAATTGGAATGTATCTTTCAATAATTTTATCCATAGCAACTCAATTATATGACATTTGTATACTGTCATTTATATTTTATATCCTTGATAAAGGCATCATTGCTGAAACATGTAGGGTTGTTTTAAATATATATACTTTAAAGTAAAGCCAGACCTTTAATCGCCAACTGATTTAATTTACCATATCATACCAAGGTCACGAAAATATTATATATATATATATACCGGATGCCCTTCAAATAAAAAGACAACATACGAAAAATGCAAAGATATAATTATATAGAATTTAAATCCAAAATATTTTCCCAAAATTCCCTCTCATAAGCAAGAAAAAAAATGACAAAGATGTTAACCTATATTATAAAGATTACAAAAAGAATAGTTTTGTTCTTGTCCAACTCATCCAGCTGTTATGTATGTAAATATACGCTGTAGAGTATGTATATGTGAGATATTTATTATTTATACACATTCCGAATATTGTGAATTCACAGGCGTCACGTAGTACAATTTTTAGGTCTTTAATTTCAGGCTTCGCGTCGTAATTGATTTTATTTCTTTTATATTCTATATAATTGCATCTTTACATTTATCATACGTTGTCTGTTTATTTCAAGGACACCTGTATATATATGTATATATATCTATATATATAATTATTTCGTGACCTTTGTATGATATGGTAAATCGCCAACTGATTGAATTTACCATATATCTATATATATATTGCATTCTAGTGTTGGCGAAACTATTGTCACCAACACAATCGCCGACTATTGTCGTGTACTTAAAAATATTACAAAACTTCTGAATATACAAAGTAGATTCCATTTTCCTGGGTATAAACTATTGGCTCAGTATTCTCGTTCTTGATTTTACTCAAGCATTCCACTCTATCAATCATCAACTTCTGTTACATTGATTTTGGTAATACTGCTATTACTTTTTAGAAGAGTAACTTCTGGTGGCGGTATTAGCGACTTAACAATTCTGTGTTTAAATCTTAATATATGTCAAAAAGGAGTATATTAGGTATACTTTATATTATTTACTCATTTTTCTATTTTATTCTGTTGTAAACTGGAAATAGCTGATAATACTTAAATTTATTATTCCTCCAACATCTCTGATTTAAAAAAAAATATTTCATGAAACAATTATATTTTTAAAAAATATATATAATCTACTAGTATATTCTTCAATGATTGATATGGGTAAATAATGTTTTGTTAGGATTAGACTTTGTGGTATAGTTGTCAGTCGGGTAAGTTGGTTATGGATTAGACGTACTATAGCGATGTTTGGAAGTGCAAATAATTTTAGACTGATTGTTGATTTTAAACTACATTCTAAATTTCCCCATATAACGTAAAAAATGTGTAATGAGCTTGTGTTTTTGCATATTTTATGTATAACTGGTGCATGCCAAATAAAAGCAAACTAAATTTTGTATTTACTACTACAAAATTAATATTTCTAACATCCATCTATCCGGACCACTCTGTGAATTTAATATTCAGGATTTTACTTACCCTATCACTGCATTCTTTAGAGATTATTTTATCTACTGCAAAAACTTATAATTCTATCCCTAATTATATTAAAATTCTTTCTTAATGGATTTAGGCGATGGTTTCGCTCTTACCTGAGGGACTTAATATTCGATCTGCAGTAGTTCTATTTTAGATTATAATTAATATTAATTAATTTTTTACTGGATAGTATACAAGTTATTTTTGTTTTAAGTTTGTACGGTTAAATGCAGCATATTAGTGAAACTCTTGTTTTGTAATTATAAGTAATATTATGTGCGGCTTTGCCTTTTTTAAATGATTTATAAATTATCCTATCTATTGGTATTGTTATTGGTGAGAGCTCAAAACGAGATGTAAAAGAGAGAAACGAAATGATAAACAATTCTAGATTTCTCTGTCTATTAAAGCACGTAAGCGTACAAACTTGAAGTATTAACTATATTTTATTTTAAAAGCAGAGGCGGAATTACGATAAATACAATCAAGGTGAGTTATTCCTTCTCAAGTTAAATAAGTGTTATAACTGTGTGTATTGTACCAGCAAATTCTAGATAAATTTATCGCTAGGTTGAGCAATTTAAACGTGCTGTATGAGCATCGAAGATGATGCGCGGTCAGGACCATCAAAAACTGAAAGAACTCTGGAAATTATCACTAAAACTATTAATATTGTTTTGAAGGGTCGAAGAATTGAGTTCATGTGCATGTCGACTGGATGCATACATATCATTGTGCATGTAGAATTTTTCATGCCCAAGCTTTTAACAAGATGGCAAATCAAGTTGATTTTTGCGAAGATTTGTTGGCTTATAAAACCTGGCTTTATAATTATGTTACTGAATTCGAATGGCAATCTTAACATTGGACGTATCATTATAACTCTCCCAATAGAAAGCAAGGCATTTCCAGCGCCGGGTAAGCTAATAGCTATGATTTTTAGAGGATTAAAATTTAGTTCATTTTCATAGAGTATATTTTTAAGGGCCAAACCGTATTATGTCGTTTTATTAGACAAATTTTAGAAATCAACGTCTGAAAAACGACTTGGATTGGCTCATAAGAAAGTTTTCTTACATTACGATAAGGTGCCTTCTCAGCCTAGTTAAGTTCTCCGCGAAAAGTTTGATCAATTGAGATTTCAGGTAATATCTTATCCACGCTAGAAGAACTTATAGCATAAAGAACTTATTGTAGCAACGAAGCAGTATTTCGAAGATCTTAAGCAAAATCATTATCTGAGAATCTTTGGTCCAAGAAAGTTGAAACGGAATATGTTAAAAATAATAAGAATTAATGCTCTCATTTGTTTCGCTTCAGCTCTCACTCACACACTAAAAATAGTAGAAGCCATTTAAAAAATTAAATTGATATTTTCAATATACGTAAAGCATCTATTTGAGAAAGTGTTTCACAGTTTTGTTGCTGTTTATCTGTCGGCTTATATAAAATAGTTTATGTAAGTGTATACAAGTATAGTATATACAATGCTTTTTTATTCATTGTATTATTATTATAAATAAAAGCTTATTAATGCGGTAGTAATCGCGTTTTTGTTAAACCTCCTCATTGACATAGTACATGAATCGGGGTTTCCTCTCCCTCTCAGCAGAATCTAGATACGGTTTCTTCTGTTAAGCCATACTATTCATATGTTTGTTGAATTTCTGTCCATTACACCCTTAGGTGAATGTTTCCTAACGAACTGTTCTGCCTGTCTTCGACCTGGGAAGTTCTTCCACTTTTCTCTAGATCTACTTTTAGCCCATTTATTCATGGGTGCTTTAATAATTTTTTTGGAATGCCAAAGAAAGGCTTCATTACTATGAAGACTTGTCCGCCTTCTCATTTAACATATCTTGGGAGCCATGGTAATGTCACGTTTGGTGATAACTGAGCTCGTTTAGGGCAAACACACAATTTCATACAAGTTTAGACTTAACTTGTATTCAATCCAGCGCATTACTTGGTTGGCGGAAAAGATGGATATGGTGCAATTCGTTCCACTTTCTTTCTTAATATCTCTAACGCAATGATGCAATGCGACCATTTCCACTTGAAATGTTGTATCATCTCTACTTAGGTTCACTTGGAACATCGTCCTTTTTTGAGCCCATATACTTCGACTCCTAAACCTTTTTAAGTTTTAAAGCCGTCAGTGTACTAGATAGATTCAGCTTGAACGTATGGGCTTTTTCTCCACTTCTCTCAATCTAGTATGGCTATTTTATATTTCTTATGAAAGTTGAATTTCTGAACCTTGGCGCCATTTGGTTTCCCTGTAATTGAATATGTCTCGAGTTTTTCTACTAACTCATGATGGTGTACATGGCTTATAGGTGTCTGGCTTTGTATTAGTCTGCAAGCCGCTGACCTAGGTATCCTTTTGGTATATGAATACTTAGAGGTGATAAATTTAGAATCACCTTCAGCGCAGCCGTAATAGTTGCTGTGGTGGCTCCTGTGACACTTAGACATGGTAGGCTTTGAAAGTCACTTAGGCATCTACTAATTTCTTGTTACTTAGTTTGTGGTCACCATATGACTGCTCTATAGCTTATCATGGCTTAATTATCCTTGTGTATAGCTGTAGAGTCATTTTTGGACTGAGCCCACAGTTTTTCCCATTCATTCACCTGCACCTGATCAAGGCAATGGTAGCATTATTTGTGGGTTTTACGACGTGATTATTCCACGTAAGTCTTTGATTAAATAGTACCCCCAAGTATTCAGCTTCCTTGGTGAACGTAATTTCTGTATTTTCGGGTACTAGTGACTGTAAGTTTTGTAGCGCTCTCCTTTTTTATGAATGCGACTATTAGTGTTTTTTGAGCGTTTATTGATAACCGCTCTTTTTTTTACAGCAGCCGTCTACGATATATAGGTCAGTTTGCACTCATTCTAAAATAAGTGCAAAATGTCTCCGGACAACAATTGCTGGCATCTGCGTATTCCAGACTGTGAAAGACTTAGTTTGATAGTCTCTTTAGAAGATCGTCTACTAAGATCGCCCACAAGAGACAGCACCCTCTCTGTAGGCAACTCCCGTTTGCTCTGGCCTCAAAGCTGGTTTCGCCGTTGGAGGACGTTATTATCCTCGTTTCTAAGCACTCCCTCACTGATCTTCCTATCACAGGTGGATAAGAATAAGTTGCGATTACTTGTGATAAAACTGTTAAGGTAAGGCTATTGACTCTTTTAATTTCGGAAAGCGAGAAATGCGCTCAAACTTTAAATTGTTAAAATCGAATTCTATTTTACTTAAAAGTTTACAAAAGCCTGGCATTTAAATGTGTGACTGAAATCTCAATATGTTAACATTTGATGTTCAAGTGCTTTATTTGTGTATTAAGTGTATTTTTATATTTATTTGTATTTATTATAAATTTTTACATATGTTTTGTTTTACAATAAATGTTGTAAAATTAATGCAAAGGCACATATATGAAAAAAATTAAATTTAGTGAATCACAAATATATCCCATTAATCCTTCTTCTTTAATTTAATTAGCATTAATAAATCAATAACAACGATGTGTTCCAAAATTGATTTAGCTTACTTCTACATATGTACTACATTCAATACAGAACATGTACTTTTACTTATGTTAATAAAAATAACACACTGTATTCCTTTAAGTAATGGAAATCAAGCGAATAATATAACAAACTATGGAGTTACATTTTAACGACAATTTAGTCGCTCCATGAGCTAATGTTTATTCCGGGATTCTCCCTACATTCTCATTTTGTACAACGTTTGATGTAGAATACACAAAATTTCTGTATTTACGGAGCACTTATAAGTTATCTCTCTCAGTGCAGAGAACATTATGTAAATTAGTGTGCTCACATCGCTAATAGTGTTGGAACTGTTTGCACAAGTGTTTTGATCAGCTTTTAGTGACAAAAGTTCGTGTCGCGGTACAAGAGTAACTTTTACGCGTTATCATAAACGCGATATTGCGTTTCTTATCGAAAATATTGAATTTATGTAATTAACACTTATTTTTTTAGAACTATTTAAAAAAGAAATGTGTCCTAAGTATAGAATACATTCGTAAACCAATTTTTAGTAATTCTTGTTACACACTGTCTAGCCATAAATGCTGTCAGTGTTTTAATGGTGTATAAAAAAAGAATAACTCATTGTACTAAATTAAAATACATGTATTAAAAAAGTACAAAAAATAAGACAAAGGTATTTTTAATAATATAAAATATTATTAAAAATCTGGTGTGAAGAACACAAATACAGGTTCACTATTAATATTTTTGTGAACGTGTCCGAACATATCCCTCCCCAGAGACGTAGATACGTATTTCGCCTTTCTACAGGCTCATCGGTACGCCCCTGCTGGAGAAAGGATATCTTCAGACACATTCACAAAAAAGAACCACATCGCCACATCACAGAAATTATCCAGACCGGGCGTAGAAGTAAATTCAGCGCTGCCTGTTGACAGACAGCCGAAGTACCTCGCCCCGTCCACATAACCAATGTGAAGTAACGACGTCCTTCCAAAGGTGGCACAGCCATCACTCTAGAAATTACATTTTCTTTGTGTCTTCACTCATACTACGGACTAACCGCATATGTAATGTATCAGAATAATTGAAACATACATGAGTAGGTAAACCCCACCAGTTTTGTACTCGTATAATACAAAGGTACTTTTAATAATATAAAATATTATTAAAAATCTGGTGTGAAGAACACAAATACAGGTTCACTATTAATATTTTTGTGAACGTGTCCGGACACGTTATATATATATATATATATATATATATATATATATATATAATCAAATAACTTTCTACACGTGAGGGTGTAAGGTAAAACTTAAATTAACTTTTTAAATAAGTTACAGTCTTCCTATTTTGCGACATTTTTTTTGCTTCCATCCATGTTTTTCCTCTCCTTCTCAAAATTTTCGCAATTACACTATCCTAAGTCTCTTTTGGGCTACCTCTCTTCTTTTTATCGAGTGTTTTGGCTTCCCAAATCCTTTTGCATATGTCCCTAGCACCCTAACTGCCTTCGTTCCACAAATTCCTATATGGATTCTATTTTCAAGTCCTGTGTTATTTGTTCATTTCTAAATCTGTCTTCTTTAGTCACTCCTCTCACTCTCCTTAAAAATTTCATTTCGGACGCACCGATCTTGCTCTTTTCCCGTTTCTGTAACATCCATGTCTCACAACCGTATGTAAGTATCGGCCTGTACACTGATTTATAAAATTTTATCTTGGTCTTATTTCTTTAGTTATTTCCTTCTTCTTCTACTCTATCTTCTTGACTGCCTGCTCTGTTAATCATTATTACCAGATATTGAAAGCTGTCTACTTGTTCTAATGGTTCATCCTCTAGTCGTATATTTATGTGTTTCTTTTCGTCTGATATTACCATAATTTTATTCTTAGATTTATTAATTTTCATCACCTATTTTTCTAAAGTTTCATTCCAGATGTTCAGATTCTCTTTTAGGTCTCTTTCGTTTTTGGCAATAATTTCTATTTTTGTACCTTGTGAAAGTTGTTTGCATTCACACTTACTTACGAGTATTGCCTTGATAAAGGTGTAATTTACAATTCTTTATGTTGCACTCATAATTATTATTCACACTCATATTATTATTATATATTACAACGTTCTTCTCTAAGGGTAAAACTGCGTCTCTCCCCCAATATAGCTCGCTATCGCTTTCACATAAAGACGACCTTTTAAAATCAAGTTTTTGCTTACGCACATTTAAATACATATCGGATATACACAGATATCCACAAATAATGTACATTTATTTTTTATTAAATATTATTTAGGGAAAAATCCATAACAATATGTACGTATGTGCAGTTTCAGTTAGTTCTGGTTAACAAAACGGCTCTGAAACACATACCATAATTGAAATATATGATGCTTTCTCTGATCAATATTTTGAATGTAAAATGTATGTATGGCATCCCTTACATTAAATTTAAGGATATTACACCAACTGCGATCTTCTTACCTAGACTTGTGTTTCATAAATTGCCTATATCCAAGACTCGTCTCCTTAAAAGTTTATTGCTATCAGAAAACGAAGTATACTTACAGATGTACTTTATACAGCTTACTCCGAAATCGAATTTCAACTTTAGTTCCTATGAAATTTCTCAAATTGCTAACATGTTATATTTCTATTGATTTCAGCAAGAGTGTACACAAACAATACGAACGGAACTTTATTGTATACACACAAGAGAGGATGGTTTTATCTTCCCAGACATGAAAACAAAATACTAGAGCATCAATAAAAAATAATTTTTCAATATAGTTTCCTTGTTTTTAAATATAAATATTATATAATAAATAAATTCTATTTGTTTCTCTGCAAAATGGTCCTCTACAGCTGCGATAAATTTGTCGTCGTCCCTAAATTTTGCCTCTTCAGTATTTTTTGAGATTCGGAAACAATAAGTAGTCACTATCAGCAAGAGCAGCTATTGAGAGTTTTGACTTGTGCTCTAGTGCATTGTCGTGGAGCAACAAGTTTTCTGCGTCTTTTCACTTTAATAGAATCTCTGAGATGATTTATCAAGCTTGCCAAATACTCTCCATTTACCGTGCTACCCTTATTCAGATAATCGACGAGGAAAACTCCTTGCCAGTACCAAAAAACTGTTGCCATTATTTTTCCTGCAGAATGGATGTTTTTAAATACTCTTTGGGAAGCTCGAGCCTTTAACATGCCACTGCATCGACTCTTGTTTCGATTCTGGATCATAATAATGGACCCAAGTTTCATCTCCAGTGACAATTGGATCGATAATTATATCTGGTTTGTTGCTACACAGCGCTAAGAAGTGTTCATACGTCTCTACCCAAACTTGTATTTGCAATGGCGAAAGAATTCGTGAAAATTGTACTAATTTTGATTATTTCAAGGTACTCGTGTAGAACTCTAAGGACTGTGGTTTATGAAACACCTAGTAAACATGCTAATTTATGCTTCTGGAATCTTACATCTTCAAATACCTTACACTTGTTTTCAACAATATCTGAAGTGATCACATGATTAGGGAAAGCTGGACGTGGATTATCATTCAATAATTCTCAACCATGTTTAAAGAATTTTGACCACTGGCAAACAGTTGACTTGGAAGGCCTATTAATTCCGTATGCCCCAACATTTCTTCAAGAATCATTTTTGGAGCTTTTCCTCGTTTTGCAAGGAGCTTTATAACGATCTTGTTCTTGTTGATATTAAATCAATGTACGGCAACACGATATCGCTATAAACAAATAACTGAAGCAATACTTTTCACTGTATAAAGATCATTTAATGTTATATTGTTATCAGCATCATTAAGTTTGAAAGGAGATGATTTTCTTTGAGTCTACGAGAGGTATAAATGCATAACAAAAACATTAATCTCAATTACAAATTGCATTACATAAATACAAAATCATTTACCAATATATCTTTTAATCCTGTATACGTATTTCAACAACTAAGTTGTCATTTTCAGGAGTAGGAAAAGTGCCATAACAGCAAAGCATCACGAACGCATTGATATTAATTTCCAAAAGTAAATTAACCCTATCTATTTATAGTATTATGCTTACCTAAGAGTCCTTAAGTCATTATCTATTTTTACGTTGTGATATTACCAACATATTTTAGACAATGATCACAATGTAATATTAAATAATTTTAAACTAGTTAAAAGTGTATATAACTATAGAGAATTAGATATCTATGAGTACATTTTTATTTATCAAAACAAGGCCATAACTCCGGACAACAAACCTATGACATTGTCGAGTCTATACGATTTGCTGGATTACCGCTGAGAAAACCATTAAGTATAGGTATTTGCATCTACAAATGGAATTACGATTGCGTCACACTTAACGTGTCTCAAGGAACTTGACAATTATAAATAGATATAAGAAGGGTTAGTTACTATTATGAATTAGTATTAATACGTCGGTGATATAGTGACGTACTTTGCTTGTGTAAAATGTGTGCTAGAACTTCGGGTATAATACTGCGTCTACTGCTGTTGTCGAAATGCATATCCAGAATTTAAAGTTATATTATGAAAAGGTTTAAGTAAATGAACTTTTATAGAATAAGCAACAGCCTCTGATTTATTCAAACAGAATCATTGTTTATTTTGGCAATTACATAATACAAGAAATTGTGGTGATAGTGTTCAATCATTCAATAGCAAATTTTAATTAAATATGTAACAAAATAAAAATAATTATGAGTGCAACATAAAGAATTGTAAATTACACCTTTATCAAGGCAATACTCGTAAGTAAGTGTGAATGCAAACAACTTTCACAAGGTACAAAAATAGAAATTATTGCCAAAAACGAAAGAGACCTAAAAGAGAATCTGAACATCTGGAATGAAACTTTAGAAAAATAGGTGATGAAAATTAATAAATCTAAGAATAAAATTATGGTAATATCAGACGAAAAGAAACACATAAATATACGACTAGAGGATGAACCATTAGAACAAGTAGACAGCTTTCAATATCTGGTAATAATGATTAACAGAGCAGGCAGTCAAGAAGATAGAGTAGAAGAAGAAGGAAATAACTAAAGAAATAAGACCAAGATAAAATTTTATAAATCAGTGTACAGGCCGATACTTACATACGGTTGTGAGACATGGATGTTACAGAAACGGGAAAAGAGCAAGATCGGTGCGTCCGAAATGAAATTTTTAAGGAGAGTGAGAGGAGTGACTAAAGAAGACAGATTTAGAAATGAACAAATAACACAGGACTTGAAAATAGAATCCATATAGGAATTTGTGGAACGAAGGCAGTTAGGGTGCTAGGGACATATGCAAAAGGATTTGGGAAGCCAAAACACTCGATAAAAAGAAGAGAGGTAGCCCAAAAGAGACTTAGGATAGTGTAATTGCGAAAATTTTGAGAAGGAGAGGAAAAACATGGATGGAAGCAAAAAAAATGTCGCAAAATAGGAAGACTGTAACTTATTTAAAAAGTTAATTTAAGTTTTACCTTACACCCTCACGTGTAGAAAGTTATTTGATTATATATATATATATATATATATATATATATATATATATATATATAATCGTAGTACGTCACTATATCACCGACGTATTAATACTAATTCATAATAGTAACTAACCCTTCTTATATCTATTTATAATTGTCAAGTTCCTTGAGACACGTTAAGTGTGACGCAATCGTAATTCCATTTGTAGATGCAAATACCTATACTTAATGGTTTTCTCAGCGGTAATCCAGCAAATCGTATAGACTCGACAATGTCATAGGTTTGTTGTCCGGAGTTATGGCCTTGTTTTGATAAATAAAAATGTACTCATAGATATCTAATTCTCTATAGTTATATACACTTTTAACTAGTTTAAAATTATTTAATATTACATTGTGATCATTAAGAATTAAGAAATACTGAAAAAACAAGCCTATCAACGCGAGGACACGTACAGACGACCGTTTCGTTCTAATTGGAACTTCTCAATGTACGGCATTCCCTTTCGATGACGACCTTGCTTTTTCATTTCTATACTTTCTGTATATATAGTTAACATTTGGAATTTACTGCAAGTGAGAATTAATGAATATTAAATCACATTCTTACATGTAAATGTCGACTTATTTAATGCGTATAAATCTACAATCCGTCAAACTAAGTTTGTACTAGTATGCAGAACACACTCTTTCGCGACAACGAACTTCCTGGTAGTTAGGTTAATTAAGAATTAAGAAATACTGAAAAAACAAGCCTATCAACGCGAGGACACGTACAGACGACCGTTTCGTTCTAATTGGAACTTCTCAATGTACGGCATTCCCTTTCGATGACGACCTTGCTTTTTCATTTCTATACTTTCTGTATATATAGTTAACATTTGGAATTTACTGCAAGTGAGAATTAATGAATATTAAATCACATTCTTACATGTAAATGTCGACTTATTTAATGCGTATAAATCTACAATCCGTCAAACTAAGTTTGTACTAGTATGCAGAACACACTCTTTCGCGACAACGAACTTCCTGGTAGTTAGGTTAATTAAGAATTAAGAAATACTGAAAAAACAAGCCTATCAACGCGAGGACACGTACAGACGACCGTTTCGTTCTAATTGGAACTTCTCAATGTACGGCATTCCCTTTCGATGACGACCTTGCTTTTTCATTTCTATACTTTCTGTATATATAGTTAACATTTGGAATTTACTGCAAGTGAACCTCGCGTTGATAGGCTTGTTTTTTCAGTATTTCTTAATTCTTAATTAACCTAACTACCAGGAAGTTCGTTGTCGCGAAAGAGTGTGTTCTGCATACTAGTACAAACTTAGTTTGACGGATTGTAGATTTATACGCATTAAATAAGTCGACATTTACATGTAAGAATGTGATTTAATATTCATTAATTCTCACTTGCAGTAAATTCCAAATGTTAACTATATATACAGAAAGTATAGAAATGAAAAAGCAAGGTCGTCATCGAAAGGGAATGCCGTACATTGAGAAGTTCCAATTAGAACGAAACGGTCGTCTGTACGTGTCCTCGCGTTGATAGGCTTGTTTTTTCAGTATTTCTTAATTCTTAATTAACCTAACTACCAGGAAGTTCGTTGTCGCGAAAGAGTGTGTTCTGCATACTAGTACAAACTTAGTTTGACGGATTGTAGATTTATACGCATTAAATAAGTCGACATTTACATGTAAGAATGTGATTTAATATTCATTAATTCTCACTTGCAGTAAATTCCAAATGTTAACTATATATACAGAAAGTATAGAAATGAAAAAGCAAGGTCGTCATCGAAAGGGAATGCCGTACATTGAGAAGTTCCAATTAGAACGAAACGGTCGTCTGTACGTGTCCTCGCGTTGATAGGCTTGTTTTTTCAGTATTTCTTAATTCTTAATTAACCTAACTACCAGGAAGTTCGTTGTCGCGAAAGAGTGTGTTCTGCATACTAGTACAAACTTAGTTTGACGGATTGTAGATTTATACGCATTAAATAAGTCGACATTTACATGTAAGAATGTGATTTAATATTCATTAATTCTCACTTGCAGTAAATTCCAAATGTTAATTGTGATCATTGTCTAAAATATGTTGGTAATATCACAACGTAAAAATAGATAATGACTTAAGGACTCTTAGGTAAGCATAATACTATAAATAGATAGGGTTAATTTACTTTTGGAAATTAATATCAATGCGTTCGTGATGCTTTGCTGTTATGGCACTTTTCCTACTCCTGAAAATGACAACTTAGTTGTTGAAATACGTATACAGGATTAAAAGATATATTGGTAAATGATTTTGTATTTATGTAATGCAATTTGTAATTGAGATTAATGTTTTTGTTATGCATTTATACCTCTCGTAGACTCAAAGAAAATCATCTCCTTTCAAACTTAATGATGCTGATAACAATATAACATTAAATGATCTTTATACAGTGAAAAGTATTGCTTCAGTTATTTGTTTATAGCGATATCGTGTTGCCGTACATTGATTTAATATCAACAAGAACAAGATCGTTATAAAGCTCCTTGCAAAACGAGGAAAAGCTCCAAAAATGATTCTTGAAGAAATGTTGGGGCATACGGAATTAATAGGCCTTCCAAGTCAACTGTTTGCCAGTGGTCAAAATTCTTTAAACATGGTTGAGAATTATTGAATGATAATCCACGTCCAGCTTTCCCTAATCATGTGATCACTTCAGATATTGTTGAAAACAAGTGTAAGGTATTTGAAGATGTAAGATTCCAGAAGCATAAATTAGCATGTTTACTAGGTGTTTCATAAACCACAGTCCTTAGAGTTCTACACGAGTACCTTGAAATAATCAAAATTAGTACAATTTTCACGAATTCTTTCGCCATTGCAAATACAAGTTTGGGTAGAGACGTATGAACACTTCTTAGCGCTGTGTAGCAACAAACCAGATATAATTATCGATCCAATTGTCACTGGAGATGAAACTTGGGTCCATTATTATGATCCAGAATCGAAACAAGAGTCGATGCAGTGGCATGTTAAAGGCTCGAGCTTCCCAAAGAGTATTTAAAAACATCCATTCTGCAGGAAAAATAATGGCAACAGTTTTTTGGTACTGGCAAGGAGTTTTCCTCGTCGATTATCTGAATAAGGGTAGCACGGTAAATGGAGAGTATTTGGCAAGCTTGATAAATCATCTCAGAGATTCTATTAAAGTGAAAAGACGCAGAAAACTTGTTGCTCCACGACAATGCACTAGAGCACAAGTCAAAACTCTCAATAGCTGCTCTTGCTGATAGTGACTACTTATTGTTTCCGAATCTCAAAAAATACTGAAGAGGCAAAATTTAGGGACGACGACAAATTTATCGCAGCTGTAGAGGACCATTTTGCAGAGAAACAAATAGAATTTATTTATTATATAATATTTATATTTAAAAACAAGGAAACTATATTGAAAAATAATTTTTTATTGATGCTCTAGTATTTTGTTTTCATGTCTGGGAAGATAAAACCATCCTCTCTTGTGTGTATACAATAAAGTTCCGTTCGTATTGTTTGTGTACACTCTTGCTGAAATCAATAGAAATATAACATGTTAGCAATTTGAGAAATTTCATAGGAACTAAAGTTGAAATTCGATTTCGGAGTAAGCTGTATAAAGTACATCTGTAAGTATACTTCGTTTTCTGATAGCAATAAACTTTTAAGGAGACGAGTCTTGGATATAGGCAATTTATGAAACACAAGTCTAGGTAAGAAGATCGCAGTTGGTGTAATATCCTTAAATTTAATGTAAGGGATGCCATACATACATTTTACATTCAAAATATTGATCAGAGAAAGCATCATATATTTCAATTATGGTATGTGTTTCAGAGCCGTTTTGTTAACCAGAACTAACTGAAACTGCACATACGTACATATTGTTATGGATTTTTCCCTAAATAATATTTAATAAAAAATAAATGTACATTATTTGTGGATATCTGTGTATATCCGATATGTATTTAAATGTGCGTAAGCAAAAACTTGATTTTAAAAGGTCGTCTTTATGTGAAAGCGATAGCGAGCTATATTGGGGGAGAGACGCAGTTTTACCCTTAGAGAAGAACGTTGTATTTCTTTGATATATATATATATATATATGGTAAACCTAATCAGTAGGCGATTAAAGGTCTGTATATTACTTCAAAATATATGTATTTAAAAAACTCTACATGTTTCGGCTGTATACGCCTTTTTCAAGAGAATACAAAATATGAATGACAGGATATCCTGTCATTCATATTTTGTATTCTCTTGAAAAAGGCGTATACAGCCGAAACATGTAGAGTTTTTTAAATACATATATTTTGAAGTAATATACAGACCTTTAATCGCCTACTGATTAGGTTTACCATATCATACCAAGGTCACGAAGTTATTATATTTATATATATATATATATATATATACATATATATATATATTTAATTAGTTCGGATTGTTTTTTTGATTGTGTTAATTAGTTGATTGTATTTTATATTCAATTCCCGTATATTGTAGAGAGTTGTAGTTCTCGTAATTTGTTGTATAAGATTATACAACGTGTCTTGTAAGTCTCCTAAAAACTGTAAGTTTTTTATTTATGAATTCATAAAATTTTGATTAATTTTATAAGAATATTTATCTTGTATTCAATATTGTTATTTAAGAGATTTATTATTATTAGTAAGAATAAATAATAAAGAATATTTTTAAATTTCTATGTAAAAAATATATAACTGAAAATTTTGCTCGTTTGGAAATCAAGGGTATTTTGTGTTACATGTGATCGCGCATGTGTTACATTTTGTTCGTGTTTTCAAGTTTATTTTACAGTGTGGTTCTCTGAGGAGAAATTAAAAATAAACTTTATTATTTTTTAGGTAAGTTGATCGGAAGTAATTAAGAGGAAGTTTTAATTCACTTAGCTGTCATATTCAGTGAATCGTATTTTTTTTTTTTTTTTTTTTTTTTTTTTTTTTTTTTTTTTTTTTGTGAGGTGAAATCCTTAATGGACGCTACTGGCTTGGGTCAATCGCCTTGTAGCAGTGTGGGACTCCCAGGCAGGGGGTGTGCAAGCCTATCCTACCCACCAAAACACCTCCTTTCTTCACGCGTGTCGCCGGAACTGCCCATGTGGCCTAACTTCAGCTAACACGCTAGGTCTCTATAACTCCCATCCTCGCTCAGTCTCTAGTCCTCCATCACCCTATTGTTCCTCTCTCCTCTTTCGTTGTCTTTCCCTTTGTTCTCTATCCTTCATTACCATAGCGATAAGATTATAGATTACATTCCAACTCCCTTCTGACTCTAGCATTTTCCATATTATGTTCTCTGGCGTCACGTCTTCACCGACCGCCACAGCCAGCCCAACCCTATCCCGTTCCCACCTACTGCATGCAAACACCGCATGCCTCGGCGAGTCCGTAGCACCACAATACCCGCACAAGTCGTCTGCTGTAAGCTTGAACCTCTTGGTGTAGCTGCGGAAATTCCCATGTCCCGAAAGAAACTGGGTAAGATAATAGTCCGTCCTTCTATGTTTACACTCAATCCATACCGTCAGGTCCGGGATAAGCGTCTTGGTCCATCTCGCGGTGCCATCTTGTTCGCTCCAGACATTCTGCCATTTAATAATTGTGGCACGCCCCATCTTTTGCTTGTCCAGATTCTGCTGTAACTGCCTAAGTCTAAAGATTTCAGCCTGTTCCTCCATTTGTAACAGTAGTGGAGGAACCCCAGCAATCACCTGCACCGCAGCCGTAGACACGGTTCTGTATCCGCTCACCACTCTCAGCAGAACCCTTCTTTGAAGCCCCTCCAATACATATCTGTATTTTTGAAGTTTCATTACTTGCCACCATGCTGGACACGCGTACATTAGTTGTGACCTTATCACCCCATATAGCGCTAGTCTCTTTTTACTCGCCGGTCCTCCAACGTTGGGCATTATCTTGGACAGAGCCCCCAAACTCATTTCTGCTTTCTTTACGAGTTGCATTACATGTGGTCCAAATGACAATCCATCATTGAGCGTTACGCCTAGGTACTTCACTTCCCGTCTCGGGACGATTTTCTTGCCCTGCACCTCGAACCAGATGTTCTGTCGTTTCCGCGGTCCCTTAAGGATTGCTGCTTCTGTCTTATGCGGAGCTACCTGCAGGTCCTGTGCATCTAACCAGGTTACCACTTCCTCAATAGACTCATTTGCCTTAAACATTAGTTCCCTCTGGTCCTCTGCCTCGATTATGATGAGGAGGTCATCCGCGTATGCTATTGAAGTAACACCCTGCGCCAATCGCAAATTCAGAACCCCATCGTATAAAATGTTCCAGAGCGTGGGTCCCAGGACCGATCCCTGCGGAACCCCGGCACCAATCTCGACGCTTATTTTCCTGTTTAAACAGATTTTCCTTTCACTGAAGTACGATTGCATTATCCTCAGGAGATATAACGGTAGATTTCTTCTTGCCATTTCCCCTAGTATCCTATCCCAGACTGCTGAATTGAAGGCGTTTCGAATATCCAGTGCCACCACTGCCACCCATCTTTTCCCGGACTGGTTAACCATATCCACCACCGTCTTGATTGCATGTACGGTTGATCTTCCCTTTGTGAACCCAAATTGCCTACTAGAAAGGCCACCTGTTTTTTGTAGCTCTATTTCTACCCTTTCTTTGATTAGCCGCTCATATAACTTGCCTAGTACACTGAGCAGGCATATTGGCCGAAAAGACGACGCCAATTCCATTGGTTTCCCCTTCCACAGTAATATAACCATGGATTCTTTCCATTTTTTCGGAAACTCCTGCACTTTTATTAGTTGGTTAAATATGTCCATCAACGTCTCTGGAATGGTCTCCACCATGATTTTTATAGCCTCGGCCGTTAGATGGTCTGGACCTGGAGCCTTACCGATCTTGATTTTTGCGGCAGCGCTTCTTAGTTCATCTTTCTCAAAGAGGGGAACCTCCGCAACTACGTGTTTCCATCTCTGCCCCGTGCGCTTGCTTGTCGAAAATAATTTTTTTACTATGTCCAGCCTTCGGGTAATATCTAGGTTGTATGGTGGGGTGAGTTTCCCCAAGCGACGCATAACTATTCTAAATCCATCGCCCCAAATGTCGTCGTCAAGTTCTTTCAGTAGTGTTTCCCACTGGTTTCTTTTGGCATTTATGATGGCGTGCTTGAGGTCCGATTTCGCGTTCTTGTATGCCAGTTCCGAGTTAGCTTTCGTAGTTATGCTCACTTGCATTCTATTCTTCCTAGTCATCTCCCGGCGAAGCCTATGACATTCTCTTCGCTTACACTCTAGTTCACCGTTCCACCAGTATGGCACGTTTCTATGCTCCTCTGCGACCGAGATAGTACATTCCCTATTTATTTCATTTAGTTTGACCATAAATTCGCTTGGGGGTATTTTGTCTTCACCAAGCGGCAACTGGTCCTTTAACATCTCCACGAACCGGCCCCTATCCAAGAACCGGCGTACTCGCTTTGTCTTTGCACGATCCTCAGTTTTGTGTGCTATCTCGAAGTAGATATGATTGTGAAAGGTGAAAAACTCCCCCCGCAGGACTTCCCATTCGTGAACCCGTCCTGTAATGCCATCGGTTGCCCATGTAATATCAATATACGATCTCGTGCTTCCTCTTTCGAAGGTGGGCGTGTCCCCTACGTTCATAGCGTTCAAACCCAACTCAGCTGCCCATTCCATAAGATGTTCTCCCCGAGTGTCCGTCCTTGGGGAACCCCACAACGGAGACTTGGAATTAAAATCGCCTGCCACTACTGCGTTAAGGCCTGTGAGCTTAATATCCTCGGTCAGCGCCTCGATGAAGGTTCTAAAGTCATCGTAAGGTATATTCGGGGAGCAGTAGCAACCATACATACACCAGTCCCCCCATTTGATGCATACGTACCCCTCCCCAACGGATAGGCCCTGTATACCAATGTCCTTGTTCCTAATGTATATGGCCACGTTCCGTTTTTTATCCATGATGAAATTGTGGGATAGCGATATGTTGATGTTGGGCTCACTTATGATCGCAATGTCTATGTCCTTTTCGCACGCTAGGCTATATAATATGTCGTGCGCGGTTTTTCCTCGGCCCAGGTTCGTCTGCAGGACTTTGATGTTCATGTTAATCTGGAGTTATAGTGGTCCGTCTAGGCCGATTCCTCGCAACCACCTGGACTTTAAGCAGTTCTCTGAATTTTGGACATTTTGTTGAGTCTGCTCTATGCCCATTGCCCCGACACACAGGGCAGAAACTCTCACTGACGCAGTCCCTGGCCAAATGTCCCGCTTGGTTACAATTTAGGCAGAGATCCGACCGATCCTGTCCCCTGCACTCTTTCCTTCTGTGCCCAAATTCAAGGCATTTAAAGCACCTGGTCACCTCTACTCTTTCTCGAATCCTGCATTCCACCCAGCCTATCTTGATTCGCCCTACTTTAAGTAATACGCTTCCAGCCGCACGACTAGACTGGACTGTGGCGATCTGGTTACCGTCTCTACTCGGTCTTATTGACTTTATCCTGATCGATTGGGCTTCTCTATTACCGACTGAACTTCTAATTGCGCCTTCCACTTCGTCTTTTGTTATGGCGGCGTCAATATCGAGAACGTGCATTGTGATCTCGTTGTGTATGAGGCTAACTTTATTGTCCACTGTTTTATTGATAGCCTCCTTTAACGCGCCGGCATCTTGTCTATTTCCTTTTACCTCCAATAGCAGATCGCCCTCCCTTGTTTTCCTAATAGCCCTGACCTGCACCCCGACCCTAGCAAGGTCTACGTTTTGCTTAACATTTTTTAGTAAATCTGCGTACGTGGTATTACCACTTCTCACTATCACTTTTTCGATCATTGGTCTAGGTTTTTTTGCTTCCTTAGACTCTTGCTTCCTCTTAGGCAAAACTAACGTGACAATCACTTGGTCGTTTGCGAAAATATACTCGCAGATTTTTTTCATGTATTGCAAGTCAAGTCCATCCGGGATCATCAGTGAATCGTATTACCTCATTGTGTCATTGTAAGATACAATATCTTTTTACTTTATAAAGATAGTTCTTTTTCTTTTTTGATTTTTTTGTATTAAATATTCATTTAAATTTTATCTTGTGCTCATTTTATTTCTTATACCTTTACTGATGTTTTATTAAAAATAAGTAACTCAGAAAATATAAATATACATTATTGAGAACTTTTACTGGCGCCTTAAAAATTTTGTAGAAGACCACGTATTTCCTTTTTTGGAACCCTGAGAAGTAAGAAGTCCCATATTTGGAAATAAACTGGCTGAGTATCCTAGTTGGGAAGATTAGTTGTGGATGGTGGCATATATTTATTTTACAAATCACTATTCATAGCAATATGTTACGTTACTTTTCAATGTTTATGTTTTATACTAAATTTTAAACGAAATTCCTTATAAAAGTTATCTACGGCAATCATTAAGTATAAGTTAATTTTTAAATTACAGAATTCTGTCATGCGCGCGAAGTAAAATATATTGACCGCCATAAATAAATGAACATCCAGATGACGTATTTTAGCAAAATTCCGAGAAAAGATGTATTTTATTCTTACTAATCAACGATGAACATTTCAGCAAGATACATTCGCTTACTCAAGATCATATTGGAAATAAACTAAGAAAATAGTTTCGTCTTTCTGTTGATATTACTTATTTAAGTGTCACTGCAAAATATACTTATAGCTTTATTTAGTAACAGCTGAGTGAATTTTCATCAATTAGCTGAGTTTGAATATGGCAGGATAATCGGCGTCGAGGAGCCGGAAATCATTCATTAATGAAATTGTTGATCGTGTAGGACGTAGTGTCGCTAGAATTGTTTTATGTTGACGAAGATTGGCAGAAAATAATGAGAAGCGACGATTTTTATGGCTTGGAGGTTTCAGACGGACCACTAAGCGTGAAAATTGTGCTTTTTCGTTAACGGCCGTTTAGAAACCGTCTCTCGTCAACAAGGGAGGAAATTGGTGATAGACCGAAAGGTTTAATTAATCAACACATGGAAATTCATGCGTTCTATAAATTGAAGAATTGTAATGTTCAAAAGGTTGTACTGGAATGAGAAATGCAATCAATTCATATGAAGTGACGAATCTTGATTTTGTTTATGGGTCTATGATGGTTGTAAAATTATCAAATGACTTCTCATAGAAAGAAATATTCTGGACACCGGGATACGACTCTTACTCAGCAAGTGCTGGTGTGGCGGGCTATCTGCTGTGGAAGTAGATCTCCTCTAGTAGTAATTCAAGGATCATTAAATGCGGTTCGTTAAGTCAATAATGTCGCTGAATTAATGTTAATACCATATTTTCAACAATCGCTTACTATGGCCTTCTCGTTCGCCTTGTGACAAATGAGTTACTATTTAACTTTTTGGAACTATAAATATTTCCGGTAATGAATTGCCAAATGAGTTAAAGAAATTCATTAATTTATTAATATAATCTACATACATAGGAACCCAATGTGTTCCCAAATTAAAAATATTATATTTCTTTAAATTATCTGTGCCATATGATAACAGTTTATCAGAATTTATGTTTATTTCATTATTCGTAGTTAATTTAAAAATATTTTCCAAATCTACATTTGATAATTGATTACGATCATCATTCTTACATTTGTCAGCAAAGTAATTTAGGGTAGCAATTTAGGGTTTGAATTACTGGAACACCCACCCTATTCCCTAGGCTTAGCCCTCAGACTATTATCTGCTTCCACGATTGAAAAAAAGTTTAAAAGGACGTCAATCTTTGTATAACGAAGAGGTAATAGAAGCTGTGGAGGGCTGGTTTGTAGACCAACAAGAATCTTATTTTAAAAAATGGTTAAAGGCGTTACAGGATCGCTGTATTAAGTGTATTAATTTAAGAAGAGACTATGTCTAATAATAAAATATTCTAAGTATCAACTTTAAATTGTTTCAATAGTAGGCTAAGAACACCTGTTGCCTTTTCAATACTAAAACATTGTGGACATTTATTTTCTTAATATTTCTACCAACGTTCTCGTAAACATTAAATGTATATATATATATATATATATATAAATATAATATTTTCGTGACCTTGGTATGATATGGTAAATTCAATCAGTTGGCGATTAAAGGTCTGGCTTTACTTCAAAGTATATATATTTAAAACAACCCTACATGTTTCGGCAATGATGCCTTTATCAAGGATATAAAATATAAATGACAGTATACAATTGTCAAATAATTGAGTTGCTATGGATAAAATTATTCAAAGATACATTCCAATTGAATAATAATAAATCATGCCTTAGTATTCCAAAAACAGATAGCAAGGTGTGAACATATGTGTTGTCCGCTGCTAGCAGCTTGTGTCTCTTTCTGGGTATGAACCTGCGTGTTGGTTACTGCTGGCAGCTTGCGTCTCTCTCTGGGTGTGTGGTTTTGTGTTTGTGTGAGCGCGTAAGTGTAGGGTTTTGTATGTTGGCGCGCTCGTGCGTGTGTTTAGTGACCGGTTGCATAAATTTAGAGAGATCGAATAACCAGCCGTTGCGCAGGGCCGCCAACCCTTTCCCGGCAACTTCTTTACTTTTCCGTGCAGTACTTCGACGGCCCGACCCCCGCCCCATCGAGGCAAAGCGCAGACCAGCGAAGCGCACCCTGCACGGGGTTGCTCATCGCCAACCGAGGGAACACTCTTAGCGGCTACTTCGGTCGACGACGGTCACACTTTGTGCCATCTTAACGTTTTCCGCCAATGCGGGGGCACTGCATACACGTCGAACGTGTGTGTGCTGTTAACGGCAGCCTAACCAGGTTGCCGCCCAGGACCGGTCCTAGTGGTGTGTGCATTGCGCCGCATTGCTTGGTTCCTCTCTCCTGCTGGAAAGGCGGAATGGCACCTGTCTGCTCATCGGACAGACCCCCTAGAGTTTGGTAGCGCATATGCTAGGCTACAACCCAGTAGAGGACCACATCAGCACAAAACAAAAACAGGGAAAGCAAGACATGAGTTATTATTATGTATGCGCCCGTGGAGCATACATAATACAGCAACCCCGTGCAGGGTGCGCTTCGCTGGTCTGCGCCTTGCCTCGATGGGGCGGGGGTCGGGCCGTCGAAGTACTGCACGGAAAAGTAAAGAAGTTGCCGGGAAAATGTTGGCGGCCCTGCGCAACGGCTGGTTATCCGATCTCTCTAAATTTATGTGATCGGTCACTAAACACACGCACGAGCGCGCCAACATACAAAACCCTACACTTACGCGCTCACACAAACACAAAACCACACACCCAGAGAGAGACGCAAGCTGCCAGCAGCAACCAACACACAAGTTCATACCCAGAAAGAGACACAAGCTGCTAGCAGCGGACAACACATGTTCACACCTTGCTATCTGTTTTTGGAGTACTTAGGCATGATTTATTATTATTCAATTGGAATGTATCTTTGAATAATTTTATCCATAGCATATCCATAGCGATTAAACCAGACCTTTAATCGCCAACTGATTGAATTTACCATATATATATATATATATATATATATATATATATATATATATATATATATAATAAATGAGATAAAAATATTGCATATTATTTTGTTCAAAAATTATAAAAAACTCTTAAGGCAAGCGTTTGAAAAGTTCGGCACATAGGGTCATTCTATAAATTGAAAAAAAAACGCCGGTCCCATCAATTTTATGAAAAAATATCATCAATTAGATAAATTTCTTTTAGTGAAATACTATAATACCAGGTGGCTCAGAAAGAAATGTAGTTTTGAAAATTGTAAGGAAAAAAAACTATTATAATTAAAAGCATTTAATTTGTTAGAGTGCACAGTTAATTAAAATTATATGTATTGGCACAGATCGCAATATTTTGCGATTTCAGAAAAAATATTGTCCTCCAAACAGATGTAATAGAGATATACACGTTGTCTCCTGAAATTTTGAATGCGGGCTTTTAAATGCATTACTTGGCGCTTAGCTACCATGCTCGTTTTTTGCATAGCTGAGAATATGAGTAATGTAATGTGTTCGTAGGCACTGTGATTTACACGCTTATTATAATAGGTTGCCATGGTTATTATTGCAAAATGCATGTCACTTTGACTTATTGTTAAATAGCTTCAAATTTGATACACTCTGATACAATTAAGTGTAGTTAATTGTTCTTTTCAAAATGTTAACAACGGAACAGAAACTCAAATTGATAAATGGTTTTATGGAGGTCAATCGATGAATGAAATCGCAAATAATTTGTTTGTTTTGGCATACGATGTGACAGTAAACACCAGTTCGGTCTTCCATGTTATACATTTGTTTAATGTTATGATCGATCTTCGATTTTTTAGCGAAGCGATGTATGTTACCATTAACAATCATTTACAATACCTTGAAAAGTTGCTGAATATAATTATTATTATCAATTATAATATCAGTTTTTTTAGCATAATCTGCTCCAGGATTTTTATATGCTTTGTAAATAACATTTGTATTCATAATATTATTTTTATATTCATCTTCAGTATTTTTACCAACTGCTTTCAATTTATTCTTATATTCTCTGAATAATTTGTAATCACATAATTTTGTTGGAAAACAAATATCATTTTTATTAATTGGATAGAATCCGGTTTTACTGTAATTCTTTAGACATTCATTAACTATTTTATCATCAAGAGTAATATAATTTTCCAAGTCACTTATTATACTTTTGTGAACAATTATTTCACTATAACTTGATTTCATTCCAGCGGGTATAAATATACCAGTTTGTTGAATATGTATTACCTTGTTCTGTCTTCCTTCTCTAAATAATTTTTCTGCTAAATCTGTTTTTTTTGTGTGCATCATCAAATATATTAAGGCTGTGTGTTCTCAATTCATTTGGAATACTACCTTTTTCGTATCTATATATATATTAAAATAAATAAAAGATTCTTTATATAATTCTTTAATTACTTGAATAACTTTTCTAAATCGTTTCCATTAGGTAAAAAATAATTTATTTCTGTAATTGATTTCCTTTCCACACCAAATATTATTTCTTGAGCAATTGCTGATTTACCAGATCCAGACGGGCCTATAATTAGTATTCCTTTTGTTTATGATAATAATATACCACCCATTTTTCTATCAATCAGTGTTCTCAATCCAAAATTTATTTTATCATTATTATTAAATAAGTTTTTCTTTGGTCGACCACTGTTAGACATAATTTAGTATTAATTAGTATTTATTAATAATTAAATAAATATATAAAAATATATTTATAATAAATATGAGTAATGTTAGTGTTAGGTATTATACACATTTACTAAAGTCAAGTAATTCAAATATATCAATAAATAAATCAATAGCAGTCATTAAAAAATATAATAAATACAAAAGATCAATGGACTGCAATAAATGATGCAAAAAATTATTATAAAATACATTTAGCAACTGAATATTTAAACAGATTATCTAAAGAAAATATTTCAAAAAGAAAATTTGTAAAGGAGAAAAAAATATCACAAGAAACATTAGATTCAGCCCTAATATTAATTAAGCAAGATCCAAAAATAAAATCCTTTCAAAATCCTGATTCATTCACAAATACTCATTCGCATATAAATTCAAATGCGGTTGGGTCGCATTCGTCCGCATTTGTCCGCAAAAAAAAAACACAAAGGAATACAAAGAGATCAAAAAATGATCAAAGTACTGCTGATGTTTTTGAAGAAAATTTCAATAAGTCTGTAAAATCTTTATCTAGTAAATAACGTCACTGATTGATATTACAGATAAAAACCAATTAAAAATTATATAAAATAAAATCAAAGCTGATTGCATTGAATTTAATAAATTATCTGTTGGTTAAAAATCAAAAGCATCAGAACAATTATATACTGAAAATAGGATTTGAAAAGAATTGGGAATTGCAGCAGTTGATACAATTGAGAAAATGGATGAAGAAATTGAATGTAAAGATAATAAAGCTAATGTGTTAGAAAAAGAATTAAAAGATGTTAGTCATTATAATGAAGATAAAATTAATAATCTATTAAATAAACAACCAATCATTAGATACATTGACAGACAAAGAGCAAAAAGACGTTTGTCAAATACTCTTTCAATAACCAATAAATGATGACTAAATAAATGAATTATTGGATGGTGCAGATTTAAACATTAATCAATTATATATGGAAAATTAAAAAAATTAAATGGTTATTTATAACAGGCTTACTAATTTTTATAATTTTAGAAATATTAGATATGTTTGTTGATTATTTGAATTTTAATATTTCGAAACTATCATTTTTTATCTTACTTTCAATATATTACTTGATAATGTAATTACTTCAATCTCATTCTGTAATACGTTAATTCTTTTAGATATCCATCTTGTTCTTCTTTAAGCATTCGTCTCTTTTCAAATTTTGTTGCATTTATTATAATATTAATTTTATCATAATTCTCTAATACAATCTTATAATTTTTTAATTCCTTCATGGTTTAAACTTAGATTTTAGTTCTTTAATCAATTTTTTATTTTCATTTACTGTAATAATGTCATCATTTAATATTATTTTTATAGTATGTGAATTTTGTAATTTTATAGAATCTATTAGGTATTTCATTTGGTTTTGACGTAACACAAATATATGGTGCAGATGGTAAATCAACACTAAAATATTCAACAGGGTTATAATTTGAATTTTTATTGATAATAATATTTTTATAAATTATTACATTTTTATTTAAATCACCATCGTATCCATTATTTATAATCGAATTTCTTTTAAATATTGTATAATTTTCATCTGAAAATAAATTTTGTAAGTAATTATAATAATAATTTACTTCATGTCCAATTAGTATATTTAAAATTTTTTATTTATATTAAACTTAACAAGACAAACATTTCCATGTACATTATACATGTTCCTTAAAAACATTTATTTGATTATTAACATGAAATATGGAATATAAATTTTGAACATCTAGACTAGAGTATAAATTAGTATAATTTGAATATTTTATTTGATTATTATTGTCATTATTGAATATTAACATATGATAAACACTATTTAATAATTTTTCATTAAAATTGTTATCATAAAAAATTATTTTAATTCATTCATTTATTCCAGAAGAATTTTGATATTGGAAATGTATCCTTTGTTTAATGTAACTTTTAATGTTAACCCCAGTGTTTAATTAATCCATAAATTGCTGCAGAATATATTCTAAAATTATTTATCCATCTTCTTGATTTTGTTATATATGATCCATTTGTATTGTTTAGAAAATCATCATAGTGTTGTTGAATTATATGGCTTTTATTTGTTAGGAATCCCTTATTATTTGAGAATGGATATGTTTTCTCATTTGCTGTTATTTCATGATTTGTTGTATATACATCAGGATCTGAATTAAATGATACTGTTTTCTCATTATAAAACACATAATATAGATTACAAGCATACGGAGATAATAAATTAATATTTATTGTTAATGTTGTCTTATTTGATGGTACTTGCTCCATTTATGTTGAATATATTGTTTCTGGCAAAGTGTGTAATTTTTTATTAAGTTTTAATGTTTTATCTTTCTTAGATAAGTCAAGCGCCTGCATATCCATTTGATAAGAATTACATACTAACTTTAATACTTTTAGAAAGTTCCTTAACTAGTATTTGTGATTGAGAATAAAAATCAATTCTGAATACAATTGATTACAATGAACTATATTTGGTTGGGAAAATTTGCCAATATGTACTTCATTAGAATTCTAATATCAATTCCCCCAACATAAATTTCATCAATATTTTTATAATCATTTTCATTATCCTCTCTATCATCTTTTCTTCTTCTCATGAATTAATTAATTAAGAAAAATGTACCAACATAGTCAATTGATTCTTCCATTATATTAGAATGATCTTTTTCCTTAAAGACTCTTAATTTAACGGATATTCTATTTATTATTTCTTGAATAGATATAATCTTACGATAATTTAATCACTTTGTCAGTTGGATTACTGATTGATAAATATAAAGTTACATGATCTAGTTGTAAACATGTATTTGTTCCAAAATAAAATTCCCTTGTGATTGAAGCAGATGATTTAAGAGAAATTTCAAATGAATCAGTGTATTGTCGTAAAACATTTAATGAAGGAAATAATCCTTCTTTTGATAATAACGACATTTACTATTAATATAATATAATTAAATATATCATCTATATTTTAACGTCTTTCAATTTATATAAAATGCTATGTTCTAAACTAAACTCAATTATTTGATTATTAGAATTTATTGATATTGGTAAATTTAATTCTTTTGAACTGTTGTTGGCACCAAATGTCCACAAATAGTTTTTCGATTACGTATATATTCAGTTAGTAAATTACAACCAATATCAATATAAATATTTTGATTGTTAACTCCAATCCATTGAATATGCTTAATTATCATATTTTTAATTGGTTTATTATCTATAGTATTTAAATTAATTAACCATTTGCTATTATTTTTGCTAAAATTAAATGACAATATTTGTGATTTATTCATTGATATTTGTATTTACTAATTAAAGATAATATTGACTTTCTAAGTTCAATATGCTCTTCAGGAATGGAATTATAAATATCAATTAAATGACCAAAAGTATAATTTTTTGATTTAAAAAGATCTTTTATTTTTTTAACAAAGTCTGGTAATTTTGTTAAATCAAACTTTATATTTTTTAATAATGGAAATATGTAATCAGATATTATTCCTTCTCCAATTATAATATCATTTTTATTCGTTTGATTATATATTAATTAATTATGAATTAATTAATTAATTAATTAATTAATTAATTAATAATTCTTTGTGATTATTCATTTATAAATATTTAATTTAACATGAGTTATAATATTATTATAGCAATAGCATAATAAAATATTTTTATTATTATCCCAATATTTTATAAAATTATCAATACTTTTTTTTCCCTTTTCCGTGAAAATAAATATTGGGCTAATTGTATCAAAATAAATTACATCATACATTTCATCATCCTGATATTCTATTTGCATTTCAAAATCTAAGAATTTATTAAATGTTAGTGAATATGTAAATATTTTTTTCATTTTATCAAAAATAATCTGTAAATAATTTAGAGTTTCAATATCATCATCATTATTTAAATGAAAGTAGAAAATCGATATACCTTTAGCTTCATTATTAGTTATTTTAAAATCTAAATCAAGATTATGTTTGAATTTATGATGTTATTTGTCTCTCAGTAAAATATTTATTACATATATTGCATTTAATATTATTTTTACGTACAAACACATTTATTATTAAAAAAAAAATTCAGTAATATATACATTACCAATTTAATATAGTATAGACCAAATATGTTTCGACAAACTCATTCCTATTTGAAATATTAATAAATTTTTTATGTTATAATTAGAGGTCGAATTTAAAAGAACTTAGGACAATAGCTAAAAACCTAAAAACTACTAAAATACATAAACTTAAAAAAAGATCAGCTGATAGCAGCTATAAAACTATAAAGTAAGACATTATAACCCCATCATTATTCTAAGCTATCCCAAGTTACGGTGTAAGGCAACGTGCTTAGAGCTGAATGGCCACTGGGGTATATGTGGTCTCCATATGTGGTTCCCCTGGGGGCACTAGGCGGCACCCCCTTATATTTATGTCTTGTGCTCGTAATGGAAGCAGTACGGGCATTGACTTCATACTTCTTCATCAGTCATAGATGTAACCTTATGCACGTTGGGAGCATTGTAAGGGAGTGGCATGTATGAAATTATGAGTCCTCTATTGGAGATATTCAGGGCTAGCCATGCCATGGGTTATATCCCTAGAGCATGGAGAGAAGCTAGGGTAGTGTTTATTCCTAACTCTGGAAAAGGAATATATACTCACCCTAAATCATTTAGACCAATTAGTCTTACCTCTTTTATGTTGAAGACTATATGAAAAAAATGATATATATATATATATATATATATATATATATACAAATATTAAAGAAGGGGCTCTGGACAGATCCCCCCTACATCCACTGCAATGGGCATACCAGATGAGAAAATCAGGTGCGCCTACCCTGCATAGCCTGGTGAGAGGGCTGGAAAGGAGCCTACACCAAAAGAAAATAGCGCTTGCAGTCTTCTTAGACATAGACGGAGCTTTCCATAACACCTCGACGTCTTCCATTATTTGATCTTTAAGAGATCGAAAAATAAAGAACATCACATGCAATTGGGTTCATAACATGCTGCGTAGCAGAGCAGTTTTTGCCCAAATGCAAAACAAAACGATCTCCATGTGGACAACAAAAGGGTGTCCTCAAGAGGGCGTATTGTCACCGCTACTATAGAGTCTAGTAGTGGATAATCTCATCAGGACATTAAATGGCCAGGGAAGATGGACGCAGGGGTTCGCAGATGACATTGTCATTGCGTCCCAGGGGAAATTCCCAGGGACATTGGCAAATATTATGCGAAATGCTCTGCAAATTGTAGAAAGATAGTGCCTTGAGGAGGGATTAACTCTAAATCCTAAAAAAAAAAACAAGTTTGTAGCCTTTACCAACATGAGAAAACTAAATGATCTGGGCAGCATAACGCTGTTTGGACAAGAGTTAGAACTAACCAATGAAGTGAAGTATCTAGGCATAACACTTGAAAGCCATTATGAATCCATCTACCAGATCTAAGCTGGTGAAATATTGTAAACAGGTCCTCAATACACTGATGCAAGACAATACTATTGGATCCTACGAGTGTAGTCAAACTTCCCTTGAGAAGAATATTGGCTTTTATCGAGGACACAAGACCATAGAACAACTAAGCCTACATTAAAAAATTAAATTAAAAATTTGGAAAATGTATTAAGAAAATCATATATTGTTAAAGAATTCAATAACATAAAAAAGAACAGATAAATGATACTCTTACTAGGTTATTAGATGGTAATAAAAATCTTTTCCTGAAGATTACTGTAAAAGAATTAAAAAGATTAGGGTAGGATTATAAAATACTATAACTTAAATAAAAAATCTATAATAGAAAGAATTAGTAAAACATATCTAGATTTATCAAATGAATATTACAATAAAAATATAAATCAAGCTTTTAGAACATTATATTCTAAAGAGCAGATTAAAAAAGTTAAAGGAGATGATTGGATAAACAAAAAGAAGGATATTATCAAATTAAATCAACCGAATCAAGTATTTTAAGATGTACCTCCTAATGAAGAACTAATTAAATGTGATGAATCTGAAGAAATATAAGAAAAAAAATCTTGATTAACATAAATCAAAACATATTATAACGGATGATACATTTGAACTTGAAACAAGTTTTAAATCATGAATAGTTACATATAGACATTATAACAATAACCCAAAAATAACTAATGAATATAGTTATATGGAACATTTAAAGGAGAGGGCTATTGATTTAATTAATTGATGGTTAAAAAAACATCATAATATAAAGATAAATCTTAATATGAATATAGATTTTATAGATGTAACAAATCCTGATAATGTAATAAAACAAGCCATACAACTTAGAAATGTAGAGCTATATGAAAGTGATAATTTAAAAGTATAATGGGATAACCGAAGAGAAATATTTACACAAAAAGTAGTAGATTTTCAAAATAATGAAGGATCATTTGGGGATTTGAATAATGTACGTAGCTTAATTATAAATATAAATAAATTTACATCTTTACGTTGTAATTCATAGGTATATTGAACTACCTGACTGGATTAAGAAAACAAAATCTTGTATAAATATAAAAAAAAGTAGAGACAATCAGTGTTTTAAATGGACTATATTATCTGCTTTACATCTACAGAATAACCATGGTGAAAAAGTTAACCTATATTATAGATATGAGATTGAATTCTTGTTCAATGATATTGAATTTCCAGTTAGAATACAAGATATAAAAAAGTTTGAATTAACTAAATCAAATTAACGTTTATCTGTTTACGTATGATGGTAATAAAATATATCCATTACCTACAAAAATAAAAAAACGTGATAGGTTTGTAGATTTATTATATTTTAAAGACGGTGATAATTCAAATTATTGCTGGATTAAAAATCTTAGCAGATTATTTAACAAACAAATAAAATGATGGACATAAGAAATTATTTTGCAGAGGATGTTCAAATTATGTAACAGTTAGTGAGGAATATTTAAATAATCATATATTAATATGTGATACTAATGAGATATGTTTACCAAAATTATCATGTATCAAATACAAGTGCTCCGAATGTGAAAAATATATAACTAATTATATAAATGAAATAAATAGACATGTAAAAAGATTTGGTGGTACTGTTATAAGTATTAATCCAAAAATAAAATTTAATATTTATCAAAAAATGGTCACACCCATATGTCATATATTTCGATTTTGAAGCTCTATTAATTTCAGTTCTGGGATGTGAACCAAATGCTAAAAAGTCTTATACTAGAAGATAACAAATTCACAAACCCATTAGTTATGGATTTTATATTAAGAGTAGAAATGATGATATAGAAAAACCACTGCATATATATAGAAGTACGGAAGATATTGCCAAACATTATCTAGAAGATATAATTGAATGAAGTAAAGAATTGCATATATCCCTAAAGAAAAATAAAAAAATGTCTGATTTTAATAATAATGAATTTAAAGATGCAGAACGCTGTTATGTGTGTGACTACGAATTATCAGACAATAATAAAAAAGTATGATCATTATACTGGTAGTTACCTAGGTGCTGCATGTAATAAATGCAATTTAATGTTAAAACAACTATTATTTATTCCTGTATTCTTCCACAATTTGAACAATTATGACTGTCATCTATTTATAAAAAATTTGGGATTGTATAGTAGAAATATAAGAGTTATTCCAAATAATAAAGAAAAATATATTTCATTTGGTATGATGGTATTTAATGATGTTGGTCAAGTTTCTTTAGATTTATAGATTCATTTAGTTTTCTAAATCAAAGTATTAATGAATTGTTATCCAATTCTAAACCAGATAAATTGAGAGAAGTGAATAAATATTTTACAAAAGCTGATTTAGATATTCTTTTTAGAAAGAAGAATGGAAAAGTAATAAGGAAAGGTATTCATCGGTATGAATATATGGATTCATATGATAATTTTGAAGAGACAAGACTGACACATATTAAACATTTCTATTCATCGTTAACTAAAGAGCATTTATATCAAAGAGATTATAACATGTTTTGAAGGTTTGGAAATATTTTCTTTGAGAATCGGATTAGAGGTGGTATATCCCAATGTTCTAATAGATATGCTATTCTAGTGACAATAATTAACAAATCAGTTACCTTGATGCTAATAATCTATATGGTTGGGCTATGTCTCAAAAAATGCCACAAAAGAATTTTAAATGGATTTATAATATAAATCTTGATAAAATTTTAAATAGCGATAATGAAACTGGATATGTATTAGAAGTTCATTTACATTTTCCTAAAGAGTTACATGATAAATTTAATGATCTTCCTCATGCTCCAGAAAATAAACCACCTCCAAATACTAAAGTAAATAAACTTATTTGCGATTTCTATGACAAGAAAAATTATATAGTACATTATAAAACATTAAAACTTTATAAAGATTTGGGAATGGAAATAACAAAGGTACATAGAAGAATTGAATTCATCCAATCATATTTTTTAAGTTCATATGTTCAATATAATACTAAAGAAAGACAAAAAGTAAAAAATGAATTTGTAGTTGGATATTGGAAATTGATGGTAAGTGCAATTTTTGGTAAGAGTATGACATCAGTTAGAAAAAGACAAGATATTAAACTTTATTCAAACGCGTTAAAAGCTCAGAGAGCTATAATAAACCAACATTTAGGAAATGTGTAGAATATGGTGTAAATCTTGTATTAATTCATAAATATAAAACAATTGTTACATTTAATAAACCTATATATCTTGGACAAGCTATAGTAGATCTGTCGAATGTATATATTTATGCATATATGTATGATTTTCATTATAATGAAATTAAAAAAGAAGATAATGATAAAGTAAAATTAATGTACATGGACACAGATTCCTTAATCTACCACTTTAAGGAAGATCTTAATAAATTTATTAAGAATAATCAAGGTTATTTTGATTCATCCAACTACCCCAAAGATTACGAATTATACAATGATAAAAATAAAAAAGTAATTGGTAAATTTAGAGATGAACTAGGTGGTAAAAAGATACTTGAATTTGTTGGATTAAGATCTAAATCGTATGCATATAGAGATAATAAGGTACATACAAAATTAAAAGGAATAAAAAAATCTGTACTTGATATATATATAAGAGTATACATTCCAGTCTGGAATTGCAGCCGCTCTTTGAGCTCGTAAGACTCGTTTTGTGGTGAGTCACTCCATTTTCTGTGGTCTACAGATATGTTCTTGCCTTCTTCACCACTTTTCGCCATTCTTCTCTATTTAACATTAATGCTCTCCTTACTACGGTGCCCAGGTCTATGATATCATCCACTACTTGGTCCTCTCACCTAATTTTTGGCCTCCAATCATCTTCTTTCTTTGGTCCATAAATTCTTCTGATTATTTTTCTTTCAAATGCTCTTAGAGCTTCTTCATCTTCCTGTGTTAATCTTATTGTTTCTCCAGCATATGTCACTACCGGTTTAATGGCAGTTTTATATATTCTTATTTTTCTGTTAATGCTGATTTCCTTATTTTTCATATATTGTTTATATCTATATTATGCACTGTTCCCTGCTTGAAATCGATGTTTCCCCTCGTCTGTTTTCTGATTCTTACTACTTACCATGGATCCTAGGTACTTAAATATATTCACTTTCACAAAATTGTAATTTCCCATCGCCACTTCCTTGCTTTCCTCAATGTTTTCTTGTCTTGTGATTCTCATATAATTTGTTTACACTTAGTTTAGCTCAAGTCCTCTCTTCTTTGCCTCCGAGTCGAGTCTCAGCGAGGCTTCTCTTAGACTATTTGGATCTCTTGCTATTAATGCTATATCATCTGCACACGCTATGACTTAAATCTAAATCGTATGAATATAGAGATAATAAGGTACATAAAAAATTAAAAGGAATTAAAAAATCTGTACTTGATAAGGAAATTAAATTTCAGCATTATAAAAAATGTTGGTTTGATCAACAGGAATATCATCATAAACAATTCGTTATTAGGAGCTACGAGCATAATGTATATACTGAGGAATTAATTAAAAAATCATTGTGTTGGAGAGATGATAAAAGATGTATCCAACAAAATAGTACTGATACATTGGCTTGGGAGCATTGGAGAATTGAAGACGACTGAGATCTATTTTATAATTGTCATTGGAATAAAATTATAATTTTTATCAACAATAACTTTTATTGGAAAAAAATTCTCTTTTTTTTTATTATTTGATAGCTAATTATATAATTAAACAAAATATTAATTTTATTTATATAGTTTTCATTTATTTTATATTTTTCGTTTTTTACAAATACTATATAGTCAAATGAATTTATTAGAATGTTCTCCAATTTTGATAGGTTTCTAATGAATAAAATTTTGTTTATTGGTAGCTTAGGTAAAGAGTTACATGAATTTATGTACTTCATTGGATCATTATTAAGTGATTTAATTTCCTTCGTGTAACTTTTGTCAGAATTAATTTCAATTTATTTATATTTAAAATAATTATGTAACTATTTTATCGTGGAATTTTTTTATCAAAAAAATTATTAATACACACTTATATTTTTGATGTCAGACAGACATTATGTTACTAGAACTATTACGTTTAAGTTACGTTCAATGTTCACGTTTACATTTTACGTTCCGTTCAATCTTTCATGTTTACGTTCACTTTTAGGGTGCTTCATAGTAAATACAGTAAGTAGATCATAAAGATAATAATTATTTGCAGCTAACCAGGTTACAAATAATTAGTGTCGTCTCCTTGAATAATTAATAAGAATATTGAAAAATCTATGAGAGACAAAACGCCCCTCTTGAAAACGCACATTCAGATAAAATGTAGGGTGGCTCTGGAGTGCGCCCCTATAATAATCAACATTAGTTTGCAGCATATATAATCAGATTATATATTTTTTTATAGGGATATATATATCATAGACCCCAGGTCAAGATGATGTTAAAAGTTATAATAATTTAAGGCCGCCCTAAAGTAGGAGTCCCTGATATTAGATGATAAAACACTAAATTAAGTTTGTTTATCTAAATTACTGGGAATCGTATTTTTGCGACGCCTTAATAATTGAGCCATAATTAGTAAAATGCTATGGATGTAATTTTTTTGTTTGGAACAAAATCGTCTGTCCCAGTACTGGTAAATGTACATCTACTCATGCCCACTGCCAGAAACTATTTCGATGTAGTTGACATTTTTATTTGAAGTCCAGCAAAATTAGACGCCAAAAATAACAAATAAAATTTATTTATGTTTAGTTTTAAAATTTTTGCTTTCTAAAAGTAATAAATTTAAAAATTATCATATTTTAAAGTAGAATCAACGGAAACAGACATGTAATATACACATCTGTAACTGTACAACATGGACAATACACCTCGTATTTTACAGCACTTACTTCTGCTTAAGACACGTGTTTCTGCCATCTATAGGCGTCATCAGTAAAGCTTGTGAAGCAATTTATATAAAATAATCCAAATCTATTTAAAAAACAGATTTGTATCTGTATATACGGTATAGTATACAGATACAAATCTGTTTTTTAAATAGATTTGTATTATTTTGTATAAATTGCTTCACTAGCTTGACTGATGACGCCTATAGATGGCAGAAACACGTGTCATAAGCAGAAGTAAGTGCTGTAAAATACGAGGTGTATTGTCCATGTTGTACAGTTACAGATGTGTATATTACATGTCTGTTTCATTTGTAACAAATGCGTAATACGTGCATAACGTATTGATATACTTAAACTTTTTTGTAGAATCAACGGCTATTTTTTTGTCTTTTAAGTATTAAGTATGAATTCTGTAAAATGTAATTGTTGTGGTGCCCGGGCAGAACCGCATAAGACCGTATCATGTTCGATTTGTAGTCAATGTTTTAAAATTGAATGCGTTGATATTACGAATGCAGAGGCGCGTAAAATAGATTCTAAGTCCGGTCTGTCTTGGTCTTGCAATTCTTGTGTCAGTCTCGGCGATGATCTGAATAGTTTAAAGGCGGCAATAGTCTCACTTCGTGAGGAAATAAAAACTTTGAAGGACTCGGTTAATACTTCTGCTTCTCCCTCGCTGCCTTTATTGGAGACGGAGAAAATTATACAGGAGATCGCTGATCGTGAAACTCGTAAAACTAATATTATTGTATACAATTGTTCTTAAACTGGCAATTCTAATAACGAACAAATGACACTAGATTCTGCGCAGTTGCGAGAAATATTTACTGCTGTAGCGTCAGATATGCCCGAATTTCAAGTGCTGAGGTTGGGTCGATTTGACTCGAGTAATGCTGCTAGATGTTGTCCAATCAGAATTAGATTTCCTTCTGAAGCTAAGGTTTTCGAAGTATTACAAAAATCGGCACGGATAAGATCTTTCGATCAGTGGTCTCGCCTGGGTTTTTCTCGTGATCAAACAATCATGCAACGTGAACTGTATAAAAGCCTTAAAATTCAATTGCAAGCGCGTATGGGCACTGGAGAACGAAACCTGAAAATCAAATACAGAAATGGCATTCCTACAATTATAACTTCGGAAAACTAGCTTCGCCCGACAGTAATTCGTACTCTCTTAAATTATACTATCAATACACTCAAGGTCTTCGTTCAAAATCGCATTTATTTTTTCCTAACTGTTGTTATTTGTCATTCGACAATGATTCCTTTCAAAATTCAGAGTTCTTCCCATCTCATTATAATGTAATTAGATGTGATCGTAAGTTTGACACTGTGGGAAGGTCTACTGGTGGCGGTGTGATTATTGCTATGGTTAATACAATTTCGTTCGAAATTATAGATACTTCTGAATTTGCTACATTGATTCCGTTAATTTATTTAATAGCCTGCAAATGTAGATTTCAGTCATTTATACTATACATATGTGTTATATATATTCCACCTGATGTGCCCAGTGATGACGTTGAATTATTCCTTGAATCTTTTGCAATTTTTTTCATGGATAAACCACTTTTATTCATTGGAGACTTTAACTTATCACACTTTTACGAGCATACAAATTTTAATTTACGTCACTCGGAAATTTGTTCTTTTTTGAATTTTTGTAACTTGCTACAACTGAGACAATATCATACAATCTTAAATACTGACATTCGACTTCTGGATCTTGTTTTTTTTAACTTCAATCATAATCTGCGAATATCCCACGACGATCTGCCTTTGGTTCCTGAAGATGCACGTCACCCAGCTTTATCGATTATTATGGAAATTGCATCATCTCCTGACACTGTAAACTTATTCTTATAATTTCAGAAAGGCGAACTTTCATCAGCTTTATGATGATTTGCAGCAACTTGACTGGTCATGTTTGGATGATATGGACGACGTTAACTACTCTCTAAACTGTTTCTATAACATTTTAAACCTTTGAGTTCTCTGTTCCTAAACGGTCTGCTCGTCCTTCATCTTACCCATCTTGGTTTACTTTGGAACTTAAGCGAAATTTAAAAACGATACAATATTACCGGCGCAAATGGAGATTAAGCTATATAAGAACCCTTTTTATCTTGGTGAGTACAGAGGAATGAGATGCTTGACGAAGTTACAAATTTCCAGTAGTTATAAAGAATATTTTAATGGCATAGAAACTTCTATCAAAGAAAATCCTAAAGAAATTTGGTCTTTTGTGCGTACAAGGCAGGGTACTTCACGGATTCCTGGCAAATTGCTTTACAATGGAGCTTGGACTGATTCACCTCAAGACATCGTCGATTGTTTTGCATCACATTTCTCCGTAGCCTATTCGGACGCGGATATTGATACTGTACCTGATACTTTTACACTAGTTGAGTCGCTTGCCATCTACCCTGAAGCACAGGAAAATATTGAAAGTATTATGTCTACATTTCCAAACAAATTTACTGCTGGCGATGATCAAAATCCAAGCTTCGTGGTCAGAGATTTTTGCTCCGTTCTTTCACAGCCGCTCACCAAAATAATTAACCTTGCTGTCAGAACGTCAACCTTTCCTGATAGATGATAGCGTGCGCACATAGTGCCCGTCTTCAAGAAGGGTAAGACTACGGATGTATGTAATTACAGACCTATATCCATACTTTCAAATTTTTGCCAAAATTTATGAGCAAGTTATATATAATTCAATTTATCCTTTTGTTCGTTCCCATATATCACCTGTTCAACATGGTTTTATGACAGGGCGCTCGACTACTACTAATCTTGTGAGTTTTACCCAATACGTATGTGAAGAGTTGGATTGCCAGGGACAGGTTGGCGTTATTTATGCAGATTTCTCCAAGGCTTTTGATACAATTAATTATAAACTCCTTATACAGAAACTTAATTGTTTTGGTCTGAATATTGCTTTTTGTAAGTTAATCAACTCTTACTTGTCCAACAGATATGGACATGTTTTCTATAATGGTTTTAAGTCATTGGAATTTGTTGCATTGTCTGGAGTCCCACAAGGATCGTGTTTGGGACCTTTGCTTTTTAATATATACATCAATGATCTGTTTCCATTAATGTCTTGCCAAGTATTAGCATATGCAGATGACGTTAAGCTCTTCCATTGCATACATAATCAACGCGATGTAGACATGCTTCAGGATAAGCTTGTTTTGAACGTTAACAAATGTTATGCTATGACTTTCACTAGGAAAAACTATCCATACTTGTCCTCCTATTCAATTTATGATGTTCCACTCACCAGAATGAGTGAAATTAAGGATCTTGGTGTGTCATTTGATTCATCTTTATCATTTAACAGTCACGTTCAAGAAATTTGTTCGTCTGCCTCAAGAATGTTGGGATTTACTATCAGAACTTGTAAATATTTCGATGATGTTGCGCTTCTGGAATCTTTATATTTCGCTCTTGTTCTTCCTAAATTGGAATATGGGTCTGTCGTTTGGTTCCCTCATTATATATCGCAGCAACTTCTTATTGAGCGTGTACAGCGACGCTTTTTGAAATTCTTGATTTTCAAAAATACTGGAGTGTACCCAGACAGAAATGTTTCCTATGATGAACCAAGGCTACGTTTTGGGTTCCAGACACTTACTGATCGGAGGATTGAGCAAAGTGCTCGTTACTTATTTAAACTTGTCACCAATAGCATTGACTGCGCTGGGATATTAGCTGCTGTTCGATTTAATGTACCTTTAGTTAATACTCGCTATACGAGTACATTCAACTTGAGCACCTCGAGGACCAACCTACTGATGAAATCACCTGTTTACCACATGATGCGGAATGCTGATGCAATATACAGTGATATATTTACTGGTGAAATCATTAAATGAGTTTGCGTATGTGTTCTAATTTATTAATGTACACTTTTTTGTTTATTTATGTATATCTGTAATTTAACTTTTACTATATTTTTCTTTTTTTCTGTTTTGTCATATGTATGTATGTATTACACAGTTTTTGCCCTATTACTGGGTATGAACCTGTTGGGCGAATAAATAATAATAATAATTATTATTATTATTACATAGGTATATGTACATTACCTCAATTATATATGTGTACTTTTTAATTTATTATTTACCGTTGTTATTACAGGTTATAGTTAATATTTGAATATAGAATTAAGTGATATTAAAATCATATTAGTTACTGACAAATTTTTAATTTATATATAATTAACGTATGCCAAATAATACTGTAAAAGCGTGATATTAAAATTTAAAGCGCGATAACAAATTTATTATCACAGATCAATAGCTTAATAAAATACAATGTATAAAACAGTACAATTTAGAATTAAGTGAAAAAAGTAATCGTGACTTAGCTAGAAATTTCTTTTATTAAAGTTTAACAATTTTCTACATATTATAATATCAAAATTAATTTATGTAATATTAAATTGAAATTATATTTTATTACAAACATTTCATTTCAAAACTTATTTTGTGCTTTGAAAGTATTATAGAAGAGAGAAGACTTTTTTGTGTTTAAATGGTTTTCCGTTTTCCGTCTTTGATGTAGGCTAGGCAATGGTGACCCACATATTTTGTTGTAAAATCTTTGAAGAATTTTTCTTTATGTTTGTGAAATGGATTTTTTAGTTTGAAAAGCACACGCAAATATTTTCGCTCCACGTTCATTTTTCAGCATCTATAGAAGAACGTATTCTTTTCGTTACTTTATCCGCTAAATAGGATAGCATATGTTCAGATACATATGTATATATAACTACCTTTATACATGTAGTATTATGTGGATTTTTTTGTTGTATGTATAATTTGCATTTTATAAATATCACTAGGAATCCTTTATAAATTGAAAGACTTAGAATAGAATGAAAAGACATAATATGTGCAAAGCTTTTGATCATATTTTCGTTATTGAAATAATATTTGCATATTAAAATATAAATGAAATTGGAAAATGCATAATAATTATTTATATGGGAAAGAAATAAATTAATATTTTAATCCTGAACTGCACTTTCAGTCGAGAATTAATGAATTTTATTATTCACTTAAGTATTATTTGTTTATTTCACCTTGGATACGGTTACCATAAACACGGTCATATTGCCCGTGGGCGTTATAACTGGGCGATATGCCCATAAGACCCGCTAATTTTATTCACAGTTTTTAATGTTGTGTGAGTATAAATAAGGCCCGAGAATAAAGGATATACATTTTACAGAACTAATAATTTGAATTTTTAGGAAAGTCTAGAACTTCAGCATTCTTCAAAACTTCAAAGTGTCAACAACTGCCATTTAAAATAAAATTAAGGTTAAGTCAAATTCAAGGAGTCATGTAAGATGCGTAATGATTCGTAACGATTGTTGAGAAAAATCTCGGAACTTTTCCAATGTAATTTCAATTTTCCGCTTAAAAAATTAATTCTTCGTGAAAAATAAAATCTTGTATGAACCACTGGCGTTATGGCAATTAAATTGCCCTCGGTCGACATTCATCCCTCGGGCCAGAGGCCCACGGGTTCAATTAACGCCGACCTCGCAGCAATGTAATACCAATGACGCCCTTGGTGCATAATTAACTGTTATTGCAAAATTATGTACAAAACTTTTCACGCTTAAGTTTAATTTTTTTCATTACAATAACTATTATTTTTTTTTATAATCAGTATTTTTTAAATATTGCCTTATAGATTGACTTATTCGCGTGATTATCTAGAGTAGGTCGTGAAATTAAAAAAATATACATGATATTTTAACAACACATGCCTTGTCAGCTTACTGTTAGTGTTTGATAAATTTGTGACAAAGCGTGCTTCATAGGCAATGTTTTTTATTTTACCCTGCTTCTAATTAAATGTAAATGAATAACTTTAAACATCGTGCAGTGATTAAGTATCTTTTAGAGAAAGTCCTAACCTTTACCAAAATCGATGATGATATGCAAGATACACTGGACGAAGGTTGTCCTTCGTATATAACCGTCAGACAATGGAGAAATGAATTTGAAGCTGGCAGGAGCTGCTTAGAAGATGATTCCCGCAGTGCACCGCCGCAAACGGGCTACAAGTTCAGAACTGGTGGATACAGTCCATGATTGAAAGCGTTAGAAATAGCAGAGGGAGTGGGCATTTCAAAAAATCGATCGGGTGCTTTTTGCACGAAGAACTTGATATGAGAAAGCTTCCAGCAAGATGGATGCCCGAATCTAAACAACAGTCGAAGATGTGGACCTAATCGTGGAAAACCAGCAAAGAAGGCCGTGACAATTTTATCGGCGGGAAAAGTGATGGCATCGGTATTTTGGAATGCAAAAGGAATATTGCTGATAGATATTTTCAAAAGGGCAAGATAGTAAACGGCGAATATTATGCAAATCTTTTAGATCGTTTGAAGACAGCTATAGCTGAAAAGCGTCCAGGAATGACTAAGAAGGAAGTGCCTTTCACCATGATAATGCACCTGTGCATTCCAGTACGGTTGTTGCAAAAAAAATTGAAGAATTAAGGTTCGAGTTAGTACCGCAACCTCCATATTCACCAGGCCTAACACCATCTAACTTTCGTCTATTCCCTAAATTAAAAGATTTCCTCGGGAGCAACAAATTCCGCACAAATGAAGAGCTAATATCATCGAAAATCACTTGCGAGATAGAATAAAAAAACTTGGACACAGATGGACCGAATGTATCGAATTAGGAGGAGGTTAGGTAGAAACATAAGCATAAAAAATAAGTACAAAACTTCTAGTTTCCAAAATTTTTTTATTGTAAATTCACTATTGTTTCGCCGTATAATGGGTTCATCAGGTGGATGAAAAACTCAATATTTAAAATACAAGTTTGAATATTTATGTTCAAATTATTGAGAAAAAATGGTGGTAGGAAAATTTCTCAATAATTTGTACATAAATAATCAAACTTGTATTTTAAATATTGAGTTTTTCATCCACCTGATGAAGTCATTGTATGGCGAAACAATATTGTAGTGATTTACAATAAAATTTTTGAAACTAGAAGTTTAGTACTTATTTCTTATCGTTACAATGAAGTTTCAGCACGTATCTTCTTCGTCAATTAACGATTTAGAAAGGTAAGGTTTGTTTATTTAAATTATTTCTTTCTTTCTGTAGGATTGCGAGCGTAGGTCAATTAATTTAATCCACCCTCGTATTTTGGAAGTTCTATAAATTTAAAATAGATTAGATATATTAATGTGAATATTTTAAAAACAAACTTTTAGTGAATCTTGCATGACTAATTAGAAATAGACGAAATAAGCGCAAGATAGAAGATATAGAAAAGAAAGCTTTTCAGGCGTATAACGTCAATACCATATTCGATCAACTAATCTAATAAAGCTATTAACACACTTATTACGTAAAAAAATAATAGTAAAAATTAAACTATTTATTAAAAAGAGCATGGAATTTTGTCGAGTGGTCGGTAGGAAAATAATACTGTGACAAATGGCAGTTATTTTGTTGAACTTTTACTTAAATTACGATAAAAAATAAATCAGAAAAGACAGGAAGCTGCTTGAAGGGGTATGGTTTCCGCATGATAACACCCACAAACACACGTTACATAGAATCGGAATAAAACGTTGCAAAAGACATACTTCAGATTTGGCACTTACCGGACGACTTCACAAACACTAAAATGGCTATCGGAAAAGTTTACCCACAAAGATGGATAGGTGTTTTGTAGTATCTAACTCTAAATCCTAATTCCAACTTTAAAAATATTATATAACAATGCGTTGTATACGTTCTTAGTATTTCACATTAAAACATATATAACACTAGTAGGCATAATCAATCCTGCGTCAATAAGCCTCTAATATACTCATCTCGTATATTATGGTACGTAGGTCATCCAGAAATTGAATGATTCAAATCGACTTTATAACTATCACATCCACAGACAGCTAAATCAATAATTTGATTAAATTTTTGTGTGTTGAGAATTGCTGAGCATGATTGAATTTTAATCTAGTGATGGTAGTGCGATACATTCTTGATACCTTAAGGTTTCTTGCCAATGTCGAATAGTTACATCTCTATGATATTTGTATAATGTGTAAGCTTATTGGTATATGTGTGAGACAAGTTTTTGTAAATGACATCAATGATTAGATAAAATTTAAAAATTTTGAATACGCTGACGATACCATGATTTTATTAAGTAATCAAAAATTAGAATTTTTAAACAAAATATCTAAAGGCTTTCTTGTGCAGGGTGAGGCATATTTTGGTAGTGTAAATCTATGTCTGAACAAAGAAAAAACACAAAAGTAAATGTTTACTTTAACCACAGTGACCTAATGTAGTGCCTTGATCTGAAACTGGACACGTCAGTGCACTTACCTACAGCATCTATATATTAAAGAACTCATAATCTAGAGTAGATATCGAAGCATTGTTAATGGCGTATCATGCTTTCTTTAATTCAATAATGAGCTGCGGAATTCTGGTGTAGAGTATTCAATCTGTGTTGTCTTGGCGTTAACAACGCACATTGAATCAGGTTTTCAAAAGGGTCTGAAAATGTGTGTTGCTTTTGTCGATCTCTTAAGTGCTTATTACACAGTGTGGAAGAATGGAACGATTTTTAAATTCCAAAAAATCATCCCATGTGCTAAATTCGGCAAACTTGTCCAAAATATGCAGAGCAAGAGCCGAATCGCAGTCTGGCTAAACAACTGAATTAATAATGGCAAAACTTTAAAAATGACCTTCCTCAAAGATCGGTTCTGGCTCCTCTAATGTTTAACATTTACACCAATGATCTCCCACCTACAAAATCACGAAAATATCTAAATGCATGGCTTTATGCTCCCAAACAAATAATTTAGAGAATTAAAACTTGTTGAAGATCTGAATGCTTTAGAGGAATACCAAACTCTTCAAAATTCGAGTCATGCACCTTTCATTTGTGTAACAAGGCCAACAGAGAGCTGAATGTTGAATTTGTTGGTAGTTGGATCAACCACAATCCCCACCCTAAATATCTGGGCGTAACGTTAGACCGGTCTCTGACATCTCTACAAAACTAGTCAAAACGTTAAGGCACGTAATAATATATTACCTAAACTTGCCAGCAATTCATGGGGAGCGAACGGGGAGACTTTGCAAACGGCACCCATTACACTGGCTTACTCTCTTGCTGCGCTGCTGATGGGTATCGAACATCTCACGCCGAGTAAGTAGGTATTCAATTTAACGATACAATGAGGATCATCACCGGTACTGTTAGATCCACTTCTAATCTCTGGTTGCCGATTCTTTCTAACATTGCCCCGCCGAATATTATACTTCTAGCTGTAGCATAGAATGAATGGGCTAAGATTTCCAATATTGAGCATCCCATTCATAATGATTTGGAGAGCGTCCCTAGGACTCGTCTAAAATCTAGGAGACCGATTTGGCTGAATACGGAAGTTCAGCATCTCATCAATGTGAATGATTGCTGGTTGCCCTCCTCGAACAGCACCCTGAATTGCGGAATAGCGATTTATTCTGCAATTCTTCAGAACCTCTACTGGGTGTAACCCTTCCTCGCATGCAATGGCATCAATTAAATAGGTTCCGCACAGGCCACGGAAGGTGCAACTCAATGCCATATAAATGAAAACTACCAGATACTAGCCTATCCGACTGCGGAAAAATGGAACAAACTATGACCCACATAGTAAATGACTGCTCCAGAAGAAGTTTCCCTGGTGGCATCCACGAGCTGAGCAAGGCAACTCCTGCAGCTCTAGACTGGCTAAAAATTTTAGATATTAATATATAAATTAGTATTATGATCCTTTTTTGTATAAAAGTGATTTATACGCTAATATCTAAATTTCTATTTCGCTTCTCATACGAAATAAATAAATAAAACTATATAATATGCTACTACGTCAATGGAAAGAATTAAATGATAAAAAATAAAACATGTAATTACGTCATATTTAAAAGAAAATACTCACTACTACACACATGGGTTTATGGGAAATATAACTAAAGGTCAAATGACATAATAATTCCAATACAATAACATTTTATAAGAACTCGTATGTTGTTGCAATATGTATATTTGGCTGTATTTTTATATTTCAATATACTTTTATAAATTTATACTTTTTTTTCTGACATGTATAAATAATTATAAAGTGTCTCGTACGAATATATCATTATTACTATCATTATGAATGTTTTAAATATACTGCCAATCGTCTTTCAGTATTTTCATTTGAATATTGGCATTTTATTGGATGACATTTTTCCAATCAACACATTTTCCATATTTATAGTTTTTTTTTGTTAGACGATCTATATCATTAGGTTTTATACTTGAATGGCTTTTATTCCAGTAGAATTGTAAAGTGTCTAATATACTTTTGTAACCTGTCATAATTGCAGCATTTCTGACATGATTCTTTTGCATATATTTATGCCTCTACAATTGTGGCCAGATTTGCTGTAAAAATGGATGTATTATCGTGTAATTTAAAATACATCTCTTATACATTTCTTGGTACGAATACGATGCAATTTACATTTTTGTCTAGTCTTTGATGTATCAGTCTAAATTACCGCCGAATCAGAAATTTTTGTGGATACTTCGATATAAAATGAAACCGAGTGTTTTCCTTGTATGGAGGGTAAAATATAGAAATATCTTGAGTTTATTCAAATTAATTTAATTGTTTTGTTTACATGCAAAGATCTGCTATATATATTTGCCAATATTTACATAAGCTTTCGCTAGTGGTGCACTTGTATGATGTATCAAATATCTATTTGTTAAATAATATACTATTACTTTTATTTTAACAATCTATTTTGCGACTAGCCTTAAGGTTTAACATACAGTGTATTGATAGGACTAGATTTTATTTCTCCTATATAGAGATATTAGACATGATGACTCGTAAGTGCATTTTGGTTTTGCTTATATTTACATTCATTATCAATTACTCTAAACGATACACAATAAAGTTTCAATATTAAATAAAATAAAACAACATTATATAAAACAAATTTTGAACGAAATTTACGAATGTACATGGATAATATTAAAGTTTACACACAAATAAGAGTGTTAATGGAAAATCACAGAAGAAATAACCTACGACATTAAGATGGAGTTTCGCATAAGCAAATGCAAAATACTACACATTGAAAAAGAGAAATGGAAACAGCCTGTACTAAATAAAGTTTAAGTAGACTTTATAGAAGAACAAGACAAGTGTCTTGCGCTTCCTTCAAAATAAAAACATAATCCACATATGTGTAAACATAAAATTAAAGCAACAGTATAAACGTTTATTATGTATTACACTAATTTGTTTAATTACTTATATGATGCAGATTCATAGAATGAAACAGTATAGTTATGTGTTACGTGGATATATAAGAACCTACTTACGGGTTATCCAAATTAAATTAAAATAAATCAATTTGCCATAATTACACGTGTGTTATATCAATAATGTTATGGACGTGAATTAATTATATTTCCACAGCATTTGTTATGTGTTCGGAGAATTCATTGTTCATCAGCGTAAACGAAATATTATACTTTTAATGGATAAAGCGTATTACCGCTATTGTAGTTCAAAAATTAGAAATTAAGATATGTCATAAGCTCCTTATACTTGTTGTGCACGATGAGCTATTATTTTTCGAGGCTAAGTAAGAATGTTGCTATGTCATTTGCCCGCCTTAAGATTTGGCGCGAACAAATGTGCCAGTCTCGGCCTGCTACTTTTGCTGCACGTAAGTCTTCAAGTTTTTCAGCAAAAACAAGAATAATACTACTTATCCTAAACAGACAGCTCCTAACCGACCAGTACTTCATTGTCTATGTCAAATCATTGTATTCAAATGAAGAAAATACTGTTATAGAAGCAGAAGCACTAGTTTCAGAGTCGAACCGCGAAGAAGAATTTTTGCCATCTGAAGAAGAAGGTCCACACCTAATAAATCACTTAAAAAAGGTATATAACCCCTTACCACAATTACAAATCGTATCCTAAATACGTATTTCGACAACTAAGTTGTCATCCTCAGCAGGTAAAAACCACTAATCAAAGTGTCGCACTTGGGGCACAGTAAAGCTAGCACATCTGATCAGGCAACAACTTTACACGGCGTCCACGTATGCAATAAATTAAAAATACAAATATGTCGACTAAAAATTACGACAAAATTATCTCTAAGGAAACGGCAACCACATGCTTTTATTCTCTTTCTACGCGTCTACAACCTTTCTATTCTTTTTCTAAGAATGAAAAGAGACAGCTATAAGCGATCGTCCCCTTATCTCCATTCATCGTGTTCTGTTTGTTTTTGACGATATGAATGCTTTAATCGACATATTGTGTAGTGTATTTAAAGAATGGTTGGTCACGTTAGATTTTTCTGGTCTATTGAACTTAATATGTGATATGGATTAGATCGTTTCGTTTGGCCTATATATTTCAAATTACAATCATCGCAATTAATTTATTTCGTATATATCTGATTTCAAATTAAAATTAACTTTATCTTTGATATTTCGGATATTTTAAATTTAACTGATAAACGAACATGTCTAATTCGCATTTCCGTGTATCAAAAATCGCGAGAATGTCATCTACGTACCTGATTCAGCCTCTTGAGAAATATTTAGCATTATTTTTAAATTCTACTTCAAATTGACTCATGAATAAATTGGCTATGAAAGGAGATAGGCAGTTACTCATTGTTGTGTCTTGTTTCGGTTCATAAAATTTTTCTCCTACTTGGAAGCAATTTTCCGTCATGCACAGAGTTGTCAATATCATGAATTCTTTTATTTTTGAAGGTTCAATGTTATTCTTATGAATCAAGCCTATTTCATAGTTTCTGGAATAGTTACCGAAGGGAATAATGACGTTACATCGAATGAAACTAAAATTTCCTCGGCTTCCAGTTCACAATCTTTAATTAATTCAACAAATTCTAAGGAATTACTAATCGCTTATAGCTGTCTCTTTTCATTCTTAGAAAAGGGATAGAAAGGTTGTAGACACGTAGAAAGAGAATAAACACATGTGGTTGCCGTTTCCTTAAGAGAGGTAATTTTGTCGTAATTTTTAATCGATATATTTGTATTTTTAAGTCAGTGTATACGTGGACGCCGTGTAAAGTTGTTGCGTGATCAGATGAGCTAGCTTTATTGTGCCCCATGCGCGACACTTTGATTAGTGGATTTTCCTTATTGATGAGGACAACTGAGTTGTCGAAATACGTATTTATGATACGATTAGTAATTGTGGTAAGGGGTTATGTACCCTTTTTAAGTTTTTATTTAATCACAGTCTCCAAAGAAAGACTTTCCTAATAAATAATTGAAATTAAGTGACCCAATTAGAGATCCGAATTTATTATGTGCAACACCAGTATTTAGTTAGATAGGAAAACGCACGAAGCAATCTATTTTCGTCATCAACTAAAACAATGACGTCTGTACTGCCAGTCTCATAACAACAAAAAGGATAATCATATATTACAAAATTTATAATTTTACTATTCTGAAATATACCGGGTGGTCCATTTATCGTGCCCCCCCAAAAATTTGGAAGCAGTCAGTTTTATGAAAAAAAGTTTCAAGTAAAAGTTTTACTACAAGAAGTGTCCAATCTGATGGTTAAGCAGTCGTACACCAAGGAGAACGTATGAAGATCATACGAAGGTCAATTTTTTTTTTTAAATAGAACATGGAATTTTTTTTCCAAATTCTAAAAAAGGATGTAATTGCGAGTAGAAAAGTACTAAAACTTATGTGACCTAAAATTAAGATTCAGCGAAATATTCAAGAAAAACACAAAAAAATGATAAAGATTTATTAAAAGAATAACATAAATAGACACAAAATATCCGATCACCCCCGGGCTACACTAATTACCACGGTGCTACACAATTACCATGGTGAAATAGAAGGAACAAATTTTATGAAATGGTTTAAGGAGCAACTGCTTTGGAAATTAGAAGAACCATCTATGCTTATCATGGATAATGCCAGTTATCACAGCGTTCTTAATGATAAATATCCCAATAATTCTTGGAACAAAGGTCAAATTAGAGAGTGGCTAAATAGTTATAAGATGCCAGCTGCGGATAATTTATTAAAGGTCGAATTATTAAAGTTAGTCAAGTGGAATGCATTTTTATATTTTACTTATTCATATCATTTTTATGTTTTTGTAAAAAGTCAGAAAAAAATTATGTTGTAGACATGTTAGGAGAGACGGACATATAGTTCTATCACTTTATATTCAATCCAATAAGCACATTGCAGAAGAGGGTTTTAGAGCAAAGATTGCTGTTAAAATATGAACAAGGCCTTAGAAACGATCACATCTGAAACCTAGGCAAATACTAATACCGAAATAAGAAAATGGTGGGACCGAGAATTGGTGCTTGATAGAGAAGAAGTAATAAATATCCTTTATTGTAAATGTAAATCAAAATTCGCAATCTGAAGATAGTAATAATAGTGACATAGAATTTATGTAAATTCTGCTATAATGTAAAACCAGACATTCAATTTTTTTGAGAAAATTTATTTATGTTCATGTACCGTAAAGTGGGGTTATTTGAGAACCCAAAGGTTATTTGGGAAAATCGTAAAAAAAAGTTAATGTGGCAACAACGCACCTTGTGATTTTTTCAAGTTCCTGCGCTATTAACCACATCGAATAATAAATAGTCGTTAGTTTAGAGACAAATACGAACTTGTAACATTCTACCCGTCGTTTGCATACGTTTGTTTTAAATAGTGCGTTTTTATAATGTTATGTGGTACCTGGCAAACTTTCTCGTGTTAGTATATTTGAGTGAATATTTACGTTAATGTTATTTGATAAGTAAAAAGTTATGAGTATGCTTAGGTCTGTTTATAGGTGATATATGTTTAAATCTATCGGTTAACTTTTTATAACCTGTAATGTAGTGTGGGGTTATTTGGAATGGATGAATAGGGTAAACCGGGAAATTAAAAATTGTAAACATTTAATACAATATTCAGAACACAACCTATTGTTTCAGATAATAATGCCTAGAAAATACAAAATGGAAGTTAGTAACATCCGTCATGGAAAAAAATTACGCCATATAAATGTTACGCAGAGGAAAATTGGAACATTGCCGTCAGAGAGATAAGATTGCATAACGTGACCATATTACAATCAGTCTAAAAATATATCATCAACGGTAGGCCATCAGTTATTAAAGCAATACATAAATTATCGACAGGGCGGACGTCCTTGCGTCTTTTCGGGAGTAGAAGAAAATATCTTTATTGAACACTTAAATGTTTCGCGGAACACGGTATTCAAAATTCTCATCTGTTTAATACTAATGATTTCAAACTTTTACATTCTTGTAATAAGGGTAAAAGGCTTGACTTCTTAGAAATTTTAGAAATAAAAAAAGCCATAAATCTCAACAGACAGGTCACAAACACTCAGTTGGATTTTTCAAATACCCCCACAATCGATGCTGTAATAAACCTTTCAAAAATAAACCATAAATATTGGTAGAAGTATTCTTTTCACTTAGTTTACATGACTCTTTGAGAATGACTGTATAAGTCGAAACATATGTCAGAGTTATTTTAAATACATTTTGTGAAACAAATATACCAAGTGTTTTATTTAGTAAATTATTAATCATGTTTCACCAAGAGCCAACCGTGAATTCTATACATTATACTTAAATGTTGTTCGTGGGGCTATCCCTTTGATGTGACAGATCTTCGTTTATGTCAAAAATTATTTAGACAAACGAGGAGTTCAAGTAGCATATTTCAACAATAACCTGCCAGGTTCGGAATGGGCCCAAAATTTTTTAGAACGGCACAGTGACGTAATCTCCAACGGACTATCAGCTAACATTTCTACCAAACGAGCTGTGTTAAGTGTTGAATGTAATTAATATTTTTTTTGAAAATGCTTCCGATTCTCTGAAGAACACTGACACATCCCTAATGATTAATTACGACGAAACGAATCTGACAGACAATTCTGGCGTCAAGAAATTAATTTTTAAAAGAGGCACAAAATATATCGAACGGGTTGTAAAAGCCACCAAAATGGCAATTAGTTTAATGTACGCAGGAACGGCAGATGGGCAGATCTTACCCTGTATACGTAGTATACAAAGCAGAACCTTATGGGATATCTGGACAACAGAGGGACCTACCGGAATAAAATATAACGCTCTAAAAGCAGATGGTTTGACGCTGTCTGCTTTGAAGGTTGGTTATATACAATTGTGGTGCCATTTTTAAGAAACAAAGTAGGTTCGAAACTGCTAATAGTGGACAATTTATCTTCTCATTTTTTGGAAAACGTGTTGAGAAACGTGGAGAGAAATTCTGACACATTGGAAAAAAAGGCAAGGGAGAAAATGCATTTGCTTAATAAAGATTCATTCCCAAGACCATTGACACAACTTTACAGAGAGCTGCAGAAAAATGATTGTGTACATAACAACATTATTTCTGGATTTGCAACAATAGGATTATATCCTGTTAATCGTCCAATAAAAAAAAAGACTTCCTCAGACAGTTATTATAGACGAGGATGGCCCACAAGTTGCATCTCTTGTTTCGGAATCAGTTGTTTCAATTCTCAGTGACATGAAAGAAATTCTAAAGATGTTCCGAAACAAAGTTGGCGCAAGAAGTTAAACGTATAACCAGGAAGAAATATTTCCGCGGATGATGTCCTTAATACCCCAACAACTTCTAAACAGAATGCTACCCAACATACGAAGACAAAGAAAGGAAAAGGTAAACGACTAGATTCTGACACGGATGACGAAGATGACATTTTAATGGCCGTTCAAATCGTCGGATGACCCAGAGAACTTTGATGATTTACAACACCAAGATGAGAACGGTAGTCAAAGAAGGGGACTGGGTTTTGGTCTAGTATATTGGCAAATACCATCCGAAACATTTTATAGGCCGTTTATCCAACAGGAGTTTATCGACGATTCATCACAAATCGTTCAAGTTCTGCCTGCCCCTACAGTAGATGGGTCGGAAAGGCGGCAATTTTATACTTTTCAAATCACTAATTTTTCAAATTTTAGTTTTGATTAGTTTTATTAATTAATGTTCTCAATTATTTTATGTTGTTTTTCCATACAAAAACCTACTTATTTTATGTTGTTGTTTCAAGTTTTATGTTATTTTTATGCCAGAATAATTTTTTTGTTTTTTTTTAATTTAATTTTTGGATTCCAATTATCCCCTAACACAGTTTTATTTGGTTTCATACAAGAAAATCCTGATTTTTCAAATATCTCCTAACGATGAGAATATTTGGAAAAATGTTTAAAAAGATATAGTAGCTACCTGCATAATGGTTAGCCTTAAATTATATTACGATATAGCTCTTTCCAAACCAGGTTTAAAAATTAGAAAAATTCATAATGTCTAACGGCAAATTAAAAAAAATGAAAAAATTCCCAAATAACCCCACTTTACGTTAATTAAATTGCATTGAAAACCAAACTTTTTTAAAAGCATGGTCTTTCTTTACAGGGAAATACACCATAAGTAAAACTATACAGCAAAAATTGCATGTTTATAACTTGAAATAAGAAAGACATGTTTCTTTTATTATACAGAAAAATAGTTCGAAGTAAAACCTCTAAGCATATGCGGTTATGCAATATATTGCTGCATATATATTTTAGACCTGAATTATGTAATTTATTGGTAATTATAGTAAGTTGTAATTTTAAAGAATCAATTTAAATAATGAAGAATCATTGGAAGAGAATATTTTTTCAAATATACACATTTATAATCATTGTTTTCAGTCTTCAGTATTAAGCAAAAATTTAATAATAAAAATACCAAGTTTTATTTTTATTTTTATAATTCGTTCAATAAGATAATGAACTTGAAAATGTAGTTTTATTTACGTATAGTCACAAAATATATTAGTTTATTATTTATTTTCTTTAATGAGAATGTACTTCATTTGCGAAAAATTTTTTAACATAGACATAAATATAACTTATAAACATTATCATTAATTTTATCGTATAGTCGACACGAGGCTTACATAAATGTACTACAACTATTACGTCATGGATTTTAATAATAAAAGTGGATAGTTTCGTGGGTTTTCCGATAGTACATAATTGTGTTATCAATATATATATATATATATATATATATATATATATATATATATATATATATATATATATATATATATATGAGGCTGATTTGGAGGGAGAGTGACTTTTCAACGAAATACTTATTTTAGGTTAAAAAATATATTTTATTTTTCAACATAATTCCCATCCAATTCTATACACTTAGCTCGGTGATTTTCCAATTTTTTAAAGGTCTTTCGGAAGCACATCAAAATAAATATTCGTTGTAGCTATCACCTCCTCATTTGCCCCTAATCTCTTTCCACTAAGCTATTTTTCAAGTTTCGAAACAAGATCTGCGAAATATGGTGGACAAGGCAGCAATTCGTATTATAATATTATGGATCAAATCTTTTCTGAATAAATGCGGTTCTCTTTTTCTTCAGTTTGGCATCGAAATGTTTTGGTACTTCAGCATAGTGCTGGCCAGTTATTGTATTTCCCTTCTTTAAGTAGTCAACAAAAATTACGCTTTTAGAATCCCAAAAAATCGTAACATTTTAATCTTATTGGTCGAAAAAAGGATTTTTGACATCTTCGAAGTTCTTCCATCAGAAGAAATCTATTGTTTTACTGTGTTTTTGTCTCGGATGTATCGAAATGTATCCAAGTTTTATTAACGGCAACATATCAACGAAAAAATCATCTTGGATTTCGTTTGAACTTAGTCATAGACTCATTTGAAACTGTAATATATATAGTTCGCATTTCTTCAACAGTAAGCAGACGCGACAACCATTTTGTAGTTAGCTTTTTTGTATTTAAATGTTGATGCAATGTATTGTATACTCGTTTAGCTGTAATGTCCACGGTATTAGCTGTTTCTATACTTTTATTCGACGATGGCATACGATGGTATGGACAATTATTTTTGGAGAATCTACTGTAAGTAAAGGCTCAGAACGCTTAGAATTTTCACTTTTAATAGCAGTTAACCACTTACAAATCATTCCATCCACTGGAAGGAGGTTTTCTTTTTCAGTATCCTTAAATTGTTTTTCCACACAAAAAGAATATTTAATTAACGCACGAAATTCTTTTTTCCCCATATTAACTCAAAAATAACATTTAAGTGACTTGAAAACTTATCTATCTGATAGAATTGGGAGATATTTTGACGGTAGGTTTCTAAAACATGATTGAAGTCAGACGTTACTCATAATGACAAGTATTGCAACTTTTGACAAGTAACTCTCCCGACAAATTTTCTCGTGTATAAATACTAGTTAAAGCCGCCCATGCTTCGCTGTGGCTCAGTCTGATATGAAATGAATGGGAAAGTAAATAAAAGTATTGTATTCACAGAGAAAACACATAATTCCATTTAATACTCTGCCATGCGTTGCTGTGGCTATGTGTAATGAAAGCAAAGATATAAAAAAGATGTTTTTAAAAAATATATATTTTTTATTGTAAAGCTGCAAAAACGTAAATATCAGATAGTTTACCGACTCTGGCGCATGCGACGCCCATGAGAGAAGCAATTGTTTTCTAAATTCAAACAGCACACTTGCAAAGACTACCCTTGCGCTTTATTGATAATAATAGCGAACGCAAGGCGTATTGGAAATTGAAGTCGTTTGAAATCGAACGCCATGTCGGTCGCAATGAGTGGTATTCGTGGAAGTAGTACGTCTTCACCTTTATAACGTCCAATCATAATTGTTGCTTTTATTAGATTGTTCATGAATTCTTTAACTACTAATCGTGTGCCAGTACAAAAATTTGGTTGATTGATGTTCCGGAATAATATAATTGGCACTCCAATTTTCAAATTCAGAATGTGTGGAGCATCCAGGAGCATCGAGAGAATTTCGTTGGAAACTTCACTACTTCACTTTGGTTCATCATGGAGTCAATGAATTTGTATGTCACTGTTTCATCTGCTATTCTCTTTAGAATGAGTTTGTTCATATCATGTACGTCGAAAATCAATAATAATTTCTTCTTTTTTTTTCTTTCAAATATCAATATCGTTAATATATGCGCCTTTCAAATTTAAGAATTGTCTGTCATTATTTTTTTAAAAATCTTCCTGACATTTACATTTAATCTATAGGTTCTCAACGTCGGCGATAACGCCCCCTTGTTTGAGACTTTCAGAGGGACAGTAGAAGACCCAGAGAAAATTAGGGGGCGTTGAGATGTCACGGAGGGGCGTGGGCAGATTAAAAAAATATAGTCTAAAAAAGACAATTTCACGTGAAATATCTCATAAATAAATACAGGTAAAGTTAACCAAAGTCTGTTAATAAAAAATAGCAAAAAATATGCTTGCTACAGTTATAACAAGTTTTTGTTAAATAAAGTGATTTTTGCAATCCTACAAGAATTTACAGTATTATCTGTGTTTGTTCTAACATTCTAACGCGCACTCTGCTCCCGCATCACTCTTGCCCCCGCGCTTTACTTCCGCGCCGGGTGTTATAAACAAGTCGCTGCATGTTTATCTTATTCCTGTCGATGCGTGTTATATGTCTCCAACTTATATAAAGGCAGTGTTAATTTTATTTTCATTAGCATTGTCGTGCGAAATTAATGGACAGGGTTTTCAGATTTTATCTTTTCACTACTACTACTCGGTATCTGTATAGTAAAAACCATGTCGGAAGCAAAAAAGAAGAGATGACAGTATAGTGTGGATTATATTAAATACGGATTTATAGAAAATTCCACAAATCCATCATGTTAATATAATAATAATAATTAATAGTTAAAATTCCAAAAAAAGGTGATAAAAGAAGATGTGAAAACTGGAGAGGCATAACATTGTCGAGTACTGTCTGCAAACTGTTTAATAAAATAATATTAAATAGAATAATAACCTGTATAGACAAGAAATTACGAAGAGAGCAACAGGGATTTAGGAAAAGAAGATCATGTATTGATATGATAAATAGTCTGAGAATTATTATAGAAGGATCCCTGGAATATCAATCACCATTATATTTAATATTTGTAGATTATGAAAAAGCATTTGACTCATTAGTCAGAGACTGTATATGGGTAGCGCTTAAAAATATTGGAGTGCCTAAGCAAATGATCAACCTAATAAGGGAAGGATATAATGGCTACAAGTGCAAAATATTACACGAAGGGAGAGCGTCGGATGAATTTCAGTTGAAGACAGGGGTTAAACAAGGTTGTATTCTCTCAACACTGCTGTTTTTAATAGTTTTGGATGAAATTATGAACAAAGTAATTGAAAAAGGAAACAGAGCTACAAAATGGAATCTGACGGAATATCTAGAAGACCTGGATTTCGCTGACGACATTTGTTTGCTCTCTCATAGTGCAACGCATATGCAGGAGAAAATTGATGTCTTAGTAAAAGAATCTAGTAAAGTAGGTTAAAAAGATTAACAAAAAGAACACGAAAATGATACGCATCCATAACCAAAATAGAAAAGATATAGAATTGACGGGAGAAAAAATAGAGCGAGTAGACCAATTTTTATACCTCGGGAGTGTGGTGGCCGAATACGACGGTGTAACGAAGGACATCAATTCAAGCATATCGAAGGCTCGTGGTGCATTTATAGGGATGATGAATGTTTGGAAATCGGGTAACATCACTAACAGGACCAAAATTAAAGTTTTTAATGCCACAGTCAAACCCATATTATTGTACGGTTCTGAGTCGCGGACAATAACTAGTTCAAATAAGCAAAAACTACAAAGCTTTGCAAATAGATATATTCGGAATATACTGAAAATATGGTGGCCCGGCCAAATTACAAATGAGGAATTATGGAATCGTGCAGGACAAGAATGGATCGAAGTACAAATTAAAAGGAGAAAGTTTGGATGGCTTGGTCATACTTTAAGAAAACCGAGAACAGAAATTTGTAGGAGAGCATTGGAATGGCAGCCCCAAGGAAGGAGGAAAGTAGGACGCCCGAAGGTAACATTGCAAGAAGAGACTAATATGTCAGTGGCGTGGCAAGATTGGGATCTATAGCTGGAAATAGACAAGAATGGAGACAAACGATTTCTTCCCTATGTCCAAAAAGGGACTAATGGATTTTACTACTACTACTACTACATATCAGACTGGGTTTTGGATCATTCTTCAAATGTGAACGCAGCAGGATCATCCCAGTTATTGACGACAAATGAGGAATTAAAAATTAAATTCAAGAATAACTACCAAGAATTTTGGCTGGAGAAGTCGATTTTGCAACTGTACCCAGGATTATGGTCGATTGTTTAACGATTTCTGATAGCATTTCCATCTTCCTATTTAGCTGAATGTGGATTTAGTGCTGTAGCAACGTTGGTAACTAAAAGGAGAAATCGGCTCCATGTTACTGAACGCGGCAACTTACGGTTGTATTTAAGTAAAATCGAGACTGATATTAACAAACTCCTTCAAATGTATCAAATTCAACCTTCTCATTAGATAAGTTATAAATTCAATGTCTTTTGAATGTTAATAAAAATACTTTTCAATATAATTAAGTATACGTTTTAATTCTTCTCATTGAAACAATCTTCTTTAAACTCAAAAATATGATAGGGTCATATCCTATCTTACGACTACAGTATATAAATATTACACGTTTAAATATAATCGTGGCAATAGCTGTTTCAGATTCGCAAGTAAAAAAAAATTGGGGTGCTTTAGAAAAAAAAAATTTCAAAGCGACGGTCGGCAAAAATAAGGTTGAGAATGATATATACACATTTTAATAATTTTAAGTTTTCATATAAGACAATTCATTCAAGATTAAATCAAAGTTATTTTCTCTTTTAACAATAGTAGTTAGGGTAAATCGAGTATATGATTTTCAAACATCAACTTGTAATAAAAGGTATTATCAAATCAAGTATGAGAAATTTTTATGATACATATATCGAAGGGCATCGTAGATTTCACCGGCGCTGGAAGATCTTCGTCGCGCGGTTTAAAAAAAATGTAAAAATTTCAAATTAATCGACCGACTACTCACTATATTTAGAGAGATATTGTTTAGGTTTTTGACCATTTTCTTGAAAATTTTCTTATGCAACCCCCCTATAAATTGCATATCATTATATTCACGAAAAAAGTCTTTTAAATATGTAAAAAAATATATATGACGCTATTTAAGAAAACAAAATTAGTTGGCCTTGTATTAAAATGGTGTACTCAAAAGAAAACATTCTTTAATTAAATTGCTCATTCAAAAGTTGCAAGTACTTTTCCCTACCCTGTATATATAGATTTATTAATATATGATATTAATGTCTTATTTTTTTTCTAAACTTGACGGGTTAGAAGAAACTTCCTTTATAATTATTATTGAAGTTATTTTTTACATTAAAAATGCCGCTGTGTAAAATAACACAATCTTTCCTTGATGTGAAGTGTTTTTATTTAATTTAAAATGTACCGTCTTTTTAAGAATTAATTTTAAAATATTACAATTTAGTATATTAATCACAGCTTTGTTATGTTTGAAAACTAGTCTTAGTACCATGAAAAACGCAAAGGAATTGGAATTATAGGCCTGATGACAATAAAATTGTAAGTAATCACCTATTATCACGAATACCGAGAAATGTTTTCAAGCAATATCCATTGAGATTACTACGTAAAATGAATATTTGTCTGTTTTAATATTCAGTTTCAAGGAAGTTTTCGTATAAATGCATGTTTAGACAATTTTTAAATGAATCCGAAATAAAAGATTCGTAATATGAATAGAGCTGTTTTATTTCCAAAATCTAGAGTAGTCTAAATATGTATAAAGTCTTTATACATATTTATACATTTATACATTATTTTATTGGAAATGCACTTCCCAAATTAGAATATCAGTTTATAGCAAGGCGGTTTAATAATTTGCCAGCCGCTAGAATATTAATTTTAGTAACAGTCTAGTTGAAACGCATAGTATTTCTTGGGTGTTTGGAGGAAGCTTAAATAAAAACTGTTTCTCGTTTTTATTCTTTTCCAAAAAAAAAAACATAAACAAGTTCTAAATTTTAAACGCCAGGTTAGAAATAAGAAGTATAGAAAATTGGTACCTTATTTGCAATACTTGGGGTATTGAAATATTGAAGAAATTTTCATCGTCTAATGTATTATTTTAATGTATTGATTGTATTACTGATTTGCAGTTTCACAATTAAAGTCATCTATATAACTGATCAAATGGGATACGTTGTGTATAAGCATATACTTCCAGTACATCGAATTTTGGGCCATTATTTAGTATTTATATTAATGACCCCATTGGTTAAGGTTAATTGTCAATATTTGGGTTAATCTGACCACTTGAAAATGTACAATGCAATAAACACGTATCAAGATTATGTCCAACTTCAAATTAATCTGCTCCTAATTCTTGAGTGGTGTAAACAAAACAAAATATCTAAATATCCAAAAATGTTCTGCGATTAGATATACTAGATGTACAGATTCTCTTTAGATACTTATTAGTAGACTCGGCAAAGAGGGGCAAGTTTCAGTGCAGTGTGGAGAACAACGTGGAGGGGCCTAACGGCCATATCAAGGCGAGTGTTCAGTAACGTTTGCGTACTCGCATCATTTATGTTCGTGACTTTCATGAGTGAGCATAGGAGATGCGGACGCATGAATGTTTACACATAAAATAATGATAAAAAATATATATAATAACATGCTGAAACAGTGTTTCAAAAAGCTTTCATAAAATCACAAACTGGGTGGCATCTATTAAATATGTTTCCACACTTGTTTCAGTAAATGAGTACGGCGTACGGAATAAATATTTTTCAATGATGAAAACGACCGTTCTACATCGAGTTATGTTATATTTGCAAATTTAAAGTAATCCTTGTGACAACTTAATGGATCTTTCGACGCACCTTCACAAATTTGGCTTAGTATGACAAAATCTGAATCCTTGTCAATAACACTTTCAAATTTTCGTATTTCACACTCATTTTTTCGCCTTCCGCCGCACATATGTGTGAATGAACAGCATCCATAATTTGAACAGAATCCACAAACGACATCGAATCATTTTGTAATTTTTAAACACCCTCTATTAGTCCATAGTAGTTCTTGCGAATAATTTTTAAATCACTTTTTACCTGACTATCTTGAAACATTTTCTGGACTTTCTTGACGGCTTCGGCGTGTCTCGGATCGAATTGTAAAACTACCTTCTTTACATCATCAAAATGTTTGCAGTAGTAAAATGCAGCCTCTAACCATGTTACCCAACGCGTAGTAATCGGTTGTGGTGGTTAAGGCACTCAGACACAGTTCGTTAATTTTTTTTATACGTTTTGGGGACTTTAGAAACATTGCCTTCGTATGAGCTATTTAAAGCATTTACTCGTGGATAACATTTAAGTATCAATTACGCCACAAGGTTTAAAGCATGGATTTTACATGTTACGTGTAACAGATTGCCACTCTCTTCTTTAAGAGATCGGCCTATGGAAAGCATGTTAGCGGCACCGTCACTCATAAACATTAAAAATTGGCTTGTTGAAACTTGAAATTTGTTCAATGCGCTCAACGCCACCTTTAAAATTTCATCGCTAGTACATTTTGCAACTTTTTTGGAAGCAGATGACGGTTCAAATTCTTCCATTGTACGTATCATCGCATTCACCACAGAATTTTTTTGCCAATCGGTTGTTTCGTTCACACATAACCACAATTATTTACCTTTCAATTGTGCTTTAATTCTTCTTTCAACATAGTCATGAGCAGATCGCATAACGTTTCTGATCGATGTCCGGCTAATGTATAATCCGAATACTTGCTCCAAAAGGAGACAAATGCTTTTTGGCCTAGCAAAGTGAGCGGTAGATTACATATAATAAAACAAACACATATATCAAATGTTAATTGTTCGCTGTATCGTTTTCAACGGATTGCAGAATAGTGTTTTATACTTTTTAGGTGGTGTTCACACTCCCACCTGCTGGTACACGTCAAATTTACACATTTAATTCTATTGCCTTCGTATTCTAAATCGGGCATACTCGCTACTACGTTTTCTAGTTTCTTCGAAATACGCCGTTTCCGAAACGTACCTAAATACGACATTTTCTAAGTATGTGTGTACTGACATACACTCAAAACGACCAGTGGAATAATACTGAACAAGTATGCTTTGCTAAGGATGCTTGAATTTTCGTGCCGTGCATTTCTCCTCTCTACATGGCTCTCGGCACTGCACTGGCAATTGCCCCTCCTTGTTACTTATTAGTATGTAGTAGAGTCTGAGAAACTTACAAGAAGGGATGAAACAAGAAATTTATACATATTTTTCAATTCAAAACTTAATTTTTCGGAATATATAACCTCAATCTGTCTTTCAGCTTCCAAATTTGTTCCCAAAATCTGGTAACTTTACTACGTGCATTATCACCTGATAGTTGAGCGGAGCAGAGGAGATTTTTACTTATCTTTTAAAACTGACTGTCATAATTTCTAAAGCTTATCTTAAGAAAATTAATTTTCTAGTAATTTTTTTAGATAATAAAATTGATTGCTTGGTTGCTAAGATAAGTTTTTATCAGCCTGCACGTAGTACTGGAAATATTTTCAATACGCCAAGAGCCAGAACTAATGTTTTAATCAGATCTCAATTTTTACCATATCCTCTTAAGGCAGAAACGAAGGAACAACTTTCAATTTTTATTATATACTTCCCGAATTTATATTTTGTCGGTATACTTTTTTCTGATTATTTATTACATGTCAAACAATTTAATTTTTTTGTTTAATTTTTAATATTGTGTATTGCATTCTAACTTTGAAATACCGCACAACCGATTAATTTTTTAATATTATATTTGATAGTAATCTATATATACATATACATATAAAAGGTAATGTTCGTATGTGTGTCTGTTATAGACTAAAAAGCTATAGGACCGATTTACGCGAGGTTTTTTGCAAAATCCGCCGTGTCCGGATACGATCTAAAGCTATTGAAATTCTCGATTTGGCCAGCAGGAAGAAAGTTAGGGGCCTAATAATATAATATCAATAGTAGCAGTACTATTATTTAAATGCAGATGGCGCTACGAGATAGTAAATTTCACATTGGAGTTCACATGGACAAATGTACGTTGCATGCTGCAGTGTAGGAGTTGTTTGTATAGAAGCAATGTATACAATAGTATAGCAATGAACTTAAAGTTGAATACAACACTAATTACCGATCTTTAATTTAGAATTCAATTGTTTTAATCATTTCCGTTAGATTGGTTTGAAAAGTAGTTATTTATATCGTTTACTTCTTCTTTTTTTGTGTTAACATTTGTGTACTGAAATTTTCATATAAGACAAATCTTACTTTTTTTTAAATTTTTTTGTTCGTGTTTTCTTTGTAGCGCTAGTTATTCGTATTACATGAGATTTTTGTGTTATTTTTCCTAGGAAGCAAAACGCGTACGTGTAATAGATTAAAGTTAATATAGACTTTGCGAAAAACTAGCTTGCGATACTATTTGACGATGTTTTTCTTTAGAAATAAATTATACAGTGTGGTAGAATTAATTTGGAACTATTTTGGCATATCGTTAAATTTTGTTTTATACCCAAGTCTTACACTACTTTATTGTTTAAGATTTATTGAATTTGTGTTATACCGCATGTTTAATTTTTGATGGCTTGGTAGGCGATAATTTTGCTATGCAAAGAGATATTTTGATTCCAGACATTTAGATATTTTTTTTTACTGATTGTAAAGGGAAATTCGAGAAATCACTACAGTTTCCTTATTTTCTTGCTGTATAAAATAAAATTACTTATTTTTTTTTCTTATTTTGTACGGATTTTTTTTTTGGTTTAGTAATTTGATTTAACTCAATTAAATAATTGTTTTCTTAGTTGTTATGATCGTGAAAGCCACCTAAATAAATTTGGTAGCTTCCTTGTTATATCATCTTTCATTTATTACCACCTGGAGAGTTTTAAGATCTATCCTCTACGAGTTCCGCGTGGCGTAACCACTGCATACAAACCAACAAAATAAAAAAAATACACTGTGGCGCTCTTTTATTCATTTTTGAGATACATTATTTAGTCAACGTTTCGAAAGGAACCGCACGACCATCTTCACTCGAAGATAGTTTGGGTCTGGCTTGTTGGTTGTAATGGGACGCATTTACGACCATCTTATTTCAAGACATTTAAATATCAGTCTGTTATAATTTTAATGATGTCTAAAGTTAATTTATATGAAATAAGAAATAAAATTATATCAATATTAATGCTTTTCCGCCATTAGGTATTATTGCGAAACATTTCGCAATAATATTAAATGCATATTTCAATCAGATCTTTTTATGCAAATGACATCATTTTCCGTAGTTCAACTTGTATAGTTAGTCATGTATAAACTCCAATAGAATTACCTTGTATCACATATGCGAATTAATAGAGTAACTGTATTACATCATCCAAATATTCAAGAACGATCGAGAGAGGGATTCACCGAGAGCAAAAGACGCTGGAAGGAATCTAGGAGAATGGAACGAGAGACTTGGCTCGAAGTAGCGAAGCGAGTCACACGTGCGGACCCCTAAAAGTAGTAGAAAAGAGAGGGTTTACCGCAATATATGTACTTAAGTAAGAAAAGAAGTACATAGTGTAGCAAGAGGTATTTCTAGCATACAAGTGAAATTATTTGTTTGACACGTAAATTCCCACGTTTATTACATCAAGGCCTTTGTCTGGGGTCCCAGGCACCTTGAGGCGTGAAGAAGAAGTCAAATTTAGTGTACAAGTGCATCACCTTCAGATGAAGCGATTAGATTGTGAAGTGATATGGGCATAGTGTAAAGATATCAAGGTTAGTCAATACTAATACTGTTTCTAGAATCTGATCAGACTAAACAGTTTAAATATATGTAAAAGTTATCGTATCTCGCCCTATATGTATGTATAGTGTCTAGTTAATATTTCAGAGTAACAATAAAGAATTTTGTAGTAGATTATATGTAGTAATTAAAAAGCTCTTTTGTCAATATATGAGTATACGTTTTATAACAATTTTGTTTTATTCAAATCATGTAATATAAATTTCATTGTTAGAGCATATTAATCATGGGAGATTTGATTGCAATAATTAATAAAAAAGAGGGATTCATTCGTTTCACCTACGATTTCATACACTCCTTGAGATAGGAAGGCGTAAGTACGATTGCAGCTTACCAGCTTAATATAGAGTTCTCATTTTTAATCTCTCCGCAGACTTTTAGCTATCCGGCATTTAGTATGAATTCAATTATATACCTTAGAAGGGGTAAATCTTCTTGGCGCCCACATAGCAGTAATTAAATAAATTAATTACTTATTTTTCAACTTTGTAAATCTATTTCTTAATATTTAGGGTAACTGCGGTATTTAGTTATTTTAATTACCAAGGTTATCATTGTTAACACCGACCTCGAATCCCTCGATACATAGGCTATTATTAATATATGCCAAAGATAAGGTCTGTTACATGGTTTCGTATTTGGCATCATCACGCTCATCAAGGAAAGTTCCAAGAACACTACTAAGTTTTATAAATTTAAGAGCCAGCTTCGTTTTGTTGAATAGAGATACGATTTTGCGTAGCAATATAAAAAAATAGACAGTTGACATGTAATAAATAATCATAAAAGCAGATATAGTCACAGCAAATAATAAAAGAAACGCACTTAATGAAAGAAATTATACTAAACAAATATAAATTTAAGTTCTGGCAGATAAAAAGTTATTCTTTATTCATCCATTCTCTCACCAAGACGAGTTTATTGTAATTAGGCGCGTATGGTAAAATGAGGATCTAATTAAAACACTAGTTCTAGATCTTTGTGTATTGAAAATATTAAAGTTCCTGGAAATACACGTAGACACATGCAAACTGATCTGAGAAACAAAGGAAAGACAATAAATTTGATTGTTTAACTAATTATAAACAAATTTAGCCATAGACAATTCCCGTCTTCCAGAGAAACCATGTAAATTATATTAGTCCAACAGGCTCGTGAAATAGGTACCGCCAATCGTGTATAAGTTTCAGTGGTTTTATAAGATAAATGTTTTAAGAATCTCCTCGGTATCCGCTCAATTGACAAGTGATTATTCACGTAATTTAAAGAAAGTCGATAATTTTAAAAGTATTATAGTCTTAAAAAATAAAACGCCCACTCAATTTGGATATTATTGAAAAATCAGGCAAGAGCTCTTCTGTGCAAAGCTGCTGGTGAATTAAATATTCGAATAAAATATGTTAATGACCTACCAAAAATCATCACCACTAACATAGTCGTATCTTTAAACTAACTATATCCAGCAGCATCTTGTCCTCCATTCACATTCGTTTCGAAAACGTTCGTGAACTACGCACCAAAATTTACAAAATTTACTCCTTATTTAATGCCAATGATACAGGTACTATATTATTTACAGAAACTTGGCTTGTTGATTGCATGAACAGTGTAGAAACATTTGGATAAAATTGTAACATTTTCAGATCTGAGAGACAATTTTGAGACAAAATTGTACATGACGGGTGGTGGTGTATTGTCCGTATTCATCGAGAAACCTCAACTAACCTTCGAAGTTAGTTGATGCTTTTTTTCTGTCAAGGCAATTTTCTGTTATTGGTCTTCCAACGTATACTTGTCGTCTTGGTTATTCGTTAATATATATTGCCAGTATTTATATCCCACCTGACTATTTCTATGACAATTATGAAGAATTTTTACAGGCCTCTTTACTTCATAAGAATTGTATAATTACGGGCGACTTCTATGTGACATATTTTATTGGCGATCTTGCTGATAGAAAGTGAATTATTGTTAGGCTTTCATGTGGGTATTAAACTTACGACTGATTAATTGGGTTTGCAACACAAAAAGGAAATTACTGGATTTTATCTTTACTAACCTGACCTGGAGTGCAGGTCTTGTACCTGAGGAGCTACATCATCCTACTTTTGGAATAACTATTAATATGGCTGCCGCACCGTCTAAATTTAGAAACCACCCTTCCTTCGAAATTAGTCTTATTTCCTTCGGTGACAAGTGTTGCAAGATTGAAACCGGACGCGACCTCTGGTGATTACAATATACCCAATTTTATAGACAGCGATTGTGTTGAGATGTTGGCCTACTCCCTCATGACTGTTTAAATTGATAGTTAAAACATATACATTTCCAAAGGTATGGAAAAGTGGTAAAATTATACCTGTGTTTAAGAAAGGTGACCGTTTAAACATGGGTAATTACATAGCTTATTAAGTATTTTATGTATGCAGAAAACTTTTTATATAATAAAATATATACGCATATACAGTATTATTTGCCCGTACACAACATGGATTTTTACCAGGCAGATCAACAATTACAAACTTGTCCAATATGGCGTAGTTTACATACTCAGCATTGGATTCTCGCAAACAAATTGATGTCATTTACATTGACTTCTTCAGGCATTTGACTTCATAGATCATAAATGATTACTTGCAAAGTTAGAGCTGCATATGATTTTGTTCGCCACATTTAAAATTAATGTTATCTTACATAACAAATACAATTGGATGTGCTGTGTATAACGGATGCGTTTCCACTATAATTTCAAATCCATCTGGAGTTCCACAAGGATCGAAACTTGGATCCTTAGTACTTAATATTTACGAGAAAATATTAGAAAATAACGAGACTGGTGCTGTAGTACAAAAATTAAAAATTTATTTAGAAAACTTCAACAACTATTCTTCAAAGTACTCTCCATTCTAAGCAATACATTTGTCCCATCGTTTTGTCCATTTGTAATAAATATCTGTGAAACAATTTTTTGAGAGTCTATTTAGTATACACATCCCCGAGCTGTTGAGCTTCAAATTCTCTCAATTCTTCTTTGACTTCCATTTGTTCCCTCCCTCGAGTTTCATTCTCCCGAGTGAACCATAATTTCCACCCCAAATTGCTAAAGTGTTCGTTGACATACCGCTGATCTGTGGGCTGGAGTACTGTCGTGATGCCGGACCCAACCGATGTCTTGATAAAGCTGCCGTTTTTTCTTTAATTTTGCCTTTAGAGTTCCTCGAAGTACGTAAGAATAGTACTATTCAGTTACTGTATGTTCTCTAGGTACAATGCGGTCATACATAATTCCCTCCTTTATCAAAAAAATTAAGTGCATCACTTTACCGGCGCTTTTCACAGTTTTCGCCTTCTGCGGTCTTGGACTGCATTTATGCTTCCATTTCATACATTGAGACTTTAATTCAAGGTCGTAATTATAAAACCAATTCTCGTCATATGTAACTACATTGTTTAAAAACTGTGGATTATGCTGCGGTTGTCTTTTCCACTGCCGACAAATTGTCACTAGGTTGGTTTTTTGTTCATCACTTTTGCCACTTTGCCCACCCTAAATCTTCATGAATATTTTTTTACGTGGAACCATAAGACAAATTAACAATGTCAGAAATCAGAAATTCGATATATGCCACTCCGACGATCAATTTGTTTCAAGTTGTTAATTTCTGCAATTTTTGAATCAATCCGTGCAGTTGGTAGTCGCTCGCGTCGTGGTTCATCTTCCACTCATTCTCAACCGTCTTTAAATTTCTTATGCCACTTAAACACACTACATCGTGATAAACTATAATCTGGGTATGCAATTTTAATCATTTCGAAAGTTTCAGTTGGAGTTTTACCCAACAGAATACAAAATTTTAACGCGTATCTTTGCTCCACTCTCATTTTTTCGATGAGTACGTTAAACATTAACAATTCAGTAATTAATTTGTAATAAACTTCAAAAGATAAATCAAAGCTTATTTGAATATAAGTACATTAGAGATGGGAGTTATAAAATTCTGGTTGCGAAGGAAGTTATAGCACCAGTCTCGTTATAGTTTAATATACCCTCGTATATAAATAACCTTCCAATTAAGCTTAACTGCCAATATCAGGGATATGCTGACGACATGGTTAATACAATAAACACGTACCAAGATTGTATCCAACATCAAACTAATTTGGTGCTTACTCTTGAGCTGTACAAACAAAACAAAATACATATAAACATCCAAAAATGTTCTGTCATTACATACACTAGATGTACAGTTTCTATTATTTCTGATTATGTGTCTGAGTATGAGAAACTTGCAAGAAGGGATGAAACAAGTGACTTAGGTATATTCTTCGATTCAAAACTTATTTTTTTGGAACATATAACCTGAATCTGTATTTCATCTTTCAAATCTCTAGGGTTCTTTATAAGATCCATGCGTAATTGTATTAATAAATTTAATGCAATTCTTTAATCGAACATTGGTTATTGTTGGATGTTTGTCATTTTGAAACCAGTAAGTAGTTTGACGCCAACAAATGTGACAATTTGCTTAATAAATCAAACGTATTTCTATTGTATTTACAATTTTTTCGAATATTTGTTAACAATAATTTGATTAGCGTGAAGATTTTAACCTTTAATTAGTCTACAATGTAATGCATACTTATAACGGGTGTTCAGAAACATTCGAAGTCAAGTGGGCTCTGAACAAAAAATCGTATATCTTTACTTAAGTATAGCAAACGCCAATTAAGTTGGCGCGAGGAGGGGTAAGTTCGCGCAGGATTAGAAGTAGTGGGGAGATTTGTATTTGGTTTTACATCAAATGTCAGATAATTCTAACCTCTGAGCGTGTATCACTTTATGATCCCCTAGCAAAGACATTATGTTCCGTCAAACGTCAATGACAAATGTATTCTGACAATTACTTGAGTAGTGGGGGTGGACGTTTTTAAAAACAGCTTCTGCGCACCCCCTCCTCGCGCCAACTTAATTGGCGTTTGCTATATCTGATACTAATTTGATAACCTATAAAATTGTATTAAGTAAATGTATCAATCTATCTCAGACATGACTTCATATTTTCAAGGACTACTTTGACTTCGAATGTTTCTGAACACCCGTTATGGTACTATTTATTTCAATAGCGCACTTTTTACTGATAATTTGCGCCATCTAAAGCGCATCATATGAACGAATTAACTAATTATTATATATATACGTCCATAGATGGCACCAAATTTATTAACTGGTCCTTATAACGGGTGTTCAGAAACATTCGAAGTCAAAGTAGTCCTTGAAAATATGAAGTCATGTCTGAGATAGATTGATTTTTGACAGACAACAGTTGACATTTAATAATTATTACAAATCAGATACTTAAGTAAAGATATACGATTTTTTGTTCAGAGCCCACTTGACTTCGAATGTTTCTGAACACCCGTTATTAAAGATCGGGAAACTTCTATAGTTGCATTGTGTTTGCCATTGTGATTTTTTCCCTTATTCTTTTTATTTTAGTTTTCAACGCTTACTTCTGTTGTTTTTTTTTTGTTGAACTATGTATTATATTAATTAATTGATAAGGGAGACACTTGTTGAAACTCCATAACTATGATAGTATAAAAAATGCACTGATTTGAAGTGTCAAATAATTTAATCTAACTTTCCACTACAATATCGTTTCGTCACACTGTGACTTCATCAGGTGGATGAATAAATAGTGAATTTACAAATGTACAAGGTATATATACAAAGCCTGATAATTATAAATTTAATGAAAGTAGGGGGGAATTTCTGTTTGGTCGTTTAATAGGTACTAACCCTAATTTCTTATATCTAGAAATTTCTAATGATTCTAGCAAATCTAGTTTTTTACTTTTATCTTGAATATGAAGAATTTTGAAGTTTGTATTAAAGTTGTGGTTATTCTCTATACAATGATTAGCAAAAGTTGAATCTGATTTATTATTTCTATAACTATTTTGATCTTCGGATATCCTTTGAGTGAATGTTCGTCCTGTTTGACCAATATATGACATATTACACTCACAAGTTAACTTATAGACGCCTGAACCAAGTTTTTTATCCGTTTGTCCTTATTGTTTTTTAAAAAACTTCCAACTGTATTATTGGTTTTGTACGCTACGATAGTATTAGTGGCCTTTTTGATAAGATTACTAATTATGTCTGAAGTTTTCCTGATATACGTTAAGGAAGAATAATATACTAAACCTTTTAATTGTTTAGAGTATATTAAAGAGCGGATAAGTATTTTTTGTTTGTGTTGGAGGATTCTATTGATAATATTGTAAGAATATCCATTATTTTTAGCAATAGTGTGTATTCTGTTTAATTCTATGTTGAAATTGTTTTTATTAAGGGGTATATGTAAAAGTCTATGTATCATAGATTCATACGCGGCTAATTTGTGTTTTAAAGGATGAAAGGAGGACGCACGTATTGTTGTATCTGTATGTGTAGGTTTATGGTAAATGGAAAATTCATGTTTATTAGCATTATGTGATATAGTAAGATCTAGGAAATTAATTAAGCCATTCTTTTCTATTTCTAGTGTAAATTTAATATTAGGGTGAATATTATTTAAATAATCAAAAAACATTTTTAATTGTCTATCCGTACCATTAAAGCAGACTCGCACATCATCAACGTATCTAAACCAGTAAATACATTTTTTAAAAAGGGGGTGAGTGCTTATAGTTTCTTCGAAATGATTCATGAAGAATTCCGCTAATAAGGGGCTTAAAGGGTTTCCCATTGCTAATCCTGTCGTTTGTGTGTAATATTCATGGTTGAATTGAAAGTAATTTTGTTCCATGCAAACATCAAGTAGATCTAAGATTTCTCCGCATATAACGGGATTAGTATGGTGTTGATGTAGTTTAAATTTAATGATGTCTATTACTTCTTTTGTTGGAATATTAGTAAATAGATTTGTTACATCGAAAGACACAAATTTAGCGTTATTAGGGATATTTAAATTTGAGATTTTATTTATGAGAGAGATATTTATGAGAGGAATTTTTTAAAGTAAAGGTTGATTTAAATTTTGTATGTTCTATTATAATATTAATTAACAGATTGCATAAATTTCTACACGGGGCTTTGACATACGAAACTACAGGTCGGATAGGTAAATTATTTTTATGTAGTTTGATCAAACCATACATTTTAGGGGGTTGTGGATTCATTATAACAAGTTTGCGTTTTTGTGACGGGGTAAATATAGTATTGGACATGTTTAACGTAGTTTTTAATTGTTTTTGAAACTTAGATGTGGGGTTAGTTTTAATTTTTGTAAATGAACCAGTATTAAGAAATTCATCAACTTTTTTATTATAATCTACTTTAGGGATAGCAATCACCGTGTTTCCTTTGTCCGCTTTTGTAAATACTATATAATTGTCAATGGATTTTTGTTGTATAGATTTAATAGTAGACGAATCTTTATTGAAATTACGGGTTGGTTTATTGTGATCAATAATATTTTTAGCTACTTGTTTATGATATGCGTTATTTTCACACTTAAATAGGGCTAGTTCCGTTTCTATGGCTAAATTTTCCAAATGTTTATTTTTGATAGCTGGTTTTATGTTATATTTGAATCCTTTTGAGAGAATATTTTGTTCTTCCGAGGTAAAGTTAATTGAGGTTAGATTTTTGAAGCGATCAAAGAAAGAAAAATTATGTTGGCTGATATAATGTTGGTGGTTCTCAAAATTATTACATGCTTTATTTGAAATTAGTCTATCAATTTTGGATCTAAGTATCAAGAACTTTTTATAAACTAAAGGTTTAATTTTATTTTGGACAAAGTCGTACAAAAAATCAAATTCTAAATTGGCAAGTCTAAAAGATAATTCAGAGTGTAATACCTTAAGATATGCTGATAAGACGTCTCTGGAGTGATGAAGTTTCTTGATTTCTTCATTAAGCCAAGTTCTTTCTCCTATTTCTATTGCTCTGTGTGCTGCTCTACTCTTGACGTATGTAATAGCATGTAATAATTTTGAGAACCACCAACATTATATCAGCCAACATAATTTTTCTTTCTTTGATCGCTTCAAAAATCTAACCTCAATTAACTTTACCTCGGAAGAACAAAATATTCTCTCAAAAGGATTCAAATATAACATAAAACCAGCTATCAAAAATAAACATTTGGAAAATTTAGCCATAGAAACGGAACTAGCCCTATTTAAGTGTGAAAATAACGCATATCATAAACAATTAGCTAAAAATATTATTGATCACAATAAACCAACCCGTAATTTCAATAAAGATTCGTCTACTATTAAATCTATACAACAAAAATCTATTGACAATGATATGGTATTTACAAAAGCGGACAAAGGAAACACGGTGATTGCTATCCCTAAAGTAGATTATAATAAAAAAGTTGATGAATTTCTTAATACTGGTTCATTTACAAAAATTAAAACTAACCCCACATCTAAGTTTCAAAAACAATTAAAAACTACGTTAAACATGTCCAATACTATATTTACCCCGTCACAAAAACGCAAACTTGTTATAATGAATCCACAACCCCCTAAAATGTATGGTTTGATCAAACTATATAAAAATAATTTATCTATCCGACCTGTAGTTTCGTATGTCAATGCCCCGTGTAGAAATTTATGCAATCTGTTAATTAATATTATAATAGAACATACAAAATTTAAATCAACCTTTACTTTAAAAAATTCCTCTCATAAATATCTCTCTCATAAATAAAATCTCAAATTTAAATATCCCTAATAACGCTAAATTTGTGTCTTTCGATGTAACAAATCTATTTACTAATATTCCAACAAAAGAAGTAATAGACATCATTAAATTTAAACTACATCAACACCATACTAATCCCGTTATATGCGGAGAAATCTTAGATCTACTTGATGTTTGCATGGAACAAAATTACTTTCAATTCAACCATGAATATTACACACAAACGACAGGATTAGCAATGGGAAACCCTTTAAGCCCCTTATTAGCGGAATTCTTCATGAATCATTTCGAAGAAACTATAAGCACTCACCCCCTTTTTAAAAAATGTATTTACTGGTTTAGATACGTTGATGATGTGCGAGTCTGCTTTAATGGTACGGATAGACAATTAAAAATGTTTTTTGATTATTTAAATAATATTCACCCTAATATTAAATTTACACTAGAAATAGAAAAGAATGGCTTAATTAATTTCCTAGATCTTACTATATCACATAATGCTAATAAACATGAATTTTCCATTTACCATAAACCTACACATACAGATACAACAATACATGCGTCCTCCTTTCATCCTTTAAAACACAAATTAGCCGCGTATGAATCTATGATACATAGACTTTTACATATACCCCTTAATAAAAACAATTTCAACATAGAATTAAACAGAATATACACTATTGCTAAAAATAATGGATATTCTTACAATATTATCAATAGAATCCTCCAACACAAACAAAAAATACTTACCCGCTCTTTAATATACCCTAAACAATTAAAAGGTTTAGTATATTATTCTTCCTTAACGTATATCGGGAAAACTTCAGACATAATTAGTAATCTTATCAAAAAGGCCACTAATACTATCGTAGCGTACAAAACCAATAATACAGTTGGAAGTTTTTTTAAAAAACAATAAGGACAAACGGATAAAAAACTTGGTTCAGGCGTCTATAAGTTAACTTGTGAGTGTAATATGTCATATATTGGTCAAACAGGACGAACATTCACTCAAAGGATATCCGAACATCAAAATAGTTATAGAAATAATAAATCGGATTCAACTTTTGCTAATCATTGTATAGAGAATAACCACAACTTTAATACAAACTTCAAAATTCTTCATATTCAAGATAAAAGTAAAAAACTAGATTTGCTAGAATCATTAGAAATTTCTAGATATAAGAAATTAGGGTTAGTACCTATTAAACGACCAAACAGAAATTTGTAATTCCCCCCTACTTTCATTAAATTTATAATTATCAGGCTTTGTATATATATTCATCCACCTGATGAAGTCACAGTGTGACGAAACGATATTGTAGTGGAAAGTTAGATTAAATTATTTGAAACTTAAAATCAGTGCATTTTTTATACTATCATAGGTATTATATTGTTTGGTAAATAGTTTTATAATTGGATAGTTTAATAAAATTGTCTTTGCGAGTGTGTAATAGAATTTTGTGTCAATTTTTATATGTTTCGACATTTACTTCCAGTGGCAATATAAGGTTTTGTGAAGGAAACGACCATTTTATACACCTTAATCATCTACCGAATATTTGTTTTAGAATTAATATATCAAGAATATTATGCTTTCATAATGTCTAGAGAAAGGTTGTGTTGACCAATCAAGGAGTTTAATTAATATTTAGTGTAAATTCGTATTCTCATCATTTAAAACATACATAATTTACAAGTGCTGATATTTATAGATACTGAATGGCACTTGAAAAATAAGATCATTTGAAAGATATGGCTGGAAGGTTTAGGCGAAAAAGAATTGCTTAACAAATATGTATTCCTCTGGTTTAGTTTATTTTTAATAACATTTTTGATCATTTTATTTCTGCTCAACTTTTATTTGTATGTATGCATATAGAGAGCAAAAAGAAAATGGTAATGATTTGAGAAATGTTGAGCCTATGGTAAATGCAGATTGTTAGAAGAGAATAAATTTGTTAGAAATATACCCAATTCTATAGACAAATACAAAAAAGAAATTTATGGAGTAAATATTCAACAATGATCAATTAAAATTTTAATGTTTGCTTTTCAGAGACTGCACTCTCTTCAAAATCAATAAAAATGTCATATTACTGTTGTTATTTATGCACACTGCTACCTACGGCCCAGCCGCAGCGATGTCGTCTGAAGATGGTCAGAAACAAAACGAAATCCGTAGTCGTATCGCACAATACTCTGGGAGTTTCTATTTATTGCTATTTATTACTAAAATAGAAGATGGTAAGTTGCGTCACTCCGTTTTGCACTCAGTTTGAAAACGGAGAAAAGGGATTGCCCGATCTTAGGCGTATGCGCATATAGACTACAAAAATACAAACGCTAATCACAAAACGAAACTATAAAATGCTACACAGGGTACCTGCAATAAAAGTTCAAACTCAACTTGCTAAAGTTAGCAAAAAAAAACAAATTAAATGAAGTTAAAGAAAAAGGCTCGAAAATAGTTAACTCATATATCACAAAAAAGAAAGGAACATAAATCCTGTTCAAAATAAACTAATAATAAAATAACATAGACTCTGTATATTGTCACACTGCGTATAAGATAAAAAGAAATTTTGAACTATATAAAAAATAAAATAAAAAGTGATTATAAATGAATGAAAATAAGCTACAATAATATGAGTATAAAGAAAATTTTTAAGATAAACTTCAAAAGTATAATGAATATTACGCTAATAATAAAAAAAAGATATCATTAGTCTAGATTACAGTTATAAATGAAATAATATAGTCTTCTTTAAGTTACAATACGAAAGCTTTACAAAAAAAATAAGTAATTAAAGTAATAACATATAATTTGTATTACGAATGTCTCAAATAAATTTTAAATCAAATACATTTTATATTGTACGCATGCACGTGCGTATGCACGACTTACAGACAGTTTTTTTTTTGTTGCCGCCAGATGTTCACAGATACAGAAGAAATTCTCACGATAAAAATAACTTTAGAAGAGAATAAAAAACGGTAAATGTGTAGAAAATATTACCTTTAAAAATTAATATAATGACATCTAAGCACATGAAGTTGAAATATGATTAAAAATATATTATAATTAATTACAAATGTATATATATATATATATATATATATATATATATATATAACGAGCCATCGAAAAAATTCATAAATGGATTATATATATATATATATATATATATATATATATATATATATATATATATAATATTTTCGTGATCTTGGTATGATATGGTAAATTAAATTGATTTATATTTTTTATGTCCTTTATAAAGGCATCATTGCCGAAACATGTAGGGTTTTTTTAAATATATGTACATTGAAGTAAAACAGACCTTTAATCGCCAACTGATTTAATTTACTATATATATATATATATATATATATATATAGGATGACATTTAAAACGAACTCTAATAATATAAGGAAAGAAATTTAAAGCGTTACAGCACTGCCATTGACAATATTAATGATATAATGTTCTTAAATATCATTCACTAGCTCTATTCTTCGAGGCTCTATCTTAATATCGAGTTAAATAGAAATATGGTCTATAATTGGCTTTGTCTTAATAATGGAAAGACAAAACTTTTCTGCATAATTTATCATTGGAACTAATGAAACCACATCTTCGCATACATGCAAAAATAATTAATTTATCCGCTAATGTAAAAGTTTTTTATACTAATTTCAATCAGTTCAATTATAATACACTAAGAACCATAATATGTAACATAATGTCACAGAAGGGCTTGTAAAGAATTTAGAAGGTATGAATCAGAAATTTCCGCTATTTATACTAGGTATATAAAATACACCCAGCGCCTAATTACGGATTAAAGGACATCCTACCATTAAATGTAACATTTTTACTAATCGATAGTAGATAGGATTTGCCGATTCTGGCTTCACCTCCACCCCAATGACGTCATAACTAACGTCCCAATGACGTCACAACCTAATGACGTCATACTGACGTCATACTGATGTCACAACCCAATGACGTCATACTGACGTCACAATAACGTCACAACCCAATGACGTCATACTGACGTCACAATAACGTCACAACCCAATGACGTAATACTGACGTTACAATGACATCACAACTCAATGACGTCATACTGACGTCACAACCCCCTGACGTCATAGCCCTATGACGATACAACCCTCTGACGTCATAGGTACGTAATTCAATAGGATTACGAAACAACCCAGTGAATCAAGTACCTGAAACGTCACAGGGATACGTAACAACTTCCTCCTCCCCACTGATATACGACGTTCAATCAAAAAGGAAAAACAAAATGGCGGAAGGAGGAGTTAAGCAAAATGGATCAAGCCAAAAGGACATTAGAAAACAAAATGGCGGAAGGAGGAGTTAAGCAAAAATGCATCAAGCCAAAAGGACATTAGAAAACAAAATGGCGGATGTGGGTAAGTTTGAAAAAGCCAAAAAAAGAGAAAATACTTACAAGATGGAGGGCCTCCTTGTGGGGCCCTCAGAAGCAAAACCACACACACTCCTAAAGCCCCCTTGTGGGGCCCTCTGAAGCACCCTCCGAAACATCACCACACACGTCCCCCTAGTGGGATCACCGAAACATAACCTCACAATTTAATAAAACACAAGTGCACCCGACAAAAGTTAAATGAATACTAAAGCAAAACCACACACACCCCTAAAGCCCCCTTGTGGGGCCCTCTGAAGCATCACAACACACGGCCCTCCTAGTGGGGCCACCGAAACATAACCTTACAATTTAATAAAACAGAAGTGCACTCGACAAAAGTTAAATGAATACTAAAGGAAGTTACTTACATCCGGTGTGCTATAAGTATATAATTAAGTTAACAATGTAAATGAGTAATATGTTTTTTTATAGAACCAGCTTTAGGAAATTATTACATCATATTTTTTAAACATGATAGAACACGATTTTTCTCGGTGAAACCTGTCTAGGCACTTTGAATATTTTTTTTTAATAAGAGGGCAATAAATAAATGAAGAGGAATTAAGTTTTAAACATTTATTATTAAAACTGTATATATGTATTTACAATATAAATAAGAATATATAAATTACAATATGTTATTATTAGAGCTGAGGATGTTTGCGGCATAACCATGGTTATATCATGTAACCATAATAAATTACTATGGTTACATGATATAACCATGGTTATACCGCAAACATCCTCAGCTCTAGTTATTATGCATGTTTTTATATAAAAATTCACATAAAAGTTTAGCATTTTTTACCGTGCAAGCACAATTTGCTTCTTCATGATAAAAACACGGTTCATCAGTCTTAACTAAAACGGGTATATTGTCCACATATTTCAAGTTGATCACATCTATATTTACAATAGTTTTCAAATAGTCATACTTTTGCCGACCCTTTACATATATTTTACCAAAGTCTCTACAAATATGTTTCAAAATACAGCGCAGGGATTTCAAGTCTACGAGTCCGTCAGAATATTTAATTTTTAAATGATTACTCTGCAGCCAACATACCTCCCTCTTTTCACTAGGTGATAGCCGCATAAATGGCACTGTAGGTTTAAATAAAAGATGCATCGATCGGGAACCATCGGTGATGGACACCTCCTTAGGTCTAAAATTGTTATTAAAAAAACCTTGTATGTCGACAACCAGGTAAGGCTCGAATCGTTGTTGATACACTCGACTTCTATGTAAAGGCGTTAAAATTTCAAATAATTTCTCCTCCAATTGTTTTATTCTTCTATTGAATCTATGTCTGTCTGCTGCAGACATTCTGAATTCAAACCATTCGAAAATTTCAACATTATCGTTAAACTGTACTCGCTTAGACATTTTTTTCGCAAAATATAGTAGAAGTGTTGTGCACGATATCGGAGAACAGACTAAATTAGAATGCAATACAACGGTGAGTATATGTAGCAAAATTTCTTGAACCAACTTGTTTTACGGTTATCAACGGTTATCAATTAACGATTAATTATAATATTGTGAAATATTTTATGCCCACATCACATCCGCCACCCACTCTTCAACTTAAAAATTCACGTAAAATCTTGTTTTGCGGTTAGCAATTATAATATTGCGAAATATTGTGAAATATTATTAATTGTTAAATATATATCTAAATGGTAGAAAAATCTTCAATAAAGGGGGATAGTAATAAAATAATCAGAATGATGAATCGATGGAGCCTTTTTTAACTCATGACCAAATAAATTTAAAAGTTGTTGAGTTTCAATATCGAAAACAAAAACTTCAGCTCGAAGCTCCTCCTCTGGCTCACTCGCTGTTTCAAAATTTTCATAAATTTTAAACTGTTTATTACGGCCCAAAGTTCGGGTTATAATAATGTAGCACATTAACTAAATCATCAATATCAAAGTATTGTGAATTCCGAAATGCAAACGCCGCCATAAATAAACAATCAATATCAAACAATTCTGTAGAGAGTATATAATCACATAACCCACTAGGTAAATCAACCCCGATTCTATGTATAAACTCGGCAAATTTGTTATTCGAATCAAATTGCGTATTCATTGTACTAAGTTGTTAAAGTAACTGAAAAAATACAAGATCAGATCTGTAGTAGAATGGTTGGGTGGGGAGGGATAGTTTATACTGCTCTAAATATTATAGGAGCTTAGTATACTGACACTAGCGATTAAGACAAAATGTCTCAACATCTAGAATTGATATTAGAAGCAGTCATGTATTTTTGTGAAAATTATGGTTGGATATATAATATTAAAACAAATCTAATAGAACATATTCCATTAGATTTATTTAAAACGAAAGTGGACCCAAAATGTATAGAGAAGTTCTGGCATTTAATTTCACCTGACAAACAAATTGAACTAAAAGAATATCGACCGTGTTGTATACACTATAATACCGGGGAGGAACAAATTGCCGGGCCACCACCCTCAAAAGTAAACTGTTCAATTTGTAAAAAAAAGTATTACACAACAAGTCAAAATAGAATTGATATTAGAAGCAGTAAAGTTTGTTTACGAAAATGATGGCTGTCTATTTGGTATTAAAACAAATCCAATAGAACATATTCCATTAGATTTATTTAAAACGAAAGTGAACCCAATATCGATAGAGAAATTCTGGCATTTAATTTCACCAGAGAAACAAGTTGAACTAGAAGAATATCGACCGTGTTTTATACACTATAATCCGGCGAGGAACAAATTGAAGGGCCAGCACCCCCAAAAAGAAACTGCTCAGTTTGTAAAAGGAGTATTACCCAACAATTTGAAAAAATTTAGAAAACCGAAGTAGAAGAAATTGAAACATTGTTAAATATATTTATGTTATAGTATAAATGATGTTATAGTATATATATATAGTATAAATTTAAATAAAAAATTATTAAAATCAAATTTAATTCGTTCTTTTTCCAATATCGTATATTGTCCAATTCAATTACAAAAAAAATAACTCTGCGGTTTATATTCGCGATAATTATAACGGCATGATATAATTATCGACAACAGATATTGTGTAATTGGAGTATATGAAATAAACTATGATGCATATTTACTTCCGTTTATTTAGATAACAGAATACAACGATAATCACAACGTATATGCTTACACATAACAAATATATAATATAATAGTATAATAAATCTCTTTTATTGAACCATATATTGTGGTTATTATCTAAGCCTAAAAATTTAACATATATTTTCTGTCCCTTAGTTCGCAAAATTTTTTCAACCAAATAAATATCCTTATGTTTAGCTCTCTGTAATTCCGGTTCATAAAAATTGCCAAGAATAGGCTTATTATTCATGTCTTCTAATAAATATGTTGCAAGGTTAGAAATATTTACTCTTCTAATACGAAACAGCTCTGTTGTCCATGAGGGAAAATATGACTTACTAAACAGAGTCTTATATTTACTAATGCGAATAATATCACCCAAATTAAACTTATTTTTTCCCTTTACTTTAATATTGCTGTATACAGTAGATAAGAGATGCTTTACGTCTTTTACTGTAACGTTGCGAGGTCTCATGCCAGTAGTTCTATGTTTAGTCTTATTATATTCATCGGCTATGGAATCAAGAACGTTAATCCATTTATAACTGCCAACAAGACTCAAATGTTCATATAATTTATTCTTAATAGTTCTAATCGCTCTCTCCGCAATAGCGGCTTTCTTAGTGCTAAAAGTAGAGTAATGATTTATTTGATATGATCGCATCAGCTTTTTAAAATGTGTATTATAAAACTCCGTCCCGGCATCTGTTTGCAAATTTTTAGGCCGTCTGGGACCACTCAATATTTTTCCATTGCATTCCGAACTTTCAGACCGGTTTTGTTCTTCAGGGGTTGTAACCATAAGAATTTGGAGAAGCTGTCAATAACAATGAGTATATATTTATAACCCGCATTCTGTTTATAGTAAGGTTGGAATTCCATTAAATCACATTGCCACAAGTCATCAAAACCATTAATAATAATTCGACGTCTAGGAGAGTTTTTCCGAGCAGGTCGATGAAGCTCGTTAACAACATCTGCTTTAGACATTTTTTTAGACTAACAAAGTTGTATAAATCTGTTGGTATATATATGCAAATAGTTGCAAGTCTCGGTCATCCAAAATGTTCTTTTTGTTTGTAATGTATCCAAAGAGGTATCTGATGTAGTCAGTAATTCTTCAATATTTTGAATTTTATCGTTTATTTCAGTTATGGTCTTGGAAATATTATTATCAAGAGTTTCCACTCTTGTTTTTAAATTCTTTGAATGTTCAGTTTTTGCTTTATTCAAAATATTAATATCATCTTGAATTAATAAAGTTATTTTATTAGCGTTTTTAATTGTTTCATTACGTAATTTACGCACACTCTCTGCTACTTTTTCAGCAGCTTTATTTAATTCCGCAACTTTTTCATTTATCAGTTTTTCCATAGTCGAGGTGGTGCTATATTGTTTTAAAACCGATACAATAGAATCGATATCAGCTCTCTGTTTATCAGTCAGCTGCGTATGATTTTGAACAGTCTGTTTAAGATGGTTTAGCTTTGAGAAATTTTTTCGGTTTTCCATTTCTAAGTCCGCAAAGAGTTTTAGCACATATCTTTTATTTACACTATCATCAACAGCAATAGGGTCCGCCATGGATCGAATACGTTTACCACCAATATTTACGTCACCATCGCTTGTCAGAGGGAAACCATATGATCGACGGTTGGAAATTCTCTCAGCAGACGATGTGGCTTGCACTTTATTACTGTGACGTCCAAACTTGTCGGTACTCATTTCAATAATGACGAAAAAATATATGCGAACGTTATATAATTACGCCGGTCTCTCTTAACTCTTCGATTATTGCCAAAATTTCATTATTGTGATTTGTATGACTAGCATTTTCCAATGTGCTACTAGATGGCGTAAGCGGTCAATTAGTTCATTTATATCATCCCAATAAATATACTGATAAGGAGTGTTTTTAACAAACATATTAGCTCCTCGACCGCTCCAAGATTTTGATGGCTGTTCTTGTTTGGCTAAAGTTAATGGTTTAATTATACGTTTCCATTTTAATGCACCATTACCCTTCAACTGTTTTGCACTATCATTAGATCTATGATGCGCGCTGGTATACTCCAATATTTCATGATAGCGTTTTAACTCATCATCAGTATCCTTTTTGGATTTGATTTAAAAATAAACTTAAAAAGGCCAGCACTACTCTCGTATAGTTTTTTCCCAATTACAATACTATCTCCCTCAAATTTTACTATTTTATTTCCCAATTTTAATTTATTAACGTCTGGCTCATATGTAACACCATATGTGGAATCATAAACGTTTCTAGTATCTTTAAAGAAACCGTCTAGGTAGTTTCTAGCTATGGGGTTTATATTTTCATAGAATTCATCGGGCACTCTCTCACTCATTGACTGATAGAGGCTTCGAAATGAGTCATCGACTGGATCCACTGATGTGGAAGCTTCTGGAGTAGCTGTGAAAACGCTCTCATCCTCTAAAAAATCTGGCTGTCTCAATAACGATTTTGTTAATAACCCGTCGGTTACCGTTGTGACAGGCCTCACCGGTGTTGCTGTTAATTGTCTATATTGTCTATCTTTAATAGCCGGTGAAGCTGGTATCTCTTCTTTTTTAAACTGTTCCGACTTGATGTTTTCTATTTGAAATTTGTTTGCATCAACAATTTTCTTGAGGGGTTCCGATACGGGCTTGAACATTTTCTGTAGTAACTCATCTAGACCCGACCGCTGTAGTTTTAATTGTAAATGTTTTTCCCTAACAGCATCGGTAATATTAATAATTTCTTGTGTAAGTTTTTCGTTTGGAGATTTTTTATAATCTCCGTACGCTTCAATATTTTATTTTTCTTTACCATGATAACTCTTTAACTGACAAATCTATACTGTCAACAAGCTCAACTGAGCGGTGCTATTTAAAATCAACTTTTTATTATAGCATAAATGCATACAAATATTGAGGGAAAAGCCTTCACCAAATAAACAACACAAGCCACAACAATCGATTATTTTATTACACCAGCATACATTCTCTTTAACTATATCTGAGGGTTCCTCCATCTTAACACAACCAACTCAAACGAATATCTAGATTTGAATGTGCAAAAATTGATATTTACAAACTTATACATATAACAATCAAACTTATTTCTATATCGACCGCTATTAATGTCGCTGTCCTTATCAATTATTAAAAATCCAAACCGATCTTCCCAATACTTTGCACATATAGATTTGAACTCATTAAATGTCATATCAGTACCCACGTGATCTTCATATACATGTCGAAGATTGGTATCGTCTTGTTTAAATAATATTAAAAAATTAGCGTTGTCCCTAATTAAATGCTTTGGTATGCGTGTGTATGTTTGGCACAAATAAAAACTATCAACACACTTATGTCGAGCCATACAAAAATATGATCGAATCTTATCCTGTTTATCACAGGCTACATCATCAAATATGAATATAGAATTTGATTTAACACCTGCCGGGTCTATGATGTCATCATTCTTTATAGGGATAGTAGTTAATGTCTGGCAGGCTCTTCATAACATTTTCAAGGAACTGGTATTTCGGTTGATAAAGAGATTTAGAGTAAACATAAATGTTTTCGAATCGAAGTCCATTTTCATTAAACAGGAGTGACAGCATTACATTTGTTTTACCGCTAGCTGAAGGGCCACATATAATACATCGAACCGTGTCGGGTAACAGAGTACTGTGTCTACGACAGGCTGTTTGACTCTCAACACACATATCTAAATTCAATATGTTCAACTGCTTCTTCTGTCTTATTAAACGCATCTTTTAAAACTGAGAACTTTAGTTAAATACAAATTACTATATACACAATAAATCAGTTCAATGCTGACATTCAAGGAAGGCGGAGGTGTTCTTAATTCTATTATTAACAATCTACCGGTTGAACTACACATACCTGGATATCAATTCTGCGGACCAGGTACAAAACTAAAGAAACGGTTAGTGCGAGGGGAGAGCGGAATAAATCCATTAGATAAAGCCTGTAGAGCTCACGATATTGCATATCTTAATATAATTAAAGCGAAAGGCGCACTGAAGGGATATAAAGGCGGTAAAGTTAAAGCAGGAGCGGGTTTATCATTGAAAGCCGCCAGAATTGCCATCAAGAAAGCTGGTGGTAGAAAACGCAGATACCTCGGCTATTACCAATACCGAAATCTGGAGGAATTTTACCTCTGATACCGCTATTTGCTGGAGCGCTCTAGGTAGTCACGCAGGCGGAGCTGCTGGTATCGCTATAGCAGTTTGTAAAACAAGAAAAGCCCAACAACAGATGGAGAAAGCGAAGAGACATAATAAAATTATGGAAGCTGTTGCATTGGGAAACAAGACAGGTACCGGTCTATACCTAAAATCCTATAAGAAGGGTTTGGGTCTGTATTTAAAACCGTATTCAAAAAACTAATAAAACAGATGCCCGATAGAGCCCTCACCGACAGAGATATTATGAAATTCGCTAGCAATATACCAAATTTTCGAGGCGTTTATATGCGAGACAATTTACCAAAAACACCTAGACGGGTAGAGTGTTGTATCATAAATCTTGACTCGAAATTTAACCTCGGCTCACACTGGGTGGCGTTTTATAAAACTGGTTCTGTAGTAAAGTATTTCGACTCGTTTGGAAATTTAAAACCGCCAATCGAGCTGATTAAATATTTTCGGAAAAATAATAAAAAAATTAAAATATTATACAACTATGATAGATATCAAAACTATAATGAAATCAATTGTGGACACCTATGTTTACAATTCTTATTAGACAACAGTAATTGATATAGATTAGTATCAAAGTAAACGTCGAGAATGTCGTACAAGTTCACTATAATTGGTTCGAGTTCAGCTCTCTCTACCGATTATTATCCGCCAATCGATTTAGATCCAAATTCTCAATACACTCTCGGTTTAATTGGTCTATACATATACAACACCATTCCCAATGTTATGGAGGGAAATAATAAGTTCTATTATGATACCGACGATAAAGTTATCATAATCCCAGACAGTTCATACGAAATAAGCGACATTGAGCAATATATTAAGGAACAATTGTCAGTGAAAGATAATGATTATGATACATTCTCTCTCAAAACCAAATAATAACACTCTGAGATGTATGTTGAAAAGCAAATTTCAAATAAATTTCAAACATAAAGATTCTATTGGTCGTATGTTAGGCTTCATTTCTAAAATATTGCTACCTAACGAGAAGCATGATTCAGATTTGCCAGTGCAGATTATAAAGGTACGAACTGTAAGAATTGAGTGCAGTATTACAACGTCAGCCTACTACGATTCACGTCTATCGCACACTCTGTATGAATTCGCTCCACAGGTAGAGCCAGGATTTAGCATTAATATTGAACCGCAACACGTTATTTACTTACCTGTTAATAAGCGGAACACCAGAGACAACATAACTCTAACTCTAGTTGATCAAGACGGTGAACTTATAAACTTTAGAGCAGAACAGATTGTAATTCGTTTGGAGTTGAAGAGGGATGGGTCTATCGTTTAGAAATTATAAAACTTACAGAACCCTAGAACACACAATCAGTCAGTCTCCCGACAACCGACGGATAACACCTACGAACATAGCTTTCCTAAAATCTATTGGATTGAAAGTGAAAAATGGAGGAAAAATTAGAAATTTTTCAAGGAGTAAAGTTTGATGATGCCATCACAAAAGAACAATATCACATTTACTATCCAAGAACTAGCAATTTTAATCCGAACAATGAAATACGCATTTCCATTCAACATCAGGATATTTATACATTACCGAGCAATAGCTTCATTCGAATAGAGGGCGGATTCATTGTAGATGATAAGGGAACTGGTACTTGTAAATTAACAAATAACGCGTATGCGTTTCTGTTCGATCAGATGCGCTATCAAATCAACGGTGTAGAAATTGATCGATGTAAGAAACCAGGCATCACCACAACAATGAAGGCGTACGTTTCTTATAGCGAGAATGAATCTAAATTGTTACAAATGGCCGGTTGGTGTCCATTCAAGGATGAACAGCCCACCGTCTCAGCTGGAAAGTATAACGTTTGCTTACCGTTAAACGTCTGTATAATTTCGGTGATGTGGTGAAGTGGTTCTTTTTTGTGACTGTCTCTGAGAATATCCTTTCTCCAGCAGGGGCGTACCGACGAGCCTGTAGAAAGGGGAAATACGTATCTACGTCTCTGGGGAGTGATATGTTCGGACACGTTCACCAAAAATATTAATAGTGAACCTGTATTTGTGTTCTTCACACCAGATTTTGAATAATATTTTATATTATTAAAAATACCTTTGTATTATACAAAACTGGTGGGGTTTACCTACTCATGTATGTTTCAATTATTCTGATAAATCTATTATTGATTGAAGACGGAGAGAAATCTCATTACGTGTTGATTAAAAATCTCTCCAGACTAATTTCTTCCCAGATTAGTAATAATGGACATATGACACATTTGTGTGACGGGTGTCTGGTATATTTCAGAACAGCTGAGCAGTTAGTTGCTCATCAACAATTTGATTGTAATCATTTATATACCGTTCCACCTTCAACCGAACTCCATAAACCAAAATATTTTAAAATTCAATGACTTTGAAAAGAAATTGTTTGTACCTTTTGTTATTTATGCCGATTTTGAGCGTATCTTGGAACCAATTCACTCTTGCAACAGTTATCCGGCTATTCCGTATACGAGGCCTACTCATAAGCATGTTGCTGTGAGCTTTGCTTACAATATCGTTAGTAAACATAATTCTAGTTTAAATAAATTTGTGACGTATGCTGGTTTGGATTGCTCAACAGTATTTATCACGTGATTGATGGATGATGTAAGAGATATTTATAAAAAGTATTTAAAAATTGTCGTTCCGATGAATACTTTGACTATTGATGAGAGAAATAATTTTAATAACGCAGTTATCTGTCACATTTGTGATTTGCCATTAAATGGAGATAAAGTGGCAGATCACTGTCATTTAACGGGGAAATTCAGGGGTGCCGCGCATTCAAATTGTAATCTAAATTTCAAAATTCCAAATTTTATCCCCTTGTTTCTACACAATATGAGCCATTATGACAGTCATCTATTCATTAGAAATTTGGCAAACGATAATTTAGACATAAACGTTGTTCCGGTTAATAAAGAAAAATACATTAGTTTTACAAAAAAAGTTTTAGTTGATAATTACACTGATAAGGCGGGCGTAAACAGAGATGTATATTTAAATTTGCGATTTTTAGATTCCTTTTGCTTTATGGCATCCTCCATCGAAAAATTGTCAAATAATTTATTTCCAACCGATTTTAAAGCCGTTAAATCACATTTTCCAGATATTGAACAATTCAATTTATTTAAACGTAAGGGAATTTTTCCGTATGAATATATGGATAGTTTTGAGCGATTGAATGAACCAGCACTACCTCCAATAGATAAATTTTACAGTACCTTAACCGGAGAGGGTATTCTAATGAAGATTATATGCATGCTCGAGATGTTTGGAACATCTTCGGTTGTAAATCTTTATTGGATTACTCAAATCTATATTTAAAAACAGATGTTTTATTATTAACTGACATTTTTGAAAATTTCCGTGAAATTTGTCATAAAACATATGGTTTGGATCCTGCTCACTATTTCACATCGCCGGGTCTCTCTTGGAGCGCCATGTTGAAATATATCAAAATTGAATTGGAGTTACTCACTGATATTGATATGCATCAATTCATTAAAAATAATATTAGGGGCGGGTAAACGCAATCTTGTTTGAGATATGCTGCGGCTAATAATAAATATTTAAGTACATTCGATGCGAGTTCTCCAAATTCGTATTTAGTTTACTTGGACGCAAACAATCTATATGGGTGGGCAATGTCGCAGTATTAACCATTCAGCGGTTTCAAGTGGTTAAAAGATGTTGAAAACTTTGATGTTTTATCGATCGCGGATGATTCAGATATCGGGTACTTTTTAGAGGTAGATATCGAGTATCCAGAAGTATTACACGATAACCACGACGATTTACCCTTTCTTCCCGAGAGCATGAAGCCTCCCACATCTAAATTTCTCAATAAGAAATTAATTACAAAGTTGCACGATAAATCTAAGTATGTTATACACTACAGAAATTTAAAGCAAGCAAGTAAATAACGGTCTCAAAATTACTAGAATTCATAGGATTTTGGAATTTAAAAATTAATGCCGATGATATGCCGATGACATGAAACAAAATTTATCTAAATTTGATACGTCAAACTTTTCGGCCGACAACATTTACAACATGCCGCTCCAAAACAAGGCGGTTCTCGGTTCAATGAAAGACGAGAACGCAGGTAAGGTAATGAGTGAATTCGTCGGATTACGAGCCAAAGTTTATGCTCTAGAGGTTAAAGGTAGACAGGTGAAAAAATCTAAGGGAGTGAAACAGAACGTAGTAAAAAATGCAATTAGTTTGGAAGATTACAAAATTTGTTTATTCGAACATGAATTAATTTATAGACGTCAAAATTTATTTCGTAGTAAATTACATGAGATTTCGACCGTCGAACAATATAAATTGACCCTATCGCCTTTTGATGATAAACGGTATATTGATGGGGATGGGGTGCATACCCTAGCTTGGAGTCATCACAACATCGTTGGATAATCGGATATCGAGTTAAATTGGTAATTATAAATTTAATATAAAAAATTGTGTTACTTAATATTACTTCGGTTATAGTCTCCAAACGGTTTTTCCTCGTGTAACATAGCAGTAAAATGGAGGGAGGTATGTAGATTTTAACTTTATAATTTACATTTTAGCAATCTAATTTTTCTATTGTTACAGTTAATATTGAGCCGGTTACCTATACCGAATTCATTGACGACGCTTTGAAAAAGCAGGAAGATGCTATCCTTAGAGAGAAACAGCTTGTCGGACAATCTGTGTATTTGCTTAATAATAGCGTTACTAAGTGGATTGTTATTGAACTTAGTCCAGCTGCTGGTTTTGTGCCAATTATTCAAATCCGCTCGTCGACCGTCTGCATCTTTTCCACTGTGGATGAGTGGGAGGAATTTTGCAAGACTGAGGGTTGCAGCCCTAATCGTCAGATGGAATGTAGCACGTACAGAAAAATACAGGCAATTCGACTAAAGAGTCGTAATCGTGAAATTGTTTTATCTAAAGATACATATGACAAAATATATAGTTTGATGGAATTATTAAATCAAAAGTTGACTGTTTTAAAGACTGTGGATTTCGTTAATTTTTATAAATCGACATTGGAATCCTGTGCCCAAATGTGATATACACAGCAACATAAAAAGATTATTGTCTTGTCATGGTAACTCTTTAAATGCCTTATTTATGTTAGAAATATTATATCTAGATTACAATACTTTACATTTTGATATTGAAGCCATGAGATTGGGTTGTTAATTTATATTTATTAAATTTTATATATTCTAATTTATATTGTAAATATAGTTTTAATAATAAATGTTTAAAACTTAATTTCCTCTTTCATTTATTTATTGCCCTCTTATTAAAAAAATATTCAAAGTGCCTAGACAGGTTTCACCGAGAAAAATCGTGTTCCATCATGTTTAAAAAATATGACGTAATAATTTCCTAAAGCTGGTTCTAGAAAAAAACATATTACTCATTTACATTGTTATCTTAATTATATACATATAGCACGCCGGATGTAACTTCTTTTAGTATTCATTTAACTTTTGTCGAGTGCACTTGTGTTTTATTAAATTGTGAGGTTATGTTTAGCTGGCCCCACTAGGGGGCCGTGTGTGGTGATGTTTCGGAGGGCCTCACAAGGGGGCTTTAGGGGTGTGTGTGGTTTTGCTTTAGTATTCATTTAACTTTTGTCGAGTGCACTTGTGTTTTATTAAATTGCGAGGTTATGTTTCGGTGGCCCCACTAGGGGGCGTGTGTGGTGATGTTTCGGAGGGTGCTTCAGAGGGCCCGACAAGGGGGCTTTAGGGGTGTGTGTGGTTTTGCTTCTGAGAGCCCCACAAGGGAGCCCTCCATCTTGTAAGTATTTTTTCTTTTTTTGCTTTTTCAAACTTACCCTCATCCGCCATTTTATTTTCTAATGTCCTTTTGGCTTGATGCATTTTTGCTTAACTCCTCCTTCTGCCATTTTGTTTTCTAATGTCCTTTTGGCTTGATCCATTTTTGCTTAACTCTCCTTCCGCCAATTTTTTTCTTTTTGATTGAACCTCGTATATCAGTGAGGAGGAGGAGGTTGTTACGTATCCCTGTGACGTTTCAGGTACTTGATTCACTGTGTTGTTTCGTAATCCTATGGAATTACGTACCTATGACGTCAGAGGGTTGTATCGTCATAGGGCTATGACGTCAAGGGGTTGTGACGTCAGTATGACGTCATTGGGTTGTGATGTCATTGTAACGTCAGCATGACGTCATTGGGTTGTGACGTTATTGTGACGTCAGTATGACGTCATTGGGTTGTGACATCAGTATGACGTCATTGGGTTGTGACGTCATTGTGACGTCAGTATGACGTCATTGGGTTGTGACGTCATTGTGACGTCAGTTATGACGTCATTGAGGTGGAGGTGGAGCTAGAATCGGCAAATCCTATCTATTATCGATATTAATATGTTGCATATTTTCTCAAAAAATATTATTAAAAATATATATCATATCGGGCGTTTCTTCGTCAATTACACGACCCTACAAAAAAAATTTCGTTCTTTGTCCTATAGTTTATTTTATGATTTTTCGGTTAATTATGCACAAAAACGAAAAGAAAATAGCTTTTTTTGGTATAAAGTTTGCTTTTGTGATAGTTATAGTAATAATACTCATTTTTGATTTTTTTTGTAAATTTTAATATTTTAATACATTAAAAAATACCGCGCGATCAGAGTGGGGTTTTTACGTTCACATAGTGCCGCTAGATGGCACTCTAGTGATAAACAACGATAAGGTGTTTTGTACAAGTCTAGAAAAACTTAAAATGTCGTCGCGAAAGTGTAAATATGATGCTGATGCATTTTGTTATATATGTGGTCAATTTATTAAAGTTCGAGACGTAAAATACGAACTAAAGACATCTGACGTTCTCTGTGAAGCCTACGAAGCATATTTTGACTGTCCTGTTCGGCATCAAGACAAGACATGAGCTCCACATTTTGCTTGTAGTTATTGTAAAAGATGTTTGGAAGGTAAGCAATTTTTAATTAAGCGGTGAATCAAATATAATAGACATATTAATTTTTATTTCTACATTTTAGGTTGGTATCGAGGTGAGAAGAGTTCCATGAAATTTGCAATACCAAGGATCTGGCGACAACCAAAAGACCACGTCAATGACTGCTACTTTTGCATTGTGAATCCGAGTAAAAGACTTAGAGTTAAAAATGCAAAACCTATCGAATATCCTGACCTTGAATCTTCTTCTGCTCCAATTGCACACGACCTGACACGACCAGTACCTGAGCCACGGGAAAAATTATCGCCGAAAAGTAGCTCATCTCTTAGTTCTAATAAAAGTAATTCCGATAAGGAGTTTTCACTTACACCAGAACAACCAAAACACCATCTTATTACTACAGAAAATTTTAACGACTTGATAAGAGATTTAAATTTGCCATAAAATAAAGCAGAGCTTTTAGGCTCTCGCTTAAAGCAGTGGAATTTGCTTGATGATGTTAATATCACGGATCAGCGGACTAGGCATAAAACATTCTTAACGTTTTTCACAAAAGAAGATGGACTTTGTTTTTGCAATGACATAAAAGGTATGTTCGAAGAAATTGGCATACCCTGTGTTCCTAGCGAATGGCGTTTATTCATTGACAGCTCTACAAAAAGCTTAAAAGCTGTTTTGTTACACAACGGAAATAAATTCCCATCTCTTCCAATCGCTCACTCAGTACATCTTAAACAAAATTATGACAGTGTTAAAATCTTGCTTGAATCTGTAAAGTATCGCGAGTATAACTGGCAGCTGATTGGAGATTTTAAAATGGTGGGATTTTTAATGGGACTACAGAGCGGATATACAAAGTATCCGTGTTATCTATGCTTATGGGATAGCAGAGCGGATGTTAAGCACTATATTCAAAGGTCATGGCCTGTAAGAACAGAACTTTGTGTCGGAAAACAAAACGTAACATTTGAGCCGATTGTTGAAGCGGAAAAAGTGTTAATGCCACCTCTGCACATTAAGTTAGGGTTACGCAAATTAGACAGATTTTCGCCGATGAAAAATTTCCAACGTTGCTGAATTGTACTCAAAAATCGAGTTGTAACAGTTTTAAAGCAGTAGTTTCTGGATTTTTAGGAAATAACAAAGCTGAAAACTACGAAAAGTTAGTTGCGGATATGCTAAAAAATTTTAAGGCCATGGGCTGCAGGATGTTATTAAAAGTACATATGCTGCATGCTCATTAAGATAAATTTAAAAACAACATGGGAGCGTATTCAGAAGAGCAAGGAGAACGTTTTCATCAGGACATTATGAGCTTCGAACAACGTTATAAGGCCAATACAATGAAAACATGATGGGAGACTATATTTGGGGTTTATTGAGAGAAAGTACTTATGAACATAAAAGAAAAAGTAAAAGCGTGCACTTTTAAATTATTTTCCAATTTTTTGTAAGTTATTTTGATAGTAAAACTTAATAAAAATAATAAACATATTTATTTGAATGGTTTCATCTTCAATTAAAAATTAAAACCACAGAGTTTGAAAAATATCGTTCAATCGGTCTCCTAAATACAAAAGCAAACTTTTTCATGTCATATATTTTTTTTCGTCTCATTACGACCTAAAATATCGAAATTTTATGCTTTAAAGTCAAAGTCAAATTTTGTGTTATACCCGTGTTATAGAGGGTTAGGCAAATGTATCAATCCATTCGAATATCTTTAATTCGGATGCTTAGATCTTAATAAAGTTTTCCACATTTAAGTAAATGCAAACAGAGAATTCAAAAAGCATATTTATATCCGAATCCGACTTCCGGTTTAACCGGAACTTCCAATTATTCTCTGCTGTAACTCGTTAAGATTATGCGGTCGTCTAGTATAAATTACAGGTTTTATATGACCCCAAAGGAAAAAATCTAGAGGATTTAAATCTGGAGACCGTGCCGGCCATTCAATGAATTCTCTACAACCAAACCACCGATATGGGAATGTTTCATTAAAAAAATTCTATCATTAAGGGCATAGGGAGGGGATGCTCCATCTTGTTGGAACCAAACACTTACAGGTTTCACTTCATCTTCCTCAATATTAGAAATAACCTGATCACGTAACAGATTTAAATATCTCTGTTCTCTGTTACTATACCATGAATGAAAAGAGGACCAATAATACGGTTCTTGTAAATACCAGCACAAACGTTTAATTTCTGCGAATGTTGTGTATGGGTTTCTAGCATCCAATGAGAGTTATCTATTGACCGATATCGACAATTATAGCTATTGAAATTGTATGTAAAATATTGGACATTTTTGCAAAAACCCATCCCTTTTTCGTAAAATTCTATTCTGCAATCTCCGTCCAATAATTCTTGCACTAAATGTGGTTTATACTCATGATATTTTTCGTATTTCAATATTTTGGCTGCTGATCAGCAACTTATATCATAGTTTAGTGAAAGGGATGTTGTAGAAATCTGTGGTAACTCTTTTAATGCTATAGCAATATTTTGAGCAATAACTTCATTAGTTTTGACTTTTGGCCGTCCGTTTTTCGGTAAATTTCGAACATTTCCGGTCAAATTATATCTTCTCAAAGATTTGCCAGCGACAGTTCGTGTTATTTGATGCCGATCTTGATGCAAATTGTTAAATAAATCGCATACTTCTTCATAAGTTCTGACGCGGTCACGAAAATCAATCCTCATCAGAATTTCAATACGTTCTTTTTTAGTTAATTGAATCATTATTAATATTTGGACGTCTACAAAGTTAATTCTGACAGTTTAAGTCAAGTACTAAATTTTAATTCCATGGCTTACTAAACATAAACATGATTTTAGAATATCTGTTTTGTTGTTGTTGAACAAAAGGGTGCCAAAACCTATTATTGCTGAACTACCAGAGGGCTTTGGGGGTGTTTTATTTAAAATAAAAAAGTTAACATCGTTTACGGCTAAACCGGACCTCTGATTCGGATATAAATATGCTCATCGGATCCCTGGTTTGCATTTAATTAATTGTGGAAAATCTTATTAAAATCTAAGTGCCATATCAAAGATATTCGAATGGATCCATACATTTGTCTAACCCTGTACATAACAACAAATTAGTAAAAAGTATGGTTTGTTTTTATATAGACTAACTAGTATATACAAACTTATTTCAGATAGAATACACTTACCTAATGTATTACATGGTCTCAATGTGTCAGAAAATTTTGGTTCTGCCAACTGAACGTGCTTTGGAGGTGGCAATGGAAGAGGTAAAGCTTGGGGTCTAGGTGATCCCCTACTATGTTTCGGTGACGGACTAGGACTAGGCGTCACCGAACGACTTTTCAATTTTGGCGATGATCTACTACTATCTTTCGATTCGTCTTGCTTACTCATATTTCCAGTGCATGGGGAAGGATGAACACCACTTCTTTGCCGTTTTCTTCGTCTCGTCTTTTTCCTAGTGTAAGACGACAACAGTACCCCTTTCCTGGCATCTATTTTTTTAAGTTTGTGCTTCGACAATTTTTTAACTTGTATACAAGAAGGATCGAAACTGAATGTTGAATCTTCACGATGATCAACTAATTCTTTTTTTCTTTCCTAAAACAAATAGATTTAGTAATAGTAACAATAACTAATTTCAATAACCATAAATTCGATTTTGATATTAACGATTATTTTCTTATCTTCGTACTATTTTTTTAATTCTAATTAATGCCGCGAAGACTACTGTGTAAAGCTTAGAATAAAAATAGTATTATATATACAATATGTCCCAAAACAAAGGACGCCGAAACATAGAAACTTATGAGAAATGCATAAACGCGTTAAGTGATATATGTATTAATGGTTGTCATGGAATGTCGATAATGTCAACAATATGGTAATGTCAAAATGAGTCGTGCTAACAACGAAAGAAAAAAAAAATTGTTATTAATATAACATAAAGACTGCACTGATCGTCCAATTACCGTGAAAACTAATTCGAAATAAATAATGTCTTACAAGCTTCGGCGAATGTCTCTAAAAATGAATATTGGTCAGATATATACCAGAAGAATATTCAACAAAATACGGGGTTTTTCGTATAAAATACATATCGGAGCGTTTAAATAATGTGGATAAGCTTGATATAGTTGTCTGTTTTACTGGAATGTTAGAAATGGCTTAGGATAATCCAATGTTCCTTTTGAATGTAGGTTTTTTTGATGAATTTTGGCATACTGGATCTTCATTTTGTTGAACAAAGAAAATGCTGTTATTGTGAATCAGTTGCGATTACATTTTAACACTATTCCTGAGTGAAATCAGAAAAACGGGCAATACATGGAAACTCTGTACCCAGGAAAATTTTTTGCTCGTTTGACATGCAGCCTTATTCTGTTGAAACCAGTGGGTACGAAATGGAAGCTTTTTGTTTCTGCTGAGCCCAGAGAACCAATAGAATGTAACAGCAAGTACATTGAGTATATTTTGTATCTCAGAAAAGTTGACAATTGACTTATTTCTAGCTCAAGTTGCTGAAATTATTATGATCTACATATATTAATTAGTTTTTTATGCCTTTTGTTTCGGAACATATTTAATTTTGATATCAATATAAGTTTTTTTAAATGTGAAATGCAAAGTTCAATAAAATGTAAATATGTATGTATAGCTTAACATATGTCTATTTACATCTACCGTTACTTCTAGTCAAATTATGCACACAATGAATGTGAAAAATAAATAGAACTAAAAACTGTATAAAAATTTCAAAATCTTATCATATATATATATATATATATATATATATATATATATATATATATATATATATATAATTGAAAAGAAATTATCGACCGTGATATATTATCAAAAATTTATTTAAATTCGGGTAAGCGGTCAATTAAAAAAACTCCTTTATTAAATTACCCTATATTTCGCAACACTTTGTCGCTTCTTCTGGGGTAACTACAAGATTAATGAGAAAAATAACAAAAAATAAATAAGAGTATAAAGCAGTAGTAAAAATACTTACAAAATGTAGAGTTAAAAAATAATAAAATTGACGTACAAAATATAAAAATGATTAGATATAAAAAAATAAAGTAACTATAGAAACAAGCCTTAAGAACTTTTAAAAAACATATATATGAAAAGTTAGAACATGAAAAATAAAAAATATAATGCAATATAAATTAAAACAGCATATGGACCAAATAACAAAACGATTTAAGATCGTCAACTAACAGTCAAACCCAGTATATTAAAATAAATTATACTAAGACTATTAGTATCAGATCTATAATTTATGTTATTTGTGTCCCTGTTAATGTGGACCATTTCTAAAAAGGTTCTTTTTTATGGTTATTTTCAACGTCTAAGATTTTAACGTCAACAAAATTGAAAGTATGGTCACGATCAAGTGCATGGTCCACCAATGCACAAGATCTCTTACCAATACGGACATCACTTTTATGTTGAGTAATGCGCTGTTTTAGCCACTGTGGTGTCTGACCTATCTAAACGCCACAACAATCCGAACATGCTATCCTGTAGACAACGTGACTATTTAGAAAGAAAGGTGTTATGTCTTTTATCTTACTATACAATTTCTTCAAGGTATGGGTGTTGTATTTAGCAATTTTAATGTTATTAAATTGTTTAAAATGTGATACAATTGTATGAGTAAGACCGCCAATGTATGGGGTTTTTTTGTAAATCACACTGTCTGCAGGAATGTCCTCAGTAGGGCCATCAAAAAAGTTTGAGCTAAATATTAATTTATTAAGAATATGCTTAGGATACACATTATATATATATATATATATATATATATATATATATAGATAAATATTTCTTGACCTTAGTATGTTATGGTAGATTCATTAGTTGGCGATTTAAGTTCTGGTTTTACTTCAAAACGTATATATTTAAAACAATCTTACATGTTTCGGCATATGATACCTTTTTCAAAGGAATTTGAAATATAAATGACAGTATATTAATGTCATACAATATATCTGTAGTTGTCATGGATAAAATTATTCAATGATACATTCAGGTTCAATAATAATAAGAATAAGTCACGCCTGTTATTCTCTAAACAGATGGACAACAAAAAATATTAACAGAAAATTGTAAATAAAAAGTCGAAACAAAATCAAACATGACATTTTTCTCATTTACTCATGGCTTATCAAGATAGACATAATGAGTTGACCGTTTTATGTAACGACTTACCTCCTGAGTTATTTCCGCTTCCTCTTCGTAACTTAACGCTACTACAGCTAGCATTAGATTGATGAGATAAAAGGAACCAAAAAAGACAACGACCGTAAAAAATGATACGCTTATCGGCCCACAAGAAGATAAAACCTGAAACATGAAAATGTTTTCATCAGTCAGATCCTTTTATAGTGTTTCTATTAAAATCTAATTATAGTTTGCTTCCCTCGGCAAGCGATATTGCATGTACAAGAAATAATGAACACAATAATTTATCAATTATTGATTTATAATTTATAATAATTAGTTACACACAACCTTATACAGAGGTAGAAAATGAGTGAAAGTTTAATAAAAGTAATTTCATTTTTTTTTTAGTTTTACATGTAAAGTAGTGGTTCAAAATCTAAATCTTTCTTTTTGTTTCCTTTGATGTGAATTTTTTTATAATTTTATTGAAATGGTGCGGTATCGTGTGAATGGGGTTTATTATTATTCTAGATTTAATTTCTAAAATTAGAATTATATATTTATATTTCATAATTAATTTAGTCCTTTGCGTGTGTTTTGATACTAAATTTATCACCTGTTTACTTTTACGTGTCTGTCTATATGTTTTTTACGATACACTTTTTTCTTTTTTACCTGTATATAGTCAATTTTTATGACTCCGAATATAGCGGTGTTCAAACGAATAAAGTCTAGTCAGATTTTCATATTCCTTTCTTTTCTGCGACTTGTTTGTCCCGTCTTAGTCAGTCACCAAGATAGTACCCTTGGCGTAAAGGGTTGTGCCTGTTTTCTTAGTGTTTCACCTACATTTATAGTGTCCATTCCTATGTTGTCCTATATTCATTTAAAATGAATGTATGCTTATGTATTCTGAAAATGCTTATGTGATTCCACTTACACTATCTGCACAGACTTCTCAAAGTTAGTAATTCAATGTCTGCTGAGTAAGAATCGCAAGCTATATTTGTATTGGGTAAAATGCTCAGGCTTCAGGAATCAACTATCGAAGATATATGATACTGTTGTTACCACCTTACAAAATGAAACTAATATTTTGACTGAACGATTTTCCATTGATAAGTGTTCGGCTGAGGTACGAGAATGAATTTGAGTTAGAAGAAGTAGGAAGTCGCTGATCGTGAAAGGAGTAAGAAAAATATCGTCCTGTTTAATATACCGAAATATACAGGGTGTTACAAAAATTTAGGGCTGGCTATACATAGACGGTTTCTACAACTAAAAATAAGCAAACAAGTTTATATAAATTTATGTCCTAAAATGGTTCGTTACTGAGTTACGGCCAATTGAAGTTTTTTTATTTTTATTTTAGAAATGTTTACAGAAAACGGGAGTTTCTTATGTTTCTTATAGTAAATGTTCAAAATGACCTCCACGGGAAGCAACACAAGTTTTTCGAGAAAAATTACTGATAGGAAAAATTTTGAGTTAAAAAGAAAATTAATCGGTGAAAGAAAAGCTCGAGTGTTCTTTGGCAAGATAAATTAACGATTTAAATAAATAATAAATAATTATTTTTATTTGAAAGCAGGAGAACAGTTATTAAATGTACAATTATTATAAATTGTTTGGTTTGGTGTACTAATTTTAATATTATTTTCTTTGTTGCTTTCTACACATGCTGAATCATTGTTTTGTCGTATTTTATTGGATTCGCGTAAATGACAAGTTTTTTAGATATCATATTTGTTCCTATTGGAACATTTTTATACCAATTATTAGAATTTGTCTTGTTCCAAAAGGGATTTGGAATTTAAAAAAAGTCGTTCAGATGTTACAAAAATTTAGGGCTGGCTATACATAGACGGTTTCTACAACTAAAAATAAGCAAAAAAGTTTAAATAAATTTGTGTCCTATAATGTTTCGTTACTGAGTTACGGCCACTTGAAGTTTTTCGTATTGCATGCCCGACACGTGTGTATCTCGTCACAAATTTTCGCGCAGACGCGAAGCGTTCGTATTGCATGTTTGAACAAGTCGGCGACAAGTGAGTAATTTATGTTAATCATATTCAGTAGGCAGTCCGTGTTTTTTGCTGTCAGTCGTGAAAGTTGATTAAGTCATTTGTGATTAGTACTGTTTTCTAATTAATAGTATAAAATGGCAGATTATTCTTTCGAAGAGATGTCCGACATGCATTTAATGTATGGTTTGGCACATTGCAACAGAGCAGATGCAAGAAGACTTTACGCAGAATATTTCCCAAACCGACGTTTACCAAATTAAAAAACTTTCGAAAGGCTTCATATTAGATTAAGAGAAACAGGATCATTCAAACCAGTAGTCCGAGATCGCGGCAGACCACGAACCACAAGAAATTTGGAATTGGAAGAACGTTTGTTGGATCGTGTTGAAGAAAATGCAGGTGCTAGTACTAGAAGAATGGCATTGGCGGAAGATGTCGATCATGTGAGTGTATGGCGTATTTTAAGAACTAATCAGCTTTTTCCTTACCACCTGCAAAGAGTACATGGACTTAGTGAGAATGATTTCCCATCACGAGAAGCTTACTGTGTATGGTTGTAACGGGCATGCGCCGCCGATCATATCTTTCTGTCGTGTGTGCTCTTTAGTGATGAAGCTGGCTTTACAAGAGATGGTATCGTCAATTTTCATAATTTACACCAGTGGCAACAAGAAAACCCTCATGCTATTATTCAGTCCAGACATCAAGCGCAGTTTTCATTTAGTGTGTGGGCCGGAATTATTAACGAATTTGTGATTGGTCCTTTTGTACTTCCACCACGACTTACTGGGCAGAATTATCGTTATTTTTTAGAAAACGACTTACCAGGTTTGCTTGACGATGTTCCACTAAATGTTAGAGGACGCATGTGGTTCATGCACGACGGTGCACCGGCTCACTTCAGTCACACAGCACGCGAATTTTTAAATGCCGTATATCCTGGTGAATGGATTGGTCGCGGTGGACCTGTAGCATGGCCTGCACGGTCTCCAGATTTAAATCCAATAGATTTTTACGTATGGGGACATTTAAAGTCTATGGTATATTCTACTCCAAATCAAAATATTGAAGATCTTCAACGTAGAGTGGAAGATGGATGCCACCAAATTCGAAATACACCAGGAATTTTTCAGCGCGTGAGGCAGTCCATGATACGACGAGCTGAAGCTTGTGTTGCTTCCCGTGGAGGTCATTTTGAACATTTACTATAAGAAACATAAGAAACTCCCGCTTTCTGTAACCTTTTCTAAAATAAAAAGAAAAAAACCTGAAGTGGCCGTAACTCAGTAACGAACCATTTTAGGACATAAATTTATTTAAACTTTTTTGCTTATTTTTAGTTGTAGAAACCGTCTATGTATAGCCAGCCCTACATTTTTGTAACACCCTGTATATCGATAGATATTGGTGAGAATAGTGATTATATTAAACCAGTAAGACTTCTGAAATTCGATCATAGTAGACGCGAGCGTATGCTATAACGCTCTACGTTATAAAAAACAGCTGTCCAAAGTCCACTGAAACATACGGAAGAGTATTTGTTTCTGCTGTGCTTATTATTTACCAAGATATGCCTGGTTTGTGTATAAAACTTTAAATTGTCAATATTTCATTGTGAATGCTGATATGATTGTGTGCAAGGAAACATTGCTTCATGATAGTATCAGCGATTTTGAAATATTTAATAAGTTTTCAATTTTTAAATCTGATTGAAAATTTAATATTATAAATTGAACAGAGCGAGGTGATGTTATCCGCCTTTTCTAATATGTTAACTTGACTTTCGTCGGCACTTCTAACAGTATCCTTTGGTGCGGGTTATTGGTATTAATATTTGGATATTTTTCTTAATGGAATAATTAATGGAATACATTAATGGAATAACATTGTCAAAGGATACATTCTTCCGGACATTGGCAATTGTGTGTACGATATTTTTATGGAAGTACTGAGATTATTTTTAATGCATCACATGTGGTTGAATATTAGCAGCCTTGTCGTGTTTGATGGCTATGCTAAACTTGATGAATTAGGTATTTAATATTAATGGTAGGATATTGGATTTTATTTTCACGAACTCATCATCCAGCCCTTCGCGTTACCATTCGGTATTTATATGCCTAGTGCATGGATTACAATGGATTAAAATTTAAAGTTATTATTTAGGTTGAAATTTTCTGCTATAAGTTGTTCTACTAGCAGAAGTGAAAGGGATCTAGACTTCAGTCTGGACAGGCCAGTATCAAGCAGGTGAATGTGTAATGGGAGGTGGGGTTTCGATACTATTTTATTATATTCTCTAACCAAGCTTTCCTGTCTCTGGATGGTAGAAGGTGCATTATGGCTTAGAGCGGAGAGTCTGGGTAGAGGTGTACTTTTCAAACAACCGCTAATTATTCTCATGGTCTCATTGAGTTTGATGTCGGTCATGTTTGCATGACAGCTCTTTAGCCAGAGTGGGCACCAAGCAGTACCGCAGAGCTTGTAGATTATGTTATTTCTAGTGTTTTCTAGATGATTTTTATATAATAGTGTTCGGTCTATTATTACTCCTAGATATTTTGGGTAAGTTTTATAACATAGTAGGTTGTTATTGAACTACACTTGGGGCTCTAGAAGTGCTTGTTTATTATTGAGGTGAAAGTATGACACTTTTGTCTTATTTATATTCGGGATTAGTCTCCAGTCGGCGAAGTATTTTCCCAGTATGGACAGCTCCTTCGAAAGTATGTTATTAGCTTCCTCTATGGTTTTACTCCGGGATATAATAGCCAGGACATCGGCAAATACATACTTTTTTGACATAGTCTGCGACGTGTCAGAAATATACGGATTAAACCAATGCCGATCTTCGAGGCAGTCCATTATTACGATGTCTCATTTTACTCTTGCTCTCTCCTGTTACAAAATATTTTGTATCCTTTTTTGGTATCATTTATAAGATTTTTTTGGCACTTTGTTATGGTCTGGAATCTACAACTTTTATTAGCTTGCCACTTTCTTGTCCACCACTCTTATTTTCTTAAAGACTCATGAAGTATATTTACCTTTTTTTCTGTAGCATAGAGGCATTTTGCAATAAACTAGTTATAATAATACTTATATAAATTTATACGAAAGCGTTTTTATGTATGTAAGTTAGTTCTACAAAATATTTATTAAGAAGTGTAAATGTGTCAAAAAGCAACATTATAAACACTTGTTTTCAGCGATGCAAGAAAATATACGAACTTTCAATATAGAAATTAACTTTTATAGTAAAATCAAATCCTACCCATTACAATAGAAAGAAATTAAAAAAATATATCAAAATATACTGATCTACGAATATCACGTGTATTTTGGCATGCTAAACTGAAAAATTGCAGTAAAAATTTTTGATGCGTTTATAAGATAGGAATTTTTGGTATTTTTTTGTTTCTTTATTTGAGAGGTAGTTTGAATACTTAGAACATCTTTTAAGTACGAAGTAACCAATTTAGTTACAAAATGAACCAATATAAAGATAATCGAATCGCTAAAAATATTACTACCTAGGTTCAGTAGTGCATGGGCCGAAATATGAAGAAAAGTTTTACCAGTTTACAATTTACTTTGTTTGATTTTGGAGCAGTTGCTGTTGATTTCAAGACTTTAATTTTCTATGTTAAGGCAAAATAAGTAATTAGTAATAAATTATAAGTTTACTTAAGGAATAAATCTAGAAAAAATAGGGGCACAATTCGGGGCCTGCGGGGTCTGTCGCGACGACAGACCCCGCATAACAGAACATAAAGAAAGGTGTGCAAAGAGATGATATATATTAGAGAAAGAATATATTGAAAATATTTACCACTACCAATTAGAAACACTCAAATAAGATAAGTTTTTGTAAAAAAAAGCAAAGTTGAAAACCTTGAACTCAGAGAGAGCAACAGGTATGGTATTTGATAAATTTTATAAATAAATGAAAAATATAGAAAGGAAATAATAGTAAGCTAAAACAAAAAATATATTCTTAGAAAGAGAATAAGATTACCTATTATCTGGTACATATTAACTTGAATGCTGACACTAAAAACTACTGAATATACAGTGTTAAAGTAAGAGTATAAATACACGTGTATTAACCATTCTGAAATGTTGAAATACATCAAGTATGAAGAGCACGACTGGAAAGTTTGTTTAAATTTTAAAATAGTGGACATGTTATGTGGAACGCAAGGTAGTACACAAAATATTGTTGTTTTCTATTTCTCTGGGATAGCCATGCCCGTGAACATTATTATAAGCGAAAGCAATGGGCGTAAAGAGCAAACGTCACGAAACATAATTGAATATGTGCCTCTCGTTAAGAAAGAAAACACCATTCTTCCGCCATTACACATTAAACTGAGGCTCTTCAAAAACTTTGTGAAAGGGTTGATCGAAGAATGCAAGCATTCCTTACTTGAGAAGCTTATTTAAAAGTCTTACTTTTGCGAAAATGAAGGAAGGAGTTTTTGACGGCCGACAAAAAAGAAACATGTTTAACATCTGACGAGGCTGCAGCCAACAGGCGTAAATAAGTCTGGAGATTTTTCCTTGCATTCGCAATTGAATTTTTTTCTGGTGGAATCTTGGTGACGTAAGTGGAGAGCATGGTGAGAGCTTCCACTAAGAACGCCAAGAAATGAAGTCGATTGAGAGGCGCTACTAGGAATTTTGGAGATGAGAGAATGATGGGGGATTATGTTTGGTTCCCCGCAAGAAAAAGGAATAATAAGTAGAAGAAAAGATCAACAAAGAGTCAAAATTATTTCTGATACACTAAAATTATATTGAAATACTACAATAAAAATAAACGAAATAAATTACGCTAGCGATAATATACTATATCAATAAATGAAAAATACAAAAACATAGAAAGAAATTTGGTATAATGACAGAATTGGTTATAATTTAGGTATTTATCCATAGCTTTTCTTCATAAATATCTTTTTTATCTTCATTAACGTGCTAACTACACGTAAAAAATAAGTAACTTGGAATATTTTCATGATTTAATTTTACTTGGTGATAAAGTGAATATTTGATTTTCATTTTGGTATTTTATTTTTATCTAATTGCACTTAACCTACTCAACTGATTGGAAAACGATGTTAGCAATATTTGTTGTCGATTCGATTATCTTTAATTTGATATCTTCTACGGCCAGATTGGTCGTTCCTAACCTGAGATATGGTCCAAATAGACAAACTCTAAAAAAATTATATCTTGAAAACCCATTCATAAAAAAAGTGTTGCGATTTTTGAGTGAACCAAAGTATATAAGAAAAATGGAGTGGCATCCAGTGTACAGACTTTTTTTTTTTTTAATTTGGAACTAGTGTGTTAATGACAATATATAAATGTGTATAATTTCGTCTACCAGTATATCTAAAGTAAACTAATTATCGCAATTTACTAAAATCAATCTATTATTAAAGTAAATATACAGGTAAGTTATTGGAATAGATATCCGCCAGCAGAAGCGGTAAAGCCCGACAAACAAGATAAGGAGGTATTTAGGACCTAAACTTTGCAGACATTTATGTCAGTGTATTTTACGTATATTATATTTTTGCCGAACGTCGTTGATTTTACATTAAAAATACATTTTCATAAATGATGTACAACTAGCTCCAAACGAAGCTTTTTAATATTTCTTTAGGCGTATAAAGAATTATGAGAAACATACCTCTTTCAAATAACTTGGTAATATTTTGTAAAGAGTTGCATAATGAATAAAGTATATACAAGTAAAGAAATAAATCTCATATTCTTTAAGAATATTATATTTTAATTTCTCCACACCGTTATCTACCATAATTGATTTGTCTGTAGCATTTATTTAATCGATCTTTTAGTGAATTATGTATGGTGTAAGAAAAAGAAATTTGACATTACGTAACATATATAGAACTTTCGCGTCTGAAATGGCGACTGTTAACATTAATATACTTTTTTAATTCACTGAATATTTACATAGTATATATTATGGGAACTTTAATGAGTATTCATATTTTTTGTCTAACCCGTCAGAGAAATATCTTTTACATTAATTTATAAATATTAATAATAAATAAAATTGATAACAAAGTAAATTAAATTATTATTATTAAAAAATTGAATTGCGAAAATTCGTTAATTACAAAAGAACTGTTAAATAAATTATTTCTATACGCGACAAAGAATGTAGGCAGATCACTTTCTCTCGCGAAAACGACTGAAATGGCTCTATTAGTTAGTGCTCTATTATTGACGCCATCTGCTGCTGAGAGATTGATTTATGAAGGGCCAACCTTCCTGAATTAACTAAAATTTAATAACATTTCGATAACTTGAAGTCGAGATACGATGCATTTATGTGATAAGAGTTTGTATGCTTGGTTAAAAAATTAATACCGAATAGAGATCAACACTAAGGCTTTATGTTAAAAATGGTAAAATTGGTACGTAAACACTCTAACTGCTTAAAAATAATTATGAGATAATTCTTTATCGCAAATACAAGTTTTTGAGCTGCAGCCCCGGTTCAATGAGGCTGTGGATATGAGTGATTTCCTTAAAATTTCGATGAAATATTCGGTAAGATTGATGGATATAGAAGAAGAAAAATTTGAGTTTGTTCCACATTGATTGACGGATGACCAAACATTGTATTGAATTGAGCACTGCAAAAACACCATTGGAGGAGTATGTATTCTGTTGCTGGCGTGCCTTGTTGGTCGTCAAATGGCTCAAGACATTTTTTCATGACATGCGACGTACAAGATTGTATTATCCTTGGGGCAACAAATAGCATTGGCGTGTACTGACGAAGACCAGGATGAGTTTGAAACACGTGTCTGTACGTGGAAGTAACCAATATGGAATAGTATGCGTTGTGTATGTCAATGTATACATATGCAGATATGTTTTTAACATTTTTGTATTACTGTATCATTGGAGGAGTTCGAAAAGACAAGAAATTCTTAAAAATGATTGTAACTGGTGATGAGACATAACGTTTCCAATATGATGTCGAAATAAAGCTTCGAAGTACTGAATGGCGGTCACCGGATGAAGGAAATCTAAAAAATGTCATTTGAAAAAGGCAAAAATCCAAACAATATTAATTGCTTTTCACAATTCCAAGAAAATTATGTGTAAATAACAGTGGTCTACAGAATCTTTGGGGTTTAAATAGAAGTACGTGTCAGTATTTTATACATATTTACTGATTACTAAATCGAAGTCTTGTTTCTATCGCGTAAAGATTTTTCACAATTTAGTAACAAAGTATTACCAAGATATACGCAAATCTGTATATAACTGCAGTTTTTGTCACGGTTTGCAAGGTTTATACCCCTGTATTCGTAATCGCATTAAATATTTGTCCCAAGTATAGCAGCTTGTGCATATTTAAACTTATCTGAGCGTACGCTAACTTGTTTGTAGAGTTCACTGAACCACAGTGTGTATATAAGTGGTATATCTCTTGTGCACTTATAGTACTCGTGCAAACACTGTCGTGAACTCTTATTGTGTGTTAGTTTTCTTTCAGTATGGTAAGCACAAAGTGTATGAACAGTCGGAAATATTTTGTTATATATGTGGTTGTTTTGTCTGTGTTAAGAGGCGAAATATTACCGATTTTTTAAGAAAATCGTATTATGCTTACTTCGATATACAACCTGGCGATCAGGATAAATCATGAGCATCGCATAAAGTATGCCATGCATGTGTTGAACATTTTAGACAATGGAGTCAAAGACAAATTGCGTACTTGCCATTTGTTATTTCTATGGGGTGGCGCGAACTAGTAAGCCATGCTGAATTCAAAAAAACAACAAAGACATTAAATATCCCAATCTACGATCTGTCATAAGGCCTTTAGAACCTCCACCTGAAACTTTGGAGTCCACACCTTCCAGTGAAGCAGAAACTCCAGATGTTAGTGAACAAAAATGTTATCAACCGGAAAATATTTCAATACCGCAACAATTCACTCAGCCCGAACCGAAGATTTAGTAAGGGACTTGGGTCTTCCAAAGTATGCTGCTGAAATTCTGTGATATAAGCTTCTGCAGAAGAACTTACTTGCTCCACATACATCATTTTCCTGGTACAGAAATCGTGAAAGTGAGTATATGCAGTATTTTTTACAAGAAGGACCTTTGGTATATTGCAATAGTGTCGCTGGCTTAACATGTGCCTTAGGAGGTCCATTGTATGTTCCTAGCGGATGGAGATTATTTATAGACTTGTCTAAGACTAGTTTAAAGGCTGTTCTCCTATATAGTGGCAATAAAGTATTTATCCGTGCTAGTTGCTCATTCAGTCCACTTAATAGAAACTTATGACAATCTAAAGTTGCTTTTGGAGAAAACTAAATGTTAAGATCACGGAATGACAACTATGTGGAGATTTAAAAGTGTTATGTATGTTATTAGGCCAAGCCGTGCACGGCATCTTAATGTACCAACTCTGTTGGTACACTAAAATGCCATGCTCCATTTATAAATGCGGTAGCAGAGCTCGAATTGGACAAAGAAGCAATGGACTATGCGGCACAATCTTACACCGGGGTCAAAAAATATTGTGTTCAAAAGTTTGGAAGAACGATACAATTTGTAAAGGTATTGAATAAGAATGGAAACTGCTTTAAGTACCTTTCATGTAAATTTCCCAGGTTGTAATTTGAGCATCAAAATTCACTTTTTGCTTGCCAAATTTGATTTTTTTTCAAAAATTTTGGACAAATGATCGAAGAAAAAGGAGAGAGGTTCCACCAGAACATAAAAGAAATGAAGCCGAGGTACCAGGGAAGGTGGAATACAAACACCGACTACTGTTGGTATTTAAAAAGAGACACACATCCTTGCGTCTTTACATAAAAGAAAAATGGTTAAGCGGCCTTTTAAAACAAAGAGGCAACGAAAGTTTCAGAATTTCGATTAATACTATTTAGTATTTATGTATTTTTTGATACATTAAAATATAAAAGTGTCAATTTGTCATGATTAAATACAACATAGTTATATACGTTCGTAAAAAGCAATGCCTTTTTATTTCGTAATTTTTGTTGTATCTGGATGTGATAGGAAAAAATTAAATCATGTTTGAAATCACAACATATTTGGTCAATATCACCTATTAAATGTCAAACCAGAGCGAACAAACTTAAATTTGTAAACTAGTGTAATTAATTCTAGGCTGTATACTGTATACGTCGCGTTTACCTTAAATATCGAGAACCAGGTAGTTAGTCATTAATCATTATCGCACAATAATGCACTTTACTTATCGTTCAATAATTGCCATTGATTTTTTTACGAAAATTAAGATCAAGATAAGTGAAGAAATCAAGGTTTCTTCACTGTTTTTGTTTGTTTTTAAAGCCATTCTCGTTATTATTGAAGACGCATAGCATGTAATTTATGTACACTTTACGTGTCTTGAGAAAAATCTTGTTTGTGTCAATATTGTGAATATGTTAGCTCCAATTGATCTACGATATATTTTATATTTCAAAATGCGTTCTAAATTTCAATTTGAAGAACAGTACTGTAACCTTTTCAGATTATGTATTATTGTTTTGTTGTACGTGCCAATCTGAATTCATTTAATGCTAAAGTAATAGGTAGATATATGTTACTTAAATATTAAAAGGCTATCTCACCTTTGCGATCATTTGGAATCATAAATCAGTTTCCAAAAGTAATTTATTCGTGTAATTCAATATATATGTGAATTTATAATAGCAAACTAACGAAATCCTTGTCTATGGTGTACGCTTCTTTTAAAATTGTTGATTAATGTTTGATAATAAACTAAGTAGGTATATTGCTATGCCAAAAATTGAATTCCAAGAACAATTACTTTCAAGTAATTAAATGATAAAGAATACATCACAAAATTCTCATTAAAAAAAACAAGAAAAATGCCATAATTAATAGAAAAAATTTTACTCACCATATTATATACATTTTCCCAATAATCTAATGTGATGAGCTGAAAAGTTGTGAGCATGGACCACAAGAAATTGTCGAAGCTCGTGAATCCGTGATTGGGGTTTTCACCTGTACAAATGCAGGTGTGAGTTGAAGGACAATGCCTTGATCCCGTTACGTTTCCACAGAGGAGTGGATCACCTGTTTCGTTTTTTACTAACCAGTTCTCAGGGTTTGACGTCCAGCTGCGAGAGAAATTTATGAACTTTAGAACGTAATGAAATAATCTCACATTTAAACATAGAAATTTAGAAACAAAATATTTTGCATAAAATATCTTACATGCATGAAGAAATCTATCATGATAATGTTTCCTAATTGGAATATTAATGTTTTCATGTAAACTATCTTATATATTTCAATACTTGTAATTTTTAGACGGTGAACACAAACTTTTAAAAATATGAAATACTTTTCTTACGATTTTTTTTCCAGTATTATTAACACATGTATCAACACTGTATTAATACTGTTTAAATGCTTACAACAAAAGTCCCCCAACCAAGAGATATAGATTTGAATGAAACATGGTAGTTAAGTCGCCCTGTAAGAATCATATAAGGAACCAGAATAATTGAAACATACATGAGTAGGTAAACCCCACCAGTTTTGTATAATACAAAGGTATTTTTAATAATATAAAATATTATTAAAAATCTGGTGTGAAGAACACAAATACAGGTTCACTATTAATATTTTTGCGAACGTGTCCGAACATATCCCTCCCCCAGAGACGTAGATACGTATTTCGCCTTTCTACAGGCTCATCGGTATGCCCCTGCTGGAGAAAGGATATTCTCAGACACATTCACAAAAAAGAACCACATCGCCACATCACAGAAATTATCCAGACCGGGCGTAGAAGTAAATTCAGCGCTACCTGTTGTCAGACAGCCGAAGTACCTCGCCCCGTCCACATAACCAATGTGAAGTAACGACGGCCTTCCAAAGGTGGCACAGCCAATCTCTCTAGAAACTGCATTTTGTTTGTGTCTTCACTCATACTACGGACTAACCGCATGTATAATGTATCAGAATAATTGAAACATACACGAGCAGGTAAACCCCACCAGTTTTGTATAATACAAAGGTATTTTTAATAATATTAAATATTATTAAAAATCTGGTGTGAAGAACACAAATACAGGTTCACTATTAATATTTTTGTGAACGTGTCCGAACATATCCCTCCCCAGAGACGTAGATACGTATTTCGCCTTTCTACAGGCTCATCGGTACGCCCCTGCTGGAGAAAGGATATTCTCAGACACATTCACAAAAAAGAACCACATCGCCACATCACAGAAATTATACAGACCGGGCGTAGAAGTAAATTCAGCGCTGCCTGTTGTCAGACAGCCGAAGTACCTCGCCCCGTCCACATAACCAATGTGAAGTAACGACGCCCTTCAAAAAGTGGCACAGCCAATCTCTCTAGAAACTGCATTTTGTTTGTGTCTTCACTCATACTACGGACTAACTGCATGTGTAATGTATCAGAATAATTGAAACATACATGAGTAGGTAAACCCCACCAGTTTTGTATAATACAAAGGTATTTTTAATAATATAAAATATTATTAAAAACCTGGCGTGAAGAACACAAATACAGGTTCACTATTAATATTTTTGTGAACGTGGCCGAACATATCCCTCCCCAGAGACGTAGATGCGTATTTCGCATTTCTTCAGGCTCATCGGAACGCCCCTGTTGGAGAAAGGATATTCTCAGACACATTCACAAGAAAGAACCACATCGCCACATCACAGAAATTATCCAGACCAGGCGTAGAAGTAAATTCAGCGCTTGGAAGGGCGTCGTTACTTCACATTGGTTATGTGGACGGGGCGAGGTACTTCGGCTGTCTGACAACAGGCAGCGCTGAATTTACTTCTACGCCCGGTCTGGATAATTTCTGTGATGTGGCGATGTGGTTCTTTTTTGTGAATGTGTCTGAGAATATCCTTTCTCCAGCAGGGGTGTACCGATGAGCCTGTATAAAGGCGAAATACGTATCTACTTCTCTGGGGAGGGATATGTTCGGACACGTTCACAAAAATATTAATAGTGAACCTGTATGTGTGTTCTTCACACCAGATTTTTAATAATATTTTATATTATTCAAAATACCTTTGTATTATACAAAACTGGTGGGGTTTACCTACTCATGTATGTTTCAATTATTCTGATACATTACACATGCGGTTAGTCCGTAGTATGAGTGAAGACACAAACAAAATGCAGTTTCTAGAGAGATTGGCTGTGCCACCTTTGGAAGAGCGTCGTTACTTCACATTGGTTATGTGGACGGGGCGAGGTACTTCGGCTGTCTGGCAACAGACAGCGCTGAATTTACTTCTACGCCTGGTCTTGATAATTTCTGTGATGTGGCGATGTGGTTCTTTTTTGTGAATGTGTCTGAGATTATCCTTTCATCCTTTCTCCAGCAGGGGCGTACCCATGAGCCTCTAGAAAGGAGAAATACGTATCTACGTCTCTGGGGAGGGATATGTTCGGACACGTGCACAGAAATATTAATAGTGAACCTGTATTTGTGTTCTTCACAGCAGATCTTTAATAATATTTTATATTATTAAAAATACCTTTGTATTATACAAAACTGGTGGGGTTTACCTACTCATGTATGTTTCAATTATTCTGATACATTGCACATGCGGTTAGTCCGTAGTATGAGTGAAGACACAAACCAAATGCAGTTTCTAGAGAGATTGGCGTGCCACCTTTGGAAGGGCGTCGTTACTTCACATTGGTTATGTGGACGGGGCGAGGTACTTCCGCTGTCTGAAAACAGGCAGCGCTGAATTTACTTCTACGCCCGGTCTGGATAATTTCTGTGATGTAGCGATGTGGCTTTTTTTTGTGAATGTGTCTGAAAATATCCTTTCTCCAGCAGGGCGTACCGATGAGCCTGTAGAAGGGCGAAATACGTATCTACGTCTCTGGGGAGGGATATGTTCGGACACGTTCACAAAAATATTAATGGTGAACCTGTATTTGTGTTCTTCACACCAGATTTTTAATAATATTTTATATTATTAAAAATACCTTTGTATTATATAAGGAACCGTTTTTGGTGATGTGATAAAAGCGTTTTAAGCTGTGAAAAGCGACCTTGAAATTCACCAAATTTTTGTTTTTTATAAATTGTTTCATGAAAAAAAATATTGATTGATTTAATCATATAGCTTTTTATGAGAGCTATCACCACCGCTACATGAAATGAGGTTCATGAAAAAAGCATTTCAAATGAGAGTACGTCTGAATACCTGTTGAAAACAAACCCTCCGAAGCATGGAAAGATATAACAAGATAAATTGGTTGGTCGAAACGTTTGACTAAAAAATCAAGAAAACTACATATTGCTGTGATATGTTACAATAATGCAAATTCATACAAGAAAAATTGGAATGAATGAGAGTAAAGCGTAACTAGAACAGGTTGTACATCGAGTGCACCTGCCTAATACGTAATGTTAGAGTAAATTCTAAGTTTCAATTCAATAAATTTACTACATATTATTTTATCAGTAAATTTTAAACCTACGTACCAAATACAAATACAAAAACGAATATCAAGATCATTTTAATATAAAATTCAGTACTTTATAAACTAACTTGTAGAGATATTGTAAAATTAGTCGTTTAAATTCCATTCATAACTATTCAAGAAATAAATAAATAAATGTATGTATTACATTCAAATAATGTATTTGATGCCAAACACCTTACACGGTAACGCAGCTGAAGATGCAACACGTTGGATAAACAACCAGCTAGACAAAGTTACTTCAATAGACACAAAAAATAATCCATCTACAGCAAAGGAAAGCCCCAAACAAATTACGGTAATTATCGACATATTCACAGCAAACAGAGCAAACAACCTGAAGAACAAAATAAGAAAAAGAGGATTAGATTACAAAACGGCAAACGAAGAAGAATAAAGATAGAGGATGCTATATGGAATTACAAATGAAACAGACATACACATCTGTAACCTGTAACTGTACACATGGACATACACCTCGTATTTTCCAACATTTAGTTCTATCTAAGACACGTGTTTCTGTCATTTACTATCAGACTTAATCAGTTAGGCTAGTGAAATAAAGATTAAAGAATCGCCTCACAAGGTATAGCAAATGTTGTCTTATCTGGTGGCACCATATAATCTAGTGACATCTGACGGACTAAAGAGACAATGCCGAAAGTGGCAATTACCTAGTGACCTTACCTAGATTATATTAAGGGCACTTATTACATAAAGACAAAAAATCAACCTTAGGTACGCCGTACGATAAAAGAACTACACAGGTACAGCCCAAATAATATGTAACTTAGAAGGGACTTCCCTTCCCGGCATACTTCAATACAATACTGTTACAGTAATTCCCCAACGGGCCAACAGGGGAATCACCCAATCACCTGATATAATATTGTTGCGGGGGATTCCCCGTCGGGGATTCCCTGTACGAAAGTATAAATACGCTTATTAGGATTTACTTTTTTCATTTATTATTCTACCAGCGACAAGGTTACGCATGTTACGCCATTTAAATTTAAAAGTCAATTATCGGAAAAAGTTATTTTAAGTGGCGGGAGACTTTGTTCAACATAAAAAAACAGTGATACGTCGTCAGCGTGGAGTTATTTTTTAGTTGCGAAAGACGGGAATAGTGCTAAATGTAAGCTGTGCCTTGCCATTCTCAAGACTTTGGGTGGATCGACTAAGGGATTACATACACATTTTTCATCAAAACATAACATTAAGATTTTAGCTGATGTTGATCGTTTAACAGCTTCAACAAGTCAAGATTCTGAAAATCTGAACACAGCACCGCCGCCAGCTAAACGAAAGAAGATTATTTTACTAAATGTGCCGACGATAGCCTGGATGATGTTTTGGCAAAAATGATTTAATTAGATGAATTTCCATTCAGTGTATTCACAACTTCAGACGATTTGAGAATATTGCTCTTAGCGAAATACACGAATTTACCAAAATCAGCCGTCACAATTCGAAAGCGTGTTATGAATTATAGCGAAAAAATCAGAAAGCAAGTAACTGCAGAATTAAAACGTTTGAAAAGTGCATGTGAACGATTCAGTCTATCTTTCGACGAGTGGACGTCAACGTCCAATAAACGATACAGGCCTGTCAACGTTCATTAATATAAAAAATTTTGGAGCTTAGGACTCGCTCCTATTCATGGAAGTATGACGGCTGAAAATTGTCTTCGTATATTGAAAGAGCGTCTAAGTAAATTTTATATTTCCCTGGAAACTGATATCGTAGCTACTGTAACCGATGGACCGAACGTTATGATAAAGATGGGACAGCTTGTTTGCACTGAACAACAACTGTGTCTCGCACATGGTATCAATTTGGCCGTCTGTGATGTGCTTTATAAAATAAAGAATTATTTTCAAGACAGACAAGACAGCCCTACCTCAGACTCAGATGATACTATAAATGAACCAGCTGTGACTGCTGATTATATGAACGATAGCGATGATGATGACAATTTAGAAGGCTTAGACTGTCTAGAATCAGATTTAATCTTAATGTCACAAAATGAACTTGCGCGAGAACACATACCAGAGTTAACGAAAGATGAAAACATTAATGAGCTGATAAAGAAAATCCGCGAAGTTGTAGTATATTTCAAAAGATCACCATTGAAAAATGAAACAGTACTTCAAAAATATGTGAAGATTGAACATGAAAAAGAGCTGTCACTTTTGGACTGTAAAACCAGGTGGAATAGTGTTTTAACCATGCTGGAATGATTTTCTCTTGTAACAGCCTGCATTCAAAAAGCTCTTATAGATCTCAATCATCCAATGCGTTTAGAGGATGCTGATTTTGACTTGGTAAATAAAATTGTTGATCTGCTGACCCCAATTAAATTAACAGTAGAAGCAATCTGTCGACGAGATGCTAATTTATGCACAGTTGATGCCACTTTGAAATTTCTTATAACCCAATTGTCTAGCAAAAACTCAACACTCGCCAATAAAATGAAAACATCTTTAGTGGAACGTATAAAGCAACGACGAAATGATGATTTAACTGGTGTGCTGAATTATTTACAAAATCCATTTGGATTTATATCCAAATAAACTACGAAGCAGGTTTGGAACTCAAACATTGGATGCTTTGATATTTCTGCGATTGTATTTTCGAAATTCTAAATAGTTTTTGTATTGTCTTTTTTGTTCCTTATTTTAGTATATTGTGTTGTGCAACAATATTAATAAATAATTTTTAAGAAATTACTTAAGTTTTTTTTTTATTTGAGCCCAATTAGAAACCACATAGTCTAATCCCGGGATTTATCCCGGGATTACGCTTAAAAAATCCCGGGATTGATAAACATGTTCGGGATTGTATTCTCTAATTGTGACTGTCATACACAAATTGAAAATGAAAACTAACCAATCAGAATGCTCAAATTCATAATAAAAACAAGCCAATTACAATGCGTAAATTAAATTCAAATCTACGAAGAAAACTTGATTGGATGAAAGAATTGTACGGACAAGAATTTTAATTTTATAATACCAAACTACGATAAAATTGGGAAGAATTTATAAAATATAATAAAGTAAAAACAATTAGAAAGTGCATTTTTACACTCTAGCGAACAAGATGAAAGACATTAAATGATGAAAACCCATATTAAACATGAAAATGGGAAATGAACAACGTGTAAGAGAACGGAAATTTCCGAACAAACCATGAAGTAGGAAGTATAAATGGGCATGCGCAAGCGAGAAAGAAGAGACGGTCACGATTTCTGAAACAGTTCAGACGTACTAGTTGTGATAATATATAGTACACATGGCGCAATTGCAGAATTACTCAACATTGATAAAACGATTTAAAATAAACTTTTCAATTTAATATTTTTGTTTTAAATTAATGTGAACATTAATTTTACGGTATTAAAGTTCAAATTATTTTCATTTAGTTCAAATTTTATGTTATTTAAAATAACGAATTTTAGTATTAAAAATATATATATTTCGGAAATAATCTTATACAAAATGTATAAAGGAGAAATCGAGAAAATGTATGAAGAGCAAACGTCAGTGTAAGTAACCAGTTTATGTAATAGAATTTGAAGTTTATAAAACTCATTTCAGGATTTTTTAAATAATTATATGCATGGTTAGTTTTTGAATTTATTAAAATTAAATTCAACATTTTTAAACACATATTTATGAAAGATACCTGGTGTTACCGCGTACGGTTGCGGATCCACAAAAGTTGCCGATCCAAAACGCATGTAACAAAAATTGAGCACTTTGCTTTGAAAAAAGAATCAATAAATCCCAGAAAATCAATATACAAAAATTTGATATATGAGGGTCCAACAAAAATACCTTGAATTATTGCTTAATGCTTGGAGGATGAAGATCCCCTAAGCCAAACGAGATACTAAAGAGTAATTAATTTTTAGAAGATTCTATTCAGACTCAAAAACATACTTCAAATATATATATAAGTTCATTTGTAATTTTTATGTCAGATTATGACAGGAATTTGGATTAAGTTTAAATGTTAATAGTTCAGATATTTATGCATAAATGAGTTATAAATATATTTATTTAATAAAATAATTTTTAAACAATTACTATTAACTTGCATCATTTCTTTTAAAATTTAGAACCTAATAGAAAGCACCTGATAGGTAAACATATTAAAAAGAGTTTTTATTCAATTCAATTCAATGTGTGAAATTCACTTTATTTGTCCACATACTTTGAATATTTGTAACTCTATGTGTATCCTTTGACTACTTCTACTACTTCTTAGTGAACCCTTGTGACAATACTTAATATAGCATGTCCAACTCACATTTTGTTTTTCTTTACATGTGTCTAAAAACCTTTGTTCTTCTCCTAGTATTTTCTAGGAATTGTGTTTAGTTAACGACTTGGAATCCCAATTTTAGATATTACCTTGTTTTGATTTATTTAATTGTGATTTGGCCATCTCGGTAGATTTTCTTCTTACAAACACAAATAAAATATGATCAAGGAAAAATTAAAGAAGAAATAAGAAAAATACTAGAGGAAAACTAGGTATTAAAAAGGGAAAACCAAGAACTCAAAATAGAAAATGAAGAAATTAAAGGAAAGTTTAGAGAAAAGTATGCGATAAAATAGAATGTCTGGAAAGAGAGAAACGGAGGAATATAATAATATATAATATAGTGGTAACTGGATTAAGAATAGAGAGAGAGGACCCAACATTACTAAAAGATCATATGAAGAGAGTGATTCAGGAAGAATTGGAAGTACGGGTGGAGGATCAGAGGAGTCCATAAACTAGGTAGGATGACTTGCTTAGTAGAACTGGAGAAAGAAGAGGATAAAGCAAAAATAATGAGAAATAAATACAGACTAAAAGCCAAGGAAAATACGATTTATATTAACGATGACTTAACAAAAAGAGAAAGAGAAAAAGGGCAGCAAAAACAGTTAAAATTGGGTATAGCAAATTGGTCATAGAAGGAAAGGAATGGAGATGAAATTACAATTTAGAAAAGCTTGAAATAGTGACACAAAAAAACTATCAATGAATGACGACGGGGCACTGGAGACAACGAACATGGCGACGGTTACGGTAAAGAGAATAGTTAGAGGAATGGAAGATAACAAAATGGTAAATAAAATAATATACTCGTATGTCCAAACTAATATTATAAAGAAGAAACATTTGTGTTTTTGTATGTATGTTTGTAATGTTTTCACACAAAAACTACTGGACCGATTTCAAAAATTCTTTCACCATTAGAAAGCTGCATTTTCACTGAGTAACATAGGCTATATTACATTTTCCAAAAAAAAGGTATCCCCAATAAAAATGCATTAATGTAAACCAAGGTGTGAAAAAATTAGTCACAAAAAATCTGCCATCGCGTACGCTGCGGAAACTATTATTGATAGAACAAAAAATGTTCTACAGTATTATAGAACGTATTAATATCTACAAAAAAGTCCGCGAAACCATATGTCCAACTACTGTAGTTATGCCACTATAACTACTTTTTTACATTTTAAAAGTTAATAAAAGTGCGACAATAATCAAACCATATTATCCATACCTCTATATTATTCCTTATCCTATTAAATGATATTTTATTAAAGACCATTTCAATACCAGTAAAATACTTTTTAAATTATTAAAATCGGACATTCCATTCAAAAGATATAACGAATTTAAAAATATCAATCTAAAGAAAATAATGTTATAATATAATGTAGTAGTATAGCGATGGCCATTATTCATTTTGTTTGTAATAAATTGACAATCGAAAAATTATAACTGGAATAAGAATAGTATTGGCAGAAGGAATTTAATAACAAGTTCAATGAGAATGAAAAGTAATAGGAAACAGGCACGGAGAAGCTGTTATAGAAAGAAGTTAAACATTAAGTGATATAAAATCCAAAATTTAAGGATCACAAGAAAGGAAGATTAAATATTTAAGAGAATACACTCACTATTGTATTTATTCAAGGTAGGATCGAAGAAAAGAGAACATATACGATACAAATTTTATTAAAAGAATTTAAATAACACTGAGATATTTGAAAAGTGACGTTTTTGAAGTAATTTCGACAATGTGTCAAAAGCCAAGTGACAGGAACATTATTAAAATAGCGGGTTACATTGTTTATAAGTTATGTTAAATAACTAAATGGACTAAACAAAAAATGTAATCAATTCATCAGCTTTACAATTAAAAAAAATAATTTTTTTGTCAAAAACATTTTTTTTTTCCTTTAACTTCACATAGCCACAGCAACGCAATTGGATGATTTGTTTTCCCAGTGAATTGATATTTACTATAATACATTTATCTCTTTTCTCATTCATTTCATTTCAGATTGAGTCACAGCGAAGCGTGGTCGGGATTAGCTAGTAATATATAAATATATATAATAATAAATAAAATAGGCATGAAATGAACAATAGCCGAGAAGAAAAGTCACCGATAATATGTATAAATAATACACGACACGGTAAAACGACGAAGAAAGAAAAGAGTAAGAAATGGACATCTAGGAAAGAAGAAAATAAACGACAAAAAGAGTATATAATAAAGATCGGAAGTCTGAATGGGAAGGAACAAGAATTAATAAAAAAATTGAAAATGCGGAGCTGGGCATACTTGCTATTACAGAAACTAAAAAGAAAGGACAAGGTGTAGTGCAAATGGATAAACACATGATGATATATAATGTAGTAAGCATAGAGGCCAGAGCAGTAGAAGGAGTAGGCTGCATAATAAACCAAAAGCATAAAAGAAATATAAAGAAATTAATATTTGTGCCACAGAGTTTTCAAAAATTCGAAATGCAACTGGACAGCAGACCACCACAACAATAGTAATAGTTTATGGCCCACGTGAAGATTAAACACGAGAAAGAAAGGATGAATTCTGGGAAGAACTGACAGAGGTAATAGAAAACGATAATGGCAGAATAATAATAATAGGAGATTTCAATAGTCGAGTTGGAAAAGAAAATCGTGGAATGATGAAGTTGCAGCGATTCTAAAGAAGAAATGCAAGAGTTGGACGGAGGCTAAAAGAATGGCGAGAGACAGAAAAGAGTGGGCAGAATTTGTACATTGTGATGATTTGTAGTTTAAGTTGTAATTGTCAAATGAAATGTTATTTTAATCACCTCACACCCTAGGGTAAAGAGGTTTTTCGATTATATGTACATTTTTATCTGGTTATGTAAATATCCAGAATTATCAAACGCGGGCTACGGAGAGCCTCACAATTTCGTTGAGAAAGATTTGCATCCATTAAAAGTTGGCATTTGGATTGCAATTTCAAGACGGAGAATAATAGGGCCAATATTCTTTAACGAGACAAATAATGCAGAGAGATGTCAAACTGTCATTTTGACAGAATTTATTAATCAGCTGCATGATGATGAAATTACAAGGGGCTATTTACAACAAGTCGAAGCAACTGCTTATACTGCACGGACCACCATAGATTATTTGCAACAGTTTTATGGAAATCGTATTATATGCCAAGGCCTGTGGCCACCAAGGAGTCCAGATTTAATACCACCGGATTTTTTTCTTTTTTTCTTTTTGGACAGGTAAAGAATAAAGTGTATAATAACCGCTTGCACAATTTGGACGAACTTCAACAAGCGATTAGGAATGAAATTCAAAACCACAAGAACAGCTTTGCTATGTATTTGAAAACATGAAACGACGAATAATGTTATGTTTACAAGAAAGTGGAGAATTTTTTCAACAATTTTTATAAAGAAACTTATTTTCTACTTATCAGTGTTATTTTGATTTAATAATAACGTTCTTAATATGTCTATTAATGTATTAACTATTAATTAATGTGTGTGGAACAAGTCTGTACAATATAACCTCATTGTACTTTTACTGCTTGTCATTATTTAGGACAATATGGTCATGCCGTGGTTCTATACTGCGCCACTGGATTTCACCAACTGTACTTTTAGAGTTCATTCTGATTTCTTGCCGAGTAATTATTTAATGTGGCTTGTTTTAAGTTTGGTTTCTTAATTACTTAAATCTTTTATTAATTCTTTATTGATACTTAATCGATTTCGTTCCTTTTTCCTCTGTTTCGGATCTTGTTGATATGTTCATATCCTTCATTTCGTTTTCTCAGTTTACATGGGTACTCTAGATTATCCTCCAGCGCCTGGAGAGGCACTGTCAATATTCTGTTCTAACAGTTAGGTCATTTTGAGCTACTTTTGGAGTGTTAGCAGAATTTTCTAGATTATAACTTTTGAAGTGTTAGCAGAATTTTCTAGATTATATAGACTTACTGGTTGTTGATTTAGTTGACCATTTTGCATTTTCAGACTTTAATATTGTTCAATGGGTCTTGACGAAGTCTATTAATTTTTATAATTGCTTCTCTTGTAAATTATTTTAGGGCATTTAGTTAGTAGTTTCTTTGTTCATTGGTATTTTTGGTAATGCTAATTCCTTTGTATATTTTTACGTAAAGACAGAGATTAATATCGTAGGTATGGGTTACACAACGTTCACCCGTTTTCAAGTGGAAGCGGCTGCGCTGGCATTCAAGTTCAAGGTGGCACCGCTTGAGGATTCGAGTCAATTATTGTATCTGGTTTGAGGTCAGATCTCTATGTAGTTTTCTTTTTTTATTTTCATCAGCTCTTTAGGCTTTTTAATTACACACTTTCGCGTAATGAAGGATTATGGCGTTTCCGAAATCATATTTAAGTTTGAAAACTATTTGAATTAATAATTTCTTTGGATTAGATGCAAAAGCTACAAGGTTTATTGAACATTGTGTTATATATATATATATATATATATATATATATATATATATATATATATATATGCGGGGCTTAAATGATATAACCGTTTCGATTTTTTTAAACTTTTTATAATGATGCATTAATTTAATAACCAAACTTTAATTAGTATAATATTTACATTTAATTTTACACATAAAACGAACACTATTGCTGAAAAAAAAAGGATTTATTTCTGCTACTGGTGATCTTTTCTTTTGATGTCTGATATTGTGTTTCAAATTTATCTTTGTGTGGTTGTTCTAGATTACGTGGAACGAGTTTCTTGTTTCTCGTATCGACGCTCAGTATACAGGATGTCGCTCTTATGGTTGACAAGGTGATGCGTTTAATTTTTTATAACCTACACGACTGTCTCCTCTAAGTGGGCTAGCAAGCAACATTCTGTTTAGGTCAGCTGCGTAAGCAAGTCATCACCATAGGTTTATATATTAATAGTGTGTCGGACGACACTGAGAGTCTTCTTTAAGTGACTCACAGCCACCACGAATTTTCTGAAACAATTCGTTCATCCACCGTGGCCTCACGATAAACTGTGTTTCGCATTAATTGCAATCGCCGCACTATTTCATGGTTTAAACTCAAAAGTTCAACGATCTACTGTTTTGTTCATACAACAAATTTCTCTTTTCAATCCAAATATCGCATAATATTGTGTATTACTTCAGCATAAAACACTTTTTAAAGAAAGGTAGGTAAGTATGTGCCAGTACACTTGTTAAGGCAAGTTAAATACTAACATTAGCCTAAATATATACTGCTACAATCGCCTCTAGCTGTTGAAATGAGGGACGTTGAATACAATAGCAAATATGAAGCTTCAGACGACGATGGAGAGGTAGATGCAGTCGAAGGCCTCATCGATGGGGGTGATACAAGCACAGCAGAAGAATCAGATAGCGAAAAATCTGCTGAGAGCAGCGATGCTGATCACAACAGAAATCTGGCTGGAGCTAACTCTTTTATATCAAAGAACAAACAAGTTGTTTGGTACCAAGATCCTATTTTAACTCATCACGGAAGACAACCACGACACAATATTTTACGAGAACGTTCAGGCCCAACACGTTTTGGAAGTAGCGAGATCGATACATGAGCTTCTTCTTTTTTAATTTAAAAAAATTGGAAAAAAATGAATGTCCAAGAATCGAAGAAATTGATTGGAGTTTTGATACTGATAGGTTATACAAATCTTATAACGAGGACGTAACACAACTTTGGAGCAAAAACAATGGTCGAAAAATCTTTGGTACTACTATCGCTCAAAATAGATTTCAAAATATACTTCGTGTACATAGATTCGACGATGCAGCGGAAAGACGAAGAAAAGGAGTGGCAACAAAATAGCATCAATACGGGAATGCTTTGAGTTATGGAATAAATACTTATTTGCCAGATGCGTATGTACCAAATTGGTGTATGACGGTTGATGAACAGCTTGTAATTTTCAGAGGGAGATGTCCATTTAGACAATATATTCCATCAAAACCTGGACAATATGGAATAAAATGTTGGGCCATTTGTGATAGTGTAACAACTTATACATGGAAATTGTAAATTTATCATGGAAAGCAGGGAGACGAAGGAGACAAGAATCAAGGCGAAAAGGTTGTAAAACGTTTAAAAGAAGAAATTGAAACTCTGGAAGGAATGTCACCTGCGATAATTTCTTTACTTCGTACAATCTTGCAAAGTATTTGTTATCAAAAAACCTAACATTAGTTGGTACAATTCGTAAAAATAGTCCTGAATTGCCATCTTCATTTGTTGATCCAAAAAATGGTTTAAGTGTTTTCAACACAGTTTGGTTTTACAGACGATGCGATGATTATTTCGTATTGCCCAAATAAACGCATGATTGTAACGTTGCTGAGTACTCTGCACTGTGAAAAAAGTTTTGATAATGGCAAAAAAAGAAACCTCAGTTAATCCTGGACTACACTAAAACAAAAGGTGGCGTAAACAACATGGACAAAATGATACGATCATACACCGCGAAAAGGATGACGAAGAGCTGGCCTCTTGTAGTTTTTTTTATAACATGATAGACATCAGCGCCATGAACACATACATACTATGGAGGCTCCTGAAACCTAATTCAGCTCTTGATTTGAAAAAAGAGAAGAAACATTCAAATTGAGCTAGGAAAGGAACTAGCAGAATCCAAGGACCACGAAAAACCAGAAGCTGAAGAATAAGCTGAAGCATATACTAATTCTGAGATTCCAAGAAAGAAGAAGAGATGTGATGTTTGTCCATCTTTAAAAGACTTGTGCCCGTTGTAAAATCAATGTATGCGGTGAATACTCAGTAGTTATATGTAAGAAATGTGTTTAACCCACTTTTACTTATATGCAAGTCATTTATATTGTAATAGCTATTTGCTTCATGTAGAATCGTAAAAAAAAATGTCGATTAAGCAATGAAAATAAATAATTATTGTAAACGTATGTCGATGATAACACTGGCCTATAACTATTTTGGTGCTGGAGATTTTAGACCCGATTTTAAGTATGTCTTACATGGCGATATCAAAAATGTTACCCGTTTTCTTCTGTCAGCTCTAGTTCCCGAGAAAAAAAAAACACAATTTACGAAAAAATATATATTTTATTGACATTACACATCAAGAAATTGCCTTTTGAGTGATTTTCTAGAATGAAACTGACTCGGGCAATCTCGCATGATTCCCCAGCAATAGTCAGCCATCATATGACTGTCCCACCTTCCTTGGTATCTATTCTCCATTGTTTTTAGGTCTTGGTGGAAACGTTCTCATTGTTCTTCGCTTAGATCTCCTAAATTGTGTTGGAAATGATGTAGATGACTATTGAGATAGTGTAATTTTATACTCATATTACAGCCTAAATCTTTGAATCGCACCAGCATTTCCTCTACTAGTTCTACATAGTTGTCAGCCTTATGATTTCCGAGGAAATTTTGTGCAACTGCTACAAAAGATTGCCAGGCAAGCCTCTCCACATCATTCATACAAGTCTCAAAATTAGTTGTGTCTTTCATCAATTTACGTATTTGAGGTCCATCAAAGATACCTGCTTTTAGTTTTTCAGTACTTAAACCAGGAAATTTGTGAGAAATAAACTGGAAACATTGACCATTTCCCCAACAACAAGAGCATCTCCCGCTGGCCAATTTTGTGCAGTCCAATGACGTGATTTAGCTCGACTGTCCCAGAGACAAATAAAACATGGGTATTTAGTATAACCACTCTGTTGACCCAATAAAAAATTAACCATCTTCAAGTCGACCCAGATCACCCAGTTATGTTCAATATATTTTATTTTTTGTAAAAGATTTGAAATTACCACATATTCTTCTTTTACACATGTTGAGTGAGCAATTGGAACGGGAGCATATTTATTTCCATTATGTAGAAGAACTGCTTTTAGACTTCGTTTACTACTGTCAATAAAGAGACGCCATTCATTGGGATGATAGATCGTTATACCCATGAAAGCCAGCAAACCACTCACATTACAGCAATACACAAAATTTTCATCAGATGAAAAAAACTTCAATAACTTTCCCTCTCTCGTGCGATATGTAGACACTCGAACATCTGAGGAAAGACAATTTTTTTCTTTTAATCTTGACGCTAGTAACTCAGCATGTTCCTTCGAAAGATCTAAGTCTCTGATGAGGTCACTAAGCTCATTCTGCGAAAATTGCTTAGGATCGGATGTTATTCCGCAGTATTGAAAGTCATCATCTACTTGGGAAGAAATAGGTATTTCAGCTTCATCCTCCTAAGATTGCTGCACTACCTGGTGAAAAGTTGGTATTGGAACATTTTCTGAATGAGGAACAGGTCTTTGTACTGAAGAAATATTGGGGTATTTCCATTTATGGCGATTGTTTTTGTTGATGCCCACTATATTAATCATACAAAAGTAACAGTCGTCATAATGATTTTTTTGTTCTCGCCATATCATAGGCACTCCAAACTCCAAAGACTTACGTTTCCCTCTCTCCCATTGTCGCAAATGTTCAACGCATATTTTACAAACACTATGAGGCGCCCACACTTTATCTTGGTGTAGAATTTCAATACCGAAGTAAGCAAAATACAAACGACGCACTGTGTTTGTAATCGATTTACGCTGATTTTTCAGTATGTATTCACCACAAACATAACAAAATATATCAGGATCGTTAACACAACGTCTGGACGTACTAGCCATAATGAAATAGTAACACAAACTTTATCGATGATATTGTAATAATGACTAGTTACGAACAAGACCATAACAATACCGACAACAATTCACAATGAGGGTAGTAGGTAAACTAGAGCTGATGAGTTAAAATGATGTATGTCAATATACCGTACATTACCTACTTTATCGACGATTCAAACAAACAGAGATGCACCAAAAAAAATTTTTTGTGTAATATGTTATTACATTTAATTCGACACGTCTATATCGAAATCGGCAATGCCAACAGTACGGTCTATAAATAAATCAATAACATAAATGTCTTCCGAAATTAGCCTTTGCCAGAGAGCAAAAGAATATATCTTTCAGAGGGTGTGGTTCTCTATAGTAGTCAATTTTTAATAGGTAAAAAAAAATCTTTTTAAATAATATAAACTAATACAAAAGTATTTTTAATAATATAAAAAATATTATTAAAAATGGGGTGTGAAGAACACAATACAAGTTCATATATGTATTTTTGAATGTATCTTCTCCAAAGACATAGATACGTATTTCACATTTCTACATGATCGTCGGTACGCCCCTGTTGGAGAAGAGACACATTCAACAAAACATAACTACGTTGCTATCTCGCAGAAATTATTAAGACAGAGCGTGAAGAAATATTCAACGCTCTCTATATAATAACCGCAGAACTAGCATCGTGTTTTTATAGTCGGTAACCACCGTATCTATAAAAACTGTATTATCGTGTCTTCACTACTTGTCGGCGTGAACCGAATGCGTATATAACAACGTAATTTGAAACATACTTGAGTAGGTAAAACCTTACCAATTTTGTATAATACAAAAGTATTTTTTATATTATTAAAAATACTTACACAACGTAATTTGAAACGTACTTGAGTAGGTAAAACCTTACCAATTTTGTATAATACAAAAGTATTTTTTATATTATTAAAAATACTTTTTTATTATACAAAATTGGTAAGGTTATACCTACTCAAGTATGTTGCAAATTACGTTGTTATATACGCATTCGGTTCACGCCGACAAGTAGTGAAGAGACGATAATACAGTTTTTATAGATACGGTGGTTACCGACTATAAAAACACGATGATAGTTCTGCGGTTATTATATAAAGAGCGCTGAATATTTCTTCACGCTCTGTCTTAATAATTTCTGCGAGATAGCAACGTAGTTATGTTTTGTTGAATGTGTCTCTTCTCCAACTGGGGCGTACCGACGACCATGTTGAAATGTGAAATACGTATCTACGTCTTTGGAGAAGATACATTCAAAAATACATATATGAACTTGTATTGTGTTCTTCACACCCCATTTTTAATAATATTTTTTATATTATTAAAAATACTTTCGTATTATACAAAATTGGTAAGGTTTTACCTACTCAAGTGTTTCAAATTACGTTGTAATATTAACTATTTATTTTCTATATGAACTATTTATTTTCTATATGAACTATTTATTTTCTATATGAAATTAGGTCTGATATAGTTATTTACAACTGTGGCCATTTCTAATATTATAAAAAACAAATTTTATTGTTTATATTTCAGATATAACAAAATTTATGAAGAGAAATAAAATCTATGCAAGAGCTTTGAATCTAAGAATTAAGAATAAATGACTATATTAAATAAAACTGGTAAATCGATTTTATTGAACACTTAAATGATGATTTCTTGGTTTTAAGTATTTTTAGTTTATCACTTACACGATTAGATTTATTGTAACAATACTTGGAGAAATTTAGATACACTCGGATCAACTGCTATACTGCTTCTACTACGAAGAAAATTTCCAATTAGTATCCTAGCTATTGACGAATCTAGTAGTGATTTGAAAGCAACCAATCCTTAACGTTATAAATGGATAAACTTGATCGAACAGCTAATATGTTTCCAATTCCTTGGTTACGAGACCAGTTAACAATAATTCTTCAATGCCAGGAAATTATTTACCAAAATACTTCATATGTATCAAAATATTGTCTGATATTTAAATTAATGGTGATCCAGCCTTCTGGGCCCTCTCCAGGTATTTAAAATTATAAAATTGCTATTTTTAAAATTCACCTTCTAAATTTCTGTGATCTTTTTCACAGGTCAAAATAATTCTTCCTATTTTTTTTCAATTGCCATGGTTATCTTGTATACTTTCATATTTATCCAAGTCAGTTAGTTTTTTTTAAATGCCAGTTTTATATTCAGTAAATCTAAATACTCTTTTTTTAAATTCAAATTTGAAAATGACGTTCATATAGTTAATTACGAATATTAAAGCTACTCACTTGCATATGTTAAATTTTACAATAATTTATATAAATTGACTAAATATAATTTTCATGATTATTTAATTTTAAAAATATAATTAACTAAAAATATATACCAAGATTCAACTCTAATCTATATTTACAAAACTAAGATATTAAAAATAATATATCCAATAAATAAAATATCCATTATAACCATTTAAAATTCAAATAAATCAAATATATCTTGCATATGTTAAAATTTAAAAATCGCATAGACATAATATTAGAAATAGCTCATCAATATAATGGAGGTTTATCCCATTATATTTTCTTTTTTTATATGCTATATGAAAAATGAAATAAGTCACTTTGATAAACTTTTGGCAACTATATAATTCGATTCTTTATATTAAAATTAAATAAATCAATATATATATAGCTTTGGCTTTAAAAGTAATTTGTATGTTTTTTTTGTTCAGAAGAATATTGTCTTTCCTTGTTATAATATACTTCGTGATTTATTTCGACATATTTTCTGTTTAAACTGGAAGGTATAGCCTTATATATTTAATAACAATAGGTATTTCTATCTTTAATTTGTATTATCTAAACAATTTTTTCTTTTAATCGAAAATGTATAGTAACATTCACTTATGGAATCATCCTTTATATTTTACTTTTACCATTTATAGTTTTGCTCTACTTCTTGTTTATTTTAAAAATTAATTGTAAGTTCTCAATGTTGATTGTAGAACTTTAAAACAAATACATTCCTACTCAATAAAACGCATTCTATTAAATCTAACTCATAGGCATTCATTAAATCTTTATATATTTTATACAATATTTCACATTATTTATGAATATAATTACTTTTACCTTATTTTATATATCATTTTAATTATTTTATTTATAGAACATTAATCTCTTTTATCCATTTTTTTAAGTATCCAACTGTCTAAACTCACCTTCTAATGTCTAATATCTTAATTACTCATTCTAACATTTTAATTATTGTTTAACTTATACAATCAATCCTTTTTAAATATCTACTTTATTTTATTCATTTTATCTTTGTATATGTTTTATTGTTTAGATTAGTTTGTGTTTAAGTTGACATAGGTACTTATTTTTCGAGTTTTAAATATATATTTGTTTTTAATTTTTTATTCTTGAACCTGTTTTAATATGTAATTTATTTGAATAAAGCATACTTATTTTGAATTAATATTGTTGATACATCTTATTAATATATTTCTATAAACTATTTTTTTTAATTGTAACTATTTTTTAATACACAATATACACGTTATGCAACTTAGTATACTTGTTAAATATAAACGACTTCCTCGATATGTTGAAGAATAATTACGGTTTAATAACATTTTAATACTATATACTTAAATAAAAGTGTTCAATCCTTTAAAGCTTAATCATAATATATGTTCCTGTTGATATTTCTCCCTATCTTACTTGTACGTACACATGCAACATTGTTATGTGATATCTACCCGGTATAATGTTAGTGTTTGGTTCTGCTAACTCATAAGTACAATCAGAAAATTTTCTGTGTATTTCGAAAGGTCCTATGTATGGTCTTACTAGTTTTGCCATAATATTTTTATGCTTATCACTGACTCTCAAGTTCTTAACGATGACTAAATCTCCTAAATTGAATGATTTTAATTTTAGTCTGTGCATTCATTTTTTTTCCCATTTCTTGTTTCGGTTTTGTATTTTTATTCGTATGTTCTCTAATTCTTCTGCTAAGTTTATAGTATTTTCATCCATCCAAGGTCTATTTGGGGGTTGTCTTGTCATGATGGTGATAGGGCATACCTCAAGAACGGTATTTGGTGTGTTATTCATTATGTCCTCAATCTTTTTAACGTATTTGCTCCAAAGATTATGTTTGTTCGTCATGAAGATTCGTAGATATTTTACCTCTTCACAGATCTGTCTTTCAGCTGCATTCGCTTCCGGATGCCTGATACTTGTATAGTATGTTTTTACACCTTTGCTGTGCAAATAATCTTGGTAACGCTCGTTGTGAAAATATATAGCGTTGTCACTTAGTACGGCTCCCACTAAACCATTGGTAATAAAATATTCATTTAAAGCTTCTAAAGTTACTTCTGTGTTTGTCGTTTTTGTTGGAATTAAAGTAATATGCTTAGAAAAAAACATCGAAAATTACTAATACGTGCCTGTACCTATCCTTTAGATGGGTAGTAGATTTGGAAGGCAATCAATTGCTATCAACTCCAATCTATCTGTAACATAGGTACTTTTAGACAAATGTTCGTTTGTAAAATTCTTGTCTTTCGCCATTTGGCATACTTCACAAGCTCTTATAACATTTTTGATAATTTTTTCATCTAGTTTACAATAATAAGCTTCTCGGTACATTAGCCATAGCTTCCTAGATCCTGCGTGACCATATCGTTCATGTAAATAATTTGTATGCTCGAGTATGATTTTCATTTGTTACGTATAATTTACGTCTTCCTACTTTTTTCATTAAGATACCATCTCTGATGAATAGTTCTTTGTAGTCAACTTCCTGCTTTGTTGATTATGGATTGAAATTCTTCTTGCTCTTGCGTTTCTCTAAGAGTTTTGTAAGAGAAAAGTCCTCTTTGGTTTAAACGGATATTAGCAATCATAATCTCTCTTCTTGGTGGAAGATCTAGCTTTCTACTAAGTGCATCAGCGGCTACCATCTGTTTTCCTGGTATGTGTTTTATCTCGAAGTCATATTCGGCTAACAGTAGAGTCCAACGATACAGTCTATTGTTGTTGAATCTGGTGTCCATCATACTTACTAATGCTTTGTGATCGGTTTCTATTGTAAAACGTTGTCCTATTAAAAAGTACCGAAATTTTGTCACAGCAAATACTACGCTTAGCATTTCCTTTTCGGACACTGTATATTTTATTTCTCAAGGTTTTAAAGTTCTTGACAGATAGTATATCGGTATTTCTTCGTTTTCTTCGTTTCTTTGTATTAATTCTGCAACTATTGAATGGTGTGAGGCATCGCACCTTAGCGTGAAAGGAATTTTGAAGTTGGGGTGATATAGCGATAAATTTTCTATAAATTCTTTTTTAAGATTGTTAAAACATTGTTCGAATTCTTCGTTCCAGTGCCATTTTGTCTCTATGCGGAGTAATTTCAACAATGGTAATGTTTTCTTGGGATTGAATAGTGTTTGATGAACCGACGATGAAATGAAATTAATCCTAAGAAGCCTCATAGGTTTTTCAATCTTTTTGGACGTGGGAAATTTTTAATTTCGTCTAGTCTTTTATCTTCAATGGCGAGGTTATTATTGTTAATTACGAAACCCAAATATGTGACCTGGTTCTGGAAAAATGAACATTTCTGGAGGTTAAGTTTCATCCCCTCGTCTTTTAATGTTTTTAAGATGAGTTCTATATGGCTCATGTGCTCAGCTTCGGTATTTGAAAATATTAAAATATCGTCTAAATACTTTCTATAGTACTTTTTGTTTCCACATGTTGCTAATAGTACGTCTATGCTTTCGGGAGCTTCATATTGCGGTTTTATCTTCTTATTGACCTCTATCGCAACTAAACATATTCGAATGGTTGAATCCTTTTTCATTACAATGACCAGTGGACTAATATAACATGTTTTGGATCTCTCGATGATGTCTTGTTGTTGCAGTCTTTCTAATTCATCATCAATCTTGTTTCGAAAGTGGTATGGAATGGGTTGCAATTGATTGGTTCTTGGTTAAGGAGTTCAATTTTGTGTTCATAATTGCGAGCAAATACTATTTCCTTGTTGAATGTACGCCGATTATTGTATAAAATTTTGGACAATGTTTCTTTTGTCGTTTCATTTGGAATATGACTTTTTTCTAATAAAGATTTTTATAACTTCTACATTATCATAATCTTTTTCTTCTACATCTTCATACTCTTCATTTTCAATATTATCTAATTTCTCATCCATATTACTATAACTCATATTCATTTTAATATTATTTAAACTTATTTGGTTATTCTTATAATTTACATATCTCGTAATATTTATCTCTTCAACTTCTTTTAACAATTCGACTTCTCATCCTTGATTAACATTTTGTTTCTGCTAAAATCTAATCTTATTTGTAAGGCGCTTATAATATCCATTCCAATGATCATAGAAAACTGCAATTTTGAATATGTATACTGTCATCTCGTAGCTTTTTTCATTTATATTTGCAGTGAGAAAAATTTTCTTAGATATTGTTCCGATCCTTTTATTATTGGCGGCCATTATTTCGGTATTTTTAATTTTTACTAAGTTCTTCTCCCAATTCTAAATTAATTTACAGACGTCTTCTTTTATAAGAGAAATTTCAGAACCTGTAATTTCTAAATCTAATACTTTAATTTTTATAAAGGGTAATAAGTTATTGCTTAAAATCGTATTTTCGTCTTCAACTAAATCGAGTTCATGTGGTTTTATTAAAATATTTATAATATTTACATATGTGTTTTTATCTTTTATTACTAATAAGGAGTTTTGGATGAACTGGGAACCTGTTCCAGGGCAACTTGTTCCATCGGAGTTTTTTTTTTCTTCTAAGATATCACCTTTTTCTTTGTCTTCGGAGTAACCTGAAGAAGAATAATTAAATCGAAGGGAGTTTACTCCACGACCTCGACCTCTAAAATTGTTGGATCATCCATTATAGTGCGTGTTTCCATCATATCCATAACGAAAATTGGAAGGATTGTTCTTGGTATTTTCATCATCGCGTAGAGAATTTTGTTGAGAAAAATTATCATTTGCATTGTAATTGTTTTGATTCTGCATTCTGTTCCTATTTCTATTGTCTACATTATTTGGATTATTATTATCTTTGTAATTATGATAATTTTGATTACTATTGTAATTTCTATTCGACATGTTTCTGTTGTATGAGTTGTTTTGATTGAAATTACATGGTGATCTATTAGAATATTGAGGAATATTGTTTTGATAATAGTATTTCTGATTTTCAGAACGATTTATGTAGTTTGCGTGAGATTGATTGTAGTTAGGACGTTGTGAAAATTGTGTATGATTGTTGATACGTTGTGTATTTATAATGTCATGAATGTCGTCAAGCTTTCTCAAGAATTCTAATAAATCATCCATTGTACTGACGTTCTGTGTAGCAACTACTTCAGTGTCGGTGTAAATGAAATGATTTATGAGGTGTTTAGAAATGGTGTTATCTGTCATGTCTTTTATGTATTTACATTTATTAAAGAGATTAAGTGCATATATTTCACGTGTTGTCCTTCCGTGACGATATTTTCCTGTTAATAAGCGAACCTTAAGTTTGTCCTGTAACATTTCGTGCCAAAATCTTCTTAGGAACATATTCTTAAATTCATCGATGTCTTCGCATTGTTCTTCAACACGGTTGAACCATTCTAAAGCGTGTGATTCCATAGTTTGACGTATCAAAAGCATGCGTTGATTGTAGTCCCCAATATCTTTTGTTAGCCTTAATATGTTGTTTATATAGGTAACAGGATGTATTTCACCATTAACATCTCCGTTAAATTTGTTACATGCACTGGAATTCAGTGTAGGAGTATTGATATTGTTCGTGATACATTTTGTTCCCTCATTTTTTAGCTTTTTTATTTCCTTCTTTATTTCTTCGATCTTCGCCTCATTTCGTTTCCGAATCTCTTCATCATTAATTGTACCATTTCTGATTTGTAGTATGTACTCTTAGCTTATCTTGTATACTTTCTTTCCATTGCTTATTAATTAGTTTTAAATTTTCTATATTTAACTTAACATCTTCCTTGATGTGGTCTAAGTTTTTACCTATTTTAGTGAATTTGACTTCAGTATCTTCCTTTATCACTTGTATTTCTTTGTTTATACTATCCATCTGTTTTTGAATTTCTACGCTATGTTGTTCGATGAGTTGCAGAGTATTTTTATTAATACGAATCATATCAGATCGGAGATCTTGGTTATTCTTGTAAATTTCCATTTTTATATCTTGTTTAGCTTTAGATATTTCAGCTTTAAATTCTTAATTAGCTTTTACAGCTTCTTGGTTAGTTTGATAGAGTTTGTTATTTAACTCTTGTTTGAGTTCCTGGCTCGTTTTGTCAAACTTTGCACCAAGTTCTAGCAGTAGCTGTTGAATAAGATCGATCTTCGTAATAACAACTTCATCTCCGCGGTTTTCTGATGTCGTAGGCTGTATATCTATTGTTCGCTCTTCACTGCTTTCCTCACGTTCAGTAGATCTGCTTTGTCTTGTCACGTTTCATGATGTTTGTTTAGTATAAATGCTAAGGTTTTAAAGGAAATAAATAAAGATAATACACCAATTATGTTTTAATCTACTTAATATTAAACCTATTTAAAGCGTTATTTCGTGTCTAACACGTATGTCCTAATTAACTAATTTGTTGCCCCACGTTGGGCGCCAAAATTATGTAATAGCTATTTGCTTCACATAGAATCGCAAAAAAAATGTCGATTAAGCAATGAAAATAAATAATTATTGTAAACATATGTCGATGATATGTTATTACATTTAATTCGACACGTCTAGTGATATATCGAGATCGGCAATGCCAACAGTATGGTCTATAAATAAATGAATAACAAAAATGTCTTCCGAAATTAGCCTTTGCCGGAGAGCAAAAGAATATATCTTTCAGAGGGTGTGGTTCTCTATATTAGTGAATTTTTAATAGGTAAAAAAAATCTTTTTAAATAACATAAACTATTTATTTCCTATATGAAATTAGGTCTGATATAGTTATTTACAACTGTGGCTATTTCTAATATTATAAAAAACAAATTTTATTGTTTATATTTCAGATATAACAAAATTTATGAAGAGAAATAAAACCTATGCAAGAGCTTTGAATCTAAGAATTAAGAATAAATGACTATATTAAATAAAACTGGTAAATCGATATTATTGAACACTTAAATGATGATTTCTTGGTTTTAGGTATTTTTAGTTTATCACTTACATGATTAGATTTATTGTAACAATACTTGGAGAAATTTAGATACACTCGGATCAACTGCTATACTGATTCTACTACGAAGAAAATTTCCAATTACTATCCTAGCTATTGACGAATCTAGTAGTGATTTGAAAGCAACCAATACTTAACGTTATAAATGGATAAACTTGATCGAACAGCTAATATGTTTCCAATTCCTTGGTTACGAGACCAGTTAACAATAATTCTTCCGTAGCCAGGAAATTATTTACCAAAATACACCATATGTATCAAAATATTGTCTGATATTTAAATTAATGGTGATCCAGCCTTCTGGGTCCCTCTCCAGGTATTTAAAATTATAAAATTGCTATTTTTTAAATTCACCTTCTAAATTTCTGTGTACCTTTTTCACAGGTCAAAATAATTCTTCCTTCTTTTTTTTCAATTGCCATGGTTATCTTATATACTTTCATATTTATCCAAGTCAGTTAGTTTTTTTTTTAATGCCAGTTTTATATTCTGTAAATCTAAATACCTTTTCTTTTTTTAAATTCAATTTGAAAATGACATTCAAATAGTTAATTACGAATATTAAAGCTACTCACTTGAATATGTTAAATTTTACAATAATTTATATAAATTGACTAAATATAATTTTCATGATTATTCAATTTTAAAAATATAATTAACTAAAAATATATACCAAGATTCAACTCTAATCTATATTTACAAAACTAAGATATTAAAAATAAGATATCCAATAAATAAAATATCCATTATAACCATTTCAAATTCAAATAAATCAAATATCTCTTGCATATGTTAAAATTTAAAAATCGCATAAACACAATATTAGAAATAGCTCATCAATATAATGGAGGTTATTCCCATTATAATATATTTTATTTTACAATATATATGACTTATTATTATTACTGCTTCAGTTTATTCGAATGGTCTTTTCTTATGTTGAATAAAATAAAAGTCAAATATAATAATGCTTATGCTATATGGAATTCAAAATAATCGCCAAATATTAGCCCAAACCCAGCATATACAGGTGCAATGGAACCGCGCGGTAAGTAGCGATAGGCCGTTTTTCTGGCAGTCCTATGGTTAAACATGATCGTATAAATTCTTACGGCGCTTAATAACTATATTCAGCTTTTCTGTTGCCTTTTTATACACCATTTCATGTTTACAGACAAGAAGAATACACGCGTTCCAAAACATTGTTATGAGAACTCGTTGTTGTCGGTTTAGTTTCGAATCACTTTTAGGGACATGTTGCGTAGCAGAGTAGTTCATGCCCAAATGCAAAACAAAACGATCTCCATGAGGACAACAAAAGGGTGTCCTCTAGGAGGCGTATTGTCACCACTACTATGGAGTCTAGTAGTGGATAATCTCCTCAGGACATTAAATGACCAGGGAATATGGACGCAGGGGTTCGCCGATGGCATTGTCATAGTGTCCCAGGGGAAATTCCCGGGGACAGTGGCGAGCATCATGCGAAATGGTGCTTTGAGGAGGGATTAACTGTCAATCCACAAAAAACCATGTTGGTAGCCTTTACCAACATGAGAAAACTAAATGATCTGGGCAGCGTAAGGCTGTTTGGACAAGAGTTAGAACTAACCAATGAACCTGATGCTAAACTGAATTGAAGCAGACACCTAGTCAAAGTGTCAGACAGGGCGGCGCAGCTCTTCTGGAGATGCAGAAGAGCTGTTGGCAAGACCTGGGGACTAAAACCAAATGTGGTACACTGGTTGTACACTGTAGTAATAAGACCAACGATTACCTATGGAGCAGTTGTCTGGTGGAGGAGGACGGAGCGGACGACTCTCCAGCGACAGGCCCTGTTGGGAATCACGGGAGCTATGACCAGCACGGGAACCGCTTCCATGGAGGCCATCGTGGGTCTCCCTCCGCTGGAACTATTTGTGAAGGCGGAGGTAATGGCTGCGATACTGAGGCTGAAGGCCAATGACGTATGGTGTCCTAATAAGGTTGTATGGAGCCATACAGATATCACAGTAACTATACTGGAAGAGCCGATATTTCAAATGCCGGCGGACAGTATGGCACCTGAAATTATGTTTACAGCTAAGCTGAACATATTTATACCGACCAGGGAACAGGCAAAAAGTCGCTCGATCGATTGTGGTGTCGGCACCTGGTACACTGATGGATCACAATCTAGTCAGGGGGCAGGTGCAGGCATATGCGAAATGTGCCCTAGAAGGAAGATATCGATATGTCTGGGGAAACACACTATGGTTTTCTAGGCCGAATTGTTTGCAGTCGCAGCCTGCGCCGAGGAAATTCGGGAAGACGGCTGCGCAAACAAAAAAATTAACATAATGACTGATAGTCAGGCGGCTATTAAAGCCATTATAAATCCATCTACCAGGTCCAAGCTGGTGAAATATTGTAAACAGGTCCTCAATAAACTGGCACAAGACAATACTGGCCAAAGAAGGTAGTAATAGGAACTTCATAGGACCAGAACCTGTATGTGGAATCACTAAGGTTTCCGCTAAAAGGGAGATCTGGTTATGGCTAGAAAAAGAACATAACAATAAATGGAGGTTAGCGGAAGGTCAACTCCATACCAAAACACGGGAGTAGGACAGAAAGTTTTCAGCCAACCTAATTCCTAGTAGCAAAAAAGAAATTAAAATAATTACCGGGTTAATAACCGGGCATTGTCCTTTAAGGAAGCATTTGTACAGCATGGGCTTGGTTAGCGAGCCCTGGAGTAGGAGATGTGAAAAACAGGAGGAAACTAGCCTTCATGTAATATGCACGTGTGAGGAACTGAAGGAACTCAGACAGAAATATTTCGGGAGAGATCTATAGGATCCTTCGAGTGTACTCAAACTTTCCCTGAGGAGGATAACGGCTTTTATCGAGGACACAAGACTGACAGAGTGGAACTGAGAGATCTAAACCCAAAACAGAAGAGAAGAAGAGAAGATTTTATGTTGACCTGTATACGACTCATAGTATCCTGACCGTACGCTTCGTTTTTCCCACTAATAACAATATTAACAATACAAATTCTAATTGCCGCACGTTGTTTCATTTTGTAATTTTGGGAGCTGTAGAAAAATAACTGCATACTACGATCGCTGTTCGCCGACAAATATACTTGTTTTAGTGAAGCATACGCCTGATGGCTTCGTTTTGAACAGTAGCACTTGTCGTTGTAATATAGCATTAATAGTATTTTCATAAAAAAGATGTTTGGTTTCTTTATGAACTAATTGTGTGTATGTTCGACTATTTATCCAACGGCAAAGGTGAGGAAAATTTTTAATAAACTATTTTAGCATGCTTATCACTTAGTTACACATTGTAGATCCCGGTTTCCGTGTTAGAACCGCGTCGAGTTAGGCGTAATTGCCAACGTTTCCTCCACTGTTGCAAGGGACATCTTCAGGGCTGTACGTAGATGTACCTTGCAACAGTAGACGAAACGTTGAAAATTACGCCTAATACGACGCGGTTCCAATCCGGAAACCGAAATCTACAATTAGAAAAACGACCGCGGAAACCTACACCTACTTAGTTACACATCTTAACAACATTTAGCATTATATTTTATGAAAAAAGTCCAATAACAAATGTTATAAGAAAAATGATTTTTCCCACTCCCCTTATAGTAAGCATACCATTAATACATTGTTTCTATAGACGTAAGTTGGTTTTACTCACAATCGGTTAGTAATCTGTAGATTTGTACCCTTCGAAACAGTCGGGAAGCGACTTATTGCTTACCTACTTCACTTTCTCAGCTATAGTCGGAAAAGTGTTTTCCCAGCTAGCAAGTGTCAGTTCATTAGTCACAAATATGACATCATTGTTATTTTGGCATTAAAACATGTTTTTAAGAATAAATTGTAATCAATCAGAATAATTGAAACATACATGAGTAGGTGAACCCCACCAGTTTTGTATAATACAAAGGTATTTTTAATAATATAAAATATTATTAAAAATCTGGTGTGAAGAACACAAATGCAGGACTATTAATATTTTCTGTGAACGTGTCCGAATATATCCTATCCCCAGAGACGTAGATACGTATTTCGCTTTTCTACAAGCTCATCGGTACGCCCCTGCTGGAGAAAGGATATTTCCAGACACACTCACAGAAAAGAACCACCTCGCCCTATCACCGTAATTATCCAGACCGAGCGCAGAAGTAAATTCGGCGCTACCTGTTGTCAGACAGCCGAAGTACCTCGCATACCGTCCACATAATTAATGTGAAGTAACGACGCCCTTCCAAAGAGGTTAGCACAGCCAACTCTCTAGAAAACTGCATTTTGTTTGTGCCTTCACTCATACTACGGCTTAACCGCATGTGTAATGTATCAGAATAATTGAAACATACATGAGTAGGTAAACCCCACCAGTTTTGTATAATACAAAGGTATTTTTAATAATATAAAATATTATTAAAAATCTGGTGTGAAGAACACAAATGCAGGTTCACTATTAATATTTTCTGTGAACGTGTCCGAATATATCCTATCGTATCTACGTCTCTGGGGATAGGATATATTCGGACACGTTCACAGAAAATATTAATAGTGAACCTGCATTTGTGTTCTTCACACCAGATTTTTAATAATATTTTATATTATTAAAAATACCTTTGTATTATACAAAACTGGTGGGGTTTACCTACTCATGTATGTTTCAATTATTCTGATACATTACACATGCGGTTAAGCCGTAGTATGAGTGAAGGCACAAACAAAATGCAGTTTTCTAGAGAGTTGGCTGTGCTAACCTCTTTGGAAGGGCGTCGTTACTTCACATTAATTATGTGGACGGTATGCGAGGTACTTCGGCTGTCTGACAACAGGTAGCGCCGAATTTACTTCTGCGCTCGGTCTGGATAATTACGGTGATAGGGCGAGGTGGTTCTTTTCTGTGAGTGTGTCTGGAAATATCCTTTCTCCAGCAGGGGCGTACCGATGAGCTTGTAGAAAAGCGAAATACGTATCTACGTCTCTGGGGATAGGATATATTCGGACACGTTCACAGAAAATATTAATAGTGAACCTGCATTTGTGTTCTTCACAGCAGATTTTTAATAATATTTTATATTATTAAAAATACCTTTGAATTGTAATCAAACTCTGTATTTATTTAGTAAAGAAACAATAATAAACCTATTTACAGTTCTGGTGAGGTGCATTCAAATTCATTGTCGGACATATTTCTTAGTATACACGTATAAAGATTTTTTATTATTAAAAATGCCGTACTATATTTTGTAACTCGCAAAATAATTACCTAACTGTCAGATTCAACAAACTTATTACATTGCCTAGCAACGATTTTACAAGTATCTTCCTTAAAAGAGTTTATCAAATTATCATAAAAATAAATACCGATACTCATGTATTATTATTATTATTTAAAATAAAACTTATAAAGAATTACTAATAGTAGATTGTGAGTAAAATCGTATACATACCTCGGGAGAACTCATTCCAGCCTCGCGTCTGCAGCTTACCGAGGTGCAAAGCACCGAGGTAAGCTACCTTGACGCTCGGCTGTAATAGAGCACTTCCCCGCTCGGTATGTAATATACTATTACTGAAATGACTGTGATTGTTATGACAACGGGGCGTAAGTAATTTACTTACGTCGTTTAGGGAAAAAAGTGCATCAAAACACGTGTTCTATTAATTTATATTTATGGTAATATTACAGTTTGTACAATTAGTAACATTATTAACAAAATTGGGATATTTATTTATATTTCTTGATAATTCAATGTTATTATCACCTACTTTATCAGCAGCACTTAATGTCTAATTTATTAAAGTCCGAGGTTGTTCACCGTTACTGTTTATCATAATTACATTTAATTTTTGAGGATTTTATTGTCTGGAGAGTGGGAAAAATTTTATAAGTAATTCGGGAGGTAACATTTACCAGCCTCGAACTCTATTGCAAGTCATCGGGCAAGCCCTCGGACGCAAACTAGTTCTCGACTAGTAAATGTTACTTACCTCCCTTATTACTTAAATAACTATTTATAAATACAATGTATTGGACACGTAGCAAATATAGCAAACAAAAAGTGAAAATTAGAAGTAATTGTGCCTGAAAGGATTATCCTTAAATACGGAGCAGTTTTATACAATATCGGAGTCTTTTTAATAATTCACTAAATTAATTTTGTATAATAATTATATACGTTATAAATTCGTCGATATATTATGTCTAAATTTTCTATTAAATGAAGTAATTGTTAAGATATAATTTTGTGTTTTACATTATTCTGCTATAATGCTCTTGTTAATTTGAAAAGACTTTAATGAACGTGAACACGACAAGGATCTTTTTGCTTTCTGTAACCTATATTCCGTGCTGCTTTGTAAAGTGCAGGCAGCCAGTTCAAAACATTTAACGGGTCGACGATTATAAAACCATGTTGTTGTTTGCGTCCGAGTCCTGAATTACTAAAGAGGGTGCGCGAGTTACTCCGCTAAGGGCACAAAAACTTTCCCTCGAAATTAACTTGGACTATTAATTTGGGTAAGTTCAATTTGTACTTCATAATTGCTTATGTCGTTATAACAAAGCTACATAACTAGATTGTGTTTAATCAAATAAAGGGTAGTCTTTGAGGTGTTAGAAGCAATAGAGAATTTTAAATATTCAATTTGAATGGTTCCAGCTAAAAGATAAACTTCACATTGATCAGTTTAATTGAGATTCACGGCTAAGAATTTTAATATATGTACATATATAAAGAGATTGTTTGGTTGAATAAACTCCAATGTTTAATCAAAATTCCTTTTTCACAATAAAAAATTGCGCCCAAAATTACGAGCGTTTGAAACTTTTTAAATGTGTGTGAATATTAAACAGTTTTTTTCAAATATCCGTAATCTTTGTGATAAATATTGTAAATTACATAATTTTACTTTTAAATTGTATCTGACGAATCTATTTTTTTTTGTTGTTAAAACGGCAATCTACATAAAAAAAATATTAAAATACGTAAATCAAGGAAAATATTCAATAATGTTTGTCTCTATCGGTTATTAATTCATTAATGCATCAGATCTCGATTATTCACGTCCTAAGAGGCATTTACTTTTAGCAGTACTACATTTTGGTCAAAGTTGTGATTTTCATCAAGTTGCGATTTTGATGTCTTTCTGGTTTGGATATCTTTTTTACAGATAAATTTTGCTTGTGTTTTTTTTAGGTGAAGCGTAGATTATAAATTGTTACAGGTGAACGGGTATCACTGCATTAAAAACGTAACCTGAGCAAATTCTATTTGATTGAACTTTATTCACATCACTTAGTAAGTCTAGGTAATCTTGTAAGTTTTCGGAAGCCCTTTATGAATCTTCATTTATTGCGAGTGTGGCTACATTGTTCGCGAAAGGAACAATTGTTTTCTGGTAGGTGAACCTTGTAGATTAGAAAAGGCAGTGGCACAAGGACACTGCCTTCAAGGACAGCAGCTTTAATCAAGCAGGGATTAAATTTTTCATAATTGAATTTTACTGAAAATTTTCTAGAGGATAAGTAGGGTTTAAGTACAAGGTTGCTAAGCAGGATATGTCTTTTAGTTTAAATAAGAGTTTAGAATAGTTTAAATAGAGTATAATCATTTGCTTACTGATTTAATTGCATATGTAGGTCATCCGCCAGAAACAAAGTTGTAATTGCTTTCGATTATAATTCTCAGAAGATGGCGAACTTTTGTTGCAATGAATCTCGAGCCCAGTGAATGTGCTATGAATGTATTGGTCAGGGTCTGAAATAAAACTTTGTATTTGTCTGCAAATATTGTGTGCTCCGGTTGACTGCAAATAGTGCCAATGTTGAAGTGCTGTGCTGTGAATTTTACTGTAATGTATGTTGCTTGAATTTTGTATAACAATTATTTCCGAATCCTATGGGCCGTATTATCTGGGTAAGGAGTACTGTAGGTAAAGTAACGGAGTATATGAAATATTGCTAGACTGGTAAAATGTGTTTCGGAAATAAGCACGTTTTAATAAGCTGCATAAGTAATGGAGGGAATGAATAAAGTGCATAAAGCGAAATGCAATAGTATTTATATCACCGAAGATAACGTACATTAGTTGGATTCATTAATATTAAAAACCTATTTTCCACTTTCAGTATCATTGTCATTAACCTGTATAATAAATTGTTGCAAGATTTTGGCACAAATAAGAGGTGCTTTATTTGTGCCAAAATGGTTTCAATTGGACTAAGTTTGCAGCATATAATGTACAGTGTGGTACAATAGTGCAATTTTCATTGCAGCAGCTGCTGCAATAATAATTAATAATAATAATAATGGGAATTTATTATATAACAGTTAACAAACAGTTACAGGATAATATAATATTTGCTACACTACAGTGGGTGTACACTTACATTATTAATATGTCGAATAAATCACGAATAAATCAAGAAAATTTAAAAAATATATATTAAAATAGAAATTAAACCAAAAGTTAAAATCTTCACTTGATTTGTACTTGTTCGTAAAACGACAATTGTTTCGCCAGCACAGTGGCTTCGTCAGGTACTTGCTAGAGGATGTTACAAACTAATTATTAGTTTAATTTCTATTTCAAGTTATGGATCTTCATCAAGTAAAAGCCGAATCAATTCAAATGTGTATTATTTATAACGGTTTGAAGCTTCCTTTGCTTCCATGCAGCGATGGCATCTGAAAATGGTTAAAATCTAATCGAACCCGGTAGTCTTAACGCACAATAGTCTGGGAGCTTATATTTATTGTGTATGCCCTTAATGACTGGAGATGGGTGTGGGTGACTAAAATAAAAGGTGGTGGGTAGCACCAATTCGCTTTGCATATAGAAGCTCAGTTTGAAAACGTAGAAAAGGGATTGCGCGATCTTAGGCGCATGCGCATACAGACTACAAAAATAGCTACGCTAAATGCAAAGACGATACGGCAAAATGCTGCACAGGAAATCTGCAATCTGAAAATACACGCCCAAAGTCCAACTTGCTAAAGATAAAAGAAAAATAAACAGAGGTGATGAGAAAAAAAACTCGGCAACAGTTAACTCGTGTAATAACAATTCAAATTCATATATATATATTTGAAAAGAAACGCCTCCACGTTCGGGCGTCTAAAATGAAAAGAAGCTGATGGGCTATGTAATAATATGAGAATAAAATTTGTAATTATGGTGGTAAGGGTGGTAAGGGTGGTAAGGTCGCCTTTTCTGGCCCAGTCGCTTTCTTCCGTCAGATGTCACTGATTAAATTGGTGTCGCCTGATAGAACGAAACTGGTTATGGCTTGGAGACGATTTTAGCGTAAATGTAGATACAGATACAGATCTATTGTTTAACAGATCTGTATTAATTTGTATATACATTGCTTCACTAGTTCAACCGATGAGGCCTAGATGGCTGAAACATATGTATTGAACAGAAGTAAATGCTAAAAATACGAGGTGTTTGTCCATGTTTACAGTTACGGATATGTATTTTGCATATCTGTTTCATTATATAAAAATTTGTAATGTTGAATAAATCGTACTTCAACTGATAGATATGTTGAGCGCCTTTAATATGAACATATGATATTGGTCTACCAGCCGATAGTACGCAGTATCTTTAATTACAAAATAGATGTCGTTAGAGCATGGCTAAGATACTGAATAAATTCGACTCTTTCTCAGGATCATCGGCGGTGATATTATACTCTTATAAAACTGATAAATAATCAATTAATATCAATGAGATATTTTTAGCTAAGCATAGATAAATAAAAGAAGTTCTTTAAAATAATAAGTATAAAATATTTTATTCACCGCAAGATATCTATATACAATAATAAGTAACTTGGCTAACGGCAAAACAAGGAATTATGACTTTATGAATATAATATCATATGTGTGAAATTATGGTTATGTTTACTAGTTGATATAATAAAGCAAAGTTTGTTGTAATAAAAATAAGTTAACAATGCTATGGTAAGTACTACAAAAATCTCTATAGGTAATATTCTTTTCGTTAAATTTATCAAAATAGTGATATTATTAAAGCAAAATCAAGATATAATTATTAAATTTTGAATTGATGATAAAGAGTTGCTAATTAGGCTTTTACAAGAAAATAAATTAACCTGTGCTTTGTAGGGAAGGTAGAAGGACTACGGCTACTCAGGATATTCGGCTAAACAGGATCGAGAGAGATATTCTTGGGTTAGGATGATGCAGGTACGTAGAAGTTTATTATGTTCCGTAGCTTTGATGTCGACGTTCCGCAGCAAAAGATGCTTTCACAGTTTTCTTGCCGGTATCTGATCTTATTCTCGTAAAAATTGATTCAAACGTTGCGCTGATATTATTTACACCTTTTATGTATTATTTTTTACTTGTATCACAGATATTTCGGTATATAATCAATTTTAAAGAACGAAGAATCTCTTTTCGAGGCAACTTTTTTCAAAAATTCTGTTACTACTCTCCGACCGACGCTAACTTTCATTTATTTTTCCCAAAGCCTTATTAGAAAGTAAAAATTATCTTGATTTGTACTTTTTACAATTATAATAAAACACGTTTATACGTTTGTTTCAAATACGTTTTAACTACAATTGTTTCACACTACAATTGTTTCGCCAAACATTGGCTTCATCAGGTGCTGATAGACTGATTATACAATAAAACAACTTAATATATATAGTCTCACACTCATGTATGTAACACATTAACAGTGGGGATGTATTGTAGATATTAGAATTGTAGGAGGGGTGAAAAATTAAATTCCGTTTGTTCATTTAAGGCTACGCCTAATTTGTTGTATCTATTGATTTCTAAAGTCTCCAATAAATTAAGTTTTTTGCTTTTATCCTGTACATGTAAAATTTTATAATCTATATTAAATATATGATTTAACTCTAAGCAGTGGTTTGCGAAAGTGGAGTCTGTTTTTTGGTTTCTATAACATTTTTCGTGTTCCCTTTGTTGGAAGGTACGCCCCGTCTGACCCACATATACCTTATTGCACTCACAAGTCAACACATAGACCCCCGATTTTGACCCTTTATCCGTTTTATCTTTGTCATTCCTAATATATTTTTGGACTGAGTTATTAGTTTTGTAAGAGATAAACCCGTTGCTAACTTTTTTGATTAGTTTACCTGTTTTAATAGATGTATTTCCTATATATGTAATGGTGTTGTATTGTTTTTTTATATTAGACGGTATTTTAGGGTAGATTAGAGAGAGAGCAAGTTTTTTCTGTTTTTGTTCGAGAATTTTATTAACTAAATTTACTGTATATCCATTATTGATTGTTATAGTGTATATTCTATTTAATTCAATGTCAAAATTGGTTTTGTTCATAGGTACGTGAATTAGCCTATGTATCATAGATTCGTATGCTGCTAATTTATGTGAAGTTGGGTGAAAAGAGCTCGCGTGTATTGTTGTGTCTGTTTGTGGTATATTGCAAAATCGTGTCTACCTGATTTGTTTGAAATGGTTAAATCGAGAAAGCTAATAGATTTGTCTTTTTCTATTTCTGTAGTAAATTTTATATTAGGATGAATCGTGTTAATGTGTTCTTGGAACATTTTTATTTGCCTCTCTGTGCCCTTGAAACAAACCAAAACGTCATCTACGCACCTGTACCAATAAATGCATTTATTAAATAGAGGGTATTTACAAATCTCATTTTCAATAGAATCCATAAATATCTCAGCCATTAGGGGACTTAACGGGTTTCCCATCGCTAATCCCGATGTTTGAGTGTAATATTGACGGCTGAATCGACAATAATTTTATTTAAGACAAATATTTACTAAATCTAAAATTTCTATCTTGGTAATAGCATTAACGTGGCTTTGTTCAAGTTTCAGAGAAATTAAATTTACAATTATTTATATTAATCAAATTATAAATATAATATTGATTTTGATAGACAGAATAAATTAAAATACTATTTAACAGGTATATGTGACTTACTTTTAGATGTTAGGTTATGTTATAATTTTGAATACAAATATAACCTGTTCGCGGTTTTTCTACGATTTGAAAAGTGGGCGTGTTCAATTAGTATCGATATAAAATTCAAATGTAAATAAATTAACTTACATCTTCATTTACTTGGCAATTACATACTAATTTGATAATATTTGTAAATATTGCATATAAAAGCCGAAAAATTCCAAGAATTTATCAATTGATTTATTTAATGAAAGGCTAAGAACTGCTATTTTTCCACTGACGATTTGGTGAAGAGCATATCTTCAAAGGTTGTACCTTAGCCAAAAACGCTACATTTAGCACTATTTCTCGTTTTCAGTATGTTCTACTGAAGATTGCCACTTACTTACCGAAATACGTATTTCGAGTGTATTGATTTATGAAGTGGTTAGGGATTTTTGTTGTTTCTGTCTGTTTCAGTCAGGCCACAGTCTCTACCAATTCGGAAAGTATGAAATATTTACAATAAATATGTCGATGACATATACCGGGTTCTTTTTTTATCATTACACATCGGTATATGCCGTATGTGTAATGATTAGAAAGAATAATCAATGCATTCGTGGCATAGTAGACAACCAGTTATACACCAAGTTGTTTAATTCGTAATTACTTTGCCATGGAGACATTAAAACAATTTTTTAATGTCAAATATTTAGGTATTTTTGTTCATACATGAATCGTAAATTAAATATATTTTATTGAAAAACAGATTTATAATATTATTATATTATAATTTAATTAATATATTATTAATATATTAATTAATATATAATTACTATATTATAGCTTTGTTCGCGGAGCGATTTTCGAATATATTCGGGATATATGCGAGATATGTTCAGGATATTTTTATTGCGCATGCGGGCCTCTGAACATGCGAAGAACTTTCTTCCTCCGCGAACGCTAATCGGACGCAATTTTGAATTACTGTTATATTCACCAGATGGCGTCGGCATAAGTATTGATAGCTCGCGAAGTTAGCATCGTTAGCTTTGCTCCTTTTTATTTATTCCTTTCGATTTGGTTTTAGTGGTTAGAATTTTGTCTATAAAAAATAATAATTAAAAAATTTATTCCATTAAATTTATTATATTTTTTTTTGCAAAATGAATATGGCACAAAAAATACTGTAACTATTTTTAAGGGACTTATTTTCTCTGAATCTCCTTGTTGGTAATGGAAATATTCTGATACTTGTTCTGAAATTGTTCTGCCAGCCGCTGAGTTACTTCTCTACTCACACGAAAATGTTCAAAATAATGTCGATCTTCAAGATGTGGTACAGGGTTATTCATTATAAATGTCCCAGCCCTTACCATAGTTATTATTGCATTAAAAAAAAAAATTTGAAATAAAAGTTGTATGGTTATAGACTAATTTTATTATAACGTTAACAAAAGTGCAGTAGCGTGCGTAGTTTAGGGGACACAAAAAATAATTGCTTTTTTTAAATGAGACAGCCTGTATATTATTAAATTTTTGAAAAGATCCTTTTCTTCTGATTTCAAAAAAAAACAATATCATACCCCTGTCTTACACCGTTCTTATGTTATTAAAGGATAAATATAGTAAATTAAACTAGTTACTATAAATATTGAAAAGTTAATATCATCAAAGAAAGCTATGAAAATCACAACTGTCATGTTTATTAAATGTCATTTCTTTATTGAAACATTCAAAATGGTTTACAGTGTAGCAGAAAAAATTCAAATATTTACTTGCTATATAGAAAATAACAAAGATAAACGTGCAGCACAAAGAGCATACAGGGAGTTGTATCCAAATCGTCCAACACCCGCAGACAATACGTTCAGACGTATTTACCAACAGGTAAATAATACCGATAGTTTTAATAGAAAAAGGCGAGTACTTCATGCAAACAACGAAGATCAATTAGATGTACTGCTTTATTTCGACGGTAAGCCCTCTTATAGGTATTCTTGAAAAGTTTTTTTAAACACTATATTATTTTTTAGAAAATTCTGAATGTAGTATAAATAATGCAGCAGCTCATTTAAATATAAGTTACTCTAAAATACAACGTACGTTGAAAACTAACAACTACAAACCATATAAAATTTTACCCGTACAACTTTTGACAGAGGCTCATAAAAGGAAAAGGTTAGAGTTTTGCCGCCAAATGATCCAAAAGTTATATGAAGATCCTGATTATTTGACTAAAATATTACGGACCGATGAATCATGCTTTTCTACGGCTGGAGTTTTTAATAAGAAAAGTCGTAGGTCATGGGAAAACAAGGAGAATAGGAAAATATTGATAAAACCAATAAAAAAATCAGGAAGAAAAACTCTTAGTGTATGGTGTGGAATTTTCAGAAACAAAATTGTTGGACCCATATTTTATGATTTCAATTTACCTATCTGGAAATGATTCTTCCTGAAGTTGAAAATATTCTTGTAGAGAATTTTCCGGACGTTCAACTTCAGGATATGATTTGGATGCAGGATAGGGCAACTCCGCATAATGTCCTACCTGTTAAAGAGCATTTGAACAATGTATTTCAAGTGTGGATAGGGAATAATGGAACCATATTATGGCCTCCTAACAGTCCGGATCTATCCCCTATGGACTCATATTTTTGGGGGTTTTTAAAAGACATAATATATAATAATAATGACTGTATTCAAGTCATGAAAGACCGAATTCAATTAGAAATAAATAATCTAAATGTAAACAATCAAGCCATTTCTGATGCAATTCAAAATATAATTAGACGTTTAGAATTATGTATTGAAAATAATGGTGGACACTTCGAACAACTTTTATAAGTTATTATTTATTTATAGTTGTAAAGTTATCTTTGTTATATTCGTTTTATAGGTATTATTTGTAATTTTAATTAAATGTTGACCAAAACTCATTTGTAGATACAAAACTTTTATTTAATAACTTAAGAACGGTGTAAGACAGTGGTATGATATGGTATAGTTTTGAAATCAGAAGAAAAAGATCTTTTCAAAAATTTAATAATATACATGTTGTCTCATTTAAAAAAACCAATTATTTTTTGTGTCCCCTAAACTACGCACGCCACTGTACTTTTGTTAACGTTATAATAAAATTAGTTTATAACCACACAACTTTTATTTCAAAAATTTTTTTGTATATGCAATAATAACTATGGTAAGGGCTGGGCCATTTATAATGAATAACCCTGTACAATTTCTTAAAAAAAAATTGTGGTTTTTGGAACTTCTAATATCTGAAGCAGTTTGTCCAACTCTTCATCACTTGATGTAAAATTGTCAGACATCTAAAGTTTCGCTTATTAGTATATATTTATCCAGTAACAATATATATAAACAAAATAAAAACCTATCTTTAAGTTGTACCTTTAATTTGGTATAATAAAAAAATAAAACTATAATAGACTATAACGATTCCAACCAATTCTCTAATTTCAACAATTACTTATCTCAGAATTCAGAGCGCATGCTTAGGATATATAAGAACGTGTAACGAACTTATTCGGGATTTAAGAAAAGGCGCGAACAGGGAATATTTTGTACGGAGCAGAAAATTCTGTTACCGCGAACGATGAAATTTTCAGTGCGCAGGTCTTTCATACCTGAACACGTTCAGGATTCGCTCCGCGAACAAAGCTTATAATTTATTTCTTAAATATGAATAAAGACGAAATTGCACATTTTCATAACAATGATAACGTGGTACCAGAAGAATAATAGCTTATGAACGGTTAGACATGTTTACAAATTATCGAACTTACCCCACCTATACGGGCATTTCAGTAACACGATAAAATAATGTATACGTTGAACAAATAACACCTCGTGGTATCTTACGAATAAGTGGTTTTGTAAAATGGATAAATTTATCTTAAAAAGCAGTAGTGGAAAATCAAATGGTGTGTTGTCTAAAAAACTTTTAAATAGTACGGTGTACTATCTCTTATCTATGGCTGTAATGTGTAACAAAGAATTAATTTGCAGATTTCTTATCATATGAAGAATCTACAAGAAGTCTGTCACTGCACTCAACAATAGATGAATCAGAATGTAATGAGAATTCAGTGCCTAAAAAGACTAAAATAATAGACTTTAAGCAGCCAACAAAAGGAAAAAAAAATCAGCTATTTGAAAATATTTTAAAGCTTCAAACGACTAAATGTATAACTTATGTGAAAGAATACAAGGCTTGTGGAAATACCAGCAACCTATCTGATCATTTAAAACGTTTCCATTCTATCTTAGATACACATGACGACACAGGGCCTAGGCCTAGTCATCTGCTAGTTGTAGTAGTTCAACCTCAACTCGGTCAAATATGTTTATATCACCTTATTTGAAAAGAGCCGTTTTTATGACAATACATCTTACAGGAAAAAAGAACTTTAAAAAAGATTTACTTGAAATTATTGTACTAGATTTACAAGCTTTTACAATTGTTACTGATCGAGGCTTCAGACAATTTGTTAAAATATTAGAATCAAGATATAAATTACCTAGTACATATACATTAAGTGGTAGTAGGTTAGAAGAAGCTTATTTGGAAGTTTACATTCGATTTAAAAGAGAAGGTTTTCATAGTACTGAAAATGCTACTGGGGCTACTTCTTGTCTAGAACAAGAAATTTTTAATATTATGAAGAAAACAAATCCTGAAAACAAAGAACAAATGCCTGTAGCCGAAACTGACATTAGTTCACATCAAAAGTCACTTTGATTATTTGGATTTTTGCAAGAAAGAATAAAAGAGAAAGGAAAATCAATTACAGTTTATGTAATAATAACTAAAATAGGATGTAGATCCTCTTTTATTTTGGAAGGTCACTTTAAAGAAAAAAGGTACGAGCATTTTTTATTGGGATTCTCTTTTAGGTAACAGGAATTGAACTAAAACCCCTAGAACAATGTGCTAGGAAATACTTCTGTATTTCAGCGAATTGAGCAGAAAGTCAGTGTTTAGTTCAGCTGGTTTAATAATAGAACAAAGACGTGCAAGACTAAAACGGAAAAATGTTAATAGGATAATATTCCTAAATAAAAATATTAATAAGTAATTATTTTATTAAAATTACACACAACCTTTTTATTATCTAAAGAAGTAACTCAATGGGTTTCATCTTAGTATACATTCTAACTATTAAAAATATGAATGTTTAAGTTTTGAAAGGGAATGTACATGAAACTTTTTAAATCTATTAGGAATCTATTTGCTTCGTCAGTAAAAATAATTTTATTTAAAATTTATTCGTTTTCATTTAACAAATTAAACATTATATCACAAAAATCAGTCCATTTCACTTTTAGGGTTTCCAACGATACTCCAAAATGCCTGGCTACTTCTAAAAGAGATCCTACATAACACAGAATATTCAGCTTCATGTGCTGTTAACACGTGATTGGTTTTTGTTTTTTTGTGGGAATTTGGAAAACAACCATCTTCTTTGAATTTGTTAAAAATATTTAAAATTGTTTTCGCACAAAGTATAGGCCTGTTAGGACAATTAACGGAAAACATGTCTCTGATCGTTGTTTAACTATTATTCTTCTGGCACCACATTATCATTGCTATGAAAAGATGCAATTTCGTATTCATTCATGTTTTAAATAAATTATCTATGTTTCAATAAAATGTATTTAATTTAAGATTCATGTATGAACAAAAATTTATAAATATTTGGCATTAACATTTTCTTTTACCTCTCCATGGCAAAGTAATTACGAATTAAGCAACTTGGTGTATAACTGGTTGTCTACTATGCCACTAATGCATTGATTATTCGTTTTTGATCATTGCACATAGGAAATATGGTATGTGTAGTGATAAAAAAAAGAACCCGATATATTCTTTATGAGGATTTAGCAGATACCAGCAATAGCTCATCACGTAACATTTATGTGTTGAATTTTATATTTTTAGAAGGTATCTAACCTTGAACACATTTGCAAAACTTTTTAAATATAAAATACATAATGCTTTTGATTAAAATCGTTGAATTATTATGTACGAAATGATATCTCATAAAGATAAAGTTTGACTTTTCTGGTATCCAAACTTATTCCTTTGTTAAAATTTAGTAATTTTACAAAAAGTTATATATTACAAAAACTGCTTTCACCTTTGCTATTGTTTCCATGTTAACTGACGCAATTTTATGTCGAAATTGTTGAAGAAAATAAAGTTACTACAATCAATATCTTATTACATGTGTAATAATAATAATAAAACATAGCTATTGTGGAAGGGATGACAACCGGTCCATTATTTCTTACACGCTTGTCCGTAGGACTAGTAACTACTCACAAAAGCTATTTAGCATTATGTAATGCTTTGACACGTTGGTTTGTGTTGCATTCGGATTTCAACCAGACAAATTATTGTGCTGTTAATAGTGTAGTATATTAACATCTATTAAATACAATCTTGTATTTTAGGAAATTATAGACCGTTTAGTAGAAATGCAATATTTATTTCTTGTCATAATAAAAAATAATAGTTCTAGATGCTATCAACTTATCTGAATTATAAATTGAGATAAATATAAATTGTGAAGAAATTATTTAAAGTAATATTATATGTTTATGTTGATTTAATATTTTCAGTAAAAGCATTTCTAAAGGCATATTTCAATTTCCTATCATATATTAAATATTCTCGTGCACTGTGAAACCATAAAAATCATTTTTGCTGTGGAGATAATTTGAAAATTGATATATCTAAATATCTAGCCAATGCTTAACAAATTATGAATTATTTCATAAATAACATGGGTTAACACGATAGCCCACATAACAGGACTCAGTACCAAAAGACAAGGTTCCTAATTCGAAAATTAAAAAAAGATTGAATTTTGCGGGTGAATGTAAGACCTGCTCAGAACTATTTTTTGTGCAGAAAAAAACATTTTAGGGAGGAAAAGGCCCTCCAAGGTTACTTGGTAATAAACACAATAAGTATTAGTATTATATATTAAGTTTATATTCGGTTTCTAATCCTATATGACATATGTTAATCTAGCCCTATATTACAATTTCTTGTCTAATTTTTAGGCTTTTAGGACAACTAAAATTGAAATTAAAAAGTGATACATATTGCAGTGATAAAAAGTGATTCATTAAAAATATAAAAAAACACTTCATATAAATAAGGGAGTATCATATAGTTTATCGACATTCACTAAATCATGCATTAGTTCTAACACTAGGCACAGAGAATGTGGGAACGTTTATAGATGAAAGACATGGCACATGAAAACCAACTAGGGAAAGCAAACACGCCGATATAAAATTTAATTGCTGAGAAATTTCTTTAAAAATAAAGCACTCATTTGCGCTCTACGTGTACTCAACAATTCCATGTTTTATCGGTGCAAGAGAAGATTGTAGTCGATATTGCGCTCGGGAAAAGCTTAAGCCAATTTCAAAAACATAAACTTTTGAAATCTCCTCTGCGCTTTTTCAACCATCTGCTGTTGGATTGCATAATAGGGATACCTCACAACTGATTCATGTTCGAGTTTAGAGCGCACGTATGCGTAATATAAATGTGAATGTTCTAGGGTCATCAAAATCACTGGTGACACGTATAATAAAGCCAAGTAACTTAACAGCTGATTAGGTAATATTGATCAGATGTTGCATAAAGTTCAATTGGTTATCAAACGTGATACCCAAATCCACAATAGTATTGGAACGCGCAACAAGTTCACCATGAATAAAATAAGTAGCTGCTAAAGCGTAAAACTGCACAAGGTATGGAAGTTAGCGTGTAATTGATGAAGATAATGAAAAGCAGCGGTTCTAAGTTAGAGCCCTGCGGCATATCTGAGGTGGGAATGTTAGATTTTGACCTAAAGCCATTATGATACACGTAATTGTGCCTATCATGAAGATAACTATGAAGTAACCTAATTAAAGCATTAGAGAGGCCAATTTCACCTTAATTTCTGCAGCAATATCATATGGTCAATGATATAAAAAGCTCTCGTAAAATCGGTATATATTACATCAAGTTAACCGCCCCTATTGAACTCTTCAGCTATCTGATGTGTAATAAGAGCAAAATTTGTTGTAGGACTGGTAGAACGCTCAGTCATGAATCCATGTTGAAAAGGCGAAATATACACACGAACGTTTTTCATTATAATACTGTGTAGCAGATATTAAAAATCTTTAGAAAAATTACACTGAATGGCTATAGGTCTCTAATTCAGGATGTTGGCGGAATTCACATTTTTTAAGTCTGGAAAAATTCTAGCAATCTTCCATATACTAGAAAATTTACACGTACGCAAAGCCAGATTAATAATTTGCGATAAAGGTGAAGAAAATACGTGAGCACAATTCCTGACCAGGAAGTTTTGAATACTGTCGTGACCAGCAATAGTCGAATTCTTCAACCTTCTAGTGCATATAGCGACACCACCAATGACAGTTGGAGGAAGGTTAGACAGTATATCAGGTAATGATAACAAATGCGTTCACTATGTCTTGTGGTTTATCATAATGCGTATTGTTGAAATAGACTTTACCAGGAATCCTGGAAATTACCAGAAAGTTTTAGGATGAGAACATATGACACTTTGTACATTCTGAAAGTAATTCTTATGCCATATAAATTTCAAAGTCAGTTCTCTCCTGACACGACTAAAAATTTTCTATTAAGTATTGATTGCCTGTGGATCACCATCTCTGATGATAGTAGAAGTTAATTTTCAGTTTTTCTTTAATAACTTTGGAATAACATGGAGGAAACCTGGCTGAATTCCCCGGAATGAATCTTAGGAACAAATGAATCAATAACCGTATAAAGTACACTGTAAAATTTTTCAACAGCTGAGTCTACATTAACATAATCGTTCAGAAAATACCAATCCACGAGTAAGAAGTCAGAATATAGTTTATGAAAATTGACTTTCCTAAACTTATGTCTGGGATTGCTATTAAAAGAAAACGTAACTGGTTTGTTCAAAGACCGAAATTCAATATCAATATATGGTAAAGGATAATATTTAACTCCTGGCATCAAGGGAATGAATTTTTTTTCAAGTAAGAGACTACTGTCCATGTTTGATAGTAGTAAATCTAACAACCTTCCCTTATAATTAAAGATGATATTATATTGAGTAAGTCTGAGTGAATTAATAAAGTCTATGAAATGTAATACTTTAGTATCGATAGACAAAGGCGAAGAAAAACGATCATGAAAGTGAGGAAGAATAAAATCTCCCAGAAGAATAACTGATTTTCCTAATAAAAGCAACTCGAGATAACCTAGTAGTAGTTCAAAACTCAGGCAATTTATGTCGGGAGGCATATATAAAAGTACAACAAAAAAAAAGAGAAATTATCAAGACAGCATTTACATCATGGTTGTAATCTAGGTGGTATCGATGACGTCATAAGCAATCTTCTCTGAGAGTGCAATTCTTTCCGAATACTATACATTACACGTGTACATTCACTTCAGAGATCTCTTGATTGTTGGAATAACGCAGTTGAGGTTACTCTTCGGAAGACTAGAAATGCAGAGAATTATAAAGACTTGTTGTGTGCGCTTGATCTAAAACTCTTGAAACAGCCTCACAATTACGTATTTAAAAATTATTCGGAAAAAATTCTTTGTTCCTGGATTATCAGCTGTACGGTTTCGATGAAGGTAACACTTGATATTTTCTTTGTGGCCCATCACGGACTGCTTATTCTATTGGTGTTGGATTACCTAAAACTTTTGGTACTGATGATCGCGGATACTGGGAGTTTTAAAATGTGTGGGCATCGATGGAAGTGTATTGAGCATTACCAAGGATTTTCTATCTAATTGGTCGCAGTTAGTTCGCTTAAGTAATATATTTTCAATTTTTTTAGTGGCGGACTGAGGTTAGGTACTAATTTTGGGACCAATATTATTTTCGTTGATATAGGATCGTTCGCAAACCAAGTTTAAGTCAGTAGAGCATAGCAATTCTGTTTAAAATGTAAGATGCAACGTGACAAATATTTTTTTGAATAGCGTTTCTATTATTAAAAAAATGACTATCGCCTTGCACCTACTCACACATTATTTGTATGATATTCTCTACATTCTTATCTAATCATATTTATCTAATTTCGTATATTTTGGAACAAATAAAAAACTGTTCCGAGCTACAAACGTAAATAAATATAATGATCGATAATGAAAGTATTAATTTGGTATTAAAGACTAAAAATTTAGGACTAATTATAGAACAGGTTTTCAAATATATTAGATTAGTTTACCTATGTGATATATTAAGGTATTCATCATAGCGAGTAAAGAAATAATTCATCATTCTTTATCTGCTTGTACGTATTAGTTATACTACCCACAATTAATTGTATTATTATGTATTATCCTAAAGTGTTTTGCCTATCTTATGTTGTAAGTTTTGTGTATGCATATTAAATGATAAAAGAATATTTGGTAAAGTAATTTTTTATGACTCTATTTGCATTAAACTGCAACACTTCTTGTAATTGTTTTCTTTGCATATTTTTTTTTACAGCGTTGATGCATTTCCTATTATTGACAAAGTGTTAGTTTACCGCTCCTTTCGACTTCAATATTTAAAGCCCCTGCGATGAGCTGAGTTGGGGTGAAGTATCTATCCCAATCGATTCATATTTTTTTCTGAAATATCATGTATTACTTAAAGCATGCATGTTGCGATTGGCTGTTTGAAGGGCAACAATCTTTGCATGTCCTATTTGTGAAAAATGTTTATTTATGTATGTAGGGAGCTTTCCGTGTCCGTATTCATGCCGAAATAGGAATTTCCGGGAATTACATAGGTCTTCGAATGCTTCTTAAGGCTTTAATTTTTATTGCAATTTTTTTATTATTCATATAATTAATTGTGGCTTTTTTAATACACTTTTTGTCGGTGGCAAGTTTTCGACTTTAAGATGACGTCTTTTAAAAATATACTTCGTTCCAGCAGCAGCTATACATGTCAGTACGCGTAGCTATTGACTGAACGGTATTGTGTCACATTTGCGGCGTTGCGTGCAGTGTCGCTTGAAGTATACCGCTTTGTAATTCATTAACATCGTCCACAGATGTTTGGTAACCTAACGATTTTAGAACACCCCACAAAAATAAATTGCAAGGTGCCAGGGCTGGCGATCGAGGTGGCCAAGGTATCCAATCCAACGATTATAGAAAGTATTGTGATGTGAGTCATCCGACGATACGTCAGGCGAGCGATGATCTGGCGGCAATTTCACTCGCCGAACATGTCATCCCCCCATCAAGTCTCCCGGGCTTCCTAGAAAGGGCTTCTGAAATAATACGGGATTGGGAAGGCTCTCAAATGAGCTAAGGATTATAAAATAAGCCGTCGAAGAACAGAGGGGATTATTCAAGCAGCAACCGGTGTGCTAGAACATTGTAATATAAATATTAAAATAAATACTGTTAATATTATAATTAGTTATTTAGTGTATTTTATTATTAATATAGTGTTTTTAGTTACCGTTGGTTTTATTTAAAAGAACCCAAAAGAGCAGTTTATCACAATTGGTGTCAGATGTGGGGTTAATTAATAAATATAGTCCGTTATTTATTAATTAACCTCACACGAGTTTGTGAATTCTTTATTAGTCGTTTTTCCATTTTTCGCACTGTCTAGATTCTTCTGCTCCATTTGTTCTATTTTTATTAAAAACGAGGCCACGCCAGCATCTCCACTTGGAATTTGGAAGAAATAATTCTCTGGATCCTCGTCTTCTTTGGGTCAATACATTTCGGAGTCGTTGCTGAAGCATTGCCTTTTTACCGGTTGTATCCTCATCTCTATCCTTTAATTCTCGTTTCAGGTCAGTGATTTTTAAATCAGTGAGTTTCACTTTAATTTCAGCGGTCATATTTAAAATAATAGTTATTTATGCACCAAGAGCGTCATGGGTATTATATTGCCCGAGGTCGACGTTAATTCAACTCGAGGGCCTCTGGTCCGAGGGATGAATGTCGACCAAGGGCAATATAATTGCCATAACTCCAGTGCTTCATACAAGATTTTATTTTTTACGAAGAATTAATTTCTTAAGCGAAAAATTCAAATTACATAGGAAAAGTTCCGAGATTTCTGTCAACTGTCATTTCATTGACAGTCGTTACGCATCATTACGCATCTTACATGACTCCTAATCAACGATTTAACCTTAATTTTATTTTAAATGACAGTTGTTAACACTTTGAAGTTTTCAAGCTGTCAATGTTTAGATACTCTTAACATTAATAAATAATGCTAAATAATAATAAGTTTTGCTTGTTTCTTTAGACTTTCTTAAAAATTCAAATTATTAATTCGGTAAAATGTATATCCTTTCTTCTCGAGCATTATTTATATTCACACAACATTAAAAACTGTAAATAAATTAGCGCGCAAAATGTGCTATATCGCCCTGTTATAACGCCCAAGGGCGATATGACCGTGTTTATGGTAACCGTATCCAAGGTGAAATGAACAAATAATACTTAAGTGAAAAATAAACGTCTTTCCGCACTGTATATTTATTTAAACGAATTTTTAAATAACACTCAATTGTCCACTTAGTCCGTTATCAAGTTGCATATTTGATGGCGCCAGATAACTTCATGGAACACCTGACTGTCCAGACGTTTACAGATGGTCTCCGGGATAGTAATACGCTGTCGGCATTAAGGTTGGCAAGACCAAAAACAAACAGGAAAACGAGGAATTCATAGAGCAGGTGGATAGTCGAGTCTTAAATCAGATAAAGCCAAATGAAAGAACACTACGATGGTGAAATTGTGGAGAAATAGTTCACATTTGAAGCAAATGTGGCGAGGCTACCAAGAAAGCAACTGAGCATCAGGAAAACTAAAGCGGGTCGATGAGCAGGGGCAATCATCGATCCAGCATCAGGAAGCCCCAAGGACGCTTGCCCAAGTCGCATCGTTGCAAGATCAAACCAATGTGTATGTGGACGCTATTATCGGAGGAAGTACCTATGCTTGCTTGTGAGACACGGGGTCGACAGAAACCATCGTGCGGCCCAATTTAATTTCCAGAAAGGAAAAAATACTTTCTAGCAAATGGAGATTTAAGACAGCAACTGGGGAAGCAACTTCTGTGGCAGGTGAATCACTTTATCATAGGACCAACATAAATCCGACATCGCGTTTTAGTGGCCGACATATAGGAAGAAATAATCTTGGGATTGGGCATTATGAACACTTACGGCTTCCAGTTAGATTTGAAAGAAGGGACTTTAAAAATAAATAATGAGGAATTAGTTCTTCATGATTAACATTATGGGCCTCTAAGAGTAATTACAACAGGTAAAGTTGTTGTGGATGCAAGAAACGAGACGTTTTTGACGGCTCGAATGGAGGTTGATTATCTTGAAGGAAATATTACAATGTTGGAATCAAAGGCAGATGATGACAACGTAGGCCGAGGGATAGTAGTTGTAAAACTGCTGCTTACGACTCAGAAGACTGTACCGATAAGGGTAATGAATGTAAACTATTACCCTGTTACAATGAAGAAGGGTACTGTTCTGGGTTGGTGTTCGCCAGTGTGGACCGTCGTGCATCGTGGAGAGGCAAAAAATAATGGATTCAAGAGGGTTCCCGAGAAATTTCCAAGATAGTCGACTCGGCTTGTTAAGGATTAAGCAGGAAAAAACAAAGCTAAGTTAAAGTTCTAATCCAGCAATATGAAGATGTTTCTGAAACTGAAAGTGTCAGGAAAGGAAGAACTAATATCGTCATGCATAAAAACATCGGCAACAGTTCCAATACGACAAGGACCAAGAAGGCTACCACTGGCAAAACGTGAGGTAGCCGAGCAAATGAAAGAAAGAGAAGGGTGAGCTTCTGGAATAATTCGAGATTTGGAAGGTTCTCGAATGAGCGCTGGATTATAAAATAAGCTGTCGAAGAACAGGTGTCGATTATTCAAGCAGCAGCCGGTGTATTAGAACATTGTTATATAAATATTGTGAAATAAATACTGAAATAAATACTGTTATTATTGTGATTAGTTATGGAGTATATTTTATTATTAATATAGTGTTTTTAATTACCGTTAGTTTTATTGAAAAGAACCCGAAAGACAAGTTTATTACTGTATTGTCCAGGTAATCCCGTACAATTCGTGCAAAGTGGGGACCTGCCCTGTCGTTTATAAAAATCATATTTTGGCGTAGATTTAGAGGGACTTCATCTAAAAATTTTGGAAGGTGTCGTTGTAGAAGAACTAAATAATTTTCTCCATTTATGCGGTACGGCAAAATATTAATATACTAAAAAATAATTAAAAAAAATGTAAATAAAAAAAAAAAGTTTTGACGTAGTTTTACTAGTCGTTCACCCAATAAACCACCACAAATATTTAAATCAAAGCGACGTCGGCGATTTCTAGGCATAAATGTGGCCGCGTCTTAGCATACGCATACACCAACTTGATTTGTTCGCAGTTCCCTTCTAACGCACCTAGTACTTCTTGAAGGATCGTTTGTTATCAAATAAATGATTGCATCATCACGTAAACGAGAACGGCCAGTATTTCTGCGTGGTTGTATTGTAATGCATCTGATGAAAAGAATTCTATCTTCTAGTATTCTAGACAGTAGCATTTGACAAACGATGCCCAGGAAATCGCATCGTATACTATCGTGCTGCTTGACATGCGCTATTATTTTAACTACCAAGAGCCATCAACATGTAAAATTCACGATATCAGTAATTTGAAAGCCATAATTTCATACGCTAAAATTCAGCAAAAATATCAATCAAATTAAAGAATGGTAAAGAAACATTCGTTTCAGTTTTTGATGATTAACGTCATTCCATAATCCGTGTTCTCGAATTTGGTAACACCCTGTATTACATCTTGATATAATATTAACAAGCAGGGGTTGCCTATAACTCGCATAAGGACTTGGCTACAATTAGTTTTTGACGCCACCAGAATCTTTTACGTGTGTGACACCTTATTTGACGAGAAAAGATCTGAGCGTAAATTTGACATAAATAAAAACGCGTGCGTTCGAAATATATTGTTAGTTTTTTAGAAATTGTTGAGGCTTCAATTACGCTAGATATTTGTTTTACATCATGTTATTATTTGACCAAAATGACCGATTTTCATTGAACTCAGACTTGACCACAAGTACACTGAGAAAAATATATAGTATAGGTTGCTACAATTGTAATATTCCATACCACAACCGATGGTTGATATAGTGAAAGTTATAGATGTGTAATTAAAAATATAACATTCTTGTGGTTTTTAAAATGCACAATACAGTTGTGTACAATACAGTTGTGGTAAAATAGTATAATAATTGTGGTAGGAAAGACACTACACAGCGTAGGAATTCTTGGACGTGACGTACAAAAATAGTGTTTTATATCAATAATCTCGCTTTCTTTCTTTATCCTGTTATTCCTCGTTTGCTTTTCTGTGTCGATGGGCTGTAGTATAATTTTCATTTTGGCCACCAATCCACCAACTGATCGTGATAATGCCTGTTTGGCTACGTCATATGTAACACTGTTACCTTGAGTACTCAGGCGTATTGTTTGTTATTAAATTACGCCTGCTTATGGTCTTGTATAATATCGTTACACATTGCCCCTAACTTACCCGTCGGCGTAAAATTCGTGAGAGTACTAAATAGTACTATGTATAATAAATTCATAATCAAAAATTAATAATTTTTTTATATAACAACGTATTAGATAACAAAAAAATACTAACTGGTACGATTTTGAGGATCTCCTGCGACAAGGATCAAATGCACAGTATTTTTCTATACAACAAAATAATGATTTATTTTACTTTTAGGATAGTAAAACTTTATATTCACATTTCTTTATTTGATTTATAATTGTGTTGTGTATTATCACAATATGCTAGCTTCTAAAGTATCGTTTTATTTATATATCAATACCATACTACAAGAAATAGTTTCTAGTACGTTTACTCTATGGTATATTCAAAAAAGAGAGAGACAAGTTTCTGAATAGACTCCCCAGCCCTAATTACAACATATATATTCATTTTACGCGGTAAATTTCAATTTGAAAATCTGTCCGAAATATGAAATCTGTAGTAAATTAAATTGTATATGGATTGTTCAGGGATAAATCCACAGTTAAGACAGCAGAATGGTAAATGTAGTAATCAAAGCAAATGAAAATAAGTAAATTTGTCTAAAAAACACATGTTATTTCATTTATTTGTTGAAAAAAAGGTCAAATAGTGCATGTCCTTACTGATAAACATTGTATGTAATACATAATATGCAATACAGTAGGAAATAGCCTAAATTTTACGACTGTAACAGTGTATGATAATTAATTCCAATTTAAAACAGATTAACAAGTTAATAACAAAAATATCTTATTTTATAAACTATTTGAAGATTGTTGAATTCAGTCTAACGTTGGTGATGAAATGGAATTATCACAACCACTATCGTCTCCACGAGAAATTATGAATGGTTCTATAATTTCGTCGATAATTTCGTCAATATCTTTCTTCCGTTATACTTCAAATTCGACCCTCGTACAATTTAGTTCAGCTCTTTTATTTACTAATTATCGTACTGCTTCAGTTGTTTAAAAATTAGTTTACGTTATTCTGCATTTTGTTCGTTCGCTATTTTTGGATAATACTGTATATTATACTAGGTTTCTGCTATAATTAATTGCTACTCTTTGACTGTACAATACCTAAAATTAATTATACTTATTATACTGCTTTGATTTATTACTATCTAATTTGTTTATATAACGTGTGTTCATTTGAAAAGTCAATCTAGGTTACTTTGAAATTTTGATAGAATAAGACGCAAATATATTAGTATGTGTTTGTTGTTCCGTAAACGTAAATCCAAATGACATTTGATAATGTCAATCACAAATATCAGTTAGTGCATAAAATAATCGTGCGTCGATTCTGGTATAAATAAATTGTTTCTCAGTTTTAAAATTACTTTCACTTTAGTCCAGGCTTATTTTCGAAGTGGTAATAAAATTGGTGGTTTATGGGTTTATTCAGTTCAAGATTGCATGGTACAATTTCAAGTTGAGTTTCCACATTTTGTAATAGACTATATACAATTTAAGAATACTTTGGATAGAACTTTAAAACTTTTTTCTGAAACTGGTAGTCTCTTAAGAAAATCAGGCAGCGGAGCAGTTAAGAAACGTACACCTCAAGTTGTCAATCGTGTTGAAGAAATAATGAAAAATGAACCACAAACGTCTGTTCGGCATTTGAGTCAACAAATAAACCTCTCTGTTGGTACAACTCACAAGTTATTAAAAAAATATATGCAACTTTATCCATACCGTGTCACAGCAGTACAAGAATTGTACCCAATTGAGATTACCCACGTAGACTACAGTTTTGTAATTGGTTTGTAAATATGAACAATAATGGAGAACTTTCGCAAAGAGTCATCTTTGCTGATGAAGCATGGTTTTATAAAACGGGATACCTAAACTCACAAAATACAAGAATTTGGAGTAGTGAAAATCCACATGTAATTAATGAAGAATCGCTACATCCAGAGAAAATTGGTGTTTGGGCAGCGATAAGCCAAAGGCGAATCATTGGACCAATATTTTTTCAGGGAACGTTAACTGCTCAAAGGTACTGTATGGAAATTTTACAACCATTTGTCAATCAGTTGCATGATGATGAACTTCAAAATGCATATTTCCAACAAGACGGAGCACCTTGTCACTATACTGCAGAATCTTTGGATTATTTAAGAGAATTTTTGGATGAGCGTATAAGTAGTCGAAATACTGAAATTGCCTGGCCTGCACGTTCATGCGATTTAACAACTTGCGACTTCTTTTTGTGGCCTTATCTAAAAAATAACCTATTTCGAACACCTATATTGAATTTGAATGATATGCCACAGAGAATCGAACAGAAATGCATGGAAATTAATAACAATCCAGTAATGTTGCAGAATATCATCAGAAATTATGAACGGAGGATTTTAAAGTGCATTGATCTTGAAGGACAACATTTTCAACATTTGTTATAGTTTTCAATAAATACCTATTATTTGTTATTTATGTGTATGTATGAAACTGTCAAAATATACGACTTCGTATGTTAAGTAGCAAATTTTAATTTACGACATACTTCAAAATGTTCTCAGTAAATCACATGCTACTAGATTGACTTTTCAAATGAACACTTGTTACGTGTTATTTGTTACCATTGTAACTTAGGTTTCTTTTTTAAATATCATAAGGCAGTTGGTTTAGTTTCCATTGACATTTATTTTAATAGTACATCATTTAAATTGTTAATTTTCTAGTTACGATAATTTATGGAATCGGTATGCTGTAAATTATGTCACATTAGAGGGTTAACATTATATAACTCTATATATACCTTTGAGTTTATTTAAGTTCATTTTCCGATGTTTGTTTACAAACGATCTGGTTAAGTATTCTTAGGACTGTCAAGCTTTTACACATGCGCTTTTGGATTCATATGGACGTAGTACTTATGCTAGTTTTTGTTCGGCATTATATATTTTAATTAAATACTGTTGTATAATGTAAAATATTTTGAGAATAGGAACTTAGTATTTTGTCGGAACTTTTGAAGATATAATTTCATTGCAATTGATTAGGGCAACTCGTTTGATATTTCGATTTGTAAGCTATTGATGTAGGCATACAGTGACAACTATACGTAGTCATTGTTGCTAGAGTCCGTTTTGTTAATCAGTCGAATTTTGTTATAATTGGTTGAAATGAAATAGGAAAGATGTTACAACTGCGTATTATATTTTCTTTGTGATCAATTCCTTTCCTGAAATTAATTAATGTGGGATAATTGGAATACTCTTTCGAATATGTCTTCTTTCTATAATGACATAGATTCAGCTTCATATAAAACTGGACATGGAGTGGGCTTCGATCTTATTTTATTGTGCTCTTGTTATAAAGTCCAAATGGTTGTTCCATGGTTATGTTAAAGAATTATTTTAAAAGTTATAATTTGCTAAAACAAGGATTCTGTTCGCAATAGCGGGTTTGCAATTCCAACTCAGTTATAGAAAGTAACGAGGTTTTGTAATACAGTTATTTTCTCGTGTAAATACACGGATCAATATAGATGAAAATTTTATCATGCAGACATCGGCCATGTTTGTGTCTATAAAGCTTTGAACAAGGTGAGTGTTTTCGAGAATATCTGGTAGAATTTATTGTTATTTCGATGAGAATTGGTTCAACTAATTAGTTCGAGCGTTTCATTATTCTTATATTTTTTTCTCTGCCTATATAATAGGGCAAGCAATTTGGTATGGGCGTTTTAACCCCCAAAAATAAAGTCAGTCACCGTATTCTGGACATGAGGTAGCCTTCCGTTTTCTTCCTTCTTCCTGCAGACGCTATAAGAAAAGTAGTAGTCCTTAACGCAATAGTTAATCGTCAGCGTCACACGGAATAATAAAAATCTGTATCAATTAACGAGTTTTTTTTCTGTTTTATATTAAAATATTTAGTGTCACTCAATTTAGCTGGTATAAATTTGCCATTTTGTTTTTTTCTAGTAGTGGAAAAATTGTAACCGATTTAATAGTCAATTTCATTAAAATCATGTAAGATTTATTTCTACATATACTGTGTGGAAACATAAAATTTATTTAGAATTAATTTTGAGAATATAATTTCTGTATTTATCATCAGTAAAATTACTGAACAATTCATTTTTTATATAAGTAAAATATTTCTGCACATACAGTGTGGACAACTCTTAATAGATAAATTTTGGTATAAATTTCTATCCAGTGAAATTTTCGCCATTCGTTAAGTAATTGTGTGTGTTATATAGAGTATTATTGCAAGGTATGTAAATATCGACGTAAAGTTTATGAAAGATCTTTGATAAATTATTGATGCAATTCTTAGAACTAAGATTCTTAATTAATTTAATTGTTTTCCATATTGGTCAAATCAGTTCAAACGTTGACCTTCAAATTTTTTGTATATACCATCTGGTGATCTGATTATTTGTTAATTTATCTCAACCACATGATTTTATGGCAATATAACTTAATTTCACCTTTATTTCGATTTTATTGTCCGCATGTTCAACTATTTCATTAATATATTATACTGGGTGAGTCTTTTACTCATAACCAGAATTTATTTTGTTACTTAGATATCTATCACTATTGTAATGTCAGCATCGCTTTGATCATGTTTAATTATAGTTTTTTTTGTATTCATTCAACTTTCACTCTTTAATTTGTTTTTGAATCATATGAATATATTTTATTGTGACGTGGGTAACCAATTATGGTATAACCTTTTGATTGAGACATTCTGGATACGTTATCCTTTTTTTTGTTTATGTTGTTCTGAATTACAATAAATCCTTATTGTTATTGTATTGATTTGATTGTTTTATTTGGTTTAACAACGATGCCTGTAATTACCTGGATTTATTCAATTTACTACGGCAGAGTCTGTGTTCTCTGTTGCGGCTAAAGGGATAACATGGTGGCGCCCTTTTAGATATAAGAACCCCCCCTCCACTCGCCTCTAAACTGAGCTTGTCTTAAGCTGAAAGATCTCCGGGGTAATCGTGAATTGAGATAAATTGGGTAAGATCATAAGCAAAGGTATTGCGTAAGTAGGCGCAAGACTAGTATCCGTAGGGGTATGTAACACTTCTTCAATAACATGATTTATGCATTTTTGCAAAGTTGCTGCAGTTACATTATTGATAACATTATGTAAGAGTTGCTTAACTTCATTTAATTTAAAAGTTCTATTTTTTGCAGCTACCTCATTTTTTATTTGTGCCCACACAAGTTTAATCGGATTCAGCTCGCGGTGGTATGGAGGTAAACGAAGAACAGTCTTGTTTTTTGACTTCGCAATTTCATCGATTACATATAAATTGTATTTACTTTTGACCATATTTTCTAAGTTCAACAATTCTGCTCCAACCATATCCTTCTCATAATCTATCCCCTTACTTCGTAACTAATTTTGTATGTCTGCTTTTCTCCACAATATTGATGCTGTCTTTCAGCCTTGCGGCTATGACATGGTGCATTATCCATCACTACGACAGCATTCTCTGGTGGATAAGATAATATATTAGAGAACCAATCCTCAAACACTTTGGCAATCATTTCCTCATGATAATCAGAGGTTTTCTTCCCCTCAAACAGCAACAAATCATTTTCGATGAAACCATCCGAACTGCCAATATGTAATATTATCAGGCGACGTCTATTACCAGACGGATTTTCTAATCCTGTTGTAAGTCCTTCCACAAAGGCCTGTCTATGGTTTAAAACACTTGTGTCCATTCATATCTTCTGCACTGTATAGTCCTCATTCAACCAGGTTTTATCTAAATAGAAAATTGGTATATTCTGGGATTTGTATAATGAAACATCTTTCAGATATTGTCGTCTCCATCTTACGATATCATCTCTCCCAGTAAGAACACTGTTTCTGCCACGTTTAAGGTATAGCACAGTTATATATATATATATATATATATATATATATATATATATATATGAAATGATGGTTTCTCGGGTTCTTGGCCGCGTGTGAGATGTTTCCCGAGAAGGATTGTTGTCTCGACGTTTCGACGGGATCGCACTCGTCATTTTCTAGAGTTGTTGTTTCACTTGACGCTGAAGAGTAACTGTTACTCTTCAGAAAACAGAACAACTCTAGAAAATGACGAGTGCGATCCCGTCGAAACGTCGAGACAACAATCCTTCTCAGGAAACATCTCACACGCGGCCAAGAACCCGAGAAACCATCATTTCATCATACAACCGCGAGAACATCAAAATTATCATATATATATATATATATATATATATATATATATATATATATATATAAATATACCTATAAATATTCTCACTTAAAATTTAGTTGCTTCATAAAGCGGTACAATGTTGAGCGACTTATATTTGGCAGCTCACTGCTAATTTTTATTTGAGCCAGCACTTTATCTAACGTGGGCGGCGTGGGACAATTTAACGAACAGCAGTTTTGACAGCCTCATCAAAAGATTCCAGTACAGAATGTTTACCAGTTATCTTTTTTGGCTCTGACGTTTTCCCTGTTTTCTTGTATTCGTTGATAACCCGGTATACTGTTGTGATAACGCAATATGCATGTATATGCAAATACTCTCGGACGAGGTTATATCCTCGTTCCCTTTAATACAAAACAAGTGTTTAATAAACACGACCTCAAGCATGTATATATTATGTATACATACTGCGGTAGGCCAGGGTTTGTTATGGCCTAATTAACTCTCCGAGGACTTCTCTATTATATATATAGACTGTAGGATAAGTAAAAGGAATTCAGAATGATTCAGTATCTGATAGAGAACTAGACAGACAATATCTGTAATAGTAATAAGTCAGAATTGTATCTATTTATAATGTACATAGTTTGTTAACCAATTTCTAAGTGTTGATTAAATTATAAGATGTTACCCGAACTTCGAGTGTATCATTTACAACGATAAGTCGCCCCACCTGCTAATCTGTGTGGCTGCCCAACGGCCCACGTTACATGGCGATCTCTGCCTACCTACGGTTCAGGACCATTCTGCCAGTCGTGTAAGACTGCAAGGAACATGTAGGAAGCTGGAACGAACCAGAGAAGAAAGGAAACCTACAGTTTGGCAGGTCGAAGCAAGAAATGGGCAATGACGCGACGAAGGAACGGAGGAAAGCATCTCCAAGAGCAAGCAGAAGCTCCACACGAAAGAAGAAACGCAGGTATTCTATTAAAGTAAATTTTAACAAAGACAAATATTACGGCGTATAAAAATAAAGTGCAAGACGTTCATGAATTACGTACATTTCGCGAGTGAAAATGTTTATTTGTTTTATAAGAGACAATAATATTGATTTAATGCAGGCATACCTTGTTATTTATGTCTACTTACGCAAAAATGCAAAAGTTGCAAAGTGCGTACCATACGTTTCTTTATGTAAAGGTCAAGTTTATTTTAAAAAAAAATTAATATGTACTATATAACTTAAGATGTTATATTTCGGCCGTACACTTCGCAATTTTGTTAATAAACGCAAAAGTTTAAGTATATTTTTTTGTTTAGAAGGCGCATATATATATATATATACATGTATCGCAAAATTATGATATATTTTTTAATAAGTTTAATTACGTGCATAAAAAATGCATGCGTTGTACTTTTTAATAAGCGCCATATATTGCATAGTTTACAAACAAAATTAAAAACAATAACTCATATATTCAAACTAATCGCGAGTAAATAAACATGTATAGTTTAATAATACTCGAGTCAAGTTCGCTTATAAGAATGCAAACACATCATTTATTTCTGAACGACGATACTTGGCATTGAATATAGTGCCGACGCATTCAAAAGTTCGCAATAAAAGAGAATAACTTTAAATTAATAGAAGAGACCAATATACGAGGAGTAGTATATTAATTTTATTGGTAAAGATTCCGAAATTTTTGTAACAAATGCCTTAGAAGTTGATTCCAATGCCATAATGGTTAGTAACGGCACGATACGATAGCATCCTAATCACGTCTGGAGCTCTATAAGACGACAGAGACCTATCGATTGTACCTTTACGACACCAACAACAGTGCAACCTACAGGACAGATCATCCTAGAGTTGTGGACTTGGCGAAAACATTAACCAACCGAATCAGACGAACTTCAAAGTAGGAGAAAGGCAAAAAAGACTCCAATTCGCCCCTAGGTCGTGACGAAGCAAGCATGCGCTTCCAGGAAGTGATCCTGCACGACAAAGAACGCTCTCAGAATTTTTTTTTTAGAGACAGTTATAACAAAAGTGTCTTTTGTTAACTGGTCTCAAGTTTTTCTAGATTGAAGAAAAGGCTTACAGCATAAGGGAATTACCGCTGCACGAGCCCCCTTACTGTAGTCAGAATAAGCTTCACAAGATAGTTCTGCGCAGGAACATGACAGACACGAAATATGTGCTGTCCAGGGAAATACACGAAAGAGTGATTTCCAGTATAATTTTTTCCATGGAGGAAAATAGATAGAAAAACGGAGAGTCGATTTATTTTAAAGTATGGTTGGAAGGGGAGCAAAAGAATTGGGAGCAAACAATCATGCACAAAATTGAAGACAAACAATCAAGTATAGGAATCGAAAACGAACAACCAAAGCAAAGAGTTAAGTCAAACAAGCGAACATGAAGAATTCAAGACAGAGAATCGAATGCGAAAAATTAGAAATTAGAAGCAAGAATTGCAAATACGAAGTAAGTCAACTATTAGAGATATACGAACTCATAATATAGAAATAAAATACTAAAAAGCGAACAGACTAACAAGATTGAGACAGTGTACAAATTACAAAGGCCAAATTAACGATTGTTATCAATTACTGATTATTATCAATTAACGATTATTATCAATTAATGTTTATTATCAATTAATTATTATTATCAATTAACGATTATTAATAATTATTATTTTTGCAACAATGTAAAAATGTACTATGAAAATTTATTTAAAGTTTTACAATCTATGTTATATATTTATCATTACAGTTTATTCGTTTATATATTTATTCGTTAAATATCTATTATTATAAATTGTATTATTGTATTGTATTGTATTACTGTATTATATTGTATTATTGTATTGTATTGTATTATTGTATTGTATTGTATTATTGTATTGTATTGTTGTATTGTATGGTATTTTTGTATTGTATTATAATATTGTAGAATAGGAATAAGGAAGGTAACCGGAGAGAAAGGCCTAACGTAAGAAAAACAAACACCTCGGCGTTATTTTTCTTAACCCTAAGGAGGGTGGTGTGATAACGCAATATGCATGTATATGCAAATACTCTCGGACGAGGTTATATCCTCGTTCCCTTTAATACAAAACAAGTGTTTAATAAACACGACCTCAAGCATGTATATATTATGTATACATACTGCGGTAGGCCAGGGTTTGTTATGGCCTAATTAACTCTCCGAGGACTTCTCTATTATATATATAGACTGTAGGATAAGTAAAAGGAATTCAGAATGATTCAGTATCTGATAGAGAACTAGACAGACAATATCTGTAATAGTAATAAGTCAGAATTGTATCTATTTATAATGTACATAGTTTGTTAACCAATTTCTAAGTGTTGATTAAATTATAAGATGTTACCCGAACTTCGAGTGTATCATTTACAACGATAAGTCGCCCCACCTGCTAATCTGTGTGGCTGCCCAACGGCCCACGTTACACTGTCGGTCTTGAAATTTCTACAATCATGTCTTGTAAGACTGGATATATTATATATGTAACATCTATAACATGTGTTGCACTCTATAAAGTTACCTAGTACTTGAGAACTCTGCTTAATCACGTCATCTTTTCTCATATCGGCTGTATCCGTCACAAGTTGTTTATAAGCATTTATTGCTGTTTGTTTTTCAGTACTACTCAAATGACTTGCTTTCTCTCGTTTCCTTGGAGGGGAACATACATTTGTGCTTTCAGTAGCACTGGTGCTGGGTTCTGCATCCATATTTGAAATCAACAGCTACCAAATTATAATTTTACAATAACTGAAATTCTCTTATTACTTATTACTTACATAATCTATTAATCTTCAAATCGAAGCTATAAAAAGAACTAATCTACACCGCAAGATAGTTAAAGTAATATAATAATGATAATAATTTAATAATTTGATAACAAAACTTTTAGAAACGTAAACGTAATATAAAGATGTCAAAATATTTAACAATCGATGGCAAAAAGCGAATGTTCTACGGTGTTATTTTGCCTTGCTCTGGACCAATAATAAACAACTGTCACTTGGGTCTGTTCAGAAATTAGTCTTACTCTTTTTGGAATATACCATAGTTTGATTTGATACTCGTCTTTGTTTACTGAACTACAGTATATTTTTCTACAATACATACATTCACTGCAAATATTTTGTTCTGTGAACAACTATATTTTTCTCAATGTACAACTAAGTTTAATTCATATTTAGTCCTTGATATCTTTCTTAATTGATATATTATTTTATAATAAATTCTATTATTATTATTATTATGTCTATATATTAGATTGTTAGTATTAAGCATACATTGTTGTTAAATAATTACCTAATCATCAAATAATATATATTTGGATTATGCCTAAATTTTTACCTAATCCTGTGCGTATAATTTTCTGCAATTAATTAGAAAAGTAGGTACTTAGTATTTGTTTAAAACCTCAATTTGCAATTAATAGCGTACCCAAACATTTGGCCTAAAAGTACCTGTTTCAGTTAGCCTTCTATGTACGTTTGAAAATGTTCATCTATCTGGTGTAACTTTATCCGGAAAGCGCTCTTGATGCAATCGTCTAGCCTCCGGTGCGCTGCCATCAGCCAAACCATTCATGTAATGAATGTCAGCCAACTCGATATTAGTAAAATTAACCTTTTTTTTTCAAAATAACGCTATACAGATATTTTAACCAGCAAATTAATTTAACTGACAAAATAAATGAAACAACAACAAACATAGACTAGTATTAATATTCTGCTCTCAGTATGGGAATAATAATTGTTTTTATAGTCAAAAAGGTCCCAAGTATATCTATACGTTATGCACGTATAACGCCATTGTTACAATTGAAACAGACATGCAACAAACATATCTGCAACTGCACACATGGACAACACACCTCGTGTGCTGAAAATACGAGCTGTGTTGTTCCATGTGTGCAGTTGCAAATATGTTTGTTGCATGTCTGTTTCAATTGTTTTTATACTGTTGCTTTACCGAAAAAGAGTTTAATTTACGAAAAAAAGTCAAGGGACCTTTTTATGTTACAAAAGCTCAATTAGCTCAATTTATAAAATTATTTCTATTTAAAGAAAAAGCAGTGGCGTACCATTATTTTTTCAAACATATTCAGTCCAAATTTTGCTCAAACGCCGCTGATAGGCATAGGAAGGCATATACCGAATTTCATAATTTCATGTGCAAGTGATTAAAAAGCAAATTCTAACTTATAACGTTTTTTAGAATTTACATTGTTACTTAGTACAGTTCTATAAATCGATCAACGCTAGACCTAGTTTCTCAATCTTCGAATGTCTTTTTCTTCTAATGTCCTCGTAAACTTAAGTTTATTTGTTATATAATATTGCAACACAACGATTACAATTTACATATATAAAGCATCTTAGACGGTACTGTATATTATGGAGCCGACGTGCATTAAATATTAGGAAATAAAATAAAGTGCGGCATAGTTAAATGAATTCTTTAAAAACAGCTTCAAAAATAATGTAAGTAGCCATATGTTCAGTCTAATAAATATATTAAGTTGTTATATATAAATGGCTATTACAATATAAAAAGAGAGGTTCATTCGACTAACATCCCACCTATGGCTAGTCTTAGCGCATATATATATATATATATATATATATATATATATATATATATATATATATATATATATATTGTCAGTCGCCGTACGAACAGCGTTCAGTACACTTCGTTGGTTTACAGTGATAAATATTAATTTTATAATGTCACAAATAGCCGGAAAGAGCCCGTTTTACGATGTAGCTCATAAATGATAAAGTGATTTCCGGATTTAATTACAATGGCAGTATAATAAACAGTAAAGTGTGTGATATACCGCTAATTTAAAGTAAAGCTCGCTGCGAAAGACGCGTAAAGAGTGTAATGCATAATAGCAAAAAAAGTGGAGAGACATTTTTGTTTCGTGTATGTGTAACTTTCATATTGTGTAATGTATCGTTTAAATTAGAGGAGAACGAATCAGCTATTCATTTTGGAAGCACTACGGTAAAGGCGTTACCTAGCCGAAAAAGGTTACTAAATTTTCTATCATCTCTCCGCGAACGTATTGAACATTTGATTAAATTCGAATTAAAAAATAAGAAACTGTGATTATCTGTGGATAAAATAACAGATGGCAAAAAAAAATCGGCTGTTAATGTTATGGTACATGAAATGGAACTATATCAATCGTCACCTTCAATTTCACCAGCTTGCAAACGAGTATAACAATGTATTGCCGAAATAATTTCAGAGTTAGTGTTTAAAGTTTGAACTTTCAACAAACAAAGTGTTAATGTTTATGAGTGATGGCGCCGCAAACATACTCTTTGTAGTTGGTCTCTAAAAAAGATTGTGCGAACTTGTTACATATTGCGTGTTGAATCCATGCTTTACATCTGGTGGCAGAAACTATTCAAGATAAAAAATTTCAAGGTAGTCAGGCTAAAACAGATTTAAAAACTATCCAGAGCAATTACGTTGGAGGTGGCAATAAAAAAATTAGAAAATCCTTTAGTATCGTTAGTGGAATCTCTGCAAAGAATGCAACATGTTCACGCACAGCTATGCGCGGTAGAGAAATATTTTGCCACATTAAGATAAAATTGTGAAGGTGCGTCAACAGAATCGTTAAGTTGTTTTAAAGATTATTTTAGTTATGTAAATATAACATCAGTAGATGTACAATGCTCGTTTTTTGCATATAAGCACATTTGTCTCCGCAACGCACTCGGTTTGCGACTACGAGCAATTACTGTGGAAACACATCTGATATTGCAAATATTTAACTGAGTTTGCCCAGTTTGTGACCTCACGGACGACGTTTAAAACGTGTTCCAGCACTTTTTATAAATTTATACCTTATTATTTATTTGTATAGGTTTCGGTGCGCTTCGGGATTTAACAGTAATAATTTATTAATCTAAATGAGCGAAGGGCGCTCGACATTGTCCGGCGGTGACTGACAATATATATATATATATATATATATATATATATATACAGGCTGATTCATTTTCGGCCCTCACCATGGGGATCTCGCTTATTATTGGAGATAGAGTATAGGTTTAAATTTGGCAAAGTTGTTAAATTTTGTGTTTGTTATAAATCCGTAAAGAAAATAGACTTCTGACAAATGACCTTTGATATTTAAAAAAAAAATGCGAAAACCCCATTTTCTTCTTTTACCTGTAGCACCGACATTTGGCCTTGTAGAGAAAATATAAAAACACATCTTTGCGGCCATTTCTAAACCTCTATCCAGTGGTGTACTCTACATTTTTATACGATGTTTCGTTTCTTTCTGGCCATCATCAACTATCTAATTTCTTATAGGCGCCATATTGGATTTAGACATCTTCAGAAAGAGTTTTCTTTTCTGATTTCAACCATGTACAACATGCTGACTAAAGTTTTTGACATTAGGTTTTATTTTAAAGAATAAATTATAAGATTAAATTAGGTAGCCATGGAATTTCTATCTGTCAAACATTTCATTTATTGTTCATTAATAATAAAAAAATGTCATACACTAACGAAGAGAAACGAGATATGATAAGTATTTTTTATTCTTCGAACCGAAATTCAACAGTAGCGAGTACAAGATATCTACAATTATATCCAGAACGACAACAGCCTCATCGTACCATTTTTCTAGATCTCGACAGAAATTTGGTCGAGAATGGATCATTTACTAAGCCGCGTAAAGGTCAAGACAACAGGAATTTAAATGAAAATCGACAAGATATTTTACAAATGGTAAATTAAAAGCGTGTTTTCAAATTTCATGTTAATCTTGTATTTTTATAGATAAATAATAATCCATCAATTTCTACACGCGAAGTAGCGTCAGAATTAAATTTGTGCCAGTCCAGAGTTTGGAGAACTTTACATAAAAGTAGGTTTAAACCATACAGGATCCATGTTAGTCACTCTTTACTGCCTGGAGATAATTTGAGAAGGCTAGAATATAGTAATTGATTAATGGGAAGGATAGAAAATGACGAAAATTCTTTAAGCAAAATCATCTGGTCGGATGAAACAAAATTTACAAATTCTGGAATGTACAACAGAAATACGGAGCACTATTGAGCAGTACAAAATCCCCGACAAAACAGGGCTAGAAGACCACAACATCGTTTTGGAATAAACGTTTGGATGGGTATTTTGGCAAATCGTCTCTTAGGACCAGTTATGTATGAAGAACATTTAAATGGAGAAAGATATTTAAACATTTTACGTACATACGTATCTGACTATCTTGACGACAATATCCCATTAAATCAATTACAATATTTATGGTGGCAACAAGATGGCGCACCAGCACACAATGCAGCTGTTGTTAGAAATTTCTTAAATCAAGAGTTTGCAAACCGTTGGATTGGAAATAGGGGAGTTGTTGAATGGCCTGCGAGATCACCTGATTTAAGTCCGCTAGATTTTTTTTTATGTGGATATGCTAAAAATAATATTTATAAAGTAGATGCGCCACAAAACATTGAAGAATTACGAGACAGACTTCAGAATGCCTTCGATGCAGTTCCTAGAAGAACTATACAAAGGGCAGTACAAAATGCCAGAAGGCGTGCCCATATATGCATTACCGAAGATGGCCAGATAATTGAACATTTACCGTAATTGTTTATTGTTTACTTTTCTATGTATTTTTATTAATGTTTTTGTTATCTTGTACTCGCTACTGTTGAATTTCGTATCGAAGAATAAAAAATACTTATCATATCTCGTTTCTCTTCGTTAGTGTATGACATTCTTGTATTATTAATGAACAATAAATGAAATGTTTGACAGATTGAAATTCCAAAGGCTACCTTATTTAATCTTATAATTTATTCTTTCAAATAAAACCTAATGTCAAAAACTATAGTCAGCATGGGGTACATGGTTGAAATCAGAAAAAAAAACTTTTTCTGAAGATGTATAAATCCAATATGGCGCCTATAAGAAATTAGATAGTTGATGATGGCCAGAAAGAAACGAAACGTAGTATAAAAATTTAGAGTACACCTCTGGATAGAGGTTTGGAAATGGCCACAAGGATGTGTTTTTATATTTTCTCTACAAGGCCAAATGTCGGTGCTACAGGTAAAAGAAGAAAATGGGGTTTTCGCGTATTTTTTTTTAAATAACGAAGGTCATTTGTCACAGGTCTATTTTCTTTACGGATTTATAACAAACACAAAATTTAACAACTTTGCCTAATTTAAACCTATACTCTATCTCCAATAATAAGAGATCCCCTTGGTGAGGGCCGAAAATGAATCAGCCTGTATATGTGCGAGGACGAGCCGCCGGTGCGATGTTATTTTAATGAACCTCTCTAATCATAAAGGTTTTCAGAATTAATAGTTAAGGTTTTAAAATCAGTGTAAAAAAATTATTTAGAGATAGGCATTAATTCTTACTTACACGTGAAACGTAACAGCATGTACATTTGCTTTTCCCAAAAAAGACGGCTTCCTTTTTACTCGTTAATATAGTGAATGGCTTATAAATTTATGAATATTTGTTTTCACTCTTTATTTTATTAAAAGTACCTACAAAAAATACATAGGGCATAAAAGATTTGCAATATAACGTAACTGCCCGTGGATTGGATATTATAGGCGACGCTCACATTTGTAGTCAGCGCTAGTACGGACAATTTTGGAACTTTTTGTGTATATAACGGGTGTTCAGAAACATTCGAAGTCAAAGTAGTCCTTGAAAATATGAAGGCATGTCTGAGATAGATTGATTTTTGACAGACAACAGTTGACATTTAATAATTATTACAAATCAGATACTTATGTAAAGATATACGATTTTTTGTTCAGAGCCCACTTGACTTCGAATGTTTCTGAACACCCGTTACAATTTGTAATTTAATACGTGTTTAAGTTGCATTTATATCTACGCATAAGTTGAAAACGGTTATTTTTAGTAGTTATATGGTAATTATGAATTGTAATGTGCCTTCAAAAGCTTTCCTCATTATAGTAGGCTGTTTTTTAAGTAATTAAGTAGTCAAAGATGCACATGCGAAGCTTAGAAAACTTCAAATTCTCACAGTTGTCATTCATAAATTCAAATTATAAACGCTTATGTTTTTAAATTATTTTATTATAATGTTAGAGTTAGAAAATAAAATATTTTATTTTATCCACTAAGTGCTTATAGTATTACCGGCAACAGTATCATAATCGGCCAGTTACTAGCGCACAACTGCAACAACATATTCAAGCTTGTGTTATTAAATTTGGTAAAACAGGGGCAATGACTCGTAAAACTGGCAGTGGAGTACCTAGAAAACGAACAGCAAATTACATAAAGGATATCGACGTAGAATGGACAACTCACCCAAAAAATCAATCGCAAAACTATTACAAGTTCATTTGTCAGTGGGAACATCTCATACTATTTAAAAAAAAAGACTTAGAGTTGTTTTCATATAAAAGTAGATTTTGTTACGAGAACACAGCATTGTATATGGTTTTTGAATAACATAAATAATAATGACATTCTCGACAAATGCTTCTTTTCGAATGAGGCTTGGTTCCATCTTTCAGGATATTTAAACAAGCAAAATATGAGATTTTGGTTTGCAAAAAACCCTCATGAATTCGTGGAAACACGCTACATCCACAAAAAATAGACGTTTGGCTAGTAGTTTCAAGACGAATTATTGGGCCTATATTTTTTAATCAAACCATAACTGCTGAAAGATATTGAAATGAATTATTAGGGCCGTTTATTAATATTTCTTTTAATTTGGACTATTGTAATAAATATTCTTTCAAAAACTAAATTACTAACTATTACACATATTTATAAGACATAACCAAACTATTAAAATTATACGTTTGTGACAGAATACGTGCACTGCCACCAACCATTAAAGAAAAGGATGGCTGTCTCTAATGAGGAAAATTTTTGAAGTACGTTAAAAGCATGGGAACTTCATGTACTATATCCTGTGTTATCGGATGCCATAATTCATATCAAAAATAGAAATGCATGGATAAAATTGTATTTTTTCTGGTCGTCCTCATGAAAAACAGAGACGCGAATTGTGGGTGAATGAAGTTAGTAGAACGATGTATGTAAATGAAGTAGTTTCGAAATTCATGTATATAAGCAAACATTTTACAATACAGTTCATCAGGAGTTAAGCGGGTACCATCAAAGTCCAACAGAATTTGCAGTCAACATTTTATTAATAAAGCAAAATCAGATCATCCTTTGAATCCCTTTGAATCCCTCATATGTTCCAACAATATTTCCAAAGGTAGTTGAATGTAGAAAATAGTATAATAATACAGAATACTTAGAATTATTGTCATTGCAACAAAAATATCATAAGTTGTGTGGTAATATTTCTAATAAAGTAGCGTATTAGGCATACGGAAGACGAACGTCTGATCCCTTTTAACTAATGATTGTGGCTTTTTAGATCTCTTGGAAAGCGAAATATGGTTCTAGGAGATAAAGGATTTCCAAGTATTGCTTGTAAGGACAACGTGATATTTGTTATGACTGCACGGCTCATTTCAAACAAAATCCACAAAAATATTTGAAATCTGGGCCAAACATACATCACTATACTTCAGAGACAATAATACGGATTTCTTATGATGAATATGCTCCGAAGAAGGCAAAAGGCGTTTATTCGATCAATAAAAATATGGTCACTATTTTTGGGATGCCAAAGGCGTAACCTTTATTGACTATTTTTAGAACGAACTAGTCAAATCTAGGAGATCGATTTGGCTGGATACGGAAGTTCAGCATGTCATCAATGTGAATAATTGATGAATAGCCCTCTTCGAACAGCACCCGGAATTGAGGTATAGAGATTTAATCTCCAATCTTTCAGAACCCCTGCCGGGCGTAACCCTCTCACGTAGGCAATGGTCTCAATTAAATAGATTCCGCATAGGACACGGAAAGTGATACCCAATGCTGTACAAATGGAAACTAGCAGATACTAGCCTTTGCGACTACGGAAACGTGAAACAAACTATGGCCCACATGGTAAATGCCCCAGAAGAAGTTTCTCTGGTGGCATCCACGAACTGAGCAAGAAATCTCCTGCAGCTTTGGACTGGTTGAAAAATTTAGATATTAGCGTATAAATCATTATTATGTCCTTTTTTGTCATAATAGTGATTTATACATTAATATCTAAATTTCAATCTAGATTCGCATAAAAAAATAAATAAATAACCGACTAATATTAAGCTGATGTACTGACAGGTTTAACTGCCGCACTGAAGAAAAACGGTCGCATTTATTTTTTTCAGGAAAACACGCCTTTCTATTCATCCGCTCCATATTCACCCGATCTGACTCCGAGTGATTTTTTTTGCTCCTAAACTTAAACTGCGCTACAGCAAAGTGAAAAATTTCATAAACCTTGTCAGCTTACTAAAAATGGAATGTAATATGTCGCTAAAGATGCATTATTTACATTCCGATCTGCCATCTGTATTCTTTCCTAGATAATTTCGTTTCCATCAAGACCTTTCAACGTTGGAAAATCGATACCACGGAAGATGGAACTCGAACATGATGGTTACTGATTATAGAAGGTCTAAATACATCATTGCATAAAAGAAAATTGTCAAATAGAATATTTTAATGGGTTTTATGTGCGTTTTGAAATACTAAATGCATTTAATAGCGTTTTATTTCGGAACGAAGTAAGGTTTTCTACGAAACTGAACACGCACAGTTTCGGATGTGTTAGGGAAAAACCGAACGCAGATTTAGAATGAAAAGTGGCTTGCTGGAAAGTAATTAGGGATAAATGAGGAGGTAATAGGCACGATGAAAGATTATTTTGGAGACAGAATTCGATAGGGATTATGTTGGTAAATGAAATATATTTTATCTTAAAATAAATATTTCATTGAAAAGTCCCCTTTGCGTCAAATCATTCATGTATCTTAAATGACAAGTAATGCCCATGGGTATTACAATAAAAATAGCCTTAGAGTACTACAAATTTGTAAATAATATTATATTGTAGTACCTTTTCTCGAATAGTAAGAAACTATGTTGCATAGTTTATACACTATAAGTTGATGTCATTGTTCAACCCCAAATTAAACAATACATCATTTTAATCTAAAGAAAATAGTGTAATTAGCAATGAAATAATTTACACATCCAAGTCAGGTATTTAATCTAAACTAGTTCAGTGAACCGTTGATACAGAAATAATCATGGGTCAGGTATTTAAAATAAACCAGTTCCATATTCAATATCTTCATTGCATTAATACGATGAAGTGCAAGAATTGTGAGGATATCAAAATGTATTATAAGCATCTGTATAAACACAGTAATTAAAGTAGGTTATATTAGCAATACCACAACAAATATTAAATGTCCTCGACGCTTAAGCAATGTATGTAAAATTAAAATGTTTAGAACTGTTGAAATTAAATTGTAAATAGGATTTGTATATATATCATAATTTTTTTTAAATAAATGATGGTCCTTCAAACCAACAGCACTACGCCATTAAGCCACCCTTGGTCACAGTAGAAAGTGAGGCTGCTTTCTAGTAGTGTCTGATCATTACCAGCGCTATGGTTCAAGCCACAAATTTCGAGAGTGAGGCTGCTCTCGGTAGCGCATAACAATCCTATTACCATTATTTTATCATATTTTTTATATTGCCATTATTAAGCACTGTGTCGTTAAGCCACTCGTTGAACACCAGTAGAAAGTGAGGCAGCTTTCTAACAGTGTTTATACTTTACTTAAGCTACGGACCAAGCCAAAATTTCGGGTGTGAGGCTGCTCTCAGTAGCACATATCTTCCCACTTTCCTATTAAAACACATCCCTTTACAATCACTATATATCAATTATAAAAGTAAAAATTACATTTTCTGCTCCAGATAGCTAGTGACATTTATCATGGACACAATAAATGAACTTTCGCAGAAATAGCAAGAATTGGGCCAGTCCATGACGAAGCTGCTTGCGAAAGATTCATCGAGTAGAAAAGACCAAAAATACTTTTCGAAGAGGATCAACACACTAAACCAGTATTGGAACCAAGTGGAAACAAATCACAAACAAATGTCCACTATGGATCAATCACACCAATACTTCAAGATCAATTACTACAGTGAACTACACAACATATACGACGAAGCCAAAGCGCACCTCACAGCCGCTCAAGAAAACATAAGAGAAACAGGAAACAAGAAGAACTTAGAAACTTCTGAAGAAGAAGTTTCTCAAGAAATGCGTTTGAAGAGACAACAAACTAGAATTCAGCAAATCCTTACATCCATTGACCAAGCAAAACAAAACATCGAAGACAACAAATCCAAATTCAAGTATAAAGCCCTATCAAAGAAAATCACAAGGCAATGGGAAGCGATATACGCACTCAACGAAGACATAATGGTGTTTGAAGAAAGTTACACAAATTAATTTTTCGTGTAAAATACATTCGCGGCGATAGTAGTAAAATACGAAACCATCATGGAAAAACTACAAAAAGCAACAGCTAATTCCTACACTACCTGTAGCAAACCAAACATAAACATTCCTCAAATAAACATCCCCATCTTCTACGGTAACTACGATGCCTGGACCACCTTCCACGATATCTTCCTCAGAATCATTCACTCAAATCCATCCTTGAGTAAGTCCGAGGAAATGGAATATCTGAAAACCCATATCCGAAGTGAAGCAAGCCGAGTAATTCAAAATCTCCAAATCAACGACGCATATAATGAAGCCGCATGGGAACTACTGAAGAGAAAATATCACAATACCAGACTAATTGTAGGGAAACTAATAGACAAAATTTTGGATCTACCGCAAATTCACCAAGAATCCGCCAAAGAGATCAAGCACCTTCATGATGTTATTTCCGAATGCCTGAGAACTTTAAACAATGTAGACATCAACACGGAAACTTGGGGACCCATCATCAGGAGAATAATCACAAGAAAATGGAATCCAGAAACAAATCGAATTTACGAGCTTCCTTAGAAAATTCTCATCAGATACAAGATTTCCAAGCACTGTTAAGATTTTTAGAAACAAGATTTCAGTCATTAGAAACAATATCCAACACAAAGAAGAAAAGTCCAGTGATTAGCCATGAGAAACCACATCAACCCAATAACACAGTTGAATGCCAAACATATCAAATGGCATCCGAAAAATAGAAAACGGTCTTCTAGGACAAAACACAGACTTTGGAAGGATCGTTTCAGGAAAGATTAACAACATTCCACAACAAAGTAGTCAAATCCTAAGTATGCTGTCACGAACGGATAAAGATTAACAATTGGCTTGCAAAAGAAAAGAAAAGGTGCAAGTGACATGGGATGGGTATCAAGGCATAAAACGATGTCAACGAAGCAAAGGTTGAACTCCGAGATCACACAATAGAAGAAACGATGAACCTATCACCGAACACCAAATTATAGATGATTATTGGTTAGATGGGCTCCACCCATCTATCCAATAAATACAAAAGAAGGTATAAGCCGTAAAGTATACCCTGGACACATGGGAAAATCAGAGTGGTGTTCATACAGAAAGCCGGAGAGAACACCGTAAAAAGGTCAATTACGAACATTGTACCACTGGCCATCAAACCAGAACCCGAACCAGAACCAGAAGCCGAGAATCATCAAGGCGACCATATCATAATGAAGACAGGCAACTTCTCTGGTTGAGAGTTGGCACTTTGTTTAATCCCAGATTAAACAACATCATTTTAATCTATTTATTCAATCTATCTATTTACTTAGGTATCTCTTGACGGCGACATACGCCAATCAAACCTAGTCCGAGACTCATCAAGGCGACCACATCATAATGAAGACAGGCAACTTCCCTGGTTGAGAGTTGGCACTTTGTTTAATCCCAGATTGAACATCATTTTAATCTAAATAAAATAGTCTAATTCATATTTCATAATTATCGCACTGTATATGTTACGTATTATAATTTAGTATTATTAATATAAATAAGATAACTACCTATTATATTTAGCAATTACATAATTCACACATACGAGTACAAGTCAGGTATTTAATCTAAACTACTTCAGTAAACTGTTGATAGAGAAACAATAATAGGTCAGGTATTTAAAATAAACCAGTTCAATATTCAATATCGTCATCGCATAAATATGATGAAGTGCAAGAATTGTAAAGACATCAAAATGCATTATAAGCATCTGTATAAACACCGTAATTAAAGTAGGTTATATTAGCGATACCACAACAAATATTAAATGTCCTCGATATTCAATTACGATTAAGTAATATATGTAAAATTAAAATATTTAGAACTGTTGGAATTAAATTGTAAATAGGGTTTGTATATATACCATAATTTCTGTTAAATAAATCATTAAGGAATGTACTGTTCTTTAATCACCTATTTATGGTCCTTCGAGCCGATTAAGGAATGTACTGTTCTTTAATAAACTATTCAGTCATTAGTAAAGTATAAAATGTTAAAAGATTTGAAAATATTTCAGATTAAACAAGCAAACCAGTCGAATATTTAAAGTTGTGAAAGCTGTATGAATGATGCGCGAGATCATCATCACTAGAATATCATTGGTACCTTAATAACTATATTTTTCAATATTGCTAGTTTTATATTAAAATCATAGGATTTTATTGAATATATTATATATGATAAATAGGATTACAAGGATGAAAGATAACCCAAGAAGATACACTAACCGTAAATGAAAACGAAAACGCATACCTGAATTGAGAAAAGGGTTTCTAATTCTATAAAATAAGAATAAGAAAAGATAAAATAATGAAATCAGTCTCAAAATGAAATAAATGAATTGTACGACAAATGCATATAATTATTTTTTCACATAATCATCACATTTTTCCAAAGACTGAATAATCCATTTCTTCATTCCTTCTTCGCTCCATGAAAAACACTCTCCTTTGCTGTTGATTTAATTGCCAACAGTAGCCTGAACTTCAGCGTCTGCTGAAAAGTGTTGATCTTTCTATGCCTCCTTCAACTTTGGGAACAACCAGAAATCTGAAGGTGCCAAATCGGGACTATATGGAGAGTGCCAAGCAACCGTGAATTTCAGGCTTGTCACTGTTTTCATTATTTGGTTGCTACAATGCGAGCTGCCGTTGTCGTAGTGCAAGAAAGAATTCGTTCTTTGCGGCCTTACCGTGTGGATACGATTCAGTACCTTATTAAATTAATCGTTGATTTCTTCGGCACATATTCGGTGTGAATGACAAATTTGCATTCCAGAAAATGGGCAGAATGACTTTCTGCGCTGATATTCCATTAACTGCCGTTTGTTTACGGGGACATATGAACCTATGATTCGTCCCCGGTGGTGGTGTTTATGAGAAAATCATCTTTACGTTGATACTGGTTAAGAAGTTTTTGACAAATGTTTTTCTTTGTTCTTTCATGACATCTGTTAATTGCAGTGGTATTCGTCTGCTGCAATTTTTTCTGTAATTCAGCGTCTGAACAAGTATTGGACTCTTTCTTGACTGATGCCTAATTGCTGAGTAATTTTTTTTATTTGATCCGGTAATATCCTTGAATCAGTGCATTAACTAGTCCATGATTCTTTTGATCTGGCACTGGAGTTGGTCGACCTGATCGCTTTTCATCAAACACCTTCATTTCGCCTCTATGCTAGAGGTTTGCAGAATTGCCATAAACAGCTTCTAAACGTCTGTAAAACTCGATGGGCATGCAACCTTCGAGTGTTAAAATTATATCACAGACCGTTGCGTGCGCATCTTAGAAATCTAACTCATGATAAACGATACAGTTACTCAACGACGGTACACAGGAAAATAAAACTTGCATGCTAAGATGAGATACTCGAAATTACTGTTTTAATGTTAAACTTGTTTCTATCCCCACTACTCACACAATGGCGTTGTTGGAGACCTTTGGTATTAATCCACGCTTGAATGTATATTTTTGTTGTGATACAGCCATTTTTATATTGAGCAATATTTTTTCGTAAATATATTATACAAGAGAAATTTTGAAATTCATACATAATATTACTCAATTATATAATAATAACAATTAATATATTAGATGAGATATTTATTATACATGCACATTTCAAAAAATTAAATTGGGATGTGCGTAAATAAAATTATTAATCGAGTCCAATGTTACAAAACGCTTGGGCTTTAGTATAAAATATACAACACCACTTTGACGTTTTATTATGATCTCTGCTGCTTTATACTATTCTTATATTTTAAATAGAATGCCGGAGTAAGAAAACGATTTTAAATAGAAAGAAAAACTTCGATTACAAAAAGTGGTCGACAAAAGGTATGATATAAGTAAATACATTCTGATCGAGTTCCCGCGAGTTGGGTAATTTTACACTATAAATCTGATAATCTATATACAATTAAAAAGGAAACAATTTTATCCCAAAGGAATCTTAAATTTTGTAGTGTTTTTCATGCGTACGACCGCTAGTCTTAGCCATAATCATTCTAGAGCAGCTGTCAATTTTTATTATATTAATTATCTGTTTCAATTCTATTTGTAGCTCTTATTTTCTGAAAATAGTAAAGTATTTCAAACAAAAAAAATAATATTAGCATCTTAGAAACGAATATTTTGAATTATAACATATGACCCCAAAGTTTTCGGAAAAGTTTTAGATCTAGATAATTTTCTCAAAACTGTTTTACTTTATAAACTATATTTTAAAACAATTAACAATAAATCCTTAATCTTCAAATTATTGATATTATGCCATTACCTTCGATGGTCTTCAGTTTTCTTCTGACTTGTCCCATCATCCTCTGGACAACAGCAGAATAAATTTCTCGCAAAAATTCGATGTCGTAATTGATCTTTATTTACAGCTTCCCATCAATTTTCATACACTTTTCTGGTTAATATTGACCAAAATTCCTCTATTGGCCGAGTCTAAGGTACGTTGGGAGGATTGACTAATTTAGCATAATGGCATGAAGCTAGATTAGGCCAAAACATAATATCATCATTGCCATGACGTGTAATTAAAACTGAAGCAGTTTAGAAATGCATCTTTGAATGTAAAATTGTGCAGTTAAGGCTTCTTCTCGAACACGACCAATGTACGGCTGCGAGATAAATCCGGCCTCAGAAATGGCACACCACACTATCATTTTGTCCTAAAATTTGAATTTGACATTGTCTAGTATGTTTTCTATGTCGTCGGTACAAAAACCGTCGTTTCCCTTCATCTCTGAATGAGACAAGGTGAAATATTTCTCATTATTCATTACAATCAGTTTATTGACAAAATGGATGCGCCTTAGACCATCTGGCATTAAGCTAGTTGTATTCTTTGTAACTGATATTTCTAGAAAAACAGTGATCTTTGAAACGCCGAATCTTCCACCTATTTTTCGCTGTGAAACTCCAGCTCTGTCCTCAAGCATTCTATGTTCCCTCACTTGGCTCAAAAATTCTTTGTCGACCATTTTTGGGCAAATTAACGCACATTCTTTTATGGTTTGATAAATTGTTGATAAAAAAATATTTTGCTCATGATAAATGGAAACAATATCACGCTTGGGCATTCGTCCAACTAGATTGTAAATTCCTTTACGATTATTTAACTTATAAGGCATTTTGCTGAACTAGATCACAAAAACTAAACTGTCATTAAAACAAGTTATGTGTCATATGACTTACAGCGACAACTTAACCAAACGTCATTTAGTACAACTACAAATCACCTAAAATTTTTCCGAAAACTTTGGGATTATACGTTGTGTGAAAGTATGACATAAAAGTTTAATGCTAAAATGTGTCTGGAGATAAACGATGTTTAGGTAAGTACAAAAATATATTACGATTTTTCGTTACTGCAACAGCTATTGATATAAACTTCAGTATTTATTCATAACGAAATATAAGATAAATAACTTACTTGAACCATACTTCATAGGAAGCGTTATTGTCGTCCATTTTCAAAACACATTTGTTCCTAAGTTCGCCCTTGTATACTTGGAGCGCGAAGAGTGCAAAAACCATCAAGCAAAAGATTGTCAAAGTCATTACTTCAGCCAATTGTTTAAATGAATGGAGTAGTGCATTTATAATAGTTTTTAGTCCTGGAACAAATAGAAATAAATAGTATATATTATCTTAAGGAAATTTGTGTATTACTTTACAGAATGGATGTTGTGAAATATATGTTTAAAGTCTACGAGAGATTTTGTAAAAAAATAGGTAAGCATAATCAAAAATCAAATATTAAGACATAAAACGAGACATAAAGACATAAAAGATAACGAAATTATTAATATTGGCATATAACTCGACTAATCATTCAGCAACAGGAACCTCACCTTCTGAACTCTTATATGGACACACTAATACAAAAGAACCAATGGACCTATATTACGATGAACGCAAAGAACGCACGAAATATCACTATAATAAAATTGCAAATAAAATGTAAGAAGATAAATAATAGAAAATTATTAAAATAAATAAAAATAAAGAAAACGCAGTAATAAAAATAGGTGAGGCAGTATGTATAAAACCCCATAAATACTATTCACAGAAAACGAAAGAAAGATATCAAGGGCCATATACAGTTACAAAAATCAATGAAAATGGAACAGTTGAAGTTGAAACAAAAAAGAATCAAATTTTACGTTGTCATATAAATTCACTAAAATTAGCAAATGTTCCCGGATCCTAGTCGGAAGAGGACTGACAGTAGTATTAAGAATATTCATTTAAATGTAAATAACGAATTTCCGTTAGAGCTACTAATAAATAATCTGTACCAACTAGAAAATTCAATTGATATTAGAGTATATTAAACTAATACTTATTTTACATTTATATTGTTAATACCTATTGTAAGTAGTGAATCATTTCAATATTTTATGTTAAATGCTTTGCCCATTTACGATGAAAATAATACTTTTAAACAAATTACTCCTAAAATTAAATACGTTGGCATAAAAGACAATAAGTATATCATGTCAAATCAAATTTGTCCTCAAATATCAACACAAACATTCTTATGTAATCATGATTCAGAATTTTGTATTTCAAACAACTCTTTATGTGAAGTCTATATTTTACAAATGGATAACAATTATAAAAATTGAGTTTATCAATCTTTCACTATTCAAGATTTTGACATTAATAATTGTGAATTTCATATTAAAAACTAAATTATAAAAAAAATAAAATCAACAATTAATATGAAACTAAATTTAATGGAATACAGTGAAAATCATAATCAAATTTAAACAATAAATTTAACTTAAGTAAGTATTTCAAATCTCTCAGATAGGATTAATAATCAAAAGGAAATGTTAAGCAAAATTACTATCTCACACAAAGCAAGTAGTTTTTTTGGTTTATATAATCACAGTCATATTAATATTAATAATACTTGCAATTCTTTTATTTAAATTGTATAAGAAAATATGGATTAAACGAAAGGTTAAAAAACAAACAGATGCAGATAACGTAAGAATGCAAGGTTTACCTTTTTAAATCGCTTGATAAACTTGCATGTAAGACGGAAGGAGTTAAAGACGCTGATTCCGTAGTTTCATTCATTAGCTATCACGTAGCCGGATACACGTGGAGTAAGATAAGATATAACTTAATATATAAGATGGGCAATGTATTAGTAAAGCAGAGTTATTAGTGTAAATGTTACGCGAGACAGATCGCTAATAATCCTCAAGTGTAATCTATTTATAATCTAACGTACGATCAAAAAGTCTTTGGATCGTGGTAGCCATGAAACGTAAAGCTATTTATAAAATTACTAGCTGACCCGGTAAACGTTGCTTTGCCTTCAAATTTTATTTATATTTAAATAGCTGACCCGGCAGACATCGTCATATATCATGAAGATGGCGTAGTAAAATCACTCCCTACAAAATGTATGGGAAAATGAATTTTCTTGATAATTTTTTTTTCCGCGATAATTCGGGAATTTTCTTGGGTATTATTCTTGTTTGGCCGGAGACCAATCCGAATTGGTGCGAATCTTCGAAATCGGTCCAGGCGTTCTTGAGTTATAAGCGTAGTAAAATCACTCCCTACAAAATATATGGGAAAATGAATTTTCTTGATAATTTTTTTTTTCGGGATAATTCGGGAATTTTCTTGGGTATTATTCTTGTTTGGCCGGAGACCAATCCGAATTTGTGCGAATCTTCGAAATCGGTCCAGACGTTCTTGAGTTATAAGCGTAGTAAAATCACTCCCTACAAAATGTATGGGAAAATGAATTTTCTTGATAATTTTTTTTTCGGGATAATTTGGGAATTTTCTTGGGTATTCTTCTTGTTTGGCCGGAGACCAGTCCGAATTGGTGCGAATCTTCGAAATCGGTACAGGCGTTCTTGAGTTATAAGCGTAGAAACTAACGCCACTCTCTTTTATATATATAGATTTACTTCTGTGATTCATTACCTTGAAGTACGCATAAGTCACAAATAAAATAGATTTTAGGTTATGATATTTATTTACATTTTATGTATGTTATATTTAATAACATTTATAGAGATTACAGAATGCATTTATAAATAAACGAAGTTTTAATAACTAATAAAAAAAAAATAAGGCTCATTACAGTTAAGAAAAGAACTCCCACAATGAAACAATAACATTCAGGTAGGTACACTTTTACAATAAAAAATTATAAAAGATGTTGAAAATGTCTTCCCTGTTCTTGAATACACCGGTTAACACGTTGGCCCATGTTATTAAAAACTTTAATTAAAAGATCAGGTGTTACTGTGAGACAGTGTGAACTGGGGTTTTAAAAATGTTATTCTTAAGCAATGGGAATAAGAAGTAGTCTAAAGGGCTCAAATCACAAGACCTAGGTGGGTAACGTCCGTCTGATATTAACCTTTCATCATAAAATTTACGTAAATATTCCATGGTTACTAGAGCAATATGCGGTCTTGCGTTATCTTGCTGAAAGTATCCATTATGAAGTTCATCATCGTGCAATTGATTGATAAAAGGATCAAGTATTTGATTTACATATCTTTCAGCGTTTATGGTATCTTGAAAAAATATTGTCCCTATTACCCGTCTACGGGACATTGCAACCCAAACACTAATCTTAGGACTATGTAAAGGAGCCTCACTATGAAAATTAGGATTATTCTCGCTCCACATACGCATAACTTGTTTATTAGCGTATCCAAATAGGTAAAAATAAGATTCGTCTGTAAAAAATGTTAAATCAAGGATATCGTTACTCATATGGTCATTAAACCAGGTACAGTATGATACCCTCTTCTGATAATCTGGTGGCAGTAACTTCTGACACATCTGCAGTTTATAAGGATACATATTTAAGTCATGTTTAACAATAGTTTGACACGTCCCGTAACTTAAATTGATTTCTTGTTTTAATCTACGCAAGGATAAGGTAGGATCTTCCTGCATGCGTTGCCTAACCAGATCAATAACATCATCATTTCTAGCCCATCTTCTTCCATATCGAACACTATCGCTGATATTACCAGTTCCTTCAAATTTGTCAACAGTTCGTTGAAGTTGCCGAAAAAAAAACTCGCTCGATTATTGCGAAGTTGGAAAATCTCTAACGGAATTCATTCAAACATAGACGAGGTGAATAAACCCAATTACCATTTTCACCTATATTTCCATTACTGTAGTATGATTTGATAATAAAAATTTTATGTTCTAATTGAAACATTTTGAATTATAACCAGCTGACTTGAAAGTTGTCAAGTAAATGTCAAAACTAATTGAAATAAATAATTTCATAGATATCTCGTAAATTCCACGGCAATAGCGATCCAAAGACTTTTTAATCATACGATATATTGTACTGTAATGTCAAACAAAAACAACGAACAAATAAAAATTTTTTAAATTTCAAAGACTTCCGAAATTTAACTCGTATAGGCATAGATTTTCCTTATTTGGCGATTTAAGGTGTGTTTTAGAATATTTATTTATTTAAGATACTTTAACTTTTACATGTTTCAGCACTTATAGCATTTTTCAAAGAGCTTTTTTTAAATATAAACATTCAATTACATATAATTATAAAAAGTGACAGTATTATATTTGCCGATAAAATTTGGAAAAAAAAATGTGAAAACATCGTTCCAGACAATATCAGGAACATACCACACCAAATGTTATCAAAATCAATTATGTAGTTTGTGAGTCTATAGAGAACAAATGAAATGTTTTTGATTTATATATATATATATATATAAGTGTTATATATATATATATATATATATATATATATATATATGCGGGGTTTTTCTTTTGTCATTACACATGGGTATAATGCATTGACTGACCAGTAACATTTTCAAACTGTCAAAAATTTCTGTTTTTCGTTCATACTTAAATCTTAAATTAAATACTAAAGCAGTTAATTATCCCAACAGGCGCATAACTTGTGCAAAGAGAATTTTATGTATTTTTAACAAATTCAAAGAAGATGAATACTATTTCATTAAGGTTGAAATATATCTAAGATAGTAAAATTAGTGAATCAAAAAAGGTAGAAAATATAACAAAAAAGTACAAATAGATTTACCACATAATGAAATTGTAGAACGTCCTCACATTACTTCTAATTAATTATCGAACGTAACCCACGTATTGGGGGCATTTCAAAAACACGATAAAAACCAATAACACGACGTGGTATCTTACGAATAAGTGGTTTTATAAGAGAGAGAAATTTATCTTAAAAAGCAGTAGTGGGAAATTCTTGTAGGTAATAAATATGTTACTATATCTTTAATAATCACAATAACATTTGGACTGCATCACTACGGGAATTAAAGATTGAGGAAGGGAAGACACTATGTAACATACTTGGAATCTGTTAAAGCAAGGCTATTTTGATATGAAGGAGAATCAGTTACTAGAGTAGCAACTATTTGAGAATATGCTACCGGGGTTACTTCTTTTCTAGATCAAGAAATGTTTAATATTATGAAGAAGATAGATCCTGAAAATAAAGAACACATGCTTGTAATCGAAACAGACATTAGTCACAAAAGTCACTTTCATTATTTGGATTTTTGCAAGAAAGAATAAGAGAAAGTAAAATCAATTACAGCAGATGTAATAATAAGGCAATACCTCGAAAGGCCAAATTCAAATCAGGACGTAGATCTTCTTTTATTTTGGGAGGCAAGTTTTAAGAGAAAAGGGTAATTACATGTTTATTTGGATTTTCTTTTAGGTAACAGGAATGGAGCTGAAACCCTTAAGCAATGTGCTAGAAAATACTTCTGTATTCCAGCGAGTTCAGCAGAAAGGGAGAGTGTATAGTACAGCTCGTTTAATAATAGAACAAAGGTGTGCAAGGTTAAAACCGAAAAAGGTTAATACGATATTGTTCCTAAATAAAAATTTTAAAAATATTAATAAGTAACTTAAGTATTTATTTTATTAAAATTACACCCAACCTTTTCCTATTAGCTAAAGATATAACTCAATGAGTTTCATCTTACTATGCTTTCTAACTATTAAAGATATTAATGTTTAAGAAGGGAAATTGTTTAGATTGCCGTACAGAATGTACATGAAACTCTTTAAATCTATTTCAAAACTTATAATACTTATATTGGCAACAGCGGGTAATACCAAAGAAAATAAGGCCACAAAGAATTAGGTTATGTATTTAGAAAAGAAAGAAAATCTCAGTTTGAATGAAAAAAATAATTTATTGTAAGGATTAATTAAGACAAACAAAACAACATAACAAAAGCGTTTATCGCAAATTTTCGAAATGCGATTTGCGATTTTGAAAGCAACGCAGGGTATTCCGAATAAATTCTGGATTTATTCCATCATATGCAGTAAGTATACGTTCTTTGAATTCATACAAGTTATGAATTTGCAAGTTATTATAAATTTTGCTTTTTAGGTAACCCCAAATAAAGAAATCATTTGGAGATATTTGGCGAAAAGTCAGCTGATCTTGGGGGCCATGGTATGGGTTAAACCTACCATCCATTTGGAACCAAAGTTGATCAACATTTAGCATCTCAATTGTTGGAATGATGTGGTTTTAGTAAGAGATTTAAATATTTTTCTGCAGTAAGGTTACCGTCAATCAAAAATGGGCCAATAAGTCTATCGCTTATTATTCCAATCCAGACATTGACTTTTTGAGGGTACTGTGTTCGGATTAGGTTTTGGGCATGAGAATTTGAACGGGACCAATACCTAATTAATTAATGGAAAGGAAATTTAGTATTTTTCAATGGATAAATGTAGGATACAAACCGGAAATTCTGAGAGTTGACTTCACCATTTATGGTAAATGAAGCTTCATCATTATTTTATTTAAAATTGCTTCGTTTACATTTAACATATTAAACATTTTTTCACAAAAATCAGGTCGTTTTACTTTATCTTCATCGAACAGCTCCTGATGGTTTGATACCTTGTATGGCTTATATTTAAATTCTTTCAGGGTTCTGCACCGAACTGTACGATACTCCAAAATGCCTAGCTACATCTAAAAGCGATCCTATATAACACAGGATATTCAGCTTCATGTCTTCTGTTAACACATAATTGAATGAAAATAAGTCAGTCATTAATGTCATTATACTTATGTGTAATGACAAAAAAAACCCCGTATCTAGATATGTTACTACAGTTATAATATCCTATGCAACAAACAATAGTCAAGTACAACATTATTGTGGTTTCTTAAAATAGTTGCCTGTACAATGCAAAATAATATAATAAATTGTGGTAAGAAATACGCTATACGGTGTAGGAATTCTGTAAAGTTAATGTACAAAAATAGTACTAATGTTATACAAACAAACACTATTTCTTTCTTTAATTAATTGATAAGGGAGACACTTGTTGAAACTCCATAACTAAATGATAGTATAAAAATGCACTGATTCTAAGTTTCAAATACTTTAATCTAACTTTCCACTACAATATCGTTTCGTCACACTGTGACTTCATCAGGTGGATGAATTTATTTTGATATTTTTGTTTTACCTTTAGTTGTCGATGGGAACGAACGGGGTATTAGTATCAATTTTTTTCTGATTACCTATCCAGCAACTGACCACGGTAATGCTTGTTTGATTATGCCAATTGTTTCCTTCCTTGTATTGTGGGTTTTCAACTTATGCCTGTTTATGCTCTTACATAATATTATTAATTATTTCACATATATTGCCGCTGATTTACTCATAATACATAAATACGTGCTGTAATACTACACACGTTAGTAATTTTAAGGGACTCTTATGCTATAAGTGGTCATGTGACTGCAAAGAAAAACACTTCATAAACTGTATTGTTTTATTTATATATCAAAGGTTCGTCAAATCTACCACAGTACAAAAGAAAATATTTCTAGTATTTTTACTCTAGAACTACAGTTCTAGTGTATATTTCTTCAATACATTCACTATAAATATTTCGTTGTTTGGACAACTACATTTTTCTTAGTGTTGTTGATAAAAAGATACGATTCGCAGTGTTTGTATAAACTCGTACGAGTATAATGTATATTTGCTTTTGTGCTTCTGTTTTTGCTTTTTATTGATCTTCTTACATAATATTTTATTCAAAACTTTAGGGGAGTTATATTTTCATATGCAGTTCGAGATTATAATCGAATAGAACAACTGAAGAAGCTTCCTTTACCTTTATTTTTCGTCTATCAATCGTAAACAAATCGATAAAAAATTTATAGTCTACCTTTACACAAGACAGGACACGTAAGAATCCTGATACGATTTCTAAAGTGGTACATATTTTATAGCGCAATATGCAGAGAGACATATTTTTTTATATTTTCTTAAATAGTATATTCATAATTTCCATTTTTTTTAGTTTATATATTCTTAAGTCTGTTTATTAAATTGCCCTTCATAAAGGGTTCAAAGAATTAAGAATAGTTATGGTTGTTTAAATATTAAATTTCAGAATATTAGTCGACAAGCGACGTGAAAAAAAATTAAGCCCAAATTATGTAAAAATTTGTGACGTTATGATCATAACCTATTTTGAAAAATTTTATGTGTCACATTGTCATTGTATAGTTATTATTAGTACACACACATATTATGCTTTTTATTCCGAGAACTTATATGTAATGGTAATGAATTAATGAAGAATGTAGTTTATTTACTTTTTATGTAGTTAGTTTAGTTTTATTTTGTATCTCAATCTAAAAATTCATGTTATAATAAAATGATGTTTTTGTATTGAGAGAACGTAAATCATGTAAATCTTATTTTTTACCAATACGATGTTCTTCTTATACTACTTATTTAAGATCTAGTTGATTTGTGTTCCGAGTCTGCCTCTGTAAAATTTAAGGAGATATGGATTGCCTGTTATCTCGTCATCTCTTTGGTGGTCTTCCAGGTGGACGTTTGCCACTGGTCTACCTTCTAATACCACGCGTGGTCGTCTGTCATAGTTTTATGTGGTTATACCACTCTCTTCTTCTCTGCCTTCCCCATCTTATTATACCTTGTACATTACGCTACTTTTTGACGTCAATATTTCTAACGCGATCTCTTCATTTCCTGGCTATCCTTCTTAGTACTGACATTTCTGCGATCCGTAGCATACTCTTGGTTTTGCTGGTATCCTCTCTTATTTCTATTCCATACGTCATTATCGGCCTTACGTATGTCTTGTATAAGTTAATCTTATTCTCCCTTCACATATAAGGGTTGGTCCATACGGTTTCCCTTAGGTAGCCCGGTAGTATAGCTGGTTTGTTAATCTGGCTCCTTAAGTAGTTTGCCTGATCACAAGCACTAGAAAAGTATATGCCGAGGTATTTAAATTGCATAACTTGCACTACCGGTTTGTTCTCTATTACCAGCTTACATCTGACTTGTTCCCTTGCGATGGTCATGCTTTTAGTTTCTTTCAATGATGTTCACATTGAGTTGCTGGCTAATTTGGTGGAATCCATAAATAAATAGCTGTCTCTGCAGGTCGTTCTCATTTTCTGCAAGTATGACTGCACGGTCGGCATAATATAGCTTGCTGATTGCTTTATTGCTCATTATATATTCCAAGTTTAAAGATGTCACTTCTGCCATTATTTTATCCATTATTAGGCTGAAGAGAAATGGGCCGAGAATATCTCCTTGTCTAATTCCTCCTGGTTGGGATGCCAGCTGTAGTGTTCTCTCCATCTTGGATCTGTGTTCTATTGGCCGTATTGAGGTTGTATATCACTGTTATTATGTTAGCAGGGACCTCTTTTCTTTTAGAATTCCGATAACATCTGTTAGTCGGACTCTGTCGAATGCTTTAGTAAGGTCAGTAGTTAATAAGTAGTAGATAGTTACTAAGGTTTGTTATTTGCTCCTCTAATTTATTCTTGAGCAGACTTGTGAACAGCTTTGTTGTTGAGTGCAGTAGTGTTATTCCTCTGTAGTTTTCTGGATGTTTTCTTTCCCCCTCCATGTGAATGGGAATTATTATACTGTTATGCCAATCCTTTGGTGTTTCCGCTGTGGTCAGAATGTTGTTAAACAGATCAGTCAGTTTTTCTGCAATATGATCTTAATAACTTCAGAAACGTTATAAAAATCATGTAACATGTGAAAGACGTTTAACTACTTTTGGTTATTCGTCAGAATAATAAAAGGTGGTATTTGATTCTTCTACATCAATGGTAAATTCTTCTAAATTTTATCGTATGCCATCCAGATTACACATTTTGATTGTTAACTGTTACTGTCAAATTTATTATTTTGAGTCAGCAGGTCTCGAATATTGCCTTTTTCCTAGAAAAAGTTGATATTTTTTTCATTTACCGAATGTCAAGAGGATCTATTATTATAACAGAATTACCTTTAAGATAAGATAAACAAAATTGAAACCAATTCTGCAAGGTCTGCATTTATCTCTTGGTGATATTCACCTATTTTCTTCGAGCCGTTTTTAAGAAAGCCATCACAACAATATTAATTTCCCTTATTTTTCAATTAAGATATCTTGGCAGCTTGTTTAGCACATTTAATATTTTTGCCAAACCACGTTTTGGTCATTGCTTGATCCTCATTGACCCAAGTTTCATCTAGCAAGTAAACTTTCTTGCTCTCACTCTTAATTTGCACGAGTTTAGACAGATATCGCCTTCTCCTTCAAGCAACTATTTCTAGCTTTTTGTTAAAAGTAGAAGTAGATTCATTTTTATCATATCAAATAGCTTATCGGCTATTTCTTTAATAGCTTATGTAAAGTTAGACTCGATAATTATCAATAAAGACCGTTACTTAGGCAGGAAAGCAGCGGCGTAACCGCGTTGGCTTTACTGAAATAAACGCCCGCCTTGTTTACAAATGTTAATATAACTTATCACTACGTCATTCACTTTTTGGGAGAAGAAGATACGCGTTTTGACTTACGGTCACAACCGTTATAGCCTTCTAAGGGTTTAATAGTAACACACGTGAGCTTACGCGATAGCGTTTTTGCAGTTTGGATATGTTGCTTTGGAATTAGCTAGATTACTTGATTCTGCTTTGATTTATCGCAAATTATATATGTTGATCCATCAAGTTTGATTAGGCTCATTGCTCGGTAGGGAAAAGCACATCGGACAGTATTAATTATGTGCAGCTAAGTAAAATTGCAGATCAATTACTGCGATTCGTTTATTTGTTAATCCTCTGATAGTAAAAACTTGCCACGGGCCACAGAGAAATTGTAAAAAGAAACCAGCTCCATAAAATATTTAAATTTCGTCACGTACCGCTTTCATTGCTTGTAGTTTTCTCAGAACTTTACTACAATATTTTACGTGGTTAGTCATATTTGTATTTAATTTTTGAAGTATGGTTTTAGTATTCAATTTCATTACTAGTCGTACAGTATACCTATTATATTTAAACATCTGTTTCTAATTATTATTAAGTAATACTATTATGTTTGTTTTATAAGTATGAAGCGAGGATGAAAGTTCATTTATTTAATAATTATTTATACTAAAAAAATATTATTGAAGTGTGTAATAAACTATATTAAAGTTCAGATAGTTGTACAAATTAGTTTCTCAAATTATGTAATTCTGAAGGTAGTACTACACAATCATAAATTACATGTACTTCTACATGTAAAAATTTGACGAAATAGATCCTGTCCTAAATTTCAAGGTCATTCACGTGTATTTCTAGTGAATTCTAGGGATTATAGTTTTTGAAATTGGTTGCGGACGTAGGTGTTGGCATTGTGACTTTAGTATATATCACATCGTTTTTTCTTTTCATTTATTATAGTAATAGCAGCAACTGCATAAGATTCACTAATTTTTTTTTAAGTACAAGTCTTTCGGAAACACAATAAATTAAAGAAAAGAACTCAAGAGAAATTATGTCAAGTTACTCCAGGTAGTGCCAATATTTTTCACTGCCTACCAACAACAAAACGTCATTCCCCTTTGTCAACCTTGATAACCTGATAAGATTCACTAATTTTTTTTAAGTACGTGTCATTCGGAAACACAATAAATTAAAGAAGACAACTCAAGAGAAATTATATCAAGTTACTCCAGGTAGTTGCCAATATTTTTTAATACCTACCAACAACAAAAACGTCATTCTCCTTTGTCATCCTTAATTCTAAATATTATCGTCTATTGTGTCGAGAGCTTCAATTTTTACATGTATTTCTATTATCGTGTATTGCAGCCTTAAGTTTTATTGGAACAGTAACTTAATTAGATAGTGTCGGATCACGTGCGATCGGGAAATATTGTTCTACTTGCGGCCGAGACGTTTTTACCTGTTGACAATCGAACCACATGTAACCGTAGGCAATTTTATGTAGACTATATAATATGTTATCTTATTAGTAGGAAACGGACACGAAAGGCCGAAATTACGATGGACCATATAAATAGTAGTAAACAGTGAATATTGTTAAGTTTCAATAACTTACGCATACATTTTTAATTTTCATTTATTTAGATCTAGAACATTGTGTAAGTTACTTTTCAAATATAATATGGAAGAACGTCGAAAATGGCATTGTGAAACAATAGCGAGTTGAATTAAGGGTTAAACTGATTGTAAAGTCTGTAAAATATCATTAAAATATTCCAAGAAATCGCACGTGAAACGTCACTTAGCATCGCAAACACATACACAGAAATTAGACCCGTTGGAATCTGACAATTTGAACTAAGTGCCGTATATATGCTAAAAACAGACAGACTATTAAAGGAAACATATCCTAATATGCTGCATATTACCTGTGTAGCACATACTCACCACAGAATCTGTGAATATATCAGAGACACCTTTCCGGAAGTTGATAGACTTGCATCCACTTTTAAAAAAGTTTTCAGAAAAGCACCATTACGAGTAGCTCTTTACAGGAAAAAACTTCCATCTTTGTCACTGCCTCCCTCTCCAGTAATAACTAGATGGGGAACATGGTTGGAAGCTACTAGTTTTTATGCCACATTTTATAACCACATTTGATGTGGCTATTAATAATTTGAAAAATATTCCAAGTGACTTAGGATGTGGCCTTCGGCAAAAGCTAGACTCAGTTTTTAATAGAAATCCAGATTGAATAACATTGCGGGCAATTGTGTATGGGGACAATGCCTCAAAATCTAAGTGCTAAATACGCTGAAATAAAAGAATATTTCCAGTATGCACCTATAACCAGTTGCAATGTAGAAGGGACGTTTTCTATCTACAAGGATGTATTTCATAAAGAGAACAAATTTTACAGAAGAGAACCTTGAGAAAGTATTGCTAGTTAATATTAATACTCCTTTGCTCAACTTGAACTACGAAATTAACAAATAAAAGTGTATTTGTATTTTATAGATCACCACATGTTTGCTTTCCGATTATATAAATAAAATTAAAAACTCTTTAAAAATATAAATTTTCAATAGTACGCTCATAGGCGATGAAACATGGGCCTCTCGTGTCCAGTCCCTACGTATTACATATTTAAACTTATATTTGGTATTTCAATTAATAGTGATTTTATGTTTCTATGTACATCATCCTGTTCTATAAACCGTTCAATTATTTAAACATGATGGACTTCTATTTCATTTTATACCTTCTCAATTAATACAATCTGCAGGCAGAAAATAATTACAAAAATATGACCTTTTACTCTTTTATTATATACACAAATTTTCTGTAATTTAGACTGCCTAAACGTGGGTCGCAAGTATTATGTTATAATATAACAATATCATTCACATAGAAAGAAATATGGATAGATAATGAACAGATATGAAATGATAACATTAAATTCAAATGAATAGATAGAACACGATCATAAAATTCTAGTAATTAATATTTATGTAAATAATAAAACACACAAATACAGAAAAAATAATGTTAATGCAATAGTCAGACATAAATAAACCTATGTGTTCTTGTTAGGTACAATTAAATCGTGTATGTAAATTCAGGATTTTCATATGTGTAGATAGATATGTAGATAATAATAAATTAAAAAGTTGTTTTTAGCCTAAACCAAAAATAAAATTAAATCACGTAATAAAGATGGCATATCATAATTAATTAGAAATAGAAAGAGATAGAGAGGTATATAATCGGTTTAATGGCAACACTTAGAATTTAATTTCCTGGTTAGGGAGATATTGTTTTAAAAATTTTTAATTAATATATTTGTATTTTATTTTAGTGGATATATTTTTTTTATTATAAATAATAAAGTTTTTTGTTCTCTAAGAATACTGCAAGGGCATTAACAGTTTTATATCTTTAGGTGGTTTTCCATGATTGGGAATCGCTATATCTTAGACGATCTTCTACTCTATTGGCAAGTATTGTAGTTGTAATGGTACATTGAAACGGTGCGTTAGCTTCATGATAGCTTTAGGTACTCGGCACCTCCTTAAGCATTTGTCAGGTTATTTCGTCATAACCTAGGGTTTTCTTTGGTTTGTTTGTTAATAGTATCGACAACCTCTGCTTGTATAATTGGCTTAATTATCGTACTATTTTTTTTTATTTCCTGAAATTTCACCCATACCAGTATGCATCTCGTGTGGATGCAACCGAAAAGTACCTACTCGTTAAGTAGTCAGCGAATATTTCTGCTTTTTTTTATCTCGTCGAGCCCACTTTCCACCGTTTTTTACGGATTGGTGGGTCATATTTTTCAGTATGTTTAAAGATTTGGTCGCTTTTCCTAGGAGCAGTCGGTGCTTTCGTCATATGTTAACTCACTTAAGCCATTTTTTTTTGCGAGTTTATTTTTTTCCTGCACCAGATCTCAAATTTCCTTGACGTAGTTCAGTCTTGGTAATTTAGATTTTAGTGTGGGACTCTTGTTTTATTCCACACAGATTGCTGCAGGTCAATCACCAGTTTTTCTTCTCCATAGTCGCTGCTTTTTTGTCTTCAGGGATACGCATAGGTCAATTCTTTGTTCGAGTCCAGTTCAAAATCCCTTCTAATTCACTTTTCCCATTAGCAAGTTGCAGGCTCTTAAGCTTTATTATTACTTGCTCACTCAATAAAAACAATACTGCTGAGTGGTGTGATACCAAATCACGAAAATGCAATATTGTGCAGCACAAAGTAGATTGTCGGTTAATTGGAAGTGGTAGGCCGTTGCCTTTGCCACTGTGTACAATTGCCTTCGTTTCGGCGTAATCCTAGTAGGGTCTCACTAGGTACGCTTAGTATGAAAGGCGCCTTCGATAATGAAGCAATCGAACAGAAGCGATCGAAGGAGATGAATAAAGTGTTCTTCGTTTGGTGACTTTTATGCTGGACAGTATATTGTGGCTATTGTAATGTCATTATATTTCATGTAGACCGTCATTGATGTTGCTTGAATATATAGCATATATATAGAGCCTTATATTTTCTTTGATTATCAGCGCTGGTAAACTTTGTTGTTTCTTATTTCACAGTAATTTGTTCTAGTCATGTGGGTTTCAGAGTTTAGAGCCATATCAATTTTATAATTGCAGAGAAATGCTTTTATTTTATGAGTTCTATGCCATTAACCCATTAAAATTCCAGAATACGAGTTTGTATTTGTGTCTTCTTGCTCAACTTTCTATACTTTTATTTTTATACCTTTTGTAACCTTTGTGGTTTGATTTGATATTTGTTACGGTTGTAGTTTTTTTTTTGGTGGAATTTAGATACTGTGTTTTCGGTTTTGGTAGGTTCAGACATTGCTTGATTAACTTTTGCTTATGCGTTATGTCATTCCTGATATTTTGAAGTTCCTTGGTAACCATGGATCGTCGATAGTTGACCGGATGAACTTCATTATAGTTAGCGTATTTAGCTTTTTCGTTTTTTTTTGCATTTGCGAGTGCTTTGTCTTGCAACCCATCTAACATGTCTTGGTGTTTTTAAGCAGCCATTTTATGTGTCCATACCATTAGCATCTCTTGCGTTGATATGGGCAGATCGCTTTCATATAAGTCCTATCTTTATCTACATTCCCAAAATGAGCTGAAGGTCATAGATTTTTTGAATGCCTTTTTCCTTTTTGAAGACTATGTAGATGCACGTAGAGGGAGAAGCATTTTCTCCTGATATCTCTTTTTTTCTCTCGCTTCTGGATATTTTAAACTGCTTGAATTGTGAGTCCTCTTTCTTTCAGATGATTAGCTATTACTTCTTCTGAACATGTGGGCCCATTCCTCTGGGCATTACTTTAATCGGTTTGGTGTTTTTGTACCCATATATATATATATATATAATATATATATATATATATATATATATATATATATATATATATATATATAATTTAAACGAAATTATCGACCGTAATATACATATTGATAAAATAAATTAAAATCGGGTAAGCGGTCTGTCAATTAAAAAACTCCTTTATTAAATAACCCTATATTTCGCAACAAATTTGTTGCTTCTTCTGGGGATACTACAAGATTAATGAGAAAAATAACATAAAATAAATAAGAGTATAAAGCAGTAGTAAAAATACTTACAAAACGTAGAGTTGAAAAATAATAAAATTGACGTACAATAAAAAATAAAAGCGGTTAGATTTAAAACTTAAAGTAACTATAGAAACAAGCCTTTAAAACCTTTAAAAAAACATGTATATATGAAAGTTAAAACATGAAAAATAAAAAATATAATGCCATATAAATTTAATGTTAGGGAAACATGGAGAAGAAACTCGAAATAATAACGGTATAAGACTGCTAGATTACTGCCAATTGAATAATTTGATTATTACTAATTCGTTTTACCAACATAAGAATACCCACAAACACACGAGAGTACAACAGAGTAGAAACGAAAAATCAATAATTGATTACATATTAGTGCAAAAAGAGAGAAGGCAGGAAGTGGTGGATGTTAGAGTCAGGAGAGGAGCTGAAATATACGGAAATATATACGGAAATATAAGGAGTGCCCAGAATCATATATTTACAATAAAGCAGATACTCGAGAAAAGAAGACTCCAAACAAAGAAGACATATTTAGGATTTATAGACTTAGAGAAAGCGTTCGACCGAGTACCAAGAACAAAAATCTGGGAAAGCCTATAGAATAGAGGTATAAGTAGAAAAATTATAAATCTAATACAAGGCATCTATGAAAACCACGTAAACTTCGTTATAAAAAATAACATGAAATCTGAGGGGTTCAAAACGGAAGAGGGGCTGAGACAGGACTAAGCCCGATGCTCTTTAACATATTTATGGATGATATTATTAGAGAATGTGATAACTATACCCAAAAAATGTGGGTTGGCTATAGAGACCTCCGTAGAGTAGAAATTGATATTGGAGCATTCGCAGATGACATATTAATAATCGCAGAAAATATACAACAACTTAAACATAATCTGGAGGTTTGGAACGAAGTGTTACACCGAAACCAAATGAAAATAAATATAAATAAAACCAAAGTAATGGCAATCGGAGAAGAACAACTTGATATTACAATAGGCAATGCAAAAATAGAACAAGTTAAGGAGTTCCGATATCTGGGGGCCATACTAGACGAGTCAGGACAGCGGGATGCAGAGATCAACGATAGAATAGGAAAAACAATAAGATTATACCATGCACTAAATAAAAACTTCATTAGCAAAACAGAAATCTCAGTTAAAACTAAAATACAAGTCTTTAAAACGTTGTACCGACCAGTCCTATCGTACGGATGTGAATCCTGGATACTCTCGAACAAGCACAGAAGTAAAATCCAAGCAACGGAGATGTAATATCTAAGAAGAGTCAAAGGAATAACTAGGAGAGATAGAATAAGAAATACACTAGTAAGAGAAGGACTGGATATCCCATTTATATTTACGTTTATAGAAAAGAGGCAACTGAGTTGGTGGGGACATGTTCAAAGAATGCAAAATACAAGACTGGCTAAGCAAGTATACGAGGCAAGAATACAGGAAAGAAAGAAAAGGGAAAGGCCAAGAAAAACCTGGAATGATGCAATAAGCAATATATTGAAAGACAAGAATAAATCCTGGAAAGAAGCAAAAGGAATGGCGAAAGATAGAAAAATATGGAAGAAATTCGTACATGGCGAAGAATAACAGCCTACCCAACACCTTACGGTAAAAGGGTTATCAGATTATATATATATATATATATATATATATATATATATATATATATATATAAATTTAACAATATATGAACCAAATAACAAAACAATTTTAAGATGGTCAACTAACCGTCAAACCGAGTATATTAAAATAAATTATACTTAGCCCATTAGTATCAGATCTATAATTTATGTTATTTGTGTCTCTGTTAATGTGGACCATTTCTAAAAAGGTTCTTTTTTTAAGGATATATTCAACGTCTAAGATCTTAACGTCAACAAAATTGAAAGTATGGTCACGATCAAGTACATGGTCCACCAATGCACAAGATCTCTTTCCAATACGGACATCACTTTTATGCTAAGCATAAAAGTGAAACGTGAAAAATTGGAAAGAGATCTTGTGCATTGGTGGACCATGCACTTGATCGTGACCATATTTTCAATTTTGTTGACGTTAAGATCTTAGACGTTGAAAATAACCTTAAAAAAAGAACCTTTTTAGAAATGGTCCACATTAACAGAGATACAAATAACATAAATTATAGATCTGATACTAATGGACTAAGTATAATTTATTTTAATATACTCGGTTTGACGGTTAGTTGACCATCTTAAAATTGTTTTGTTATTTGGTCCATATATTGTTGAATTTATATTGCATTATATTTTTTATTTCTTATGTTTTAACTTTTACATATACATGTTTTTTAAAGGTTTTAAAGGCTTGTTTCTATAGATACTTTAAGTTTTAAATATAATAATTTTTATTTTTTATTGTACGTCAATTTTATTATTTTTCCACTCTACATTTTGTAAGTATCTTTACTACTGCTTTATACTCTTATTTATTTTATGCTATTTTCCTCATTAATCTTGTAGTATCCCCAGAAGAAGCAACAAATTTCTTGCGAAATATAGGGTTATTTAATAAAGGAGTTTTTTAATTGACTGACCGCTTACCCGATTTTAATTTATTTTATCTATATATATATATATATATATATATATATATATATATATATATACTTATATATACCGGGATCCTTTTTTATTATTACACAAATATGTTTATATATATGTGTAACTTTAAAAAGAAAATTGTCAATGCAGTTGCAGCATAGTAGGCAACCAGTCAGACATTTTCGACATGTTTCGATGAGCGAAAACCAGTAGATCTATTTTAATGCAAATAAAATAACTATTCTGTTATCCGCTACTCTTAGTTCAAGGGATCTTAGATTAATTTTTTTTGTATTGAGAAATTAAGCTTTCCAGCATACATGAAACTTTTAAAATTTATTACGAAACTTAAAATTTATCGCGAAAGTATAGTAGAATCTGGTTCGGCAATAATACTTGTAACAGATTAAAATCTGGTAAGCGGTCTCTCAATTAAAAAACTCCTTTATTAAATAGCCCTATATTTCGCAACAAATTTGTTGCTTCTTCTGGGGATACTACAAGACTAATGAGAAAAATAACATAAAATAAATAAGAGTATAAAGCAGTAGTAAAAATACTTACAAAATGTAGCGTTGAAAGATAATAAAATTGACGTACAATAAAAAATAAAAATGGTTAGATTTAAAACTTAAAGTAACTATAGAAACAAGCCTTTAAAACCTTTAAAAAGACATGTATATGTAAAAGTTAAAACATGAAAAATAAAAAATATAATGCCATATAAATTTAACAATATATGGACCAAATAACAAAACAATTTTAAGATGGTCAACTAAGCGTCAAACCGAGTATATTAAAATAAATTATACTTAGTACATTAGTATCAGATCTATAATTTATGTTATTTGTGTCTCTGTTAATGTGGACCATTTCTAAAGAGGTCCTTTTTTTAAGGTTATTTTCAACGTCTAAGATCTTAACTTCAACAAAATTGAAAGTATGGTCACGATCAAGTGAATGGTCCACCAATGCACAAGATCTCTTTCCAATACGGACATCACTTTTATGCAGAGCATAAAAGTGAAAAGTGAAAAATTGGAAAGAGATCTTGTGCATTGGTGGACCATGCACTTGATCGTGACCATACTTTCAATTTTTTTTTCAATTACTTTTTATCTTTGTTGTACTTATTCATGATTTAAATGAATTATCTACTTTTCAATAAAATGTATTTAAATTAAGATTCATGTATGAACAAAAATTCAGAAATATTTGACATGAAAAATGTTTTCTTTCTCGCGATGGGAAACAAATTTAAGAATTAAAATATAGGTGAAATATAGGTTCACTGGTGTATAACTGGTTCCCTACTATGCCGCTAATGCATTCGAAATTTTCCTTTCAAAGTTACACATAGGAAACATGTATGTGTAATAACAAAAAAAGGTCCAGGTATAATGTTCAATGTTATTGTCTTCTCTCAGGTAGACATGTTTACTTATGTATAGCAAACGCCAATTGTTGGGGCGAGAAGGGGTAAGTTCGCGCAGGATTAGAAGTAGATTTATATTTGGTTTTACATCAAATGTCAGATAATTCTAACCTCTGAGCGTGTATCACTTTATGATCCCCTAGCAAAGACATTATGTTCCGTCAATCGTCAATGACAAATGTATTCTGACAATTAGTTGAGTAGTGGGGGTGGACGTTTTTAAAAATGGCTTCTGCGCTCCCCCTCCTCGCGCCAACTTAATTGGCGATTGCTATACTCCGTTAAAAAGTTTGATCCTGCGCATTTATATAGAGGCTTTATTTATTATGTCAATAATGTTCATATTGCTTAACGCTCACTATGTTTATAGGTGGCGGCGGTAGTACCTTTTCTGCCTTTCACATTTTTAATATACCGGTAGATGCAATTTTTCCTGTTGTTTATAGAGGACCTTCGAGGAGGAGATGACTTTAGATTTTTGCTACCTCTTTTTTTATGTACCACTCAGTTTGCTTTGCTAGTTCTTTTTTATCAGTATTATATTCTTCTGATTCTGTAATTTTTCCAACTTGGAGATTGTTGCTTTAGGCAACACTCATTTTCCATTAATTCCAAAGATTTATCTGATTTATTATTGTTTAAATATAAGCAATTAAAAAGATTTTCTGTAGTAATACCATAAGAGCTTTGACCCATAACGCCCGGTAATTTATTTACAGTTTTTAATGTTGTGTGAGAAGGCCCGAGAAAAAAGAATATACATTTTACAGAACCAATAATTTTAGTTTTTAACACATTCTAAAGAAAGAAGCAAAACTTTAGCATCCTTTAATAAAATGATGATCTAAACATTGACAACTTGAAACCGTCAAAGTGTCACAAACTGCGTAACAACTGTCAATGACATGACAGTTGACAGAAATCTCGGAACTTTTCCAATGTAATTTGAATTTTCCGCGTAAGAAAGTTATTTTTCGTGAAAAATAAAATCTTGCATGAACCACTGGCGTTATGGAAATTATATTTATTGCCCTCGGTCGACATTCATCTCTCGGGCCAGAGGTTCTCGGGCTGAATTAACGACGATTTCAGACCAATAGAATACCTATAACGCCCTTAGTGCATAAATAACCATTATAATAGCATCAATATTATCAAATATTTACGTAAACTTACATCATTATTGATTTTCTAAAACCATATATAAAATATTGGAGTATATTTTCTTAACAATCATCCAAGTATAAAATAGGTATTTATTTTCCGAGTAGATAAAAATAGAAACGTGAAAAGTGTTTTGTTTTAACGAAAAAAGCCCGCCAGAGAAAATACTAGACGAGGGTGGAAAAGTAGTTTTTATATACTAATTTAACAGCTTCCTTGTAACTTGTTTATTAAGAATATTGTAAATAGTATCTGGTCTATATCCAATGTTATATTTGTTTAATGAAATTAACTTCTTTACTATAATTTTCTTTCGATGAGGGAGTACTAATAAGTCTACAAATTAAAGAATCGAACGAAGCCATTTTATGGGTATGGATGTATAGATTTATTGTGAATTATTGTATCAGTATGCGACGGTTTATGGTATATGGCAAATTATTCTTAACATAGTTAAATCTAAGAAATTAATGATTTTATTTATTTCTTTTACAACAGTAAACTTAATGTTAACCGATATTGCTTTTTCATTTTTATGTCATCAATTATGAATTTAAATCAAGTAAAGGCTACTTTGATTCAACCTAGGTCAATATAAATGTTTATGGATATTAAAAAGTAAATATAAACTTATTTTTATTAGTATGTATTTATGTTCCTTTTTTGTAAATTAAAATTACATAAACTTTTTTTTAATAACCTTTAGTTCTATCTAAAAAAATCATTTAAGGTTTTCGAATATGCTTAAGCTACTTATTTACTGGAATGACATCGAACTACTGTTATTTAGAAAAATGAAGACATGAGTTCAACAGTTCATTGAAGTAATGGGAGTTTTAAGAACACAACACTTTTGAACTAGTAGTACTTACCTTATTTTTTGTACTATGATAAAGAAGATTAAATATGTATATTATATTATTTCTAAACTTATTATATATATTTATGGCGTTTTGATAATATAATTTTTCAACTAAATAAATTTGACCCATTCTTTCTTCTTTTTTGTTATCCTTATCGCCTCATTCCAAACCGTCTTTCCTTCAGTTTCACACTTCTTGATATCACGCTTTTCTTAGCCTTCTCAGTCTTTTTTGCATTGATTTTGCTAACTATACTCTTTTTGTTTGCGTTTTATTCTCCATCCTTACTATATGTTCAAACCATTTTAGAGGTTTAGAGGTTAGAAGCTTGTCACGACTGGATTTATAACAAGTGCTGCTCTAACTGCTTCGTTCCGTCTCTTATCTCTTCGTGTGATTATTTTGACACTTCTCAGATAATTAATTTCTATTGCATTTTGCCCTTCATTTGGTTATTTAGTATTCAACTTTCGTATCTGTAGATCAGAGTTAGTTTATATATTGTACTGAAAATTGTCACTTTCGATTTCTTCGACATCTTTTTTGATGAACGTGTTCTTAAGTATAGAAACAATTTTGTCGTGTTTTATATTCTATTGTTTATCACTTTTCTATCTTCTATCTTCTGCTTTTCTACCTTGATGTACTACAACGCTCAAATATTTAAATATTTCTACTTGTTTTCTTTTCTTTCGGTTTAGTTATTATTATGTTTGTTTCATTCTTCCCAATTGTCATTTCTTTAGTTTTATCGATTACTATTTTCATAAAGATTTTGAGATATTTTGAAATAGTTTTTTCAAAAAAACGCATTAATTTTACATTCGAAAGTTACTATTAAATATATTGTTCTGTCGAAAATTGAGTGGACATGTCTGAACATGTTCTTGCATGTTTCCTACGTCAGAGCGTTTATACAACGCCAATTTTTGCTAAGGAATCAATCAAATTAAGAATTGGTAGGTATCTGGCTATGTGGGTATATAAAAAGCTATACACGGTTCTTTCGATCCAATGTCAGTAATAATAGCTGAACGTCTTTTTATTTCATAATGTTGCGTACGTGTATAAATAATCCAAATAGTTTCTGTTATGTATGTGGAGAATTCACTACCCATCAGTATAAGCGGAATATTACATCTTTAATAGAAAAGTTATATTTTCACTATTTTGGCTTAATCATTGAAAATCAAGATAAACCATGGACTTCCAGCATTTGCTGCGCACGTTGTGCTGTTACTCCGAGGTGGCTGGTCAAACGGTAAGAAAAGCGCTATGCTATTTGCAAGACATATGATTCGGCGCGAACAAGCGGACCATTCGACTAATTGCTACTTTTGCTGTACAGAAACTTTCGGATTTTCTAACAAAAATATGAAAACGACGGCGTTAGATCTGCCTCTGCTACTCCTCCAGTACCACATTCGGAAGCCTTGCCAGTACCAAGACCCATAGGTATTTCGAGTGAAGAATGTGATGTTACAGAACCCATATAAGTAAATGTTAAGTTATCGACTAGCGATGATGAATATTTGCCATCTGAAGAGGACGGATCACACCTAATAAATCAGTCAACTCCATATAATGTACGTACCTAACGAATATTATATCATTTACTTTTCAATATATTTTTCCAAAATCTGACGTGCCATAATAAATTTGTTGCTGTTACTATTGTTAGAACTATAAAAGAAGCGAAAATTGTACATAGCTTTTAAAGAAAAATAAAAAAAATTACAATTTGTTGACCAGTGTTATTATTAATTCTGCTGTTGCTGAAGCTGTTTCATACATCCTATTAAGCTTTCTCGTCATTAATGAAAGTTAAATATATTGTGTGTATATTATTTAATATTTTCTATTAGTTGTTTCATAGTAAATACATCATTCTTGACCCTTCTCCATTTTTTTGAACCGCTCTGGGGCTCTTCTAATAAGGCTTCTGCTACCGTTCTTAATCTTCTCTCTTGAATTCTCATATCTTAGTCATCATATTCAGTAAAGCTATACCTCTGTAGTTATTGCACTTCTTATTATCTCTCTTTTTATTATTTACCATCTCTGTTGTTATTCTATCGTGCCCAGCTGCTTTACTTCGTTTTAACATTTTTATAGCTTTCGTTACTTCTTCAATCTTTATTTTGTCATGTAGTATATTGACTGTGTTCTCTATGTGCTCGATATTTTTTTTTATTTCGTTTGCGTTTCGTGTGCCATTGTGTTGTTCTTGTTTTCTATTATTTTTTCTTTTTTAGATTTCATGTTTATGCTTTTATTTTTTTTTTCACGTTCTCGTAATGTTCTTAAAGTTTTGTAAAATAAATTTTGAATTCCCTTACTATCATCTTCTATTTTGTGATCAAATTCTTGTCAGAATTGTTCCTTCCGTATTTTGAACAAATCTTTGACACCAAATTCTTTGTTCTTTTTACTTATTGTAGTTTTAACGTTTTTGTTTTTGGGGTACCTTTTCCATATACCAAAGAAATTTGAGTACATTAATACATTAAGCACATATTATGCATTTGTTACAAATGAAACAGACATGCATTACACACATCTATATCTGCATACTTGGACATATACCTCGTATTTTCCAACATTTACTTCAGCCAAAGATACGTGTTTCTGTCTCAATAGACTTCGTCAATTTGGCTAGTGAAGTAAGGTTTCATGAATCGCCTCACCGTTATAACAAATTTTGTCCTGTAATGGCACCAGATAATCTAGTGACATCTGACGTACAAAAGAGACTACGCAGAAACTAGAGATTTTCTCTCGTGTAGCTATGCCGGTACAAAGGAGAAAACATACGTATATAGGTGTAAGTCTATTAACACGATGCCAGATGGCAGCAAATATACCAAAGAAATTTGAGTACATCACTGCGTTAAGCACGTATGACGCATTTGTTACAAATGAAACATGCATTACACACATCTGCATCTGTATCGAAGTCTATTGAGAGAGAAACACGTGCCTTTGGCTGAAGTAAACGTTGGAAATGTGTACAGATACGTCATATCATGTGTGATCATGCATGTCTGTTTCATTTGTACCTTTTCCATGTTTGTTTTTCCGTTTTATTTTCTTTTTCATTTCATTGTTCCACCATCTCATTTGTTTTTTGGTTTTATTCATTATCATACATCCGCATGTCTCTTCTATTATTATTTCTTTAATGATTTTCTATGAGTCTTATGTTAGCACATCGCTTATAATTTCTTTAATCGTATCCATTTTCCTTTCTATTTCTTCTTAGTACAGTTTCGCTGCCTTTCCTCTCTTAGTTTATATACTCCAATTATTTTCTTCTTTGTATCAGTTTTGAATGCCCATATTTCAACATTTTCTTGCTTTTAAATTAGCTATTTTTATTTTCCACAAAACTAAGTAGTGATTCGTATATAATTGAGGTCCTTATCTTTCTCTTGTGTCCATTATTTCTTTCCTAAATTCTCTGTTAATTATTACATAATCAATTATTGATATTTTTTTTCAACTTCTACTTCCTCTCGTATATTTATATGAATCCTTATAACGTATTTGTTATCACCAAGTTATTCAGCATTCAAAATTCAATTACCGTTCGCCTATCTTATTGTTTTTTTATTTTTTTCCCTCTCTACCTATTGTTTCTCCTGATTCATCGTCTCTTATCCCCATTTGTCCATTTAAGTAATCTATTATCAACTTTATTCAATAAGCAATAAGAGTAATGAATGTAAATTATTTGAAGAAGGGTACTATTCTGGGATGGTGTTCGCCAGTGTCAGCCGTCGTTCATCATGTAGAGACAAAGAAGAATGAATTTATGCGGATTCCTGAGAAATTTTCCAAGATGATCGACTCAGCCCGTCAAGGATTAGGCAGGAAAGAACGAAGTAAAGTTAAAGATCTAATCGAGCAATATGATGTCTTTGAAACTGAAAGTGGCACGAAAAGCAGAATCAATATCATAGTGCATAAAATAAATACCAGCGATGCAGTTCTAATACAACAAAGACCAAGAACGCTACCACTAGCAAAATATGAGGAAGCTGAGCATATTATACATTATATGGAAAGCCATAGAGTAATTGGACCTTCAAATATTCCATAGGCTTCACCAGTGGTTCTTGTAAGGAAGAAGTATGGATCTACCAGGTTTTGCGTGGACTATCGTCGATTGAATAGTGCAATTAGAAAGGACAGTTATCCTTTGCCAAGGATAGACTATACACTAGATCCCTTGGCAAAGCAAAACTCCACTCTCGACTTGAAGAGCGGCTATTGGCAAGTGAGAATGGACGCCATTGGCAACGAGACGACTGTCGTCAGTTTAGGCACGGGGCTTTGGTAGTTTACAGTTATGCCATTCGGATTATGTAATGCCCCACCTACGTTTGAGCGACTCATGGACACTGTATTGAGGGGACTGTCATGGAATACCTGTTTGGTATTCCTTGATGATGTGATTCTGGTAGGGAAGACCTTTCATGATCACATGAAGAATGTGGAAGTGGTATTCCGGATGTTATGGAGTGCTAATCTGAATATTTATTGTTGCAAGGACAATATATATCTTATACAAGAGAACTTTAAACTATTAAAGATTAGTAATATAAAATGTATGACATTTTCCATATAGTTGCTAATGCCGCATCATATTGTTACTTATTTGAAGCGTAGTCTTAAATTAATAAATAATATTCTCAATGCAAGCTTAGTTATAAGAGGTGATTTTGATGATAGATATTCCCCCGTTATTTACTTCTAAACTTATGCTTTTTATCCTTCCAAAAAGTACATGTGTATTTATTACATTTCTGTATTTTACGTATTATTCATTTTAGAAGAAAGTAAAAAACGTATCTATGTTTAGTTACAAAAATAGAACAAACGTTAAGTCATAATAACTCAAAACGGTCAACCGTGTTAAATGAATAGATTAGCATAAAGTTAATATAATGTATGTACCTATAATGTTTGACCCAATTCATGCACTTCAAAGACCTTGACCAGAATACACAATTACGGGCTAAATTTACTTAATAGGTTTAGATTTAGGAGATTTATTTTTTAGAAAAAGTGCAAGGGATTATATTCGGTACATGCAATATAAAACGCAACCCCTTACGTGATTGATAAAATGTAACATTTACCTTTTTGGATGTGTCTATGAGTTTTTAGTTTTCATCGACTAAATTTTTGAAATGCATTTCTGTATGTAAATGTATGTGAGAATTCCATTATCACCATATAATACTGAAACAATTATTAAAGAGCTAATGTATAAATGTATAAATATTATTTTAAAGTAATGGAAATTATTAGCATTCTTCTTGAAATACAAATAAAAACCAAATAAGCTAATTTATAACCTGTTGTATCTTAGAATGAGATCGATCTCTCTAGATGTAATATCAATAGTGCTGTAATGAGACTGATGTCTCTTGATGCTAAGATGAGACTGATTGGTGCAAGTAAACAGAATTTACTGCTATCTTAAGAAACTAGCGAATTTTTAATAAAAGTGGGCCGTATTAGTTGTTCGACTAGATGATCACAGAACATGGGAAGTTATCGATTTCTGGTAAATTATGCCAATAATAAACGTTACAAGAGTTTAACAACCTAATTTTAAACTACGATAATTAAATATTAGTTGTAAAGTTTATTATTGTTAAAATTGTTCCTGGGTACGATACACTTACGGTTTTAAATAGCCCCACAAGAAGTAATCTAGTGGATTGAGATCGGGAGAACGTGCCTCCTTCAATTTTGCCTCCCCTTCCAATCCAGTTGTGGGAAAAAGTTCGATCTAATCGATCTTGAACCATAATTGAATAGTGAGTGGGTGTGCCCCATCCTGCTAAAACCAGATATTTTGTGGAAGTTGACCATTTTTATCCAATGCAGGAATTATGTGGTTATTTAAAAGTTATTAAATATCTTTGGCCATTTAGAGTTTCTTCTATAAAAATGTACTCTATTATTCTGCTTCTACAAATACCAGCTCAAACATTAAGCTTTCTAGGGTGTTGTGTATGCGCTTCTTGTATCCAGTGAGGATTACTCTGTGCCCAATACCGACAGTTATGTCTATGAATAGTAGCGTTCAAGTAAAAGGTTGCCTCATCCGAAAATACTGTATTATTTACAAAATTGTTATCACGTACAAATGTTAATCATTGATTTACAAAACTCTTAGCTTCTGTGAAATCATCAGAGAGTTCTTAAACGAGGCGAATTTTATAACGATGGTATTTTTATTTTTTGAGAATTCTTCCTACTGAACGACGACTTTGTGCCAGCTCGTTTGTAGGTAAATGGGGGTTTCCTCAACAGATTTGGCAATATCTTGCGCTTCAATATCATTTGTAGCAGAATTTGTACAAGAAATTCTTTGAAAATTGCGAACACCGCCATTTATGTTGCGTCTTCTTAAAGTTTTGATAAAAACAGAACGCGAAATTGGCTGCCATTTGGGACGAATGGTATTAAAAAGGTTACACACTTCCTGATGGGTTCTTGTTCTATCACTAAAATCGATCATCGTTAATATTTGTATTCTTTTACTTTCATTTAATTCAACAATTATTGACAAACAACAATTATTTAATGACACTTTTAAATTCCACAAACTACTAGACCTTGTTATAAAATTTAGAGATTGTAATATTCAACATTAACTTTTTGTTCTACAAAAACAACAATTTTTGTAATCGTCATAGCAAAAGAAGAAATAAAAGACATGGCTGTACTTACATTTCGAATTGTAAAGGTTTTCATTTAAACGATCATACCTAAGTATCAAGCAATACTTATGATTTTGAAAATATCCAGAGATAAATAAATGTTCTAGAATTCTGATTTTCGTTGGCATATAAATCTCGAGCAATACCTTGGCCCCAAATGTTACAGTTTGTTGAAATCGTGTTATCAAGGAAAATTCCAAAATGTAAAAAAATATAGGGTGTTAAATTAAAAAAAAGTATAACTTCAGTACGTTACATTTTTTTGAACACTGCATATTTAAAAAATACTTCAAATATTGGCTCTTCATTCCAAATCTCCATGTATAAAATTTTATTACAATATCTTTTTTAATTTAACGGACATTTACATGGTTCCACACATTTGCCCATCACTGTATATACGTAAAACCTGCCAAAACGGCCACAAAAAAAAGAAACAATATTGGCCGTTATATAAAGGTGGCCGTAATTGTTAGGTTTTTCGTCTTACAAATGAAATACATAATTGGCCTCTAAGATTTTTTTCTTTATTTAATAATTAAAGTAAATATTATATAAATACACATATCTACACGAAAAACTAAAACGATTTTAATGTATATAATATGTACAAACATAGACTAGGTACATATTATAGATAATACATATTGTCGTGGACTTTTCCCCGAAGAATATTTAAAAAAAGAACAATTATTTATGATGTCAAACTTATTTTCAAATTTATTATTGTGTATATTTTGAATTTTGTTTATATATATTTATTTGGATTTGTTTTGTTGACCGTGCCTGTACATTTATATTGAACAGGAAATAGTTCGACTAGGGGAATTATATTGTATTATATGTACCTGATGTCCGATCTTATTTTTCCGGCTGGTCGCAGAGATATCTTGTGTGTTGAACGATATAGTCTAAGAAATAAAAAACTCATTTTTTATTTCTTCATTTGATTTAATTTCGGTTTATTTTGTTTGTTTGCTTTAATTGTGTATTTTATATCAATACCGTTTTATTACGAGAGTTGTTTATCTCGTAATTTTTTTGGAATATTTGAATTTTACTTGATATCTCTCACATATAGTTTTTGTGGGTGAAAAAGATTACGAGAACGTAAGTAAGATTTTCACATTAGTTTTATATAAATTCTATTTACTGTAATTCAATGATATTTGTGCCTATTTGTAATTTTGAATTATTATTATATTAGCTTAAAATATAGATAGTTAAGAAAATTATCATATTTTTTTTATGAGGGAGTTTTTTGTCACGTTGTTCTAGAATATATTTTTGAAAGTCAGGTTCTGGAGGGAGATTTTATACTTGTGTTAGTGCGCACGAGTGAAAGTCATTTACAGTTGACAATTGGTCTATTTACGAATTGAATGTTGGGGTTTATTAATTAAATTTTTGAATTTGAGAGTTTTCTTAATGATCTATTATATATATTTTTGCTCGCGATTCACAAGAGGCTGTTCTTTGTGTGCATGTCTTTTATCACACAAATTTTTTCCTCTAAGCTTTTGTTTAATGACGCATTAGCTCTCTTTACATTTTGTAAAGAGTATTTTTTTATTTTTTTTTAAATAAAATTGTAAATTACCACTGTGATTTTTCTTTATTGACTCTTTGTTTTATTTTTCCACTTTCTCGCTCGAGAGAGAGAGAGCCCAAGATTAAGAAGTCTCAATGCAGAAGTAGAAGTAACTGAGCTAGTTCGGTCATATTTTGTGGATGAACAGTGGAATATCTTTTAAGTAAACCCACAGTTCACAGCAATATGTTCATTATTTATACATATTATTACAACATATTCATAGGAAAAAACATAATTTGTTTTTTAAAGTATGGTTCAATCTTTATTTACTTTAAATTTAAGTACAATTTGAGAAACACCCATAAAAATTTCACCATTATTATTGCACAATAAGTAATTCTGTATGTCTCTTAATTTTGCGCACACTACGCTCATACTAGATAAAGTAGATTTTGAAGTTTTACATTCATCCACATCACTATTATAAGAGTTACCTTTTTCATTATTATTGCACAATGCCTCAACAATTTCCGTAGTACTGAAGTTAGGGCTCTCTATAGGTACATGAGTATCCACAGAAGGAATTTCATTTAAATTTATAATTTCGTTGGGCATGAGTTGGGCAAGGGGTATTTTGTCTTCTTCATCAAAAATTGTATCTTCTTGGATAACATCAGTGAATCCCGCCTTAGAAAAACATTTCTTAACTGTATCTTTTATCAAGCAGCTATAATTCATATAAGTGCATTGGCTAAATTTATGTTTTTTTTTCAGAATTTTCAAAATCACATTCGCTGTCAGTAACCGTTAAAAGTCTTTTAATCTAAAAATTTCGTGTGACGTGGTAATATCCATGAAAAGAAGCACCTTTCTATTTTGTTTTTTCATTTTATTGTTAAATTTATACAGCCATCTTGTTATAATTTCTGTTGTCATCCAAGACTTTTTGTGAGAAATCAATTTTAAGGGCAATTTATCATAATTAACATGATTAACATGATTACCCTTAAAACAGCGAGGATTTTTACTTTTTTAAATTTATTAACGGATCTTCTTTCTCACCTTCCATATTTGCACACAGTAAAATAGTCAAACGTTGTTTTGCTGCCTTCTTCCCTGCACAATTATTATTATTTAATGCAAATGTCTTATTTGGCATGGCGCGGTCATAAAGACCTGTTTCCACAGCAGACATATCGAGGGTACTAATTTTTTTAATCAACGGTAACTTGGTTTTCTAGTCCTCTGTATCGTCCAAATTAACCTCTGCGGACTCAACGCAAATTGATTTAAAAGTTATATTGTGGCGCCGGCAAAAGCTTTCCAACCTTTTAAACTGCTTGCTGCCTCCAGTGCTGTTGTTTAAGTAGCGACCTAGATATTGGAATTGCTTTATTTCTAGTTTTGCAGTTAGCACCTTCTTCAACAATCTTTTTTAATTTACATTTATTCTTCATAATATCATTAATTTGTGTTTTTCTGACCACATATTTTTCGGCCAACTTTCGCGAACCTAACGCATACTTTTGGCTTTCCGCGATTATATTTATTTTATCTTTTAATGGCAAACGTTTTCTTTTTAGTGACATACTAAATTAAGTATCTTTCAAATACGGAGACACCTTTTACGCTTAAAAATATTATTTTTAAATAGGAACTGATTATTTTGCTCAGTGCTGTACTTGCGTTTTCCGCTTACGATTGTTTGAGGAAAATTTTTTACTAAATAAGTGGATTTAATGTGGCGACACATTAGTGAATTAAACCCAGAGATATCGGATTAATTAGTACACCAAGCCTGGATCGTAATTAGTGTAATTGGTTTTGGGAAATGGTAAGGCAACGGTAGGACAGGAACGAGAGGCTGAACGAGGAATTAAAAAATAATAGAGGCAAGTAACAGTGGGGAATTAATATCTCCGTGGATGAGTTTCCACAGAAATCATGCTTCCTGAACTTTACGACGATATTGTAGGGACAGTACATCATATCTTCTCAGCAGCGAATTCTAGTCGATGTTACATTTAGGATAAACATGATCAACTTTGTAACTCATGTACTTCAAAAAACGTTGCTACACTTTTTCCATAAAAAATTGCCAATAAATACAATGTAGAGACCATACGGGTGAAGCATATTCCAGTTTGCTGAGAGCAAAACCAAAGTATAGCGTTTTTAGAAAAACAAGCTTTGAAAGAATTTACGGGTTCGCAATATAAAACCCAAAATTTTGGATGCAGCAATACAGGTGTTTTTAATATGTGAAGCAAATCTAAGGATAGAATCGAATAAACCACGGAGATTCTTTACACTATGAACTTTCTCGAGATTGTAGTTATTAATGTAATACACTGAGTCAATAGAATGGACATTTTTCGTATAAGAAACTAAACAGCACTTCCTATTCTTTAACCTCAATTTGTATTTAGAAAACACTATTATGTAAATATATCAATATAATATTGCAAGTGACGACGTCATTCCATGTCCTGATGGAGGCATAGGTTTTCAGGGCACAGAACCACCTCGTCATATCCACCTTTCCGGAAAGTTTTCATTAAGAAATACCGTCACTGTCTTCCAAAATGTGGTGGTGTCCCATCTTGCTACGACGAGCTTCCAAAGGAATATCTTTCAAGGAATTCGGCAATTTTTCATCCAAAAAGTGAAGGTAAGTTTCTGCATTAAGACGTTATTCAATAAAATGAGGTTAAATTATATGATTATTTAATAAGCCGCACCACACGTTGATGGAAAAACGATGTTGATGATTAACTGCGATTATTTCGTGTGGGTTATGATCCGCCCAGATATGAGAATTACGTATGTTGTTTATACTATTCCTTGTAAATTGAGCCTCATCCGTAAAAAGTATGTGTGGAATTACCTCCAAATTAATTTGTAACCACTGGCAATACCGTACTCGATTTTCTAAATCTCCAGGAAGTAAATGCTGGACTTTTTGTAAACGATAGGGATAAAGCCCATTAAGGTGCAGAATTCTCCATACGTTGGTTTGAGGAATTCCCGTTGTATGAGATATTCTTTGAATACTGGTAGAAAGACTTCGTTCAACTTCATTTAAAACTACTTCAGCATTTCCAAATCTATCTTTTTCTACACAACGATTTGGGAAAGATCCTGTCTCTCTTAACCAGCGAAAAACGTTTTAAAATGTTGCGTGATGAGGTACAATGCGATCTGGGCATCGCCTGATGTACTCCGCAGCTGCAGCACGTCCGCTTACATTACAAAAACCATATAAGAAAACCATATCAGCATATTCTGCATTAGTAAAACGCAGCATAATGACTTTAAATTAATATTACAGCACAAAAGTCATTTATTTGTCAATCATAAGTTAATACGTCAAGGCTTTCTAAATTAGAGAAATTCATCTATAGATCATATAACATTTTTTTATCGTAATGACCGCCAGAGTATATGGTATAAATTTGTCGGTCCAGTCGCGGAACACCCTGTATATTTGAAATGGAATTAAATTAAATTATAAATTAACTGTTTATATGAACAGAAAGATAAAAAATGTACTATTATAAATAGTTATTTTGACATCATGTATACCCAGTCATGAGATTTGTTTCACAGTGGTAGATTAACTGTTTACAGTAGTAAAAAATAACAAATATTTAATTTAAAAAAGGTATATAACCTCTTACCACAATTATTAGTCGTATCCTAAATACGTATTTCGACAACTAAGTTGTCATCATCAGTAGGTAAAAACTACTAATTAAAAGTCACACATGGGCACAGTAAAGTAGAATAAACGCTTCCGCACAACTACTATACACTGCAACCCTGTAAAGACTAAATTTACCATGCCAATCTCAAACTACGAGACAAAACACTTGCCTCTTAAAGAAAAGGTTTTAAACATGTGTTAAATTATCGAACAAAGGAACGGCAGAAATTCTTCTCTAAAGAAGGCGCCTACTAAAAACGATTTTCAAAGCTACGGTGACCCACTATTAAACCAAATGAAACACCTTATACTTTCACAAAACACCAGTATACCCAACCACATGAACATTTCATGTGCATTGTACACATTAGCAGTCACTACCTAAACGTATTATTTCGAGTACAAGTGTAGTGACAAAATCCACACCGAGCAGGGGCGCAAAAATTTTCCATTACAAATGGTTAAAAAGTCGTATATTGCACATTGCAAAAGCCGAACTCTCATTGCAAATTCCGAGAAAGACAAAATTAAGAAAGGGCGCCACATGTGAAAAAACAAGACATCCGACCGTGCTGTGCTATATCAAATGAGAACCAATTCACGTGAAAAGGGTCCACGAACAATTAGATATTGCAGGTATACAATTCAAAAGCCAATCACAAATAGGTGACATGTCCTAGTTAAGGAGTTAAGCAATTCAACATAATGCACAGAATTCACGATAGGCTCTAGGTGAAACATGACAAACAATCCAACAAACAAAACACCCGGTACATCCGTTCCACAACATGCGAAACACCCCACATTTCGTGAAACAAACACACCGAGTGCTTCATTCAACAAACCATTGTCAAGGAGGAAACCCCCTTGCATTCCCTCACGTGTATGGATCCCCACATGTCCACATTTCTGGGTGGGATCCATACACGTGAGGGAATGCAAGGGGGTTTCCTCCTTGACAATGGTTTGTTGAATGAAGCACTCGGTGTGTTTGTTTCACGAAATGTGGGGTGTTTCGCATGTTGTGGAACGGATGTACCGGGTGTTTTGTTTGTTGGATTGTTTGTCATGTTTCACCTAGAGCCTACCGTGAATTCTGTGCATTATGTTGAATTGCTTAACTCCTTAACTAGGACATGTCACCTATTTGTGATTGGCTTTTGAATTGTATACCTGCAATATCTAATTGTTCGTGGACCCTTTTCACGTGAATTGGTTCTCATTTGATATAGCACAGCACGGTCGGATGTCTTGTTTTTTCACATGTGGCGCCCCTTCTTAATTTTGTCTTTCTCGGAATTTGCAATGAGAGTTCGGCTTTTGCAATGTGCAATATACGACTTTTTAACCATTTGTAATGGAAAATTTTTGCGCCCCTGCCCGGTGTGGATTTTGTCACTACACTTGTACTCGAAATAATACGTTTAGGTAGTGACTGCTAATGTGTACAATGCACATGAAATGTTCATGTGTTTGGGTATACTGGTGTTTTGTGAAAGTATAAGGTGTTTCATTTGGTTTAATAGTGGGTCACCGTAGCTTTGAAAATCGTTTTTAGTAGGCGCCTTCTTTAGAGAAGAATTTCTGCCGTTCCTTTGTTCGATAATTTAACACATGTTTAAAACCTTTTCTTTAAGAGGCAAGTGTTTTGTCTCGTAGTTTGAGATTGGCATGGTAAATTTAGTCTTTACAGGGTTGCAGTGTATAGTAGTTGTGCGGAAGCGTTTATTCTACTTTACTGTGCCCATGTGTGACTTTTAATTAGTAGTTTTTACCTACTGATGATGACAACTTAGTTGTCGAAATACGTATTTAGGATACGACTAATAATTGTGGTAAGGGGTTATATACCTTTTTTAATTATTATTTAACCACAGTCTCCATTGAAAGAATTTTAACAAATATTTAGTTACACGTAGTTAACATTGAAAGTTTTCGGAAATGTTTCTTTAATTATAATTTCAGGAATTTGTTCATAAGAAATTTAGAATTCTCTGTTTTATAAATCGTACTACATATAATGGCTGATTTATATTAACATTTCAAGTGGTTAAAAAAATGTCAAACAGATCACTTTACTTGAAGACCGTAAAGTAATCGACCTTTGCTTTGTTTTCTTTTGTCTTCTGACTACAGAAGTTCTGCTGATGCTAGCGCTATTGTATTAGAACAAGTGCTCATTTATTTTGAAAGCATTTACATAACTCCGAGATGAAATGCTGGATAGTTTTGGTCACGACGAAATTATTTCGTAACGAGAATTTTTCGGCTATTGTGCAGGGGACATCTGTCGCCGTGTTCTTGAAATGGTTAGAGATATCTCAATGGTCCTTAAATTTTATGATTGTATTCATGGGAATTTTTGAAAAAATTTTGATCCATGTTAAACAAATTCAAATCAAATAAGCGCTGTGTGCTTGTACAACATTCGTGTCCTGCAACATGAGCGATACGTTCTTTAAATAAGTTTTTAATGCAGATTAAGGTTTAATTTAAGAAGGAGGTGAATTCTTTAATAAATAATCCCTGAAAAAATTGTTCCGTTTGCATTTATAAGTTAATTATATGAACTTGTATATGAAATGCCTTAATACAATAAACAGAAATACTTTATATTAATACACTTTTAGTACATCGAGACAATTACATTTTTTAATACATAATATCGTGAGAAAGCTAACAAAGATTGATTCACGCAAAGTGTGTATTAGGTAAAAGTGTATACATGCTATTATAAATTTCGCAGTCCTTAGTTTAAAGTCAAAATTTATAGTTTTGTTAGTTTATTAATGATAGTTTGAAATTTACCTGTTGGTTGTTGACATTACAGAAGATTATTATATTTGAGCAGTTCTATGTAGTACCGGTTTCTTTATATTCGAATGTAAAAACAAATATCGGCCAGTGGTTGTATTAAGTTACAATATTTTACCAGAATAGAATGAAGTTTTAGCAAAATTTCTTCGCAGAAATATTTTACTATTTGAGGTATGTATTCTTGTGATCTTTAGTACTACATTTTTAGAAAGATTTTTTTTCTAAACACTTGTCAGTTCCTAGCCTGTAATTAATTCCGGCATTAAAGCAGCAAATAAGGCCCAAACCTTAATTCCTGCAATTAAGACTGGGCCATATTTTCTGTCAGTTTTTTTTCTAATATTCTTTGATGTTATAGACAAAACGGGAAAAAACTGCCGTGGAATCCGGGTAGAAATGGTGGAAGAAGAACTGAATCTTATAAGATAAAGTAAATCTTAAACATACGTAGGAGAACATACTGGAATTCCTCGCCGAACAACACGAAACCACATTAAATCTGGAATAACCGCTCGACGTTTAGGAAGAAAACCAATATTAAACACAGAAGCTGAGGAATAATTGGAACGTATAATAATAAAATTCGCTGAAAGAGGATTTTCATTAATTCCTATAACAGTTCGCAGAAGTGCCTACTCTTTTGTTCCGAAATATAAAATTCCTAATCGTTTTAATAATAACCAAAATTGGCCGGGAGAGAATGGTATCGTTCATTTATGAACAGACATAAAAATATTTCTAAAAGAAAAGCACATATGAACCCCGCCCGAACTCAAAAGCTCAACAAAGCCATTGTAGAATAATTATTTTATACAATTAGATACTCGAACATGCTGAAAATGTATCCATCGTAGCATGTGCGAATGCAATTGGACATACTATTTCTCGCATGATTCTATTTAAAGGGCAACAGATGAAGTCAACATTTTCAGATATATTACCTCCAGGGTATGTTGTTCAAATGGCACTAAAGGGAAGTATGACACATGAAGAGTTTGTTACATTGCTTGAACATTTTTCAAAATTTATGACACCTCCTCCAGTAATTTTAACCTTTGATGGACTACACTACTTGCTACCTACATATAAGTATTGCCGAAAAAGCAGAAGACTTAGGCATACATTTGTTGTGTTTACCGAGCAATACGATTCACAAATTACAACCTATGGATAAATCCGTCTTCAGACCTTTTGAACGTTACTGGGATGAAGAACTTCTACATGATTGGGAAACATTTCCAGATAGACGTTTGAACAAAGAAAGATTTTTGGAAGTTTCCGCACCAGTCTGGGGGCTAACGATGACAATAAGCAGCATTATGAATGGATTTAGAGCAACATGGATTTATCCTTTCAATAAAAATGCTGTTCCAGAACATGCTTATGCTCCAAGTTTACCCAATCACACAGAACCAAATAATAAAACCCAAGACAGAGAATGGGATTCTGAAGATGATCTCTTACTTCATTAATAAACAAATAAATTAAACAACAACTTAAGATATTTACAACGTTTTGGTAACTCCAAAAGTAAAACTTAAACAAAACAAACAAGTCCGGAAAAAGGCCTTAAATTATAAAGCGCTTGAAGTTACAAGAAATGTGTTTGGAGAGAAAAAGACAATTACCAATGATAAACCACGTCCCTCTGCTTCGACTGGAGCAGCGAATTCCCACTGTGAAGCAGAAAGGTGGTTTTGTGAAGTATGCAAGGAAGCTTTTGTGGCATATATGTGTCAATGTGACAACTGTAACTGCTGTGTACACGAGGAACGTGTTTACTGCAAATGACTTAGAGGACCTTATCTGCTCAAATTGTGACGACTAAATTGATTTTAAATTGCGGGCCTTATTATATGCTGTGCCGATAATAAAGCCCAAAATCAAGTTATTTAAACACAGTATTATTAGAAAATATTTTAATTTTTTTAATGTTTATTTTGATATGTCTTTTATAGAAATTGAATATATTTTTAGTTTTACAAAAAATAATTATATTTTGTTCCCTGTTCTCATAAGATTAAAAACTCTTAGGTACGCCTTATTACCTGACAATACCTTACTACCCGAACTTGATTAGTGCCTAGTTTAAACGCAAAGTACATCATGTAGATAAAAATATTCACAAGGTTCAGGTCTCATACTGAATGACTGAAGCAAATACTTAATTTGGCAATTCTGAGGAACTGGCTTGCCTGATCATTTGCTTTAGACTTATCTTTTTTGGTTAGAATATTTTCTATAAATATGGGTGACAGAAGGTTCAAATTACTTGTTTGACCAGCTTAAAAAAAATTCAATCACCCGGTATATAATAATATAATACTATGTAAATATGATATTACCTGGTAATATTGATATGGTTTTTAACGCTCTAAGTACACGGAACGTCCTCAGTCCGGCTAAATTTCCCACTTCCATGCCAATAGTTGCACAGCCACTGGTTATCACAACGAAGTCTAACCAGTTCCAAGGATTTCTCAGGTACGTGTACTTATTCAGTATAAATCCCTTCGCTATGCTTTTGATTATCATTTCAGCCGTGTATATGGCTAAAAAAATATATCTGCAAAGAAAGAAAGATTAATTGTTTTTTTATTTTTTTCCATTTCAATTTAACGGAAGTAAATATATAATGTGAATTAGATTAGAATTTTTTATTAATCAAGTATGTATATTTTTTACACTGAAATAGTTAACTGCATATATGGCTTCAGATATATCGAATAATTAGCTCAATGCTTATATCAGAAGTCTTTGAACCTCTAACAGTAGTTCGAACTTAAACATGTATGATGAGCATGATCATCAATATACTTTAGGAGTGGACATTCATTTGTTAATTATTTATTAACGAAGATATCATTTAATTCTTCTTATCAAGAATAGATATAAAACTACGGTTTTAATCTTCACTTTTACTCTTTATTCGTAAAACGACAATTGTTTCGCCAGCACAGTGGCTTCCTCAGGTGCTTACATCTAAACAGTACGTTACAAACTAAATAAAAAATAAAAAATATATCTATAAAATCAAAAAGGATGGTATTTAAAATATTTTTACAGAAATCTATACAAGTATTGTCGGTATTGAAAAATGTGGCGCATCTTTGTCGGCCCTAACCGTATATTATGATGTACTAAATGTGTTTACGCATAAATTTGTTTAATAAACTACATATACATTTGTATTATTTTCTAAACAGATTTTAAGTAAATAAATTTAATAAAGGCGAGTTATTTAAATCTAATTTATCATTTAATAAAATTTGTGACTGTTTTAATTTATTTATTTCTAAACTTTCCAGTAAATTTAATTTCTTGCCTTTATTTTCTAAATGCAGAATTTGAAAATCTTTATCGAAAGGTGGTTTTCTTCTAATAGATGATTCGCAAAAGTAGAATCTTGTTTTTTATTTTTAAACGAAGAACAATGTTCGGCAATGCGTTTTTCAAACGATCTTCCTGTTTGACCGACATATATCTTACCGCATCCACACATTAACTTATAGACTCCGGATTTCTTATTTTTGTCTGTTTTATCTTTATTGTTTTTGATGTGTTTGGATAACTTATTATTAGTTTTAAAAACTGTGTTAATATTAAGTTTTTTTAAATAACTTGAAATATGCTTATTAGGTGTCCCAATGTACGCAAGTAATCTAAATTTTGAATTTTCTTTATCCTTTATTGCAGGGTATACCATAGAGATTGCTTTTTTGAAAAGTTTTTTTGTCAGAATATTTTCAATTAAAGTATCTGTGTAGCCGTTATTGATAGCTATTTGTTTGACTAAATTTAATTCTTTTTCATAATTTTCTTTAGATAGTGGATAATTAATTAATCTATGTAAAGAACTATGGAAACTCGCTAATTTGTGTTGTATGGGATGTGTTGATGAATTATGTATAGTTATGTCAGTATGAGATTCTTTATGGTAAATATCAAACTCTAATTTATTGTTTTTTTTTTAATAGTTAGATCCAAAAAATTAATACTACTGTTTACTTCTTGTTCCATTGTAAATTCCATATTTTTATGAATAGAATTGACGAATTCTAATAGCAAGTTTAATTGTCTTTGTGTTCCAGTCCAGTCCAGTCCAGTCCAGTCCAGTCCAGTCCAGTCCAGTCCAGTCCAGTCCAGTCCAGTCCAGTCCAGTCCAGTCCAGTCCAGTCCAGTCCAGTCCAGTCCAGTCCAGTCCAGTCCAGTCCAGTCCAGTCCAGTCCAGTCCAGTCCAGTCCAGTCCAGTCCAGTCCAGTCCAGTCCAGTCCAGTCCAGTCCAGTCCAGTCCAGTCCAGTCCAGTCCAGTCCAGTCCAGTCCAGTCCAGTCCAGTCCAGTCCAGTCCAGTCCAGTCCAGTCCAGTCCAGTCCAGTCCAGTCCAGTCCAGTCCAGTCCAGTCCAGTCCAGTCCAGTCCAGTCCAGTCCAGTCCAGTCCAGTCCAGTCCAGTCCAGTCCAGTCCAGTCCAGTCCAGTCCAGTCCAGTCCAGTCCAGTCCAGTCCAGTCCAGTCCAGTCCAGTCCAGTCCAGTCCAGTCCAGTCCAGTCCAGTCCAGTCCAGTCCAGTCCAGTCCAGTCCAGTCCAGTCCAGTCCAGTCCAGTCCAGTCCAGTCCAGTCCAGTCCAGTCCAGTCCAGTCCAGTCCAGTCCAGTCCAGTCCAGTCCAGTCCAGTCCAGTCCAGTCCAGTCCAGTCCAGTCCAGTCCAGTCCAGTCCAGTCCAGTCCAGTCCAGTCCAGTCCAGTCCAGTCCAGTCCAGTCCAGTCCAGTCCAGTCCAGTCCAGTCCAGTCCAGTCCAGTCCAGTCCAGTCCAGTCCAGTCCAGTCCAGTCCAGTCCAGTCCAGTCCAGTCCAGTCCAGTCCAGTCCAGTCCAGTCCAGTCCAGTCCAGTCCAGTCCAGTCCAGTCCAGTCCAGTCCAGTCCAGTCCAGTCCAGTCCAGTCCAGTCCAGTCCAGTCCAGTCCAGTCCAGTCCAGTCCAGTCCAGTCCAGTCCAGTCCAGTCCAGTCCAGTCCAGTCCAGTCCAGTCCAGTCCAGTCCAGTCCAGTCCAGTCCAGTCCAGTCCAGTCCAGTCCAGTCCAGTCCAGTCCAGTCCAGTCCAGTCCAGTCCAGTCCAGTCCAGTCCAGTCCAGTCCAGTCCAGTCCAGTCCAGTCCAGTCCAGTCCAGTCCAGTCCAGTCCAGTCCAGTCCAGTCCAGTCCAGTCCAGTCCAGTCCAGTCCAGTCCAGTCCAGTCCAGTCCAGTCCAGTCCAGTCCAGTCCAGTCCAGTCCAGTCCAGTCCAGTCCAGTCCAGTCCAGTCCAGTCCAGTCCAGTCCAGTCCAGTCCAGTCCAGTCCAGTCCAGTCCAGTCCAGTCCAGTCCAGTCCAGTCCAGTCCAGTCCAGTCCAGTCCAGTCCAGTCCAGTCCAGTCCAGTCCAGTCCAGTCCAGTCCAGTCCAGTCCAGTCCAGTCCAGTCCAGTCCAGTCCAGTCCCGTCCGTTCCAGTCCAGTCCAGTCCAGTCCAGTCCAGTCCAGTCCTGTCCAGTCCAGTCCAGTCCAGTCCAGTCCAGTCCAGTCCAGTCCAGTCCAGTCCAGTCCAGTCCAGTCCAGTCCAGTCCAGTCCAGTCCAGTCCAGTCCAGTCCAGTCCAGTCCAGTCCAGTCCAGTCCAGTCCAGTCCAGTCCAGTCCATTCCATTCCATTCCATTCCATTCCATTCCAGTAACAGTGCAGTGCAGTGCAGTGCAGTGCAGTACAGTAGCAGTACAGTACAGTACAGTACAGTACAGTACAGTACAGTACAGTACAGTACAGTACAGTACAGTACAGTACAGTACAGTACAGTACAGTACAGTACAGTACAGTACAGTACAGTACAGTACAATACAATAGAATCAAATTTAAACTCTTTCAATACACATTGGTGGGTATTGTAGGTATGGTGGGTATGTTGATCAATGCTCTGCCCTTGTATGATCAATGATCATACAAGGGCAGATTGATCTATAACGTCTCCAGCTCTATAAACTAAAAATAAGAAAAGACAAAATAATGAAATCAGTCCCAAAATGAAGTAAATTTATTGCACTACTAATGTACAGAATTATTTTTCCATGCGATCTATCATTACCAGCCTTACTCTACGGATTTGATTCCTTAGTCGTCGTCAAATTTTGCAGTACCTTATTGATCCCTTCCGTAGATATTCGATATGAATGGACACCCATTGCATCCCAGAAAATGGGTGTCCAGAGCATCGTCCTGATTCTCCGCGTGTACGATGCTCTTTCTTTCACTGGAACTTGTTTTCTGTCTTTAAATTTCGATTGGTGATAATCTTCCGGCCTTAAAATTTTTATCGCGGATTGTTGTTTGGTATGCATATCAGAAATTGAACTTATGATAAATGACACTGTTACTCAACGACGGTATACATGAAAATGAAACTTTGCTTGCTAAAGCGGGATATCCGATATTACCGTTTGCAGGCTATAAGTTGTTTCTATCCCCGCTACTCACACAATGGTGTTGTTGGGGACCTTATAAAGGTCTCATTTGGAACAATACGATTAGATTTTTGAATGAAACGTATAATATTTGTAACACTGATATTTTGTATTACAAATGAAAAAGATATCCTATATATGCGGCCACTTTGACTGCTCTGGCATAATCTTATTCGTTTAGTAAAATTTTCCACAACACTGGCACATAAACCTGGCGTTATTTCACGAGTAGAATATTTTCTTGGAGGTTATTGACTATTGTTGGCTCGTTGGCATACACTTATCCTTTACATAATTCATGAGAAAAAAGTCCAGTGGTGTTAAGTCACATGATCTTGCTGGTCAATTGATGTCAAATTTTCGAGAAATAACATGATCTGGAACGTGAGTAAGCAACATATGGTCTCACGTGCTGTATGGCACATATGTACCATCTTGCTGATGCCACATGTACAAATTCAAGTCATTAATTTAGTAGAAAAAGAAATTGTTAAACATGTCTCAATAGTGAACTGATTACACTACCACCCCAAAATGAGCACTAAAAGGAGCATTTTTAAGGATTAGTTACTCTTTCGTGAAGAGCATAATGAAAGATTTGATTTTCTTTACCTCAAATTTGTTTATTAACTCGTTCATCAAGATAAAAATATGCTTCCTCGCTTAGACAAATTTTGTTAAAAACATCAGAATCATCTTGTTTCTTACGTAATACCCAAATAAGAAATATACGATGTTCCAAATGGTCTGTAACTTTTAATTGTTGAGTCAACTGAATTTTGTATGCTGCCAGATGCAGATACATATTTCTTTAAAGTCCGATGCGGGTGGTCTTTAAAAGATTCAATTATTATGAACGACGTCGAATTGGTGCGTTTGAATCCTCAAGTACACTTCCTCTCACTACGGCAATATTGGCATTTGACCGAGCACTATTAGGACGTATTCGTGATGCCTTATAGATAACTGAGTCCGTCTCTTCAAATTTCTTCATTTAAGCACGAACTTTTAACTCTGTAGGCGCTTCCTTTCGTCCTAATTTTGTGGGAATTTTCCGCAAATGACCGCCCATTTCAAAAAATATTTATACACGAAACTTTCGTTGTTCAACTGTTAAACCTACCATGTGACTTCTTACGGTTTGTATATATAACTGCCAAATATTAACACCCTCTACATCACAGAATACCAATGGCGCACAGTTCAAATCCTATAGTTCCGAGATACGTTTGTAACAATCGGACCTGGTATATTTAGTTTCTTGTATGTTACAAAAGATGTATTGCTATAGCTTGCTTTTATTACTTGGGTAATTTGCATTTTGCAATTATCATTTCTTATGAGAAACTCCAGAGCAAAAAATCGGATAAGTTCAAAGAAGCATATTTAAGATAAATCTAATTTAGCAAAAACAAATTAGCAATATCGATGCGACAATTCACACACTTTGATACAAAATAATACAAATCTGAAAATAATAAAATAAAATAAAATAATAACTTTGTTAATACCACTTTACTCATATAATCGTGACCGCGGTTTCGACATACAATGGCATTATCAAACGGCAAAAGTTACAGGCCTACATAGAACTTATAAATGACACAAAAATATATGGGGGGGTTTATGATGTTATTTAAAATTACTACATTATACTTAACTATTATATACAACATTGGAAAAGAGGTGTATATATAAGATCCAACTGGTCGTTTAAAACGATATCTGTTGTGTTCCTTCGGCTTTTAAAAATTTCTAGGGCCTCTAAGAGATTTAATTTACGACCTTTCTCGGCCAAATGCAATATTTTACGGTGACCTTTCTGTAATAAGATGGTTTGCGAATGTTGAATCTGTCTTCTTTAGTTTATATGACCTCATGTGTCCTTTTACCCGTATAATAAAACTTCGACCAGTCTGACCTATATATACACTTTTACAATCATTACAATATAATTTGTACACTTCTGATTTATTATTGATATCTCTTTTAATGTTATCTGCGTTAAAAATGAAATTACTTGCTTTTACATATGGTTTCAAAGCTATACTAACATTACTATTATTTACTGAAATTATATTTCCAATTTGCTCGCTTATTTTAACGAAGTAAGTTAACGAGACAAATTGTTTCAAATTAGCACTATCTTTAGGATATACTAAACTAAGGGCCACTTGTAACTGTTTCTTCTTTAGGATACTGTCAATTACGCTACTTTTATAACTATTGTTTACCGCTATTTGGTTTATAGTATTGATTTCACGAACAAAAGATTCATTAGACAAAGGAATATTTAATGCTCTATGTATCATAGAATTGAAAAATGAATGTTTGTGTGTCTTAGGGTGTAGTGAATCTTTGGGAATAATACAATCAGTGAAAGTAGGTTTACGATATATATCAAATTTTAAGCTCTGATCTAATTTGTTTAATTTTAAATCCAGGAAGTTAATACTGTTATTCTCTTCTATTTCTACTGTAAAATTGATATTAGAATGGATTGAATTTATGTAGTTCAGAAATGTTTGTAGTTGTCTATGAGTACCCTTAAAGCAAGCTAGGATGTCGTCTACATACCGATACCAAAATTTAATATGTTTTTTACCTAGTTGTGATTTTTTTTGTAATATGCTTCATGAAAATTTCAGCTAATAGAGGACTTAGAGGTGAGCCCATTGCCAGACCTTCTGCTTGTTTGTAGAATTTGTTGTTAAATGTAAAGTAACTTTGGTTGGTGACTAACTCCGTTAGAGATATGATTTCGTGTATAACAACCGGGTTTGTATTTTTCTTTACTAATATGTTTTCTATTAACCTTAAGCATTCCTTATGTGGTATTTTTGAAAATATGTTGGAAATAATCAAATGATACTAGGATTTCGGTCTTTTGTATATTACAATCTTTTAATTTAGCTGTTAACTGTATTGCGTTTTTTAGGGAAGAGCTATCTGTAAATTCGGTATATTGTCTAATTATTATGTTTAATTTTTCGGCTAATTTTTTATTGGGGCAAGAAATAAACGAAACAACTGGTCTGATGGGTGCTTCCTATTTGTGAATTTTTACAAAACCGTATAATTTAGGGGGGGGGGATTCATATGGAAAAGTTTGTACTTATCTGTGTTTGAGATTACTGCATTACAATTTTTGACACATTCTTTAATTTCTGCCTGATACAGTTTAGTGGGGTCCTTTTTCAATTCTACGATAGTATTATAGTCTATAAATTTTTTAACTTTATTTTCATAATCACCTTTAGTTAATATTACAGACGAATTTCCTTTATCTGCTTTTGTTATCGTGAGGTTGTTTTCTATGACTTTGTGTTTAATACTTTGCAATGCTCGTCTGTCTGACTGATTATTGCGAGATGTTGAGTTGTTTTTCAGAATATTTGTAACTTTGGCTTTACCTAAGATACTGCTAATTTGATTATTATTTGCAAATGCCAGTTCTGTTTCTATTGCTAGCATTTCTTTTTGTTTGTTACAATGGATGTGTGGTGCATATTTAGGACCTTTATTTAATAAGCTAAGTTCATTGTCTGAGAAGTTAACATTCGTGAGATTAATGACTCTAGGGTACAACTGAACATTACTGAAAGTATTGATAACTAGGGGTGTATTGTGTAGGTTTGATAGAGACTCTAGCTTCCTGTCTTGAATGAGTCGTTTCTTATGAATAATTTCACTAACTTGTGGTCTAATGTGGTCATCTAATACATCGAATTCAATGTTGTGTAACTTAAACGATAGTTCTGAATGTAATTAATACCTTAATGTAAATCAGAAGAATGTCTCTGCGGTGGAACCAAAATTTGGATTCTTGTTTAATCCAAATTCTCTTCGCGGCATTGATCGCTTTTTTAGAGGATATGGTGTGTGTTCTGGTTCTCAGCTGTACATAATTCGGCGTTAAATTTCTTCGTAAGCATTGTTGATTAAACCATATATTTTGTACTGCCATCCTGTGTTTCACCCGTAACTTGAAGTAGAAATTGACTTTGTTAATACCACTTTATTCACATATAATCGTGACCGCGGTTTCGACATACAATGTCATTATCAAACTGCAAAAGTTACAGGCCTACATAGAACTTATAAATGACACAAAAATATATGGGGGTGGTTTATGATGTTATTTAAAATTACTACTATATACTTAACTATTATATACAACATTGGAAAAGAGGTGTATATATAAGATCCAACCGGTCGTTTAAAACGATATCTATTGTGTTCCTTCGGCTTTTAAAAATTTCTAGGGCCTCTAAAAGATTTAATTTACGACTTTCTCGGCCAAAATGAATTACCACAAAGTTACGGCTACCAGTATTAATTTTCTTAAACAAAGCAGTGTAGTGCAACAAACCAATTCCTACTTCAAGTTACGGGTGAAACACAGGATGGCAGTACAAAATATATGGTTTAATCAACAATGCTTACGAAGAAATTTAACGCCGAATTATGTACAGCTGAGAACCAGAACACACACCATATCCTCTAAAAAAGCGATCAATGCCGCGAAGAGAATTTGGATTAAACAAGAATCCAAATTTTGGTTCCACCGCAGAGACATTCTTCTGATTTACATTAAGGTATTAATTACATTCAGAACTATCGTTTAAGTTACACAACATTGAATTCGATGTATTAGATGACCACATTAGACCACAAGTTAGTGAAATTATTCATAAGAAACGACTCATTCAAGACAGGAAGCTAGAGTCTCTATCAAACCTACACAATACACCCCTAGTTATCAATACTTTCAGTAATGTTCAGTTTTACCCTAGAGTCATTAATCTCACGAATGTTAACTTCTCAGACAATGAACTTAGCTTATTAAATAAAGGTCCTAAATATGCACCACACATCCATTGTAACAAACAAAAAGAAATGCTAGCAATAGAAACAGAACTGGCATTTGCAAATAATAATCAAATTAGCAGTATCTTAGGTAAAGCCAAAGTTACAAATATTCTGAAAAACAACTCAACATCTCGCAATAATCAGTCAGACAGACGAGCATTGCAAAGTATTAAACACAAAGTCATAGAAAACAACCTCACGATAACAAAAGCAGATAAAGGAAATTCGTCTGTAATATTAACTAAAGGTGATTATGAAAATAAAGTTAAGAAATTTATAGACGACAATACTATCATAGAATTGAAAAAGGACCCCACTAAACTGTATTAGGCAGAAATTAAAGAATGTGTCAAAAATTGTAATGCAGTAATCTCAAACACAGATAAGTACAAACTTTTCCATATGAATCCTCCCCCCCCCCCCCTAAATTATACGGTTTTGTAAAAATTCACAAATAGGAAGCATCCATCAGACCAGTTGTTTCGTTTATTTCTTGCCCCAATAAAAAATTAGCCGAAAAATTAAACATAATAATTAGACAATATACCGAATTTACAGATAGCTCTTCCCTAAAAAACGAAATACAGTTAACAGCTAAATTAAAAGATTGTAATATACAAAAGACGGAAATCCTAGTATCATTTGATGTTTCCAACATATTTTCAAAAATACCACATAAGGAATGCTTAAGGTTAATAGAAAACATATTAGTAAACAAAAATACAAACCCGGTTGTTATACAGGATATCATATCTCTAACGGAGTTAGTCACCAACCAAAGTTACTTTACATTTAACAAAAAATTCTACAAACAAACAGAAGGTCTGGCAATGGGCTCACCTCTAAGTCCTCTATTAGCTGAAATTTTCATGAAGCATATTACAAAAAAACAACTAGGTAAAAAACATTAAATTTTGGTATCGGTATGTAGACGACACCCTAGCTTGCTTTAAGGGTACTCATAGACAACTACAAACATTTCTGAACTACATAAATTCAATCCATTCTAATATCAATTTTACAGTAGAAATAGAAGAGAATAACAGTATTAACTTCCTGGATTTAAAATTAAACAAATTATATCAGAGCTTAAAATTTGATATATATCGTAAACCTACTTTCACTGATTGTAGTTTGTGTGTAGATAAATCAGTTTTATCTACACACAAACTACAACGCGATCACCATTTCGATTTTGAAAACACACAGATAATTGATAAAGAACAACACACAATGAAAAGACAAATTAAAGAAATGATTAGTATTAAACAGGAAAAAAATTCAATTAATAACAGAAATGATATAAAAAATTGAAGCAGTATATACTATAACTTAATTGTGTAACGATCTACAATTTACCATCATAATATATTTTTTCTGTTATATATCTTAAGTTATTTAAATATCAATTACATTTAAATATCATATACATTTGCTTGTCATGCTGACTGTTCCGTGTTTTGATTCCTGTCTAGTTGTCCGAGTAAGTTTTCGTGGTTTTCCTTCTCGTTTAAGGCGAATGCCGACAACTTCGCATCTTAAGACGCTCCACGGGCGCTTACATAATAAAAACTCATGTCTTGCTTTTCCCTGTTTTTCTCTGTTTTTGTTTTGTGCTGATGTGGTCCTCTACTGGGTTGTAGCCTAGCATATGCGCTACCAAACTCTAGGGGGGTCTGCCCGATGGGCAGACAGGTGCCATTCCGCCTTTCCAGCATGAGAGAGGAACCAAGCTACGCGGCGCAAAACACGGCGCCGCGCAATTCACACACCACTAGGACCGGTCCTTGGCGGCAACCTGGCTAGGCTGACGTTAACAGCACACACACGTTCGACGTGTGTGCAGTGCCCCCGCATGGCGGAAAATGTTAAGATGGCACAAAGTGTGACCGTCGTCGACCGAATTAGCGGCTAAGAGTGTTCCCCCGGTTGGCGATGAGCAACCCCGTGCAGGGTGCGCTTCGCTGGTCTGCGCCTTGCCTCGATGGGGCGGGGGTCGGGCCGTCGAACTACTGCACGGAAAAGTAAAGAAGTTGCCGGGAAAGGGTTGGCGGCCCTACGCAACGGCTGGTTATCCTATCTCTCTAAATTTACGCGACCGGTCACTAAACACACGCACGAGCGCGCCAACATACAAAACCCTACACTTGCGCGCTCACACAAACACAAAACCACACACCCAGAGAGAGACGAAAGCAGCCAGCAGCAACCAACACACAAGTTCATACCCAGAAAGAGACACAAGCTGCTAGCAGCGGACAACACCATGTTCACACCATGCTATCTGTTTTTGGAATACTAAGGCATGATTTATTATTATGCAATTGGAATGTATCTTTGAATAATTTTTCCATAGCAACTCAATTATTTGACATTTATATACTGTCATTTATATTTTCTATCCTTGGTAAAGGCATCATTGCCGAAACATGTAGGGTTGTTTTAAATATATATATACTTTAAAGTAAACCAGACCTTTAATCGCCAATTGATTGAATTTACCATATCATACCAAGGTCACGAAAATATTATATATATATATATATATATTGAAGTTAGTCAATAGATAATGTTAATTATAAAAGGATATAGTATTTACGTTGAGCGAGAAGTGATAAATTAAATAAATTTTAAAAATAATAATTGGGCGCCTTATTAAATGTGATACACTTCTCAATGTACGCAATCTCTGTTTTTGCTTGCCAACTAGTCTCAGGGTGCATGAAATCTGTATATAAATGTTTAAATAAATGGTATATCTCAGGCTCGTCGTGACTAAAAGTAGTTGCTTCCTTATAAGTAATTTAAATAAACGATTATCAAGAGAAATAACATCTACAACTGTATCTACATCAATAAAAGATCTATATCAATATAAACAAAATATATTTATTGTATTAAAAGAAGAAAACTGTAACAACATGTACAAATATAAAAGTTTAAGTGGAATGTGAACTATATATGTCTATTATAACAAGGTGATAAATCGACAAGGTTATGTGTGTTGTTATTTTATAATAAATGTGTACTAAAATTATATGAACAATCTCTAATACGTAGGTAAGTACCTTTTAATTATGTGTACTGAGTAAAATAAATATATTATTTAGGAAAGTCATATTTTTGAAATGATATCTAGTAAAAGGTAAAAAAATATGAAAATCTTTATTTATTTATGTGATTCAATTTTTAAAGAAATAAATTAAAGACGATATTTATTAGTACCGTAGATATAGTTAACCTGTGGTTCTGCTTGTAGGTTCTAAGCGGCTATGTTGTCGAGTATTGCTGATGTAAGTTACCCCGAACGCTCTCCGATGTTGGCGGCCTGTGCGGGAAGTTTTGATGAAGCTCTCGAAGTTTTCCTCGGACTCGAAATAAGTCTGCTAGAATCTCTCTATGACCTAGTATTGCTGTTGGACTTGAGGTATTTGCTTGATCTAACACTCTTCCAAGTAGTAAATGGCCTGTAGTCCTTCTTAGATAAATATTTTGGGTATTTTCGTGTACTTGATAACGAAATTAATCGTTTAACGCCTTTATTTGGCGTTTATTCGCAGAAATTCGGTTATTTGCCAAAATCTCGCTTGTAATTTACTACCAGTCTTTCTCAGGTTATCTAATTTCACTTTAGCACTGCTTGTATATTTTAAAATTGATTAAATTTAGAATTTTCTAATTGAGAATCGAAAAATACGTTTTATGCGTTTATGAATTTTACATAAGATGATGCCGATAGCGACTGTTTTTTAATCAAAGCCTATTTATTTAATCTCTAAAAAGTCTCGAAGTTTTCTCTTTAAAACTAATTTCTAAGACATATTTTAACTGTATATAATATGTTATCTAGATTTAAAAATTATTTAACAAATTCTAACCTAATTTTTATGTCAATCTTAATATTACTTTGTGTAAATTGCGCACGATAAATATTTACATTTCGGAAGATGTCGATTAGTGGGCGTGTCTTACTAGCGTCGATATAATGTGTAGATGTATATGAATTTAAATATCAATAAATTTAAATAACATTGCGTTAAAATTTGAATATTGAATTTAAAATAATAAAAATGAAATTAATGAAAGAAAAAGAAATATACTAATTTAAAATTGTAATATTATCGTTATATAAATTCGTATACATTTCGACACTACTAAAACTTGCTAATTCCGTTTCATAACCTTGTTTACATAAATATTCGTGATGTTGAGTAACCAATTTTTCCCATTTCAGTTGCTGCTCTAAGGGTACGTCTTGTATCATAACAATATATATATATATATATATATATATATATATATATATATATATATATACAGGGTATTCCACCAGAGCCGTTCGTTAGAAGTTTTCGTGGTTAGAAATAACTTAGAATTCTGAAATTTTGGGTTCCAGGGTTATTCAAGATTCTCTTTCATTTTAAAATATCTTCAAGATCATACTACTTCCGGTTATATCGGAAGTCGCCATTAACTTCCTTATTTTAAATAGAACATCCGGTATATTCTTTCATTTTTGGATTCCTGAGAAAATTTCATAGTGGGTTTTCATCAGGTTTCCCTATACTTATTTTCAATTTTTTCTTAGATATCTTGATTTTTTTGAAAATTTTGACAGATGTAGCTCTGTTTTGAGCATTGCGCCCTTTAACCAATTTCGATTCGTGGAAAGCGCTTCTGGGGTAGACGGAACCACAGGAATGATACTTTCGAATGCCATATTGACAACTGATTTATCGCATACAGGGTATCCAAAATTTAATGACCAATTACATCATTTTAAAAGTTGAAAAAGTTCGTTTTTTCAAATGGGATACCCTGTATTTTATTGGATGGTCGGATGCAGAATTTGATTCTGCATCGATTTGCTATAACTTTCCCTATACCTATTTCCAGTGGTTTTCTTGTTAATCCATATTTTTATCAAAAGGTGATCAAACTCCAAAAGTTCTACCAAGTAAGCCTTGATTTTGACAGGAATTGAAACAATGTTGATTTAATGTCAAAGCAGTATCATCGTACAGATTCGTTAGGTATCTACTTACAGTTCTAGGGATTTTGTTAACTTGCTTAAGTACAGTTTATAATGGAGAATGTTGAAGAATATTCCAATAATGATTTATTAAATTTGTTTTGCACGCACGGTGAATGTGGACGAATTGTTCGACGAACATGCAGACTATTTAATGAACGATATCCGGACCTACCAACAATGACTCCCGGAAAATTCGCAAGAATCGAAACTCGCCTTATAGCAACTGGAAACGTAAGGGCAACTCAAAATAAGCTAAAGCCCGTAACTGATAATGAAGATAACGTGGTGACTGTGTTGGCGTTTTTTCAAGCTTATCCGTGGAGTTCAATTTCGACAGCAGCGCTGGATTTGGGTATTTCAAAAACACCAATCCACAGAATATTAAAAAAACATGGAATGCATCCTTTTTGTGAGATAACTGTTCAAGGAATACGTCTTGGTGATGAGGCAAGGCAAGTGATTTTCTAAATGCCCTACCTCCACGTGATAGAGCAAACAGTTGGTATCAGCTTGATGGTGCTCCAGCACATTCAACTATAGCTGTACACCGGCAATTGTCAATGATGTTCGAGGATCGGTGGATTGGCCCGCGGGGACCTTGGAACTGGCCACCAAGATCACCCGATTTGACCCCCTTGGATTTTTTCCTCTGGGGTCGTTTAAAAGAACTAGTGTACTCTAGGCCGGTACAAACTAGAGAGGAATTATTGAACCGTGTTCACCATGCGTTTACTAATATAAGTCCAGACGAACTTCGGAGATCTGTTTCGCGAGGAGTATATGACAGAGTTATTCAGTGTTTGAACCAAAATGGAGGTCATATAGAACAATTATTGTAATTTTACATTCTCTTATTATTTTTTGTCATTATGTTCCAATTTTTTGTTTTTATTTTATATTTCGTTCTAAATGTTATGTACTAATGTCATGTTCTAATTAAAGTAAATGTTTTACCGTTTCATTTATGTTTATTTGGCTACGAAAGGCAAGCGATATTTCGGTTTCTGCCAAAAAAACACATTAAAATAAAAAATATGGATTAACAAGAAAACCACTGGAAATAGGTATAGGGAATGTTACAGCATATCGATGCAGAATCAAATTCTACATCCGACAATCCAATAAAATACAGGCTGTCCTATTTGAAAAAACGAACTTTTTCAACTTTTAAAATGATGTAATTGGTCATTAAATTTTGGATACCCTGTATGCGATAAATCAGTTGTCAATATGGCATTTGAAAGTATCATTCCTGTGCTTCCGTCTACCCCAGAAGCGCTTTCCACCAATCGAAATTGGTTAAAGGGCGCAATGCTCAAAACAGGGCTACATCTGTCAAAATTTTCAAAAATATCAAGATATCTAAGAAAAAATTGAAAATAAGTATAGGGAAACCTGATAAAAACTCACTATGAAATTTTCTCAGGAATCCAAAAATGAAATAATATGCCGGGTGTTCCATTTAAAATAAGGAAGTTAATAGCGACTTCCGGTATAACCGGAAGCAGTATGATTTTGAAAATATTTTAAAATGAAAGAGAATCTTGAATAACCATGGAACCCAAAATTTCTGAATTCTAAGTTTTTTCTAGCAACGAAAACTTCTAACGAACGGCTCTCGTGGAATACCCTATATATATATATATATATATATATATATATATATATCTTCGTGACCTTGGTATGATAAGGTAAACTTAATAAGTCGGCGATTAAAGGTCTGGTTTACTTCAAAGTATATATATTTAAAACAACCCTACATGTTTCGGCAGTACGCCTTTGTCAAGGGAATACAAAATATAAATGACAGAATATAAATGTCAAACATTTATATTCTGTCATTTATATTTTGTATTCCCTTGACAAAGGCGTACTGCCGAAACATGTAGGGTTGTTTTAAATATATATACTTTGAAATAAACCAGACCTTTAATCGCCAACTTATTAAGTTTACCTTATATATATATATATATATATATATATATATATATATATGTATATATATATAAGGTAAACTTAATAAGTCGGCGAATATTCTCTTGACAAGGGCGTATTGCCGAAACATGTAGGGTTGTTTTAAATATATATACTCTGAAGTAAACCAGACCTTTAATCGCCGACTTATTAAGTTTACCTTATCATAGTAAGGTCACGAAGATATTATATATATATATATATATATATATATATATATATATATATATATATATATATGTTGGCGATTTAAGGTTTGGTTTTACTTCAAAATATATATATATATATATATATATATATATATATATATTTAAAACAATCTTACATGTTTCGGCATATGATTCCTTTTTCAAAGAATTTAAAATATAAATGGCAGTATATTAATGTCATACTTAGACATTTGTAGTTGTCATGGATAAAATTATTCAACTGGAACTGACACTTCCCGGTTTAGATCCCTAACTGTTTGTCCGAGTAGGTTTTCATGGCTTTCCGTCTCGTTTAAGGCGAATGCCGACAGTTTAGCATTTTAAGCCGCTCCACGGGCGCATACATAATAATAACTCATACCTTGCCATTCCCCGTTTTTGTTGTCTAACTATTTTTGGAATACTAAGGAATGATTTTTTATTATTAAACTGGAATGTATCTTTGAATAATTTTAACCACGACAACTGCAAATGTATAAGTATGACATTAATATACTTTCATTTATATTTTAAATTCTTTGAAAAGGCATCATTTGCCGAAACATGTAAGATAGTTTTAAATATATACATTTTGAAGTAAAATCAGACCTTAAATCGTCAACTAATTGAATCTACCATAACATACAAAGGTCACGAAATAATTATCTTTATATATATAGGTATATATAATATAGAAAAACTTACATATTTATCTTTATTTTGAACTAATAAATTAACGGTAATAGCAAAAATATACACGTTAGTAAGACACATGTTTTTATTTCCTTTTACAGTATATTTATTCAAATATACACTAACGAAACCGTATATCGAATATTTACTGTTCAATCATGATGTATGCGTGTATAAATTGAACGTTTAATCTAATTATGCGAACATTCTGGTCGAATTCAATTTAAATCAACGTAATAATTGAGTCCCATCCTGACATAATTGACGGTTGTGGATTGTAGACATTTAGTAGAAGGAAGGGAATTGATATACCAGCTTCGGTTGTGAAGTACAATGGTGTGAATGTGGTATAATGTCGTGTATCACTGTTAATTGACACACTAGTTGTATTCGTTTGTTGGTACGAAACCTATCAGTTGACTACACATAATAGTTAACGTGATACATTGATGTACGTGCTTTAGAAAACCTAACATCTTAAGACATTTTTATTTGTTTAAATTATTAGATATATTTAACATTATTTACTAATCAGTCATCAGAGATAGTGGTCTCATTGCAACTCTTTTTTTATTTTCTTTGTAGAAATACTGTATTGAGTTCTTAAGGAAATATTTCGGAAGTATAAATTTAGCTTTTCTTTAACTTACGAAGAGAGACACAGATTTGAATGAAGCTTCTCAGTTAAGTAGTCCTAATAGAATTATTTAAGAAACTGTTTTCGGATGGTGTGGCGAAAATATGTTAAGGGGTGAAAAGTGAGCTTGATTTTCGGTCAATTTTTTATTTTGTAAATTACTCTGTAAAAGTTCGAAGAAAAAAATTCGATTAACATATTAATATAGGGATCTAGTCTTTTATAAGAGCTATCCAAACACGCGAAATTGATCACGTATTGAACAATTTAATAAAGCATTTCCTAATGGGAATATAGTTCATAATATTTTCATTCAACATAAGCGAAGAGTGTCGGATCACTTTAAAACAAAAAACTGTATCTGTAAGGGAAAATGATCACGAAGACCTTCGCTTCTTGCTCAACCAGTTGCTGATGACATTTAGCAACGTACGGAAGAGAGTCGTTCGAAGCCATTACGAAAGTTATCAGCACAAACAGGTACGCTATAGATCACATTGCAATGTATATTTCTTATGGGGATACATACAACTCCTTTTCTCTTTAAACAATTATAATAACGGTTACTTTTTCTATCTCTCAGATAGTTGTCAAATGTATCAATTCTTCTTCTAGTGATTTTTCATTTGTACAGTTAATGAAATTGACATGGTCACAATTTAATTTATTTTTCGTGTCAAATATTATCGTTACTTTCCTGTTGTTATTATTATTTATTTGGTATTTGTATTGGAATTCTTCAGTTTTTTTATAAACCGTCCTTATTAGAATGCTACCTATTATTTACAAAAGTATTTGCGATTTAAGGTCCTTAAATCACCAACAAATTGAATTTACCATATATATATATATATATATATATATATATATATATATATATATATATCCGGCAAACTGTAGACTTGGGTTCGAGTCCCAACGTAGACCATATTTTTCAATTAAAAATTTCGTATGATTTGCTTTGTAAATTGTAGACAGCAATGTCTACATCCCCACTTACTCTGCAATTACATACATTCTAATATGATATTTGTAAATATTTCATATACAAGCCGAAAAGCTCGAATAATTTATCAATTGTTATATTTAATAAACGGCTAAGAAATTATCTAAACACTCATATAGCTATGGAGTAATAATTAGCATTTTCAAACATTCAAATCTGACATCTGCTCTCAAAATACTGACATCTGCTTTCAATAACTCACATCTACTTTCAAAACTTCAAAATAGGCATCTGCTTTATAATCTGACGTTTGCTTTCATAACTGACACCTGCTTTCAAATCAGACATCTGCTGTCAATAACTGACATTTACTTTCACTAACTGACATCTGCTATCAAAACTGATATGAGCTTTCAAAACTGACTTCTGCTTTCAACTTGACATCCACATTCAATAACTGACATCTGATTCATTAACACTGTTACTTTATAATGCATTTCTAAATAGCTTGATGTGGCTAAGTGGTAAAAACGACAGTCTGGCAAACTGTAGACTTGGGTTCGAGTCCCAACGTAGACCATATTTTTCAATTAAAAATTTCGTATGATTTGCTTTGAAATTTGTAGACAGCAATGTTTACATTCCCACTTACTCTGCAATTACATACATTCTAATTTGATATTTGTAAATAATTCATATAAATGCCGAAAAACTCCAATAATTTATCAATTGTTATATTTAATAAACGGCTAAGATATCATCTAATCACTTATGTATATATATATATATATATATATATATACAGGGTCCGGCAACGAAGCGGGGACGGAAGATTACACGCGTATTTGAAAGTTAGTCAAATATTTAGTCATCGGATATTCTTCCGTACCATCAAGCGCACGTTTTAAAAATATTGTGTTTTATACAGGGTGTTCCAGATGGAAATTCCAGACTAAAGTTGCATTTTTTTTAATGGAACACCCTGTATATTAATAGATAAAATGATCCGCTCTTGAAAGCTGGTTACATTGATATAATGTTGTATGGGTCTAATGTTGATAGTTTCTGTGTAAATAATTATTTTACTTGATAAATTGATACATTTCAGTAGGCTATTCTGTATAAGGAAAAGCAAAAGATCCGAAACCAATAGAATAGAATATTTTCTACTAGAATGCACTTTCGTTGCTACCTGAAATAAATTCTGCAACTGCTCGCGTTATACAGGGTGTTCACAATTTCGCAAAATCGAAGAAATCTCGTAATTTTTAAATGGGACACCCTGTATATTTTTAGCTCATTGAAAAGCCCTTTTACTACGCTTTCTATTGATACCTCATTTGATGCACCTAGGATGGATCATTTGCTAATTATTTCTTTTTAGATTTGAATTAATGAAAAATGCTTGTATTTTTAGTACCTAGCTATTTTGCGCTTTTAAAACTTCTGTAAGATCATTTGTCAATGGTCTATAACAAGAAGAAACCCCATTAAGTACGAGAAACAGTTGATTTTCACTCAGCGGTGAAAGCAAACATTAAATTAATATAAAGTAATATAGTATTTTCAATAGATTCACTGCTGATGAAGTTATCTGGTGTCAGTTTTAAGCTTGTATACTTAATAACCAAGTTGTCAAAAATTTCGTTCCATCTTACACACTATTTCGTTCAATCTTTAAAAGAAATTGCTATAATGATTAATTTTAGTATTCAAGAAATGGTGAATATGATATTTATTCTTGGGGAGTGTACAAGAAATTGTCTCCTAGCAAGTAGAGTATATGCAGAGAGATTTCCAAACCTTGAAAGAAAGCCAAGACCGGAAGCATTTGAAAGGTTATTAGAGAGATTTACAGAAACTGGTAGTGTATCCTACAAGAGGAGAGAAATAAATAAGCCGGTAATCAATGAAAAAAGCGAATTGGCCGTATTATTAACAATACAGGAAAATCCACATATAAGTATAGACGGTATTTCAAAGGTAACAGCTATTGAAGATAGGAGCGTACGAAGAATTTTAAGAAGTCATAAGTATCATCCGTACCATATGGAATTAAATCAGGAATTGCATGGTGATGCTTTCATTAAAAGAACAGACTTTTGTGGTTGGTTGTTAAATAAAATGCGCGAAATGCCAAATATTTTAACAAAGATTTTGTTTAGCGATGAGGCTACTTTCAAAAGTAATGAGGCGGTAAATAAACATAACATGCATTATTATGCAACAGAAAACCCGCATTGGATACGTCATGTAGACAATCAGAATAGATGGTCTCTTAACGTCTGGCGAGGTATACTTGGTCCATATATCATTGGGCCGTACTTTTTCGATGGAACCGTTACAGGCGATACGTATTTGGCATTTTTGCAGAACGAACTGCCTAATTTACTTGAGCATGTAGATGCTGACACCCAACAAATTTTCTGGTTGCAACACGATGGTGCACCTGCTCATTACAGCCTTAACGTAAGGGAGTTTCTAGGGCGATGAAAGGAAGACAAATGGATAGGACGAGGTGGTCCAATCGTTTGGCCTCCACGAAGTCCAGATCTTACTGTCTTGGACTTCTACTTTTGGGGATATGTCAAGGCTCTAGTTTATGTGGAAGTTCCTACAACAAGGGAAATATGATGGAACGCATAAGAGAGGCATTTAAATATGTTCGCTAAGAAACATTACAGCATGTTCAACAGAATTTCACCAGGCGGCTTCATTTATATATTGGGAGACATGGAAGGACATTTTAAAGTTTTCTTTGATTTATTTGCATTTACTATTTACATTTACTTTATTTTTATTTACTGTGCTACTACTTTTGTTAATTAAATTTCATGTTGTGGTTAATAATTAGTATTTATTTAAAATAGTGCAAACTTTTAATACTACTCGTAGTTGATTCTTTCCTACATGATTTCGATTTATGTTAAGCTAATTAGGTATGTATTGTTTCGTATTAGGTATTCGTAAAATAGTTGGTTTTACAAAATTCTTTAAAATACAAATTAATTAGTGCAAATTTTTTATTAAACTAGTACCAGATAACTTAATCGGCAGTGAATCTATTGAAAATGCTATATTACTTTATATTAATTTAATGTTTGCTTTCACCGCTGAGTGAAAATCAACTGTTTCTCGTACTTAATGGGGTTTCTTCTTGTTATAGACCATTTATGGATAATTTGTTGAATATCCGATCTTACAGAAGGTTTAAAAGCGCAAATTAGCTAATAAAAATACAAGCATTTTCATTAATTCAAATCTAAACGGAAATAATTAGCAAATGATCCATCCTAGGTGCATCAAATGAGGTATCAATAGAAAGCGTAGTGAAAGGGCTTTTCAATGAGCTAAAAATATACATGGTGTTCCATTTAAAAATTACGAGATTTCTTCGATTTTGCGAAATTGTGAACACCCTGTATAACGCGAGCAGTTGCAGAAATTATTTCACGTAGCAACGAAAGTGCATAATAGTAGAAAATATTCTATTCTATTGGTTTCGGATCTTTTGATTTTCCTTATGCAGAATAGCCTACTGAAATGTATCAATTTATCAAGTAAAATAATTATTTACACAGAAGCTATCAACTTTAGACCCATACAATATTATATCGATATAACCAGCTTTCAAGCGCGGATCATTTTATCTATTAATATACAGGGTGTTCCATTTAAAAAAATGCAACTTTAATCTGGCATTTCCATCTGGCACACCCTGTATAAAACAAAATATTTTTAAAACGTGCGCTTGATGGTACGGAAGGATATCCGATGACTAAATATTTGATTAACTTTCAAATACGCGTGTAATCTTCCGTCCCCGCTTCGTTGCCGGACCCTGTATATATATATGAAAAAATGTGTGAAAGTCGTATCCACCCCGGAATGTGCAGACGCCAGCGTTTCATGGTTTTACCAATCATCGGTGCACCCACATCCAGGAATAGACACGACTTTCATTTCTATACGAAGTGTATATATACTAATTGTGATAAACGTAATGTTAATGAGAATTAATAATCAATAAATTCTCACATTACTGCCAATGCCGCTCTCTAGAGCTATATTCTTAGGCAAATGTGATTTTGTCAGGTGTAGAAATTAATGCAACGAATTAGAGCGGCATTGGCAGTAATGTGAGAATATATATATATATATATATATATATATATATATATATATATATATATATATATATATATATATATAAATATATCTTCGTGACCTTGGTATGATAAGGTAAACTTAATAAGTCAGCGATTAAAGGTGTGGTTTACTTCAAAGTATATATATTTCAAACAACCCTACATGTTTCGGCAATACGCCTTTGTCAAGAGAATACAAAATATAAATGACAGAATATAAATGTTAAATAATTAAGTTGCTATGGTTTAAATTATTCAAAGATACATTCCAATAATAATAACAAATCATGCCTTAGTATTCCAAAAAATAGATAGCAAGGTGTGAAAATATGTGTTGTTCGCTGCCAGAAGCTTGTGTCTCTTTCTGGGTATGAACCTGTGTGTTGGTTGCTGCTGGCAGCTTGTGTGTCTCTCTGGGTGTGTGATTTTGTATTTGTGTGACCGCGTAAGTGTATGGTTTTTTATGTTAGTGCGCTCGTGTGTGTATTTAGTGACCGGTCGCGTAAATTTAGAGAGATCGGATAACCAGCCGTTGCGTAGGGCCGCCAACCCTTTCCCGGCAACTTTTTTACTTTTCCGAGCAGTACTTCGACGGCCCGACCCCCGCCCCAACGAGGCAAGGCGCAGACCTGCGAATCGCACCCTGCACGGGGTTGCTTATCGCCAACCGAGGGAACACTCTTAGTGGCTACCTCAGTCGACGATGGTCACACTTTGTGCCATCTTAACGATTTCCGCAGAAGCGGGGGCAATGCACACACGTCGAACGTGTGTGTGCTGTTAACAGCAGCCTAGCCAGGTTGCCGCCCAGGACCGGTCCTAGTATTGTGTGCATTGCGCGGCGCCGTGATTTGCGCGGCGTAGCATGGTTCCTCACTCCTGCTGGAAAAGCGGAATGGCACCTGACTCGTTTTGATCGAATGCCGACAACTTTGCATCTTAAGTCGCTCCACGGGCGCATACGTAATAATAACTCATGTCTTGCTTTTCCCTGCTTCTCCCTGTTTTCTGTTTTGTGCTGATGTGGTCCTCTACTGGGTTGTAGCCTAGCATATGCGCTACCAAACTCTAGGGGGGTCTGCCCGTTGGGCAGTCAGGTGCCATTCCGCCTTTCCAGCAGGAGTGAGGAACCATGCTACGCGGCGCAAATCACGGCGCCGCGCAATGCATACACTACTAGGACCGGTCCTGGGCGGCAACCTGGCTAGGCTGCTGTTAACAGCACACACACGTTCAACGTGTGTGCATTGCCCCCGCTTCTGCGGAAATTGTTAAGATGGCACAAAGTGTGACCATCGTCGACTGAGGTAGCCACTAAGAGTGTTCCCTCGGTTGGCGATGAGCAACCCCGTGCAGGGTGCGCTTCGCTGGTCTGCGCCTTGCCTCGTTGGGGCGGGGGTCGGGCCGTCGAAGTACTGCTCGGAAAAGTAAAGAAGTTGCCGGGAAAGGGTTGGCGGCCCTACGCAACGGCTGGTTATCCAATCTCTCTAAATTTACGCGACCGGTCACTAAACACACACACGAGCGCACTAACATACAAAACCATACACTTACGCGGTCACACAAATACAAAATCACACACCCAGAGAGAGACGCAAGCTGCCAGCAGCAACCAACACACAGGTTCATACCCAGAAAGAGACACAAGCTTCTGGCAGCGAACAACACATATTTTCACACCTTGCTATCTATTTTTTGGAAGGCATGATTTATTATTATTATTGGAATGTATCTTTGAATAATTTAAACCATAGCAACTTAATTATTTGACATTTATATTTTGTATTCTCTTGACAAAGGCGTATTGCCGAAACATATAGGGTTGTTTTAAATATATATACTTTGAAGTAAACCAGACCTTTAATCGCCGACTTATTAAGTTTACCTTATATATATATATATATATATATATATATATATATATATATCCATTAAATATCTATACATTTGGTTATCATGCTGACTGTTCGGTGTTTTTATTGCTGTCTGGTTGTCCGGGTAGGTTTTCGTGGTTTTCCTTCTCGTTTAAGGCGAATGCCGACAGCTTTTCATCTTAAGTCGCTCCATGGGCGCATACATAATAATAACTCATGTCTTGTGTATCCCTGTTTTTGTTGTTTATCCATTTTAAAATACCAAGGCATGATTTATTATTATTAAATTGGAATGTATCTTTGAATTATTTTATCCATAGCAACTCCAAATGTATGACATTAATATACTGTCATTTATATTTTATATTCCTTGAGAAAGGCATCATTAACCGAAACATGTACATGTAGGTTTGTTTTAAATATATAGTTTTTGAAGTAAAACCAGACCTTAAATCGGCTACAATTTGAATTTACCATAACATACTAAGGTCACGAAATAATTATATATATATATATATATATATATATATATAATATTTTCGTGACCTTGGTATGATATGGTAAATTCAATCAGTTGGCGATTAAAGGTCTGGCTTTACTTCAAAGTATATATATTTAAAACAACCCTACATTAATAGCACACACACGTTCGACGTGTATGCAGTGCCCCCGTATTGCCGGAAGACGTTAAGATGGCACAAAGTGTGACCGTCGTCGACCGAAGTGGCCGCTAAGAGTGTTCCCTCGGTTGGCGATGAGCAACCCCGCGCAAGGTGCGCTTCGCTGGTCTGCGCCTTGCCTCGATGGGGTGGGGGTCGGGCCGTCGAAGTACTGCACGGAAAAGTTGCCGGAAAGGGTTGGCGGCCCTACGTAACGGCTGGTTATCCGATCTCTCTAAATTTATGCGACCGGTCACTAAACACACGCACGAGCGCGCCAACATACAAAACCCTACACTTACGCGCTCACACAAACACAAAACCACACACCCAGAGAGAGACGCAAGCTACCAGCAGCAACCAACACACAAGTTCATACCCAGAAGGAGACACAAGCTGCTAGCAGCGGACAACACATATGTTCACACCTTGCTATCTGCTTTTGGAATACTAAGGCATGATTTATTATTATTCAATTGGAATGTATCTTTGAATAATTTTATCCATAGCTTGTTTAAAATATATATACTTTAAAGTAAAGCCAGACCTTTAATCGCCAACTGATTGAATTTATTATATATATATATAAATATATATGTTATAATAATAACTTTAGGTAGATGTATTATCTATATAAATGAATTATGGGTTAATGTAGGGCACTCTGCAAATGAAACTTGGCATGATACTACTATTAAAAGTACTCGAGAGACATTTATCCGGGAACTGAGTACAGGATATAGATCTCCAACTGGTCTTGGTTCTCGCTTATGCCGGTAATGAAAATGGATTTCTTGTGGGTGCAGAATTAACATTTCTGTGTAAAAAAAATATTGTTGATGCTCATAATGAAAGGGATGCAGAAACATTTGAAAAATGGTTTATTGAGCAGTTTTTACCAAATACCCCAGAAAATGTCGTTACTGTTTTAGATAATGCGACATACCACAGCAGAAAGATTGATTTATAGGATTCCTATAAATGCATGGAGGAGGGAAAATATAATAAACCGACTGACAGGGAAGAATATACCTGTTGAAGATAATATGTTAAAAAGAGATTTGTTATTTTGTGTATCACAAGTTCGACATAACTATGATACATATATGATTGATGTTTTGGCACGGGAGGTTTTGCGTTTATCACCTAAATTAAATCTAATAGAGCTAAGCTAAGCTAAATCTAATGGAGATGGCTTGGGCACAAGTAAAGAACTATATAAAGATGAACAACACCACATTCAAAGTAAACGATATAGAATCTATAATTATAAATGCATATAATAACGTAACAGCTGAAAATTAGGAAAATTACATGAAACATGTAAAAAAAAAGATGAAATATGGATTGTCAATGGACTGCTGATGATTCCGAGGCTGATTTATTAACATATTCAATTAATTGATTACTCCAACATTCCGTTAATATCAAATGCATGTTCAAATCCTTCATTGTGTTATTGAAATTCTAATTTAAATTTTTCTAAAATATATTGTATCCAAATAATTAAATATATTTTTAGTTCTATAAATATAAATAAAGTACTATTGTTCATATTATTATCACTGTTAACACAAAAAAGACATTTAAGAATGATTGCTCTCACATTGTTTATAAAATATTGCACATGCGAGAGAATCTAGTTCTACAGATGGCTCCAAAGCCGATTTATTAACAGATCCAGTCGAGTGCTTTAATATCAAGTGCATTTTCAAACCTTTCATCGTGATATTGATATTGTAATTTAAAGTTTTCAAAAATTAATTGTATCCAAATAATTAAAAGTATTTTTAGTTCCATAAAAATAAATAAAGTACTATTGTTTATATTATTGTCACTGTCAATACAAATAAGACATTCAAGAATCATTGCTCTCATATTGTAATTTATAAAACATTGCACATGAAATTGAATTTAGTTCAACAGACGGCTCCAAAGCTGATTTATTAACACATCCAGCGGATTGCTTTAACATGAAGTGCATGTTCAAAACCTTTATGCTGATAATTAATATTGTATTTCTAATTGAAAAACTACAATTTAATATAAACAAGATTTTTCTTCAATTTAATTACGTGTTTAATTTATGTACGTTATGTGCTAAGACAACATCGTCAATAGAGGTTATTTTAAAATCAAACCTCAAAAATCAGTTGGCAGATTGTATTGAACAATTTATTGTACAACAATGTATTGACAACTATCTAAGCTTTTTCCATAAAGCCCATACTGCACGGCGACCGTGAAACGCTCTATACTAAATAATTTCAGAACTGTACACATTAAAATTGATTTTTGATCATTGTAGGACTATGCAAAACGTTAAAGAAAAGCTTCCACATGCATCCATACAAGGTTTCTGTAATACATCGATTATATCCTATTGATTTAGAATCAGGAACCTATTGTAATTGGTTTAATAATAATATACACAATAATGATGTATAATATCTAATCCTTTTACAAAGGTATTTTTAATAATATAAAATATTATTAAAAATCTGGTGTGAAGAACACAAATACAGGTTCACTATTGTGTATTTAATAATATTTTATATTATTAAAAATACCTTTGTATTATACAAAACTGGTGGGGTTTACCTACTCATGTATGTTTCAATTATTCTGATCTAATCCTTTTTACTGATGAGGTTTGCTTCCATTTATCGGCTTATGTAAATTCACAGAATTATAGAACATGGGCAACGGAAACCCTCACACGTTTGTGGAAACATAGACACCTACACCCTATAAAAGTTGATATTTGCGTAGCAATATTGTGTCGTAGAAGAATTGAGCCTATATTTTTCCATAATACAATCAATACGGAACGATATCAAGTCATTTTGCAATAATTTGTGACATAACTCCAATAATTGTAATTAGAAAATATTTACAATAAATATTTCCAAATGTAAAGTATTGTATTTTTTCAAACAATTTATATTTACGTAAAAACACTAATGTTAATTGTTGCGGTCGATATCAAGTATAGTAATACAAAAATAACCAAATGCGGCACATGTATAGTACGTATAATATACGTATAATAATGTATAATACAAACAATAACGGATACCCGATACTACTGTAATCAAAAAGTATCCGCACTGGTTCATTTAAACCGAGCGGGTTATTCAAAACAACTCACTATGTTATCCTAGGTTGGCAACACTGTCATTAACATTTATATAAAATTACATGCCATTATCCTTCTTACTGAGTATACAAACCATTGTTTTTCTGTCACGAAAAATGTTTATAAAGAATTTGCATAGAATCTTGTTTTCAGAATCAAATTCCTGCCACGGTTACATTGAAAATATTAGAAAGAATTTCTAGTGACGAATACATATCAAGAACAAGTAAGTATTCGATTGGTACAAAATGTTAAACGAGGGCAGAGATGGCATTGATCGGTTTGCACGATCTTCAACATCAACTGATGAAAACCACTTCAAGTTAATAAAAAAGATGTCATACTCGAAAATCGTCTGCTGGTGATTACAGACCTTACAGCATTTGGGCTCAGACCTGTCCCACTTTGATTAGTTTCAAAATCGTTCAATTTTTTTTTTGGCATAAGTATAGAAGTGATTTCTGATTACTAATCTGTCACGAAACGCATTATTATGGACAACGAAACAGACTATTAATCCAATGAATATCCTGCCAAAGATGAAGCAAGACTGAAAGAATATGTCAAAGTCGCTCAAAATTTAAAGTCATGTTAACAGTTTGATTACCGTTTTGAACTTGCATAATGAATTTCTTACAACTGGAGAAAATGTTAACTACTAATATTGTTTGAGTGGTATAATGCGTTAGCGTGAAATCATTTGTCTAAAGCACCTCGAATTATGGAAAGATAACTCGTGGTTTTTGCATTACGATTATGCAATATATTATACTTTATACTTTCTTCTAAATGATTTCGCCGACTATTCAACACACATTGATCTACAGCTATCTTATTTAGTTGAGTTAACACTGTGCGATGGAAGAAATAAAGCAAAATTAGGAACGCGCTGTGAAGGCTGTACCGGCATTCGGCTTTCAGAATTGCTATGGGGATTGGAAAAAAACTTGAAACAAGTACATTGTTTGGGAAGAGAAAATTTACTTACTTTAGATAATATCCGGACTTAGCAATTTAAAATATATTCATCAATTCATTGATTCATTGATTTAATTACAATTAGGCGCCATGGAAGATGCTGCTGCTGAAGGTTACATTGATAATTCAATCAAGAAAAAATTAGACGTTGCTGAAATACTATCTAACACTGCACCTAATACGTCTACTAAAATCACCGAGAATCCATTAATTTCTAATTCAATGGACAGTGATTTATTAGTTAATGTGAATCAGCAGGGATTCAAACAAATTATAGTGTGTTCCCAGAATCTGCCTGGAATATCTACTAATGCCCACGAATCTTCTAGTATTACAGTAAAAGTATATAACAATTGCAGTTTTCACAATGATAAATAACCTCAATAGAAGTAGCGTCTAGCTTTGTTAACCAATTTATGGATACACTCCTGTAGCAAGAGTCTGTCGAACGCCTCTTATTATGTATAATTAGTACTAATAAGGTTTTAGCAAATGTCTCTATTATTCTCTCTATATTTTTTCTTTCCATTTTTATCACCGTCAAGCGTTCATATCTAACCATATCTAACGATTTAGTTCTATGATTTAGTTACTTATTACACTCGTGAAAAAATTGCGGTAAAGTAATACATTACGATACTGTGTAACCAAGCTACGGGGATTGTAATTAGCACTTTACGATACCGGAATAGAAAAATATTGTTATAGTTAGTTGTAGTTTGAAGTTGTTTATTTAGTGTATACCGTTTTTTTTTTGTTCATATATTGTGTGTTTAAATTACCGTTAGTTTTATTAAGAACCCGCAGAAAGACAAATACATTTCAACAGTGTCGGCGTGAAGTTAATCAATAAATAACGGACTCAGTGAACAATTAAGTTTTAATTAAATATTCGTTTAAATAAATATACAGTGCGAAATGACGTCTATTTTAAATATCGTGATGGCGAATAGAGTGCGACTGCTTTAATCATAGCATTGAAGGCTGATGCTGTTGATATTTTGCAGACACTACCTCCCGAGGAACCCAAGGATTATTCTGAACTCATTAAACGGTTGGAGATGAGATATGGCCATGCGCATTTGGAGCAAGTATACCATACCCAATTGAAGAATCGATCACAGAAGAAAGGCGAGATTCTTCAGGAATTTGAGGCAGATATGGCTCGTCTAGTGCGACTTGCATATCCGATGGCACCAGAAAATTTCATGGAACACCTAGCTGTCCAGATGTTTATAGACGGTCTCCGGGATATTGATACGCAGCAAGCATTAAGGTTGGCACGACCAAAGACTTCGATCGATGCTTTGGCGCACACACTTGAGTTTGAGACTGCAAACAAGACTCTCGGAACCATGCTCGTGTCTGATCTGTCGACAAACAGGAAAATGAGGATATCATGGAGCAAGAGGTTAGTCGAGTCCTAAATCAGATCAAACCAAATAAAAGCGCGCGGCCATGCGGGAATTGTAGAAGAAACGGTCACATTCAGAACAAATGTGATAAGAGGACCAAGAAATAATCGGCTAAGAATCCGCAAGCCCCAAGGACTGCCCAAATCCCATCCTTGAATGACCTGTATGTGGACGCTATTATGGAAAGAAGGAACTATGCTTGCTTGCTAGTTACTGGATCGACGAAAGCCAGCGTGCTACCCGACTTAATTTCCATGGATTCGTCTAAGTTCCTGAGACATTGTCCAAGATAATCGACTCAGCCTGTCAAGGGTTAAGCAAGAAAGAGGAAAGCCAAGTTAAAGATCTAATCCAGCAATACGAAGATGTCTTTGAAACCGAAAGTGGCACGAAAGGAAGAACCAATGCACAAAATAAATACAGGCGATGCAGTTCCTATAAGTCAAGGCCCAAGAAGGTTACAACTGGCTAAACGGGAGGAAGCCGAGCAAATTATACAAGATATGGAAAGCCGAGGAGTAATTGAACCTTCGAGTAGTCCATGGGCTTCACCAATGGTCCCTGCAAGGGGAGAAGTATGGATCTACCAGATTTTGCGTGGACTAACGGCGTCCGAATTGTGTAACCAAACAAGACAGTTATCCTCTCCCAAGAACAGACGATACACTAGACACCCTGGCAGGAGCAAAATGGTTCTCTACTCTCGACTTGAAGAGCGGCTATTGGCAAGTGGGAATGGACCCCAATGACAAAGAGAAGACTGCCTTCACTTTAGGCATAGGACTGGACTCTTTGCAGTTTACAGTCATGCCATTCGGACTATGTAACGCCCCAGCTCCTTTTGAGCGACTCATGGACACTGTACTGAGGGGACTGTCATGGAAACTTGCTTAGTGTATCTTGATGATGTGATTGTGGTAGCGAAGACCTTTCAAGATCACATGGAAAATTTGGAAGTAGTATTCCAGTGGTTGCGAGATGCCAACCTGAGATTAAGCCCAAAGAAGTGTCACTTTTTCCGCAAAGAGGTAAATTACCTTCGACATGTGGTTTCCGGAGGAGTTGATGTGGATCCAGAAAAAGTAAGAGCTGTGGAGAAATGGCCTGTACCCAAAGACAAAGATCAGCTAAGAAGCTTTTTGGGATTATGCACGTATTATCGACGCTACGTATCTAGATTCTCTAATATTGCGAAGCCACTTATCCGCCTAACAGAATATCGAGCATTCATTTGGAACAATGAATGCCAAGCGTCGTTTGAGCTGTTAAAAAGGACTTTGATAAGTGCACCTGTCTTAATCTATTCACTGCCATCTGGGAGGTCTGTTCTGGATACAGATGCTAGTAACGTCGGGATTGGTGGTGTGCTCTCTCAAATCCAAGATGGACAAGAAAAGGTCATTGATACTTCAGCAAGACCCTGTCCAAACCGGAGAGGAATTACTGCGTAACCAGGCAAGAACTATTGGCAGTATTTAAGACCATTGAGCATTTTGACCTGTATGGACAGAAGTTCCAGAAGTCCAACAGACGTGATTGTGAGGGAGTTCGTCAGCTGTTTTGGTGTACCCTTGGAACTTCATTCCGATCAAGGGAGAAATTTCGAATCTAGTCTGTTCGAGAAGATGTGAGAGCTTTTGGGCATTCGAAAGACAAGAAAAACTCCTTTGTATCCACAATCAGATGGAATAGTAGAGCGAGTGAACAAGGCTATGATCAGACATTTATCCAAAGTGGTCTCCGAACACCAGAGAGATTGGGACGAACATTTACCATTATTCCTAATGGCGTATCGGGCTTCTGTTCAAGAGACAACTGGCCGATCACCAGCAAACGTGCTATTCGGAAGGGAACTCCGACTGCCCTGTGATTTTAAGTTTTTGGAGCAAGCCTGGTGAAGATATTGCTGGAGAATTTTATGTCAACACTCTCAAACGAAGACTGGATAATATCCATGATCGAGTAAGACATAATATCCAAGATTCCAGTTACAGAATCAAGGTGAGCTACGACATCAACGCCGAGAAGGGTGGTTACCATAAAGGCGATCGGGTTTGGTTATATAATCTACAACGTTGGCGGCGCTTGTCTCCCAAACTTCAAAATAGTTGGGAGGGGCCATACGAGGTGCTGAAGCGGATTAAGGATGTAATATACCGCATAAGGCGAACACATCATACTAAGCCAAGATTCGTACATTTTAATCGATTAGCCCCATACTCTGGAGACAATAATTACGAAGCCGCTTACTTTCGCCGATTGGTTAGCCACTACCAGGAACTGACTTTCGAAGATTTTATGGAGGAGTATTCTCGTTCGAGAAAAGCTCGATTTGGGGTGACCATCGAGAAACAGCGCTTGCTCACTGGGTAGCCCGAGATCTGCTAATGGCCAAAGGGAATGCCAGAAAATTTAAAGAGAGATTTGGCAGAATCGAAAAACTAATGCAGCAGGGACCAGCAATTAGAAATAGACTCCAAATTATAAATGAGGAACAGCCCATATTTCATTTGGTCAGGAAAGAAATGTCAAGCCTTAAGCCAACCTATCGCACGTTATGGAAGGCCCTGGTCCACTTACGTGACCAAATGTTACAACAAGACGTTTTGAAATTAGCAGTTTCAAAATTGGGTTGTAGACTGGAGAATTGTACGAAGCAGGTTAGAAATAATATTCCAAAATACGGGTATGGAAATTTTGGTATGCGGTTACCTGCTTGAATATTCCTTTACATCAAAGCAGGATTAGACCGTGGATTTTTATTGCGATATGACGTCGCATTGTAACAAAGGCCCTACCTGTCGATTTCGTCATCGCTTGAGGCAACCAAAGCATGACATGTTTCGGGACGAAAATTCATTTTTAAGAAGGGGCAATGTGATGATTCATCCGATCATCCAATGCGTCAGGCCTGGCATCATCTCGAAAGAGGTCAATGTATCGGGAAAAATCTAGACAGAGTTTCCCGAATATACGAGAAGTTTTCCCGTGAATATAAATAACACGCAAGACGGGTGCCATTCAACGGGTAGTCGCAGCATCGAGTTGATATTGTAATAAATAAACATTGATATAAATTCTGTATAAATAAATATTGTTATAGTTAGTTGTAGTTTTAAGTTGTTTATTTAGTGTATACCGTTTTTATTGTTAATTAATAAGTGTGTGTTTAAAATTACCGTTAGTTTGATTAAGAACCCCGAATACATTACAATAGTGTCTTTTCATGTACTTTGAATTTAAAAATACGTTTTATTTTAATAAAAAATAAAAATAGAAATTATCTTCTTATTCTATGATTTCCTGTAGTTATTTTAAATTTAAATTGAACGATTTATTTTATACGAATATAAAAGTATATGCATATAAATATTTCCACGTGTCAACGAAAATACCTACTAACGGTTAATATTACTAATAAAATTTTCAGGTCTTTTTCGAATAATTGGATAGAAGTCCCTTGTTTTCACCTTTCTCGGTCACTTATAGCTCACCTTAGGTCCGATTCGTTATTTTCCGTTCGCCCGAACGGATCTTTTTTCAATTTTCCATGTATGGTAATATTTTTACAAGTGTTTTATTGTTTGGAATAATGTTGTAAAATTTATTTGTATTTTCTATACAGTTCTCTTCTAAATTCCTCTTCAGTTCGTAGTATTTCATTTTGTGTGTTTAAATTTTTATCCGACAGATTTCCGTGTCAATTGGTAAATATCTCCCGTAAGTCCACTTTTCACGATATTTTGACATGTTTACAGTCTGTGTTATTTTCTTTCAATCCTTTTCCCACCAAAATCTTTTTTCTTTCCAGATTTTGTTCAAATCATTGTTTCTCACCCTTGTTCTTTTGCCATTATGTAGTCGTACAAAATGTCCACAATCACTTGGTTTTTTATATGGCGATTTCCAGAGGCAGATGTATTATTATTCTTGCTGCGTAATGGAATTCTTTTGCCTCCTCGAAGATGTTAATATGTAAGATATTTCTATAGCCAGCAGCAAATATATTTATTACTTGTACAAAATACCTTGGCATTGTTTTACTTTAGCTCATCTTATAATGAAATTTTATTTATGACCACCTTAGATGATTTACAAGCAATTATACAATAAGATACTTAGAAAGTTACTTAACAAAAAACTTATTTAATTATGAAAGAATTTTCTAAATTCTATTTTATAGTAACAGGCTTGTAATATTGAAATTTATTTTCTAGAATATAATACAGGATTGTTTCAGCCTTTACTTGATGAAATTCCATTATAACTATTATTGGGATAAAATAAAACAAATTTTAATGAATTTCACTATTTTTAACTTCACAAAGTAGCGATCGTTTCACTCACACAAAAGCTTCGCCAGACATATAACTAACTTATGAACATAACATTTCTTTACATAAATATACCGTAACAAACACATGTTTTGGATAGTTAGAAGGGTAGTCTTTATTACTTAATGTATATGCACGAAAACTTTCACATAATTATTGAATTACGGTTTATGCAATACAGTTCATTTTATTATAAATATAAACAGTTGTCAACCTACTAGACACTTTAGTGATGAATGTGATCAAGCATAACTGAATTAAGAATTATAGGTTACACTATTTAATATTTTACTTTTCCATACTAGCAAATTATGTTTCACTGTATATCGTGTAGAAATGTGAATGTTCATAGAATAAATTTGCTTTTCGTGAAATATATAAATAAATTAAGGATTTATTCTAGTTTATTTTGTTACAATATATAAATAAACCAAAACTATTGTCAATTTCAACATGAATTTTATAAACAAACAGAGGGACTAGCTATGGGAAATCCCCTAAGTTCGTTACTCTCTGACATATTCTTAAATCATTTAGAAAACATAATAAGCCAACACCCGTTGTTCAAACATTGTATTTACTGGATAAGATATGTGGATGACATATTAGTTTCTTTTAACAGTACAGACAGACAATTAAAATCTTTACATAATTACATTAACACTATTCACCCAAACATCAAATTTACCATTGAAATAGAAGAAAATAAATCCATAAACTTTCTAGACCTCACTATAACACACACAACTAAAAACATGAATTTTCTATCTACCACAAGCCTACACATACAGACACAACTATACACGCAAATTCGTTTCACCCCATTACACACAAATTATCTGCTTATCAATCAATGCTTCACAGACTAATTAACGTCCCGTTGAGTAAAGAAAACTTCGATATAGAATTAAATAGAATACACGTTATAGCGCTAAATAACGGTTTCACCATAAATTTAATTAATAATATTCTAAAAAAACTACAGAAATCTAAAACGATATCTTCAATTTACCCCACAGTAAAAAACAATAAAACATTTAGTTATAATTCTATCACATACATCGGTACAATTTCAAACAAAGTAGGAAACTTAATAAAAACATGTAAAGAAGAGACCATTTCATTCAAAACCAACAATTCCTTACAAAACGCTATAAAAAACAACAAAGATAAAACGAACAATAGATTAAACTCAGGGATTTACAAGTTGACATGCGAAGATTGTAAAAAAGTGTATGTCGGACAAACAGGACGGACATTTGATATTAGAATGAAAGAACATGAAAGAAGCCACAGAGACAAGAAGACAGACTCAACTTTTGCCAATCATTGCCTAGAACATAATCACAAATTCAACACTAATTTTAAAACTTTGCATGTTCTAGATAAAAGTAGAAAACTTAATATGTTAGAAAGTTTAGAAATTAACAAATATAATAAATTATGTATAATTTTAAATAACCAACTAGACATAAATAACTCCCCCCTACTAAACTTAAAACTCATACATGTCCACCCCCTCCACTCCCTCACCACAGTGTGGTGAAACATATCTAGTGCATATATATTATTTTGAAACTATACAACTGTGTTTTATTATATCTAAATAAAGGGCAGCATATACATTAAAAAAATGTTCAAATTTTAATGAAACTGATACAAACATAATTGCAACAGTCTGTACCTACTGTATCGTAAATCTAATTATAGAAAGATATGGATTATACTGTACTCTCGGTATTAATAAATGAATATCGATTGAATTAAGATTTTTAATATTATTGGTATATTTTATTATTATAATCAGAAATTCTACTTACTGTAGTACTTGTGTTTCTTCAGAGAGGATGCGGCTACCAATGAGACTTGTAGTATAATTTATCGTTATATCTCAGGATTAAGGCAGGTTAACATACAAATATAGCTTTTTCTGTTACTTAAATGAATTGTTATATACGTTAGCTTTAAAACAAGATTAAAAGAAACGCAAAGAATGTGATTTAAAATAGAATACAGTTTGATTAATAGAAAGGAATCGGTAATTATATAGGAAACTACTATGTTTAGATATTAGTCTTGGAAGTACCCTTAACCTTCATTAGATCTATGCTTATGACTCATAAGCATAGATCTAATGAAGGTTATATCATATCTCAATTTATATATATTTATATATATATATATATATATATATATATATATATATATATATATATATATATACGAGGCGTGTTTTTTAATTAAGGTCCGTTTTGTTGTAGACACTAGTAGTTCGTGCGCATATCGCAACGAGCGCATGCGTCGTGTACCGGCATGCCTCGGGAACAACTGTGCTCAGTTTAAGCTCTGTAGCTAACCTGTACGGTTCTGTTCTATGCTTTCAAAATGTTTACGACTATCAACTCGCCCGCCGCGTGTGAGGTTCGGTCAGTGATACGGTTTTTGTCAGCAAGGAATCTGTCTGCTGCAGAAATTCATCAACAGATTTGCGCAGTGTACGGTGATACTGTTATGAGTGAAAGCAAAGTGCGTAAGTGGGTACGACAATTCAAAGATGGTCGTGACAACGTCCATGATGAGTACCGCTCCGGTCGCCCTTCTTTGATTAGAGACGATTTGGTGGCTTCAGTTGAAGCGAAGATTCGCGAGAACAGGCGCTTCACAATAACAGGTCTCTCAAACGAATTTCCTGACGTGTAGAGATCAGTGCTTTACAACATTGTTTCTGAACACATAAAGTTTAGGAAACAGTGCTCCCGTTGGGTCCCAAAACTCCTAACAGAGGACCACAAAAACCAACGATTTGAGTGTGCGACGAAGTTCTTGACTCGTTATAAGGAAGAAGGTGACGACTTCTTGATGCAGATCATAACTGGAGACGAAACATGGGTTTCGCATACCACGCCCGAATTGAAGCAACAGAGCATGGAATGGAAGCACATACAATCGCCTGTAAGGGTGAAGGCCAAACAGACTCTGTCCCAGCCCAAAAACATGGCGTCGGTGTTTTGGGATAGGCATGGTGTTTTGTTGGTCGACTTCATGCAACGGGGAACCACTAGCAATGCAGAAGCATACTGCCAAACCCTGAGAAAAATACGCAGAGCGTATTTTAAAATTGTTTAATAGGTATGATAAGTGTTTGAACAAACTTGGCAACTATGTCGAAAAATAGAGTGAAGTATGTACTTTCTGAAAATAAATTTACTTTTTTGAAATAACCTTTTGTTGTATACTTATGTTCAAACGGACCTTACTTAAAAAACACGCCTCGTATATATATATAAATAAATTGATAAATTACACAGGCCTGCGTTTTTTAACTTTCTAAAAATTGTTTTAAATTTGACAGCTGATTCTTATGTGTTTTTGGGCGCTGAATCCAAATATGAACTCTATTTTTCTCCATCACGTAAGGATTTTTCACAAAAAGGCTTCAAATTATATTTTTTAAAAATTAAAAATAATTTTTAGTTACATTTTGAATTTATTTACAAAGGATATAAAAAACAAAATTACTTACAAATATCATTAAATCTAATGAAAAGAAACAGTAAAATACTATTTATGTCTTTACAAGTCCTTATAATATCTTTTTCTTTGTTTTGCCATACTCTTTTTTGTGCTTTTTCTTCTGTAATCTCGTAGTGGACCATCCCTTTTTAACATCCAACAATAAGCAGCTATCATGCTTATATTCCAACTTCCTTGGTATCTTCTCTCCATCTCTTTTAGGTCTTGGTGGAACCTTTCCCCCTGCTCCTCACTTACTGCACCAAGATTTTCAGGGAAGTAGTCGAGATGCGAATCTAGAAAATGCACCTTCAAACTCATGTTACAGCCTAAGGTTTTAAATTTTTCTAACATATTTTGCACAAAATTTTTATAATCTTCATGTTTTTTGTTGCCAAGAAAATTTGTAACCACATTTTTGAAGGCTATCCCTGCTTGTTTTTCTGCATACTCCATCTTAGATTCAATATTTTCATCTTTCATAAGCTTTCTTATATCCGGCCCAACAAAAACACCCTCCTTTATCTTTGGTTCTGACAAGCGAGGAAACTTGCTGCAAAGATACTTGAAGCACGCTCCATCTTTTTTTAATGTCTTCACAAATTGTTTCATTAACCCTAGTTTTATATGTAATGGAGGCAGCAAAACTTTGCTCGGGCCTACTAAACTTTTTCTTTCAATGTTTTTCATTCCAGGTTGTAAGGTTTGTCTTGGTGCCCACATCTTTTTACAATAGTGCTGCTTTCTATCACTACTATCCCACTCCCACAAAAAACAAGGATATTTAGTATAACCGCTTTGTTGTCCAAGTAACAAACAAATAACTTTCAAATCACCACAAATTGTCCAGCCTTGATCCTTGTAACGAATTTTAATTAAAAGAAGCTCAAGATTTTCATAACACTCTTTTAAATGAACAGAATGTCCCACTGGTACAGAAGCATATTTACTTCCATTGTGTAGAAGAACGGCCTTATGGCTCCTTTTTGAAGAGTCAATAAAGAGTCTCCATTCAGAAACATTATATTCTACGTGGAATTGTTCCATGAGACCGGGTACATCATTACAGAAAACTAGTGCATCTTCTTCTGAATAATATCGAACAAACTCTTTTTCTCCGTTCCTAAACCAGTAAAATGTTGTGCTAGGTGCTAACAAATTTTTTTCTTTCAACCTTGAGCCTAAAAGCTCAGCTGAGTCCTTAGGAAGGTTTAAGTCCCTCACCAAATCATTTAATTCAGATTGGTCAAACAGTTTTGGCTCATCACTTCCAGTATCATAGTAATCACTTCCCTCATCCAGTTCACTTGCGCATATACGTGAAACCATTTCGTCATCAGATAAATCATCTAATGTATCTGGTAGTGAAGGAACAGGTACTTCTGGTCCATGAGGTATAGGACGTGTTGCGGATCGAAGGTTTGGGTAAACGATGTCCTTTTTGTTTTTTAAATTGAATCCGTGTACTACACACGAACAAAAATAACAATCATCGCTATGATTGATCGGTTCTCTCTAAACCATAGGCACTCCAAAGCGAAAAGACTGTTTTTTTGCTTGTGAACACTGGCGAAGCTCTTCAACACACACTGAACAAACCTTATGAGGAGCCCAAGTTTTGTCTTGGTCTCCTAATTTCACACCAAAATATGAAAAATATACTTTTTTTTTACAAAATCTGTAATGTTTCTTTGTTGTTTTTTTACTGTAAACTTTCCACAAATATAGCAAAAGGAGTTGGGTACATTGACACAGCCTCTTGATGCCATTGGAATTTAATTTTAAAAAACTCGTAAAATAAAAATTAAATTAACTCAGCAACTAATCACAAATGTCAACTAATTACGCAAATTCACACCACAGTTGTAAAGAAGATATTTAATAAACTAACTGTTTTGTCTAGAATAGTAATATGTTTGTAGTGGAGGTGGGGAGGTAGACATGCAGTAACAGGAAGATGATGAGTCATGTCTTGCGACATGCTCAATTATTTCTATTTGTAACTTCTTTATCATAAATCTAGTGTATGTTTATTTAGAATATCAACTTCTTGCATCATCATAAGTAAAAAAATTATAATAGTTTATTTAAACAACGGTTTAACAAAATTGTCCTTTTCAAAAAGACTAATACATGCAGATAGGTCAAAAAACCCCAGATTGTAAAAAAACCTTACGTGATGGAATTTTTTAAATAATTTTCCCATTTTCAGCACCAAAAAATCTATTGAAATCACTGTATAAAATCCAGACAATTTTACCATCGCAGGCCTGTGATTATTGGAGTTTTTCGGCTTTTATATGAAATATTTACCAATACCGCTCCAGATTGGTCCACTCTACTTATGAATCAATTACTTGAGGTTATGATACATTATTTAGTTGTTCATAAAAGTTCTACAATTACAATTAAAATAAATGTTTTAGGTAAGTTTTTATATTTATAAATTACTAATTACGAAGATCTTTGAAATAGTCTAAATGATGTTTGTTGGATATTTAAATAAATACGTTATGATTATGAGGTGTTTATTTTTGGAGCAAAAGGAAATAAATCACAAGGACCTGTGATATCTGGACGTTTTCAGGATGTTTTTCGTTGGAATAGAGTTTGTATGAAGCCTCCAGGATTGGTAAAAAGCCGGGATAGGTTGGATTTAAGGTTAACATCCAAATTGGATTGCTGGTTCGGGAATTTTGATTTTCCAATAGATATTAAGTATTTTAGCAGTTTTATTTAATATATTCAGGTAAGTTTTCTTGTTATTTTAATGTTTTCGTTCCAATATAAAGCGACACGTACTGCTATGACGCTCTACTTGATGAATGTAAAATAAGACTTCTTGTTCGGGATTTCTGTTTTGAAGTGGATAATATATTTTTTTAACACCATTTCAATATAAATGTACGTAGGTTTTATTGATTTGAGCGCGTTTTTTTATTAATTTACTCGGAGCTAAAAATTTAGAAGGCACTTTCTTTATCAAGATCTAAATAAGACGTCCACCTTCACTTGTTTGTATCAAAGCCTTGTAAAGCATTATTTACCTTAAAATTAATCATAAATTTAATTATTTAAAAAGAATTATTTAACCAAAAAATCATTTAAACTTATCCACAAAATAATCTGCTGAATTTATAAATAAATTTTTAGTACACTTTTGACATATAAGTCTTATGATGCGCGTATTGCTAAGTGTAATTTTCGCGCGCTTGTGAATTTGAAAATAGGGATGTATGCAAAATTAATGTCTATGCAATTACTGAATATTAATAAATTAAATATCTTCTAATTCACGTATTTTTGAACTGAATAAATGATGAAATCGAACCCCCCCCCCCCCCCCCCCCCCCGAGCCGACGGGTTCGAGACACTATCGTATAGCAATAGTTTTGGTATCTGATAGCTGAACTTTCCCATCTTCGATTATGAATCCTAGAAACTCTACGCGCCTCTTCAGAATTTGACATTTATTTTTTCGTATTTGAAGTTCATATTCCTGTGCTGCTTGTAACACCAACGTTAATCTTTCAATTCCCTCCTTCTCATCGATATTTGGTATTATGATGTCATCCATGTAGTAAATCGCTATGTTCTTCGCTGTGAGAGATGTCAAAACATACGAAATAAACATTTGGAATACCGCAGGGCTGTTACATGCTCCAAATGGGCATTTAAGAAACTCATATTGATTATTGTGCGTTACAAAGGATGTATATTTGATGCTACTCTCCTCTACAGCGACATGAAAAAATCCATTTTTCAAATCAATCGTACTGAAAACTCTGGCATCCTGCAATTTATCGAGGACGTCTTCGATAAGCGGTAGTGGAAAACGGTCTCGTACCGTCATTTTATTCAATTTGCGGTAGTCGCAGCATATCCTGGTTTCTCCATTTTTCTTCTTCGCCAACACCAACGGGCTGGCGAAATCAGAATAACTGTGCCTGATAATACCTTTTCCTAATCATTCCTCCATTTGTCCTTCGACTTCTTCCTTTTCTGGTATCGAAAGTCTTCTAGGGCCCTCGTAGATTGGTTCTTCCTTCTTTAGAATGATTTTCATTTTAACATTCGTGGTTATGGTCTTTTATGGTTTGTAATTCTCCATTATCTCTTTTACAGCTTCTTTAATTTCTTTTACTTCAACATGTTCTAAGTTATCTTCTTCTTTGCTTTCTTGGGCATCTATAGCTATTTCCATTAAAAAGTTGTGCTTCTCTTTTCTAAACACTGACACAATCTTCTCTTATGCTTATATTGGCTTGCGTCACGAAGTCATTTCCAATTATGGCTTTGAAGCTTAAACAGTCTGTAGGGACAACGTGGAACTTTAGTTCAAATTCTTCAAAATGATACAGGTGTTGATACTCTGTTTGGTCCAATTCCTCTCAAGACAATTCGGTCATCGTCCAGTTGGTTATTCTTCAGACAGGCTTTGTAAACATCCTCTCTAATGGCATTAATGTTGCTTTCTGCGTCTAAAAGCGCTGTCAATTGTACGTCTCCAATCTTCAGATTCAAGCTATTCTTAGGTATAGCCCATATGGTATTCATACTAGAAGTACCAGGTTTATGAGCTTCTTTGGTGGCTGTTTTTTCGGACACTTCGTCGCAATATACCAGTAGCCACAACAGTAAAACCATTTGGTGCCTTTGTTCTTGTTAGGACAATCTCTTGAAAAATGTCCTCTACTACCACAATTGAAACATTTTTCCGGTCTTTTCCTCTTCTGCTGCACATCCCCCCCCCCCCTCTTTGTTTGTCGAATGTGATCGTAGTACTCTTTTCCATCGATCTAGAAATTTTGATTTGTTCGTAAAGTTTTGTTTTCTCTTTGAATTCTGAAAAGTTTTTTGCACCGTATAGGATTAATTTACTGGACGGATCATCTTATATCTCGTCGATAATATATTGTATGACAACTGCTGCTTCGAGATCTATTCGGCTTCCAATTTCTTGATAGCATATCCAAGACATTCTTGTACCGATTCATCACGTTTTTTCTGCGTGACATTAACGTTTTATCTGGGCGCTCCCTACTTTTATTTCGAACTCTTTAATTAGTAGTTCTTTCAGTGCGAACCAAGTCTTGATTCCTTTCTCTGACTGGACAAATAATTTGGCCAGTCCCGTAAACGACTTTTTAGTAAATACCAACTTCTGTAATTCGTTCCAGTTCATTACCTCAACTATCTCTTCGTAATCTGATATCCATTTTCTAATTGGGTAATCGGATTTTCCATCATACGTCCTGATGCTATCTTCTACATCCCGAAAAGTTAATGAGAACGATTCCAAATTTCTTGTCACGTTTGAAAGTATTTCACTCGTGTGCGTCTTTGCGTCCTTTGTCCTTCCTAAACCATTATTAATTCTCGGCCCGGCGTTTTTTCGTCCTTTCCTTCCTCTTTCACCACAGAGTCATCCTCTTTGTCTTCTTCATCTTCGTCTTTATCGTCTACTGTCGACTCCAGGTTCATCAAGAAAGAACAAATCAGATCTGCCACGTCGTCAGTTGTTCCTAGCTCTAGCTAGGTCTAGCTAGCTCTAGCTTTTGTTTGACTTCTTCCCTTTTTTTGAAATATTCGTGAATTCTTTTCGAATCCAATCCTGACCTTCATCTCCCAAAGAAATAAAATATAATGCCTTCATTACCTTCAAATTATCATGTGCAATGTTATATTCAATTTCCGCAATATTACCCAACGTTGCAGACATTTTGTAAATTTGCCAAGCAAAATTGAATGAACCCTGTATATTACGTTTGAAGTATTCATCAAATAAATACGTTTTGCTTTGCGTCTTCTTTTTTTTTTTGCTTTCAGAGAGTTCGCGTCTTACAATAATGTTTATGTGCCTACTCTCTTTTTTCAACGACGACAGTCAGTCATCGAAATGTTACGAAATGAGAAACAAAACTTAATTCAACGAATAATAACTAAAATATTTTCCTGCTAAGTTACTTTACATAAGCGTTACAATATTATTGTATATATTTCCTTTAATCTTTAAAATGAACTAAATCTAACATATAAATTCGTTTTAAATTTAAACTGAGTATTCTACTTTGATTTATACCAATTTACTACAAATACAAAAAAATTAAAACATTTGACGGTCTTGCGGTATATAAAAAAGTGTGAATGTACCTCGTGTTCTTCTCCCGCCTACTACGATCTGGACAGCGTGCATTCAACGTCCCTTTCCTCGCAACTAATAAGATGTCTTCTTTCACCGTCTTCGTCATCGCTAGCTTCTCCAAGGACCGTCTTCGTTGGATACCCGTCGTTCGCTATCGGTTCTTACTTGTTTGAATTTCGTTGAATTTCGGGCGAGCCTCCAAAAAGTAGGTTTGCTTATTTTGTTGTCTGGGGTTGGTTGATTAACTATTAACTAGGTCTGAGCACTTTTGACATATTTATTTTGTCAATAACAAATATTTAACTAATTAATTGTAATTATATAAGTTTTAGTAACATCGCAGCTAATGTCTACTTTTGATCTTGCTTTTACGATCGTTGATGACTGACTGACCCTGTCGCATCGATGTGTTGAGCAACTAAAATTCTACACACACACATATATATATATATATATATATATATATATATATATATATATATATATATATATATATAGAATGTTTTACAAAATTGCCGTTAAATTACTCACATGTGTGAAATAAACTAAAATAACCGTTTATTTAAATACAAAATTATTTTAAAAATAAATTATTTAACAAAATATGTACGTTAACTAATTTCTATAGTTTCATATTGAACAATTATATTATTTTAATTAATACATGAGTTACGTTATAATTTACCGAAATACATATATGAATATAACTATGAATTATCTACCGATGTAATTGACATCAAATAATGCATTATTAATAGCAAAAAGTAAGAGAAGAAATTCGTCGGAGATTCAGTTTCACAAAAACAAAAGTCTGTGCTGAAATACATCGATCTGCTATATGTGTGCGTCAGAGAAGGATGGAACCACAGCTTGAACGTGTGTTGAGATCAGGTGTTCCGGTCAAGTCCTGGGTTGCTTGCTTTTCTGTCTCCCTCGTTGCGAAATAAATATATCCCGTTCGTCGGACAAAAAAAGCCTATGCTTAATTACGTCTAATTGCTTCGCAGTAAGACGTCCATATTCACTAACGGTAGCAGGCTTTCTAGTAATTACAACAGAAACTCTCTTTGAATCCGCTTGATAGCGAAAATTGCCATATAAATTTGGTATAGCGTGACTTTTTATCCCACTTTACGATGCACATACCAAGTTGGTACATTTATATTTTGTAAGTGGTATATATTTATCTAAACGTTCGTATAGGATCTTGTAAAATTTATGTAAGGTAACATACCCATCAGTAGTATATTTTTAATCTCTGATCAGTCAATACTTAATTAGAGTTATACCGTTTATTATCATTTATCGGTAGTCTTTTCGATGATTCTGTAATAGGCCGTGTAATTGTATCGTATAATGCTGGATGATGTTTATCTTCAGAGATTATAGGATCCGTTTTATGTCATATAGCGATGTCAGAATTCATATAGCCGAACACAAGACAAGGAGCCGGCAATGAATATATATAAAGAAAACTATATTGAGAAAGATTTAAAATTGTTGAAAAATTTCAAATTGCATTCTATTTATGGCCATGAGAAAGATTAGTCAGTTATTAAACAAGAAAATTTAGCAGTATAAAGTCCAGTGCTTGTATTTGATGATATATAGAGACAACTATAAATCGAAAATCCCGAAGCATACATTTAATACCCTGAACATCAATCAATGTAACTGCGGCATTCCAACGATGAAACATCTACAATTTCAGATGTTATGCTATTATTTATAGCGGTCAGAATAGTCCCTCCACAATTCAGTCCAGTACTCTCAAATTTGCGATCTTTGCAATCCATGTTTACATTCACGTTGTATATGGAATTAATAATTCATTGTTATGGATCGAATTGCACAGCTAGGTCTCCAATAATTACCAGCAGACGAATGTCTGTAAACCAAATCAGTTTTCGTTTGAAAACCACAGGTGTTCTGATAATAGACGTTTAAATATTGTTTGTTATAATATTTTATTTTTTTTAATTGATATAATTACTGGCATATTACGCTGATATCTAATTTTTAAATTTGTTTCACCGCTATCAAGACGTCGATTTGATTCAATTTTACTATATTTTGCAAGGGTACTTTATCATTAGAATAAATATATTTAGAATATTTATTGTGGTCTTAAGTTTTCCTTGACCCATGGTATTTCATAAGAATGAGTTTTTTTTATGTTAAAAAACGTTATTGGCGCTTTACTGGTCACCAGCAATGTGCACAATGCAGTTAGTAATTTTATAGCTTTAAAAAAGGTTTCAGTATCTCTGCTAAGAGCACCTACTCGTCCACATCGAGAACAAAACAACTTACGCGGGTTCTGGCATTTGAAACGGATGTGGCCTATTTCCCCACATCTCCAGCAAAGCGTTACTGGGTTCTCTTGAATATTTACGGTATCATTATCTTCTGAAGTCGGTTGTATGTGCTTGTCGGTTCCTGTATCACCTGGAATTATTACGGTGTCAGTATCCTCTGACGTCGGTTGTACGTTCTTGTGTATTCCTGAGTCCATTGGGATGGTTTCGGTGTCAATATCTTCTGACGTCGGTTGTAGGTTCTTGTCTATTCCTGAGCCCTTTAGGATGGTTACGATATTTCGCAGTGGCATCTTTAGAGACCGGCGGCTTCATCGTGCTTCTACTTGAGGAAAACTTAACCTTTTCCTCACCAATTAACTCGAGTTCGGCTGAGTATTTTGATAACTCTCGCAAGTTAATTATATCTGTTCGACGCCGTACAGTTTAATTTCGGGACGCATATTACTGTATATGAGCTCTAGCTGTTCATTCTCAGCTAGCGGTCGTCCTCTATGCATCAGCGTAAGGATTTCGGTGGAATAATCTCCGAAGAACTCATTGCTTTTCTGCTCATGGGCTCTGACTTCTTCATAAATTAAATAGTAACTGAACGGAAAGTATTGATGTTTGAAATCCTCTAAAAACTCAGCCCATATCTCTCAGAATGCTTTATTATTCCTGTACCATAGTAATGCATTACCAAGGAATAATTCGGGTTGAGTGAATAACGTATGATCTCCCTTAATGCTATAACTCTTTTGCAGTTCGGCCACTCCTTCCAGAAAAGCCACAACGTTAGCAACGACGTCGTATTTTAACTTCCACTTCCGGACGGAATCACATGTCTCTCCTCTTGATAATGTTAACCTTATACTTATATTTCGAGAATAAACTTGTTGAAAATAAATTTTATATTGTTCCATTTCTTAAAAATGAAATTGAATCTTGCACTGTTTGATTACTACCATCAAATTTAAAGTTAATAAAAACGTCACTGCTACCCAGGTGCCAAATTTTGACGAGGTTTCTTACTTGGCCCGATTGGGCACGTCAAAAGTTTACCAGTTTCTATCTGTTCCAGCTTAAGAACGTCAAATTGAAAAGGGGACGGTTTGTATCTCTCACTGTCGATTAATTGTAACTAATTATAATTAAGATTTCTTACAAACTACTTAATAAATCAACATGATTTATTTGTCGGTTGCTTTGTACTTTAATCGGAGTCGGCATAATTAAATATATTAATTATAATATTAACTTTCACTTCGTAGTAAGTGAATTAAAAAACCAAAGACAAAACTTATGTCAGTGAGTGTACATGAATCGCTAATTCAAAAATGTATCGTGGCGGCGCTGTTGATTCTTTGCATCAACAGGGAAATTTTGAATTTATCAGTTTGATAGAGAAACCAAAAGTCACAATTAAAATTTATTTGAAACTAATGACTATAAATGCTAAACTAAAAGCATCGTGAGTTTCTTGCACAATTACGGGTACAATTACAATCGTAGTTGAAAGAGTTCGGTAAATCTTTATTTTGGACGATATATTATAATATATCTATTCTTCTTTTCTAATACGTGTGAGTGTTATTCTCGAGCTGTGGGGTCGTTTTTTGTGCTTATTAAGAAAAACGCACTGGATAACAATACCAAAAAAAAATGTTTATTTATATAAAAGTTTATTCTCTATATTCTCGTAATATTTTATCATTTTATCATAAATGGGATTCGTAAATTTGTATCTGATAACAAATGTAATAAAATAAAATAAATAATTAAGCAAAATGTGTATTTTGAACATATTAATTGGTATCGTTATTCTTTGTGGACAAGTAATATGGTAGTATCCTACTAATCGTACACGAAAAAACTACTACGGACGTGTTTATTGTTTAAATACAGACGTTTTGAACATTTGGTCGGTCGCTAGAGAATTCTTATGAATGGCTCGCTCGGTCGGGAATATCAGGGGGAAAAACGCGTTCAATTGAATCGGAATATGCTTATGAATTCGGCGGACGGTAAGATCCTAAATACCTCTGGGATTATAACTTTACTGCTTTCTAATTGCTAGTCGGGAATTCTGGTTAAACAATATTTCGGGGAAAATACTAATTAATAACAATTCAGGAATTTATAATATGTACATTGAATAATAAATTTAATACGGATTGATTGTAATTAACTCAAAATTTCTACCTAGTTATCTCTGTCACTGGAGTTACTATTGATGCGGGAATTTCGGTAGTACGAAACAAGTTGCTTTTATTTGCCTTTTTATTTTGATAAGAAAAACATCTACATACTTTTAAATTATCGTTTGTTTCGGTGACTTTAACACTAGAGATATATGCTTACGATTACTTTCCTCTTTCTTTTCGCTCGACCTTCCCTTCGAATGCAGAGGACTTCTTAGTATAACAGATGTCACGTTTGTACAGAAAATTAGCGGAAACGGTTTGTACAAACGCAACATAAAACGGTGTCAGATTCTTTATTTAGAAGAAGGTAGAGTGCGGGTGAAGACAACTAATATCGTCTTCGGGAAATATAACTCATCTACTTATGCTTAAACTAATATAAATATACAAGCAGAAGAGAGACGATTCCTTAGTTCTTCGCTAAAATCATATCAGCGTAGAACTAAGGTTGGAGGAGAAGGTCGGGTCATCTCTAGTATTAGTCAGGAAGCCTCGGATTGACTGGCTGAATAATTGCCTTTTCTGTGAAATTTTGGGCCTTTTATATGGAAAATATTGAACAAAAACGGCCCTTATTGGAAGGGGTCCCACTTCTATGAATATTTAGTGGAATATATCCACGCCGGCGTGAACATTAAGAAGGGGTCGGATATTTTCGCGTTCACACGAAGCAAACGTACGAGATATTCTTAGTAAATATATTTACACAAATATACACTGCTCTCCAAACTTAAGACTATTTTGCGCTCTTAATTCTGATTGAATTAAAAAAGTGCAAACATTCGCTAATAACCTTAAGTTTGAGAGCGAACTTCGTTACAACACATAGTAGTAATCTGTTTTGTTTTCTTTGTAGTAAACATTATAATATGTTAATAGGTGTTCATTAATTTTATTTGCAAATAGTAGTCAAATTCCATATAACTATGTATTGGAATTATATTATGTTGAAGTTGAATGAGATATTGAAATGTCAACGTTTTTCATCAGGCACTGTAGTTCGAACTGCTGTTCGCAATTTGATCAACAGTAAACAAGAAACTTTTTCATCGATGGAATGAAGAAATGGATTGGGCGTTTGGAGAAATGTGTTGCACTGGATTATGCTTGAAACTGAATTCGTTATTTGGTTTTTCTTATTCTTATTTTACAGAGTTGAAGACCTTATATATACATCTGCCGTCGTCAATTATAGGATTAAGGAATGAAGAAATGGTTCCTACAAATTGGAGATCAATATCCTAGCAGAGCAATATTTAAAAGAACCGCTCGCGAAGCTGCTAAGCTTAATTAAAAGAGGAGGACTATGAAGTACTCTAACGAGGCGGGAGGATCACAATAGATCAGTGGGATAATACTGAGTGTGATCCCACTGGCGATTTGGTGAAGAACATATCTTCAAAGGTTATATCTTAGCTAAAGACGCTGCGCGTGATAGTATCTTTCTTTTTCAGATTGTTCTACTGATGACGACAACTTAGTTGCTGAAATATGTATTTAGAGTTTATTAATTTGTGTTGTGGTTAGAGATTTTTCTTGTTTCTGTCTATTACTTGATAATTGCTTGTTTAATATTGTAATTTACACAAATCTTTGACGGTAATAAGCATTTGTTAATCACCTAATGAGACCAATGTTTGGCGACACAATTGTAGTGCGATGAAATAAAAATATTTGAAACTTGTTAACCAGTAATTTAATATGCATTTAAGCGCAGTTTCAGCATGTATTCTCTTCGTTAATCAATTAGTTCTAAATGTGTTTCATTATCAAATCTTAAACAAAACAATTTTGAAAAGCCTAATACATACTCGTATGTATTGAACTATTATTCGAATATCACATCAAATATTAGTTTTCACCTAGTTTAAATTGAATAGCAACATAAATTAACTAATATACTAATTGAGCAATATAATAAACCACCACCGCCGCCAAAAATGATATCAAAGGTTACAATATAATTAAATACAGATTCCTAAATATATCGACAAATATTTCTGTTTGTGCTTGTAATGATTCTGGTAATAAAATTTGTAAGCATTTCTTTGAACAAATTTGTACGATTACGGTCCGCATAATTAATTTAATTATGTATTTTACTTATTAATAAATACTTTCATATATATATATATATATATATATATATTTAGTGTTTAAAGAATTTAATTTTTATTTTTTATTTTATTGGCCGTGTCTTAATATTAATTAATTAATAATAATAATTCATACAAAAAATTATAAAACTTAGACTCAATAAAATTTATAACAAAACAAACAACCAAAACAATAACAAAAAAAACCAATGAATTCACATATATCCCCACACCCTATATAACTGGATTATCCGAAAAATTAGACAACGTATTCAAACCATTTAATTTTAAAATAGCACACCAAAGCGGTAAAAACCTAAATTTCCTACACACCAAACTTAAAGACTCAACACCTACACTAAAACAATCACACACAATATACAACATACCCTGCAAAGACTGTGACAAAATATACATAGGCCAAACAAAACAGTTACTACAAGAAAGATTGAAAGGTCACAAATACGCAAAAAATCAAACTGCCTTGAAAAAACACCAATTGACACTTAAACATAATTTTGATTTTGAAAACACCAAAGTAATAACACAAAAAAAGAACACAAAATCTAGAGAAATCTTAGAAATGATACACATTTTCAAAAATAGCAAAACAATCAACGACAGAAACGAAATTGATGGGCTTTCAAAACTCTATTGCCCTCTCATAAAACAATAGATAAATCAAAAAACCCCTCTGCACGCACAAGAAAAAACGGGAAAAAAATAGCTCCCATTAGAAAAAACAACGTTAACATATACCCCTAAATACGGTCCTGACCACCATGCTCATTCCAAAGAACAGAAAATAAAAACCCCCGCAAACTAAAGTATCAGTTCACTTACAATATCCGCACAAGCACGGTCGTTCCATTAAGAAATTTGGTCTCGGATGTCCAAAACACATGTGTCACACAGAAGCGTACCCTTGTAAATCCAAACGAACAACAAATGTGAGTTTATTTGTCTTTTCTTTGTTCTCTTTACCTATTTGTAGTGTAATTCAACTTTCCAATTCATTCGTACAGATGTTTTTGTTAATCACTTTAATGTCTCCCTACCTATTCATATAAGCTATTTTTATTTTAATTTTATGTAATTTTCAACGTTAAATGTTAACTCAATTTGTAATCATTTTTTAATCTAATTTTAAACTTAAAATTATTAATAATTGTTAAGACTCCAATTAATTCATACAGATATTAATCACTTTAATGTCCCCCTACCATTCTTTTAAGCTATTTTAATTTAATGTTATTTAATTTTCAACGTAAAATGCTAACCTAATTCGTAATTCATTTCTTAATATAATTGTAAATTTAAAATTGTTAATTTAATTGTTATATCTATCACACGAAACAAACACAGTTCTCATGTTCATTGTAATGATTCTTGTTTCCAAAAAGACTGAATTGATAAAAGTCGAAACGTCGTAAACAACATCAAAATTCAATAAAGGTCGCTAAAACCAATAAAAATCTATTATTTTTAATATATATATATATACATATATATATATATATATATATATATATATATAATTACTTATACATATTGTGTTATAATACCTGTTAGAATAGTTTTAATAATATACCCACTACGCATTTCTATTGCAAATAAAATAAATGACTGATTATTCGCATGCGATATTGACCTTACGGGTATAATGTATTGCGTTGTAATCCCATCAGATTATACAAAGCTCATTCATCATTAAAACGGTCCAATCGGTTTTCCAAACTCACCGGAGAAAACAAGGCCTATAACATTGATTACCTCGAAATCTGATTGGATTGATTTTACGATATTGTCAGTATTTCGAGGTTTATGCAGGGGACAATTTTTTTGCTAGCTAAAAATTATTAAACAGGCATTGCAATAATCAATATATACATAAAAGCAAAAATTTACTTTACCTTTTACCGCAATTATACACGTAAATATAATTCATCAATAAATAGTTTTAAATTAAAAGGAAAGTTATAGTTCTCGAATATATAAGGGGATCAAAAATTAATTAATCTTGTTAGCGAAAATAGAGTTGAGCAGAAACAAACAATAACAATAACTTAATTTTGTTATAATCATATATACAGTAGCGTAGTACTGTATGTATCTGTAGAGAATGTCTTGGAAGTAAATGAATGAAATATAGAAAACCGATTTCAGTAATCCAACTAAATGTAAATCCAAAATATGCGTTAGAACTCTGTAACGTTGTTATTGTTATTGCTTTGAGTTGCTATACAAATTGGTACTCTGTAACTCTCATTCTGGAATATTCCGACACCAATTAGTACTGGAAGTAAAATATAAAATGAACATATAAATGAAATATCAGTATAGTTATCCTTGTCTAGGAAATTCTAAATTGTATGTAGCTATCGTTATAGGTTTATATGAATGTAAACGAGGTAAACGCCTTGTAGGAATTCATAGTTCTGGTGCTCAAATTTCACATAATTCCATAACACATGATTACTTCTAGTTTGTGGGAACAAAACAAAAATTCGTTGATGTGGCTTTCACGAATTTTTAATTATCCTAACAACCAGGAAGGTTGACGTTGCGACGTGTTGCGTTCTGCATATTGGTACAAACTTAGTTTGTCAAATTATAGTAATTCACGCAGCACATTAGGCGACATTTACATCTAGAAATGAGGTTTGATAGTCATCAATTCTCATTTGCAGTAAGTTCAAAATGTTAACTATATATACGCGAAGTATAGAAGTAAAAAGTCATGTCTGTCTCCAGGATATCGTGTGCTGACGAGTTCTAATAAGAGCGAAATGTATCCACACGTTTCGGGATGGACGTGGCTTTTGACGAATTTTTAAATATCCTTTAAATGATGATTAAAAAATAATTATGAATGTAAATAATAATAAATAACACAATATGTACACAATTTATTTTACTTTTAAAGAAAATTCAACTCAATGAAGTCTGATGATTTTTTTATGAATACACTAGCACAGTAATTGAAATTTTGAAGGGATTAATAGGAAACAGGAATCTAATAATCATGGAGAAAATTTGAATAGAATATGAAGGTTAATTATAAGTTAAACCAACACGGAAGCATAAAACAGTTGAAAAATAAAAAGGAAATTATATCATGAGGAATATAAAGGACACACACGGTAAATTGATAGTAGAAGAACATACAATAGAGAGATGAAGCAACATTTTATAGAAGTAATAGATGCGGGTAAAAATGATGAAAAAGCAAACACAACAGTAAACGGACGTAATCACCGAATGGAAGAAATCACAAGTTTTAAGGAAGCTATATCTAGGTTAAAATTAGGGAAAGCCACGGGAATAGACGACATCATACGAAACATCTGAAATGATCAAATATATGGAGGAATCAGCTAAGGAAGCATTAAGAAGCTCACAAAATACAAAAATTAGTGTAAAGAAAGTACCTGAAGAATGGAATACAGGAATTGTCAAACTTACACATGAAAAGGAGGATACGAGAGGGTGCAGCAGAAGCATAACCTTAACAGGCTTCACAAGAAAATTATAAACGAGGATAATAGACTGCAGAATAAAAGAAAGTCTAGATAATACATTAGAGGACACAAGGTTTTAGAAACGCTAGAAGCATTCATGATCCAATTTTTATTATAAGACAAATAATAGATAAGAACATAAAAATGATTAAGAGAGTGGGGTATATCCAGCTTTCATAGATCTAGAGAAAGCTTTCGAGAGAATTAAAAGGAAGGAAGTATGGAAAACGTTTATGAAGAATCAGAGAATTATTAAATTATAGGCAGACTGTCACAAGGACCCTTAGCCCGATGTTGTTTTCGACAGTCGTAGACGAGGCTACCAAAGAGCAAAAGAAAAAATAATGAGAACCTTACAGATTGAAAACTGAAAATGAAGAAGAATGAAACAAGATCAACATGAAAATAAACACTAAATGAACCAAGACCATTATTATTCCAGCTAATAAGGACAGACATAATATAATAAATAGATGGGCAGATGAGAGAACAGGTTAAAAGTTTCATTAACTTTTTTTTGTTTAAATGTTTAAATGTGTACATTTAGAGTACTGGGTTGTATATTTAAACGAATAGTTTCCTTCTAGTAGCTTTAAACCACTAATGGAAACCATGTCGGTGTATCTTTCTTGGCCGTAAGATGCCTTGAGATGCTTTCTCATGACACGTGCATAAAAGGTTGTGCATATATTAGCAGCACATAGGGATTTTGTGTGTTTATTCTCCTCGTACACTGAGGAGAACTAGGATGAGTTCGAAACGCGTGTCTGTACGTGAAAGTCTCGTCTCATCAATGCGAAATAAGTATTCGTTGTGTATAGCTGTGTACATATAAAAACATTACAATTTTGTATTATTGTATCCTTAATTCTATATTAAATACACTTATAAACGAAAATAACTATTTGTATTTTTATTTAAATAAAAATATATAATGTGAACGTAGTGTATCACTATAATGTACAATATAGAAGCATTTTACTTATGTATTTATCAAAATTACAAAAATATCTATAATATTTGTTAATTTCTGCTAAAACGTTGGTATGTTCCCAGCAAATTATAATATTATACAAGTATTTGTAATAATACCAGCTTTATCTGGCTCAGATTTCAATACTTCAATACATGTTTCAATATAATTTACGAACCCTTGCATATATGTACTTTGTTGTTATGGTCTTAGAGAATGTTATCACGAGTAACAAGGATTGGTACAATTAACTATTACGAAAAACTATTGCAGCATGTTCTTATTCAATTGAATCAGTTGTGCGAATTGATCATTTGACTACATAAATGGATCACTTGTATCTCATAAAATTCACATATTTTATCTAGCCAGCCTTTGATTTTCGCGGTTACGACATTTTATTTAAATTTCTCTATTCACAGATAATATATATCTACAGTTTAGACCAATTTTTAAAAAACGTTACTAACAAATTTATAAACTTATTTACCTTTCTTAATTTAAGTAACCTTATCATAAATTATTAAAAAAAATAACATTCTTGTATTATGACATGTTCTTAGCACCTGTTTAAAATTGTAATTAAAGTGACGGATATAATTACTCGAAATTTGTATCTATTTCTTATTTTATATCATTTTATGGATTCAAACTGCAAGTTGTTATTAGTTTTTCTGCTGTTACTTTTTTGTTGGACACTTATTCCCTCTGCGATGTTAATTATTATTACATCAATCGCTGGACTTCTCGTTACATTTCCATCCATCACTATTTTCTTGCTGCCATTTTTTTCTACCAATATACAGACTGTCCTTGAAAGAGAGAAACTACGTGTGAAAAATGGAAAGATGGAATTATATAGAATATGAATCTTAAATATAATTAATTACGGCACGAAGCCCAAAATTAAAAACCCCCTGAAATTTGTATTATGTTCGCCCATGAATTTACACGCAAACACATGCTGCGATGTTTAAGGGTTTAAGGGATGATAAGGGTTCGATAACCTGGTACAAAAAATCAACTGTTAAAAATTTATACTTGCATTTGAATTTTTAAAAGAAGATGTAAGATGTGTGCCCTACGAGGCATTTCACGATCAGTTTGGTAACAATCTACCTTTAATCGATAACGTAAATGTAAATCATAACAAACGTACACATGTACAGCTCTCGCAGTATTTAAGAAACGTACCACCAATTTGTCTGACTCAGTTACTGCATAGCGAACGATATGCAATGATACGTAATCTACCCTTCCTCTATATGCGCAAACTCACTCCCAACCTTCGCAACTTATGATGCCAGAGCTGTACACATGTAACGATCGACAATTGACTGAATCGGAGATACAATTGTTTCGATATCACAGTCGATACCGACAATAACAAAACGAGTAGGTGCCCTACTCTTTATGATATAGTCGGTCGCATAGTGGCGTGACAAATATTTTATAAATGTCTTCGTTATTTTTGTTTCTCTCTTATGAGAGGGAATTTTGGATTTATATTCTACGTAATTACATCTTTCCATTTTTTAAACGTTATCCCACTCATTCAAGGACATCCTGTCTAATCCAGAATCTTTCATTTCTGAATTTAACTTCTCTGGCATATTTATACTGAAAGACTGTGTTAGTAACAATTAGTATCTCCTCTAGAATCTTCGCCATGAATTCTATGTTATTGTTGTAAATGTTCTAAATCTCCAGTTATGAAGATTTTTCCCTTAACTTCTTCAGCTACTTTTGTCAATTTTTTTCAAAATCTATCTTTTCTTGCTGCTCTTTCATCTTTGTTCAGTCCGTATATCGTGTTATAGTTCTAATTTCTCTTATTACTACAGTACGTACAAATTCGTTCAGATCACGCCCGCCATTTATGTATCTGACTTTTAAATCGTTGATGAATTATAATTCCAACACCAGCAGCTGCTTTTTATTTTAGCCACTACACTAAAAAACAGTATATTTTCTTTACTTATCTATTTCTGTTTGTCCTTGTTCTGTTTTCTTAGCTTCTGATACTGTTAAAAAATTCATTCCATTTCTTCAAATACATATTCTAACAAAGTGAAAGCAATTTATGTTTGTAAATTAAAAAACGGTATGAATATACATCTCGGAACAGCTATATAAAAATAATTTCGAATAAGAATTTTTATAGTGTCGTTGCTGACATAATAGTGGAACGACGTCCCTGACTGTAACGTTCATCGTGACGATGCGAAGAGAAGAAGTCTTATTTATATGAATTTCGTGTGTGGGAAGCGTTTCCGATGAAGTTCTACTTGAGAAACATAATGAGGTTATAGAAATGCGGTGATAAAATTGCAATCACTAATACATAATAAATTCTCTACACACTACGTTTCTGGAAATATTGTTAAATTTGAATAAATCCGGAAAATTGCTTCCATTAGGTGTATAAAACGCAATTTTTTTATATTATATTTCAAATGATTTTACACTTATCAATTCTCTTTATTACAATAATGAACCAATGACATGCATTTGCTGATTTTACACATATTTTTTTAAATAAGAAATGACTTATCTAGCTTCAATATTATATTCAATTAAAAATATCTAGTTATCTTATTATAATGTCAAAGAATCAGTGCAATTGTTGTAGTAGTACATAGTGGACAGGTGGGCGGTGTAACAAATGTACTTACGAGGGCCGGTTGACTTATTCGAAGGATTGCCTAGAGTAGTCCGTGAAATTAAAAAAAAACACATTTTGAGGACCGAAAACTGACAACTTTGTCAATTTATTGTTAATGTTTGATAAATTTGTGACAAAGGATGTTTCGTAGGCCCTGCTACTAATTAAGTGCAAATTGATAACATCGTGTTGTGATTAAGTACCTATCTTTTAAAGAAAGGGATGTCCTTTACCAAAATCCATGATGATATGCGAGATAGACTGGGTGAGGTTTGTTCCTCGTGTACAACCGTCAGAAAATGGGTAAATGAATTTAAGCATGGGAAGAGCAGCTTAAAAGATGATCCCCACAGTGAATAGCCGAAAATAGTTACAAGTCCAGAAATGGTTGATAAACTCCATGATTTGTTGTTAAGGGACCGATGATTGAAAGCGATAGAAATATCAGAGGCAGTGGGCATTTCAAAGGAGCGGGTGCTTTATATTTTGCACGAAGAACTTGGTATAAGAAAGCTTTCAACAAGATGGGTGCCGCGTTTACTAACGACGGAACAAAGACGTGTTTGCTGTCAAATATCGATGAATAATTTAGACTTGTTAAACGCAACACAACAGATTTTTTGGGCCCACTTGTTACTTGTGACAAAACATGGGTTTATTATTATACACCCGAATCTAAACAACAGTCGAAGATATGAACCAAATGTAGAGAACTAAATCTAAAAAGCAACGATAGCTTTATTGGCAGGCAAGATGATGGATGGTATAAGTATTTTGGTATGTAAAAGAATATTGTTGACAGACTATCTTCAAAAGGACAAGCTCGTAAACAGCGAATATTACGCAATATTTCTAGATCGTTTGAAGACAGGCAAATTTTCTAGAGCCTTTGCTGAAGGGAGTCCAAGAATTACTAAGAACAAAAATTCTCTTTCACCATGATAATAGACCTGTGCATTCCTGTATGGTTGCTGCTAAAAAAATTGAAGAATAAGGTTCGAATTAGTACTGCAGCCTCCATATTCGCCAGACCTAGCATCATCTGGCTTTCATCTATTTCCTAAATTAAAAGATTTTCTGAGAGCCAAAAAATTCTACACAAATTAACTTCAACAGTGAACGATTATTTTGCAGAGTTAGAAGAAAATCAATTTCGAGACGGAATAATGAAGCTTGGACACCGATAGACCAAATGTATTGAATTAACGAGGTGATTGTGAATTAAAAAAAAGTTTATTATATAAATTATTCCTTTATTTCTGTACGATCAGGAGAATGAACCAACCCACCTCGTACTTTATTATACCTACACCAATATACAGTATTCGTCAGCTGGAATGATACATTTTCATAAAGCTGTAGAATTGATGAAAAATTACGAAATTAAACCAACTTGCGATATATAACAACTTTAATATGTGCAATTTTGCTTTTTGAAACTAATATCTTTTAAGATCTTTTTATCTTTTGAAAATGTTCCATAACTTGGCGCAAGAGTTAGGCATTAATACCCTGACATTCTTGAAAAATGTTGTCTTTCAATGCCTGAATAGTTTGTGGTCTGTTCTTAAATATCATATTCTTTAAAAAGCCAGGAGCCGATAAATCCGGGGATCTTAGCGGTCAATTTATGTCACCATTTTTTAATATAACTTTATTAGGGAACAGTTCCCTTAAAGTAAGAAGAGTCTGTCTCGCTGTATGGCCTGTCGCACCATCCTGTTAGAACCATACGTTGTTTTGACCCAATCTTCGTAATTCTTCTATTAAAAAATTCTGTAGCATGTGTATATAACGATGGAAGTTAACGGTGACTGCTTCATTATATTTCTCGAAAAAGTATAGTCCGACGATTTCAAAAATTGATACTCCACACCATACTGGCCCTTTCTGGGCATGTAGAGGTGTGTAGAGGTTTCTGGTGTAACTGCTGAGAATTTTCCAATGACCAGTACCGATAATTCTGTTTATACCGCTTAAATGAAAGTGAGCTTCATCCATCATTAACAAACAACGAAATACATCTTGATCTTCATTCCAGATTTCTAAGAATTCTTAGTAAAATGTCATGCGAAGTGCTCTATCGCCTTTCTTTAGAGAATTTTATAGGAGTAAAAACGTAAAAATCCCACGAAATCCCACTTCTTATAGAGTTTTGCACGGCCAATGAATGTTTTGTCGCAGATTGTATCGGACTTATGTTAACGGCGTGTTAAATTTTGTTGCAACACTACCTTTTCCATTAAAATCATTTACCCACCTTAAAATTGTCTTCCGTGGTGGAATTCTCCTGTCTTTCAAGTCTCTTAGTGGAAGTTTCTCCATTCTAATCAAAATTGCATGTACTGCATGAAGTTTAATGACATCACATTATTTGATTTTTCATTGCAACCTATTCAAAATGTGTCATACTAGTTGCCGAACCCTGTGTAGGGATGTACACACTAAAGTAAAAATAATGTTATTATTGGTTATAATTTATTATATATTTAAAGCAATAATTATCTACCTTATCTATTCCATAATTTTTCAACCGAATAAAATAAATAGATTACGGAAACTGTAAGTAAGGATTTAATTAATTAATGTATCTCTACAAACAACGACTTTTAAATACCACACAACATTTATAAATACACCCCAAATAAATTTAAGAACACTAAAATCAATAAAAAAATACTATATTCTAAACAGAAGAAAACCTCACTTAATAATAGGAGACTTTAACATAAATATTGCTGCCATCTAGGCGTCCTCAGTTAAGCTAGTGAAGCAATGTATACAAATTAATACAAACCTGTTATAAACAACTGGTTTGTATCTGTATTTAAATTTACTGAAATAGCCCGCATAGATCAAGCAACTTCCGTCCTATAAGAAGACAACTATTTAATAATTGACATCTTACGGGCGAAAGAGACTTTCTCTGGAGGGCTACCTATCGTTCGAACAGCTAAGCTGCTACGGGAAACGATAAAATACGTATGTAGATGTAGTCCATTAACAACCAGCCAGATAAATATACAACAAGGTTTTGTTTAAGTATGACAATACGTTAAGCACTTATAAAGCGTTTGTACAATATGAAACAAACATGTAAATAATTTACATATCTGTAACTATGCACATGGACCAAACACCTCGTATTTTAAGCATTTACTTTTGCTTTATACATATGTTTCTGCCATCTAGGCGTCCTCAGTTGAGCTAGTGAAGCAATGTATACAAATTAATACAAACCTGTTATAAACAACAGGTTTGTATCTGTATTTAAATTTACTGAAATAGCCCGCATAGATCAAGCAAGTTCCGTCCTATAAGAATTATTGTGTTAATTTGTATACATTGCTTCACTAGCTTAACTGAGGACGCCTAGATGGCAGAAACATATGTATTAAGCAGAAGTAAATGCTGAAAATGCGAGGTGTTTTGTCCATGTGCATAGTTACGGATATGTAAATTATTTACATGTTTGTTTCATATTGTACAAACGCTTTATACGTGCTTAACGTATTGTCATACTTAAACAAAACCTTGTTGTATATTTACCGCCATCTGGCTGGTTGTTAATGGACTACATCTACATACGTATTTTATCGTTTCCCGTAGCAGCTTAGCTGTTCGAACGATAGGTAGCCCTCCAGAGAAAGTCTCTTTCGCCCGTAAGATGTCAATTATTGAATAGTTGTCTTCTTATAGGACGGAACTTTCTTGATCTATGCGGGCTATTTCAGTAAATTTAAATACAGATACAAACCAGTTGTTTATAACAGGTTTGTATTAATTTGTATACATTGCTTCACTAGCTTAACTGAGGACGCCTAGATGGCAGAAACATATTGCAGTGGATTGTGCTTTTGAATTGTTATCTTAATTTTTCTTAATGACTTATCTTCACAATGCACAGCAATATCCCCGAACTTCACTCAGTCAGGTGGGCACCTTCCTTGAACTCCTTCCTCGTCAGGGTTTTTTCTTTCGAAAGTCGTGTTTTAAACGAAGAAATAATACAAATTAAACTCAAGAAATAAAACTACCATTAACAACACAAACATATAATTTTCTTAAAAAAAAACAAAAAAAAAAAAAATCTACTTTATCAAATATAAAGCAGAATTCGTGACTAAATAGCGTCTTAATGAACGAGAAAAAAACTCTTATAAATAATGACTCGAATAAGAGTAAAAAAAAACTCAAGGTGAAACCCGAACAATAATTCAAAACACAATATAAACAAACTTTATTAGCTGTCATATACTACTTTATTCCCACAAAATATCAAACGTCAAAATAGAACTTTCTATTTTTCGCACGCAACTCAAATTACCCAAGCACAAATATCAGCTTGTCACAAAATAATTTTCCCGCCAATCTAATATACTAATATCAATTAAATGAACATAAAAAACTAACTTCAAAAACAGACTAATACGTTTCGTAAATATTTCTAATGATTACAATACAATTACAAATTAAATTTATCAATTTAAGAAGCTTCAAATATAAATCGAATAATAATTATAACTATATCTATCAATATATCAGATTAGAATACATACATTTTTAGTTTTTTTTTCACGTACGTTGCAAAAACTATTTCACGAGAGATTCTGATAGACAAAATATCAAATTTAACACATCAAAATAAACGTAATGAATTTAAAGAACAACAACTCAATCAAAACACACCGTAGCTATCAAAAGAATTAAATAAAATTAAGTTTTATTTAATTTATCAAAAAACACAACCAAACTTGAACACCTCTATCGAATCTCTCCCGATGAATTTCCTAGAAACAGCCAGCTTCTCCCACCTAATAAAATATAAATCAAACCGGCGACCTAAGAAATAAAATATATAACTATATACATTTGATCATATCTTCGATTTGGCGCGTACAACAAACATCAATCCACACTCGTTCAACCTACAAACGTGTACAAAAATTATACATTACAATAAAATTATAATTAAATTTAAATTTATCGTTCCCCGTCTGAAATACAATATAAACACCAAAATAAAGTATATATATATTTATAAATGTTCTTCAAATAAAGTTCAAAATAATTCTATTATTTTTCTTTCTTGTCCATGGAAAAATCCATGACAATATGTATTAAGCAGAAGTAAATGCTGAAAATACGAGGTGTTCAGTCCATGTGCATAGTTACAGATATGTAAATTATTTGCATGTTTGTTTCATATTGTACAAACGCTTTATACGTGCTTAACGTATTGTCATACTTAAACAAAACCTTTTTGTATAAATATTGCCAAGAAAGATAAAACCACCAAAGAATGTTACAATACCTTTCTAGAAAATAACGACAAAATATTAAATAAAACTCAAAAAAAAAATTGGACCGAGAAAACGGTATTTTAGACCATGTAATAAAAAATGTGCATGGCCAGGTCACATGTTAAAATATTACAATGAGATATTGTGGATCAAATATAGTAAAAGTAAGCTTAAATGACAGAAATCGCAATACAAATACAAAATAAAATGACATGAAATCAATAATTTTAAAAAATTTTATAATACTTTACAAAATGTAATAATAGAAGTGGAAAAACAATGGGGTTTCAAGGACAAAATTCCATGTATTTTCTTATTGTGCTTCATTTTCACCTTTCAAGGTCATTTGAGCAGTGATGTCACAAATGGGTGTAGCTATTCAGACCTGGTTCACATGCTGTTAAAATTGTATCAGAAGCTGCTAAGTCTAACTTCATCAGTTTCTGAACAGCTCCGAAATGAGTGCAGCTATTTAGACCCGTTTCGGAGCTGTTGAAGTGAAAGGCGTAACAGCATGTGATACAGCTTTAATAGCATGTGATTTTGAAAGGCAAAAATGAAGATTCATAAGAAAATACATGGAATCTTGTCCTAGAAACTTAATTGCTTATCTATTAACGAATATCAACATACTGAAAAAAGTATAAGAACGGAGAAATGTCCATGGATAGATAAGAATGGAATACAAGAAATGGAAGAAATAAATAAACTGCACGTACAAAAAGAATGTAAAATACCCATTAAATGGAGATATACCAAATAGATATGAAAAAGTATATTTGCGAATCAACAAATAGCTAAGAAACAAATGGAATATTACATAAAATAGTTTCAGAAACAGGAATAAATATCAATAAAAAGATACACAAAAAAAACCAAAAGCAGCTGTAAAACACTTACATATTATTCCATGTACATATTTATAAGATAAGTCTTCGGTTCTTTAATAGTTTTTCAAAGTAAAAAAAAATAATTAACACACACAACTATTTTTTCGCCATATTAACTCAAAAACAACAAATAGTTTATTCTAAGCAATTGTAAAAATTTATTTGTTTAGCAGATACTCTTCATGGCGAAACTATTGCCAACTTCTGAAAAGTTATTCTCCCCTTAAATCAGTCGTATATTATGATATCTACGTATTTAGATTCTATAAAATAAGTAAAACAGTCTTATTTTTTTTTAATTTATAAAGCCATTTCTACTTTATTTATTTTTTGAAATAATAGGCAAATATTATAAAATTAATCCATTATTCAATTATTTTCATTTTTCTTTTTCATATAAGAATATGTATAACATATTTACAGCAACCACTTTAAGCATCGACTAGTTACAAGAAAAGGGGTTTCATCGTTAATTTGATCTAATTTACAAGTTAGAGCCAGAGAATTTTATCGAAGCGTGATGCCACTTAACAAATTGGTGTCCTTTTAGTTTTCCCTTACATAAATGATTTATAAATTTTACTTACGGTTATACGAAGTGCAATATACAAAATGTGAGACTCGTAAGCCGATTTGAGGTTATAATTACGGTGTCAATGATTGTAAAATCGATGCACTAAATTTTTATTTTTATCGTATGTGAAACTAATAACTATGCTATGAAAACGCGTCACATCTAAGATTAATCATAAAATCAATATTCGGATTTACTAAATTTATAAAACCTATTATTTAAGTACAAAACAAAATAATATCAAGTTATTAATACAAAATACGATCATTATGGGTTTTCTACCCTTCGTTAGTTGTAATATATTCATTAATTAATAAGAAATGAAAAACAAATTTAATTACTACGAAAGCTTGACGAAATCATCTAAGATAGTAGCACAATCAAGCCGAATATTAGGTTAAATTAATGTCAAGTTAAATGTCATAAATTGTTTTTATGACCTTTCTGTCATGCGCGAAGTTCGAAGTTTCATTAGCCGAATCGCTCACTACTAAAATTTGGTTATTTTCATTTAAAATAATTATCCTTGCCGTTTAGTTAATAGTTCAACCACAAACTTTTATACATTCCCTCATGTGGAATATTGGAGAAGTGAAGAGGAATTATCTCTAGAACAGCAAATGTATGTATGCATTTCAGTATTAAGGAAAACACGAAAAAAGCAGGTAACAAATATTCATATGTAATAGTTATGTTCTATCCGTTAGAAGCAACGAATGTAGAGGAAAATCATGAGAAGAATGCTAAGATTAAATGTGACAGGGGAAGGGATTATAGTCTTAATGTAAGATTTTATGCACGTGCTTTTTTATTGGTGATCCTTTTCCTTCCTATTCATTGCATGCTCGGCTGTTTTACGCCCGGGTCCTATCAATACACACAATATTCCTCCGTCTTCCAATATCTTGCATTTTCTTGAGTACACTGTTTCTAATACTCACAAATGGCTACTCTATTTCTTTTTTGCCAGCACAAACTCTAAATCTTTGTGCAAGAGAGTAAAAATACTTCCAACTGATGTAGAGAGTTGCCAAATAGTTAAACGCGAATTTGCTATAATAATTATTACTACATTGTTAATGGTTTCCCAAAGTTTTAGTAAGGTAGTTAGTAGATTTTAGTAGTAGTAGTGTTTTAGTAATGGATTCATGGCAGTAATTTTGGCGATCACAATTCTTTCTTTCATTTGGATGTTACAAGAAACATTTCTCTTTCTGACATTTAAATTAAACTAAAAATAAACCACCAAAATAAGAAATTAGTTTAAAAAAATAAAAAATTGATTTATAAGAACGAAAAATATTCATTTCAGAGAGGAAAATACATTGCTCATTTTCTTTCAGAAGCATAAAAAACATTGTAGAAATAGAAAAGTAAGGAAAATGTTTGTTTACTCTTCAAAGCATTCAAGTAAATAGCATAGACAAGTTATTTGATAATGTGATGAGATTATAATTCTGTAAACGTGATCAGTTAACATACAGAGGTAATGTAATTTATTAATGTAAAAGCCGATTTCATAATAAATTGTTTTATATTAAGAAACAGGTATTTTAATAAACTTAATTAGTAACATGTTGAACGGCGCACTCAGTACCATGTTATAATTCAATTTGTCGATAAGGGTGCTAATCTAAAGATAAGGCTTTTTAATTAAATTAACAAATTCATTAAAACTAAATTGAATTTGTATAAAAAGGGATCTGTTAGTATGTAAAATAAATTATTAAAAAATATATTTTAGTATAGTTTATATCTTCACATTTTTTGAATATATTCAAATCAGTGATGTTTGATTCACTTATTTGCAGTTATTTGCAGTATATTTTACACTTAAGATATTGTATCTTTCTATGTTGATCTACTTCAACATAGAAAATTACAACACGAAAACATTCTTGAAAACTGATCTTATATGAGGTTTACAATTTCATTCTAAATATCAGATTTATAATTTCTTACAGAGAGACATGAAATAAAATCTTAGATGTTTACGTTTTCGCTTTCTCAATCATCATGTGCCACAGGAACACAATTCGAACTTTTAATGTTATATATTAGGTAGTATAAAACAAAAATATTTTTAATAAAATAAATTATTATTAAAAATCGTGTATGGATGTACTGATGTGTGGATTACTGATGATTCTATAGCAATACGAAACTTGTGTTTGCATGTCTGGAAAGATATTTTCACACAAATATGAACCTGTATTGTGTCCCACACTCGATTTTACAAAATAAGGTAAGGTATTTCTCACTCAATTATGTTTATTATTATTATTTTGTTATATACACTATCGTATGTGCCCGATATATAGTGGAGGCGCGTTAATACAGTTTTCATCGGTTACAGCTATGACAATGTGATGACCTTGATAAGGCTTACATTTATCATGAAGACAGCGATGGTTGTTTTATTGAGATTAGTCAATAAGCGTGTTGAACGTTTGTCTAGGCTGTCTTGATGATTTCATGTAGTAAGGGTGTTATTTTCCTTGAAATTAACTTTCCTGTATCATGTAGGTACTAATGACTCTTGAATTTCTTAAATGTTGTAATTGAATTTTCCAATTCAATTACATTGAAATTCTTGTATTAAAAACTGATACAAGTAGTGTTTTATTTTTAAAATATAACCGAAAAATTGACGGAAAAATTTAATTCTTCAAAAATGTATAAGTAACATTATTCGTAAAAATAACAGCGCAGCTCTTGATGACGTACTGTAGTGGCACGTACAATGATGCGAGTGCCTCGTGTGTTTTCGGCGTTTACTAAGAAAACGCTACAGTTAGTACACGAGAATATACGAAGCACTCGCATCATTGTACGTGCCACAGCAGTACCTCATCACGAGCCGCGACTGCAAGGGATTCAGTTATAAGAATCACATTACAACAATCGACGTAAATAAAAAATTCTAGAAGATTAATAAACAATACATACTATACTCTTATATTGCAGTACAACGTATTGCACATTTGCATATTTTTTGGTATCTTCCAAATATATTGGGTTATAACCAGAGAACGGATGCAATTTCCATAAAACGCAATCGGCAATTGGAATTGTGTATAACGTCGCACAGTACCTCCCGGCGTAATTCAATGAAGTATTTGTTTGTTTTACTTACTCGGCCACCTGGTCTCGCACGATAACAATGGACAACTCAGCTATTGTATTCGGAGAATATAGTGTTTTTTAAAGTGTTTTCATGAGCGTAGATAGAAGCGGGGTTTTTATAATGTATTTTATTTATTAGTTTATATTTCGTAAGATAAATAAAGTGCTGTGAGCAAGTTTCCTGTTTTCATAGTTTTAACTGTTAATTACATCGTAATTTTTGTGATAGATCCTGTTTAATATCGTTTGATTGAATCTATTTCTACCAATTATTTCGACGTAAGTGTGCATTGAATTTCGTTCAGTTTCAATAACTTACGCACACATTTTTAGTTTTCATTTATTAAGATCTAGAGCATTGTTTAAGTTACTTTTTCAGACATGATATGGAAGAATGTCGAGAACGGTATTGTAAAACAATGGCGAGTTGGATTGACGATCATACTGATTGTATGTCCATTGTCAGTGATTCCGAAATTTATTACAAAATCCGTAAAATATCGTCAAAAATTCGTCACTTAGGATCGCAAACACATCTGAACTCTGTAAAACTTTTATGGCGGCTAATATTCCATTAAATAAACTTAGCAATCCCACTTTAAAAATATTTCTGAAAAAATATACTGGTCGAAATGTTCCTGATGAATCAACTTTACGCAAATATTATGTTTCTAGGTGCTATATATAAGGAAATATTGAACACAATAAAGATAAGAAAACTACAATATCTGGGCCACGTGTTGAGAGGGGAAAGATATGCTCTGCTACAGATAATTATTCAGGGTAAGATACAGGGAAGAAGAAATATAGGAAGAAGACGTATTTCTTGGTTAAATAATTTTAGACAGTGGTATAAATGTAGCTCCATTGAACTATTCAGAGCAGCAGCATCAAAAATGAGAATAGCCGTGATGATAGCCAACCTTCTGAGAGTAGATGGCACCTGAAGAAGAAGAAGGTGCTATACGAGAACAGTAGAACGCATTAGAAGCCATCTTTTAAATCAACACATATGGATAAGCGCCGACGAAACGGTGGATATGTTAGGACGCTGTGCGGTAAATGTTGTAGCTGGTGTACTACATCCAACTATTCCCTATAACTCATATGTAATAGCAACAAGTGTTATAAAAAGAGTTGATGCGGAAACAGTTGCTGAAACCATTAAGGAGAATATGCAAAAAATGCTTCATTCGGACGCCACGTACAAAGAAAAAATATTTTTATTTGTCAGTGATAGTGCTGCGTATATGTTAAAAACAGGCAGACTATTGAAGAAAACATATCCTAATATGCTGCATATTACTTGTGTAGCACATGCTCTCCACAGAATCTGTGAATATATCAGAGACACTTTTCCGGAAGTTGATAGACTTGTACCAACTTTTAAAAAAGTTTTCAGAAAAGCACCATTGAGAGTCGCTCTTTCCAGGGAAAAATTTCCATCTTTGTCACTGCCTCCTACTCCAGTAATAACTAGATGGGGAACATGGCTGGAAGCTACTAGTTATTATGCTGAGAATTTCGATAGTCTAAAACATTTCGTAACACTGCTAAAGGAGGATGCTAGAAGTATTGGTGAGTGCAAGGAGCTCACACAAATCCCAAATTTAAAAAATCAGTTGTACTTTCTTCACGAACACTTTGGAAAATTGCCAAAACTAATCACTTTTTTTTGAAAATCGAAATCTCAAATTAAATTATGGATTAACCACATTAGATGTGGCTGTTAATAATTTGAAAAGTATTTGAAAAGACTTCGGATGTGGCCTTCGCCAAAAGTTTGAAGCAATTCTTAATAGAAATCCAGATTTAATTACATTGCAGCAATTATGTATGGAGACAATTCCACAAAATCTAACGGCTAAATATGAAGAAATAAAAGAATATTTCCAGTATGCACCTATATACAGTTGCGATGTAGGAAGGACGTTTTCTATTTATAAGGATGTACTTAATTCAAAGAGAACAAAATTGACAGAAGAAAACCTTGAGAAACTAACTATTGCTAGTCAATATTAATACTTTTGTTTTCCAATTATATAAATAAAATTAATTAATAAATATGTATTTCGTAATTTTAGATATATAGATCACCACCCGTATGTTTTCCAATTATATAAATTAAATTAAAAACTTTTTAAATATAACTTTTCAACAAATAAATATGTATTTCGCAATTTTATAGATCACCACCCGTTCGTTTTCCAATTATATAAATAAAATTAAATATTTTAGAAATACAGCCTTTCGACAGTACTGCACTGGGCTTTGCGTCATGTGGTAAGCGTGTCCGTTCTCTGTCTATTACATATGAGTTATAGGGAATAGTTGGATGTAGTACGCCAGCTATAACATTTACCACACAGCGTCCTAACATATCCACCGTTTCGTCGGCGCTTATCCATATGTATTGATTTAAAAGATGGCTTCTAATGCGTTCTACTGTTCTCGTATAGCACCTAGAAACATAATATTTGCGTAAAGTTGATTCATCAGGAACATTTCGACCAGTATATTTTTTTCAGAAATATTTTTAAAGTGGGATTGCTAAGTTTATTTAATGGAATATTAGCCGCTATAAAAGTTTTACAGAGTTCAGATGTGTTTGCGATCCTAAGTGACGAATTTTTGATGATATTTTACGGATTTTGTAATAAATTTCGGAATCACTGACAATGGACATACAATCAGTATGACCGTCAATCCAACTCGCCATTGTTTTACAATACCGTTCTCGACATTCTTCCATATCATGTCTGAAAAAGTAACTTAAACAATGCTCTAGATCTAAATAAATGAAAACTAAAAATGTGTGCGTAAGTTATTGAAACTGAACGAAATTCAATGCACACTTACGTCGAAATAATTGGTAGAAATAGATTCAATCAAACGATATTAAACAGGATCTATCACAAAAATTACGATGTAATTAGCAGTTAAAGCTATGAAAACAGGAAACTTGCTCATAGCACTTTATTTATCTTACGAAATATAAACTAATAAATAAAATACATTATAAAAACCCCGCGTCTATCTACGCTCATGAAAACACTTTAAAAACCACTATATTCTCCGAATACAATAGCTGAGTTGTCCATTGTTATCGTGCGAGACCAGGTGGCCGAGTAAGTCAAACAAATACTTCATTGAATTAGGCCGGGATGTACTGTTCGACGTTATGCACAATTCCAATTGCCGATTGCGTTTTATGGAAATTGCATCCGTTCTCTAGTTATTTATGCATCTTGTTTATTTAGCAGTTTTTTTTTATTTTCGGCCTTGACTTAGGTCACTGTATATACTTCACATTGATTGACTGAAAGGGAGAATGTCTGAAATTAGAAGGACATTAGGTATATCTTCTAATATTGGCATTCTTATTGTTACAAATAAATAGCGAAAACAGGACTAATTTTATTTACTGGGTGATACTTACTACTACAATAGATTCTCGTAACGTAAAGGCCTAATAGGTACCCTTAATATTAGGTGAAAAGAATAATAATATAAAAAATATACCAATTTGTGTATTTTGTTTACATGTGCATTGTCGTAGGTCAGCGTATATACTGTGCGTTTTGAGTTACGAGATATTGTGCTTACTCTAATATACACAATTATATTATTGAAACCGCCTGATGGGATGTCGGTACAATAAAAAAAGCAAACGAATCAGAAATCTATTCGAAGTGACCTTGTAAACATTATTCATAGTCTTCTATTTATAGTGCCTTGTTTGTTCTGATGGTCCTTTTACAAATCAATATAAAATAATATCCAAAGATGTTATATCTTCGGATCTGGACTGAACTTCGATATACATTTTCTCGGGAATTTATTATATAAGCTATGCCACATAACTAGGAAGTTATGTGGTGGTTCCTTTGAAACCATAATTGCAGTTATTGATGTGGTGAAGTTGATTCAACATGCTAGATGATATAATTTGACCCTTAACCCCGGAGGTGCGATATGTAGAACATAAACTTGGAGGTGCCGCCTGGCAGACTACTATCGGTATTGTGTCATCAAACTCTAAAGTTCTTAAATATAGTTTGTAACAGGTATTTATAGATAATCTTTGAAGTATTGAGAATTACATTATTGTGTAATTATTTAAAACACTTAACAGATTTACTATAACCAAGCCATCTCTTTTGAATCGGGGGGAATTAGGTTTATGAATAAAAAACGGCACTGCTAGAATTTTAATGTATTTGTTACATAAAACATTGAAAAAGCTAAAAAAAGTAATACATAGCAAAATCTTAAAACTAAAATATTTCAGCACAAGATAAATGTTAGAGATTTTCGGTGCAACTCACGCAGATGGGCATCGTACACTGTAGACATACAGGCTTCTTGCATTTAAAGCATAGATATTTTGTCATGCGATTTTTTTTTCTTGGAAATAAATGACACAATTTTCATTTTTCTAGAAGATCTTAATTGTAATCTACCTGCACGTGCTCGTCAGGAATTCCAAGAATTCGACGAATATTGTCCCTTATTTACTAATGTATATGTGTGTAGGCTGCTCGTCTTTTCATGTGTTCTTCAAGTAGTTGTTTGGCTAACTGTTTCGCAAATTGTGACTTGTCTGGTATTTTTGGATTGGCTCTATAGCTTTGGTGAAAAATATATGCGTTGGCAATAGATATATCAATCATCCGGAAAAATATTGTCATAGGCCATATACGCGTTCGACAACCTGTAGAGCTTTTGGCGTATTTTTCATCGAGAGAATCAACACCACTTTTAGTCTTATTGTAAAAGTCAATTATCTCCGGTTTGTTACTTTCAGGATCATTGAAGATTCTATTATGCATTGAAGAAATTAAAACGGTTGCTTTAGCTTTATGAGTCACATGAGAAACCATTGTCAAATTGTCCCTAAATCCATACAGAGTACTTCCCACTTCTTTTTTCTGTTCGGTTAAAATTCACTGGGAATTTCTCTTTTATTTTTTCTTAATGTGCCAACGTATGTAAGTCCTTTTGAAAAAAGTAACTCAGCAAGCTCTACCGATTAGAACCAACTATCTGCCATGATGTTGCGTTTGGTAGTAAATAAAGATTTAGCAAGACGTATTACGGATTTTGTTGGCTTAGAAAACTTTTTCTCTTCAGCTAAGTCCAATACCATCAGTGTCTCTGACACAATCTATATATATGCATTGTACAACCGGCTTGTTCTGGCATCCGTAAGACACATTATTTTTACTCCATATTTGTCGGGTTTGTTAGGCATCTAGACTTTAAATGGGCGTCGTCCCCGAATACTAACAAAAGGATTTCGTCAATACGAACATATAATCCAATTCCATAACAGTCTTGACAATTTTGAATAAATTCTTCAAATATTTCTAATACTGCGGCTGTAAATTATCGAACCGTAGAGATGACAAAAGGACACCAAACTTTTCGCTACTCATTACAGTTGCGAATAATGTTTCTAGATTTTCGTGATTTGAATTGAAAATCGAGGTATACACGAGGCATCCGATAAAAGCTTTTAACTCAATAATGTCAATATCTTTTAGTTCAGTCCTGTTTTGATTAGTGGACTCGGATCTTATTTTAGTAAGTCTTTTATTTGTCCAGAATATAATATTTATCATAATTTCGCCACTAAATAACATCTGCCACACTGATAAAGGATCTGCATGTGTTCCGATTCTTTGAGATTTGGTTTCCAGAACAGGTACTTTGATAGCTATATTGTGTTGACGTGTACGAGATGATGGACGTACTTCAGATTTCCTCCATCTAAATCGATTTTTGGCATAAAAATATTTTATACGATTTATTAGCGACTCATCATCTTCAATTTCATCACTACTGTCCGCTAATTGTTCTCCTCGGGGACATTGTCAGTGTCACTATCATCACTATCTACTTCGTAATACCACTTGTGAAGTATTTCCTGATAATCTAAATCACCAAAACGAACTCGTTTTGACAGTCCGGCTATATTTGAGTGAAAACTTTTCTACCGATTCATTATCTTTGCTCTTTCTATAGATATATCCATATAACTGTATTTTCATTAATGTATAGCATGTAAATTATATATTACGTATTCCCGGACGTGCCGTCTGTTAGACTGCTCCACGGGAAAATCTCTAAACAACTGACCTATTTCAAGTCTTAAACATCTCATATTTTGTATAATGGCCAATCACCAATCACGTTCGGAATACATGAGGTGACAGCGTTGAGGGCTTTAACGTTTTTGAAAACGTTTACACATCGCCTCTCAGACGGCACCTCCGACGTTAAGGATTAAACGTTTATAATCAACTTTGGTACAGGAATAATTGCAATCATAATTTGAATTAGGCGGGGCACCGCCGTGCAACTCCCAAGCTATGAGAAATGACTTAAATAGACACTTTCGCAGATATTAAATATGGAGGTCTAGTCTAGATCATTAGATATTATATCTTAGGATTTTATTTTGCCAGTATATTCAAAATAGTGGTTAATAATTCGCCCGTACTTCTCTGCATACCAATAGTAAAATTGCTAAATAATTGGCTAGATATAATTATTGCTTAACTTTTAGTTTAAATGGTTTGCATTCCGGTTTTCATAAAATTTTTGGCGCTTTCACTTTGCAGAAGTATAGTGTTTTATTACTTTGCTAAATATCGAGGAAATCAACTTTACTTGAGCCATAACAGTAATAACATTCTCCTTGGCATTTGATTTGGGTTATAGTTTCCAGCGAAGGATCCATAACCTATGTTTGAGTTTACTCGGGTGAATATTAGTAAACCTGACTGCTTTCTTGCTGGATATAACTTTTAGTAATCATTTCATAATTTGACTGTATTTCACATTTTATTTTTATGTTATTATTATGTTTTACTTCAAAATATATATATTTAAATCAATCCTACATGTTTCGGCAAATGATGCCTTTTTCAAGGAATATAAAATATAAATGACAGTATATTAATGTCATACATTTGTAGTTGCTATGGATACAATTATTCAAAGATACATTCCAATTGAATAATAATAAATCATGCCTTAGTATTGTAAAATAGATAGACAACAAAAATAGGGAAACGCAAGACATGAGTTATTTTTATGTATGCGCCCGCGGAGCGTCTTAAGATGTAAAGCTGTCGTCATTCGCCTTAAACGAGAAGGAAAACCACGTAAACCTACTCGGACAGCCAGGCAGGAATCAAAATACGGAACTGTCAGCATGATAAGTAAATGCATAGATATTTAAATAACTTAAGATATATAATTATATAACAGCAACATATATTATGATGGTAAATTGCAAATCGTTACATAATTAAGTTATAGTATATACTGTTTAAATTTTTTTATCACTTTATAGCACACCAATTATTCAACACTGCAGATACAAATAACAATTTAAACAATGACACAACATATATCACGATTCCATATGTTCCACAACAATCAGAAAAAATTAAATACACTTTAAAAAATTATGATATAGCTACAACAGATAAACTTAGTATCACTAATAAACATTTATTTTCAAAACTTAAACCTAAAATAGAAAAAAATCGAGAAACACATGTCATCTATAAAATACCATGTCGCGATTGCGATAGTTACTACATAGGCCAAACTAAACAATATTTATACAAAAGAATACAAGCCCACAAATACTCTAAAACACACAAAACTGCTTTATCTACACACAACCTACAACGCGATCACCATTTCGATTTTGAAAACACACAAATAATTGATAAAGAACAACACACAATGAAAAGGGAAATTAAAGAAATGATTAGTATTAAACAGGAAAAAAATTCAATTAACAACACAAGTGATATAAAAAATTTTAACCTATGATTGACAGGGTACTATTTATACAAATTGGTACAGCAAACCCACAACTTCTTTTCGATATATGAATTACCACTCAAATGCACTTACAGTATTCAATAAAATTATTATAAATAATCTGACTGATAGAGTAGTTAAACTATCACATAGTCAATACAGAAAAGATAATATCAAGAAAATTAAAACGATCTTAACTGATAATAACTACGCACCACAACTTATAGAATAAACAATTAAAAAAAAGATTCACCAAATATACAACACTGCAGTCATCAATAACAATTTAAGCAATGAAACAACATATACCACGATTCCATATGTACGACAATTATCAGAGAAAATAAAATGTACTTTAAAAAATTATGAAATAGCTACAACATATAAACTTAGCAATACAAATAAACATCTATTTTGAAAATTAAAACCTAAAATGGACAAAAATTTAGAAGCACATGTTGTCTATAAAATACCATGTCGCGACAGCGACAGTTACTACATAGGTCAAACCAAACAATATTTATACAAAAGAATACAAGCTCACAAATACTCCAAAACAGACAAAACTACTTTATTTACACACAAGCTGCAACGCGATCACCATTTCGACTTTGAAAACACACAAATAATTGATAGAGAGCAACACACAATGAAAAGAGAAATGAAAGAAATTATTAATATTAACCAAGAAAAAAATTCAATTAACAATAGAAGTGATATAAAAATTCTTAGCAGTATATATTATAACCTAATAATGTAACGATCTGCAATTTGCCATCATACTATATGTTGGCGTTATATAATTATATATCATATGTTATTTAACTATCTGTACATTTGCTTATCATGCTAACAGTTCCGTGTTTAGATCCCTGACTGGCTGTCCGAGTAGCTTTTCGAGGTTTTCCTTCTCATCCTAAGCGAATGCCGACAGCTTTATATCTTAAGTCTCTCCACGGGCGCAAGTGTAATAATAACTCATGACTTATCATTCTCTTTATAATTGATATTAAACTTTTGTTATGTCATGAATTATTATTAAATGAATTGAATTTATTGTGATGTGAGTGATCCACAATATTCGCGGAACAGTCTAACGATGACTTACATGGTCTATAGACTATAAGAAGACTGGAAGTGGAGGGAGAGATTCATTCGATACCAAATTATCGTCGAGTGAACTTACATAAATATAAATATATAAATATGCTTATTGTTAGTAATTAGTTTTTATATTGTTATTCGTTTTTATTATTAATACAGTGTGTCCAAAGTTACCGTTAGTTTTATTTAAGAACCCGAAAAGACAAGCGTTATAGTATTTATGAATTTGTATCTCTTACCATGACTACATCACTTATATAACTTTGACATTAATATCTGTCATTTACAATTCTTTGATAAAGGTAATACTTACCGAAACATGTAAGAGCTTATTTTAAATATATACATATTAATGTAAAACAGACCTTCAATCGCCGAATATCTAAATCAACTTTATTGTTCAAAGGTCAAGAAATAATTATCTATATATATATATATATATATATATATATATATATATATATATATATATATATTTAGTGTTTATAAGAATTTTATTTTTCTTATTTATTTTATTGGCCGTGTCTTAATATTAAAAATAATAGACTTTTTATTGGTTTAGCGACCTTTTATTGAATTATGATGTTTTATTCTACGACGTTTCGACTTTTATTATTTTCAGTCTTTTTCAAGTATCTAGAAACAAGAATTAATACAATGAGAATATGAGAATTGTGTTTGCTTTTGTGAGATTGAATTAACAATTAAATTAACAATTAAAATTAAAATTAGATTAAAGACTGAATTACCAATTAGATTAACAATTAGAGTTAAAATTTAAAATTAGATTAATAATGAGTAAGGACAATTAAAGTGATTACATCTCTATAAATGAATAGAAAAATTTGAATTAAACTACAATACAGTAAGGTAAATAGAAACAAGAATCACTACACTGAAAACGTGAGAGTTGTGTTTGCTTTTGTGAGACTGAATTAACAATTACATTGACAATTAGAATTAAAATTAGATTAAAGACTGAATTACCGATTAAATTAACAATTAAAGTTAAAATTTAAAATTAGGTTAATAATGAGTAAGGATAAATTACAGTGGTTAAATCTGTATAAATGAATGAGATGTTAAACTTTTGATGTTAAACTACATTACATGAACAATTAATGACAAAACTCACCGTTTCTTTTGGTTTTCAAAATCACGCATTCTGTGTAACATGTGTGTCGGGTACCCGAGACCTTTTTTTGTAACGAACCGATCGCACTGGTTGGAGTATTGTAAGTGTTTGTGGCTTTGTTAAGAGAGGTTAATTTTTGTTCTGTTTTTGGAATTTAGCAAATTGATCAGGACCGTGTTTAGGGGTATGTAGTAAAAGTATTTACAAATGGGAACTGATAAAAAGTTTTTTTTTTTTTTTTTTTTTTGTGTTTGTGTGTGCGGGGGGGGGGGGGTTGATTTTATCTATTGTTTAATCAGTGGGTAATAGAGTTTAGACAGTCCATCAATTTCGTTCCTGTCGTTTATTGTTCTGCTGTTTTTGAAAATGTGGATCATTTCTAAGACCTCCCTAGCTTTTGTATTCTTTTTCTGTGTTATTACTTTGGTGTTATCAAAATCAAAATTATGTTTTAGTGTCAATTGGTGTTTTTTTAAAGCAGTTTGATTTTTTGCGTATTTGTGACCTTTCAATCTTTCTTGTAGTAACTGTTTTGTTTGGCCTATGTATACTTTGTCACAGTCTTTGCAGGGTATGTTGTATATTGTGTGTGATTGTTTTAGTGTAGGTGTTGAGTCTTTTAGTTTGGTGTGTAGGAATTTTAGGTTTTTACCGCTTTGGTGTGCTATTTTATAGTTAAATGGTTTAAATATATTGTCTAGTTTTTCGGATAATCCCGTTATATAGGGTGTGGGGATATATGTTAATTCATTGTTTTTTATGGTTTTGTTGTGGTCGTTTGTTGTGTTATAAATTTTATTAAGTCTTAGTTTTATAATTTTTTGTATAAATTCTGGTGGATAATTGTTTTCTGTTAGTATTGTTTTTACTTTATTTAGTACTGTTGGTCTGAAAATTGGATTAGTGAGATTTAAGGCTCTGTCTACTAACGCTGTTACTACATTTTTTTTGTGGGCTAGGGGTTGGTTTGAAAAAAAGTTTACATATCTGCCGGATGTGGTTGGTTTGGTGTACCATTTTGTTTGTATTTTGTTTTTTGTTTTTATCAGTGTTAGGTCTAAGTAGTTTATGGAGTTGTTTTTTTCTATTTCAATGGTAAAGTTTAAATTTGGATGGAAATTGTTGAAACTATTTTGTACATTGTTTATTTCATTTTCTGGTAGCATCATTATGCAATCGTCGACATATCTTTTGAAAAAGGTTGGTTTTATTTTCAGGGATTTTATAACACTTTCTTCGATGTGCTCTAATACTAATTGGGCTACTACGCTGGATATAGGTGCTCCCATTGCTGTCCTTCAATTTGTTTGAAAAATTTGTTGTCGAATTGAAAATATGTGGAAGTTAAAGTTAGTTCTATTGCTTCAAGGAAATCTATTAATGGTAAGTCTGTGAAATTTTTGATGGAGCTACATTTTTCTGTGATTACTTTTTTGGCCAGTGTTAAAGGTATATTGGTGTACCAGAAAATGAAATAAACAATGTACAAAATAGTTTCAACAATTTCCATCCAAATTTAAACTTTACCATTGAAATAGAAAAAAACAACTCCATAAACTACTTAGACCTAACACTGATAAAAACAAAAAACAAAATACAAACAAAATGGTACACCAAACCAACCACATCCGGCAGATATGTAAACTTTTTTTCAAACCAACCCCTAGCCCACAAAAAAAATGTAGTAACAGCGTTAGTAGACAGAGCCTTAAATCTCACTAATCCAATTTTCAGACCAACAGTACTAAATAAAGTAAAAACAATACTAACAGAAAACAATTATCCACCAGAATTTATACAAAAAATTATAAAACTAAGACTTAATAAAATTTATAACACAACAAACGACCACAACAAAACCATAAAAAACAATGAATTAACATATATCCCCACACCCTATATAACGGGATTATCCGAAAAACTAGACAATATATTTAAACCATTTAACTATAAAATAGCACACCAAAGCGGTAAAAACCTAAAATTCCTACACACCAAACTAAAAGACTCAACACCTACACTAAAACAATCACACACAATATACAACATACCCTGCAAAGACTGTGACAAAGTATACATAGGCCAAACAAAACAGTTACTACAAGAAAGATTGAAAGGTCACAAATACGCAAAAAATCAAACTGCTTTAAAAAAACACCAATTGGCACTAAAACATAATTTTGATTTTGATAACACCAAAGTAATAACACAGAAAAAGAATACAAAAGCTAGGGAGGTCTTAGAAATGATCCACATTTTCAAAAACAGCAGAACAATAAACGACAGGAACGAAATTGATGGACTGTCTAAACTCTATTACCCACTGATTAAACAATAGATAAAATCAACCCCCCCCCCCGCACACAAAAAAAAAAAAAAAAAAAAAAAAACTTTTTATCAGTTCCCATTTGTAAATACTTTTACTACATACCCCTAAACACGGTCCTGATCAATTTGCTAAATTCCAAAAACAGAACAAAAATTAACCTCTCTTAACAAAGCCACAAACACTTACAATACTCCAACCAGTGCGATCGGTTCGTTACAAAAAAAGGTCTCGGGTACCCGACACACATGTTACACAGAATGCGTGATTTTGAAAACCAAAAGAAACGGTGAGTTTTGTCATTAATTGTTCATGTAATGTAGTTTAACATCAAAAGTTTAACATCTCATTCATTTATACAGATTTAACCACTGTAATTTATCCTTACTCATTATTCACCTAATTTTAAATTTTAACTTTAATTGTTAATTTAATCGGTAATTCAGTCTTTAATCTAATTTTAATTCTAATTGTCAATGTAATTGTTAATTCAGTCTCACAAAAGCAAACACAACTCTCACGTTTTCAGTGTAGTGATTCTTGTTTCTATTTACCTTACTGTATTGTAGTTTAATTCAAATTTTTCTATTCATTTATAGAGATGTAATCACTTTAATTGTCCTTACTCATTATTAATCTAATTTTAAATTTTAACTCTAATTGTTAATCTAATTGGTAATTCAGTCTTTAATCTAATTTTAATTTTAATTGTTAATTTAATTGTTAATTCAATCTCACAAAAGCAAACACAATTCTCATATTCTCATTGTATTAATTCTTGTTTCTAGATACTTGAAAAAGACTGAAAATAATAAAAGTCGAAACGTCGTAGAATAAAACATCATAATTCAATAAAAGGTCGCTAAACCAATAAAAAGTCTATTATTTTTAATATATATATATATATATATATATATATATATAATAACTTCGTGACCTTGGTATGATACGGTAAACCTAATCAGTAGGCGATTAAAGGTCTGTATATTACTTCAAAATATATGTATTTAAAAAAACTCTACAAGTTTCAGCAGTTCGCCTTTATCAAGAGAATACAAAATATAAATAGTTTACAAAATATAAATAAACTATTTATATTTTGTATTCTCTTGATAAAGGCGAACTGCCGAAACATGTAGAGTTTTTTTAAATACATATATTTTGAAGTAATATACAGACCTTTAATCGCCTACTGATTAGGTTTACTATATATATATATATATATATATATATATATGGTAGATTTAATTAGTTGGCGATTTAAGGCCTGGTTTTACTTAAAAATGCATATATTTAAAACAATCTTAAATGTTTCGGCAAGTGTTGCCTTTCTTAAAGAATATAAAATATAAATGACCAGCTAATTAAATCTATCATAACATACAAAGGTCACGAAATAATTATGTATATATATATATATATATATATATATATATATGTACATATTCATGAAGGTAAATTGCAGATAGCTACTCTACATTATGCTTAGATATATATATCAACAAATATCTCTGTTGAACAAAAACAGCAGTAAACGTAAGAAATATAATATTGAGAAATAACAGCAAAAATAATGCAAAGATCTGAAAAAGGCTCAAGAGCCACAATTAATAATGACTAAAACATTAAAAATTAAAAGTATCAGTGACCAACTTGCTTGTTGCTGTTGAGATAATTGTCTTCGAAAATTCTAAAAAAATTTTAGGCGAAAATTTTCACGGTTTAATTCCATTTTTCGACTCAATTTTGACAGTTCGTTGTAGCTGCAACACTATACGATCGTACTAAAACTTTCGATTTACGCTAACTAAAGATGGAGGTTAATTTTTCGTACTGACATTTGATTAGTGGCGCCTTCTATGTCCCTGTATACAAAACATAAAAGACATTCCTCGTATGTTGTTTCATTAGTCAAATAGTTATTGGTGTCTGCAGTGTTGTATATTTTGTGGATTCTTTTTTTAATTGTTTGTTCTATAGGTTGTGATGGATAGTTATTATATGTTAAGATCATTTTAATTTTCTTGATGTAATCTTTTCTGTACTGATAATCATTTTGTATATTGTAGGTGCATTTGAGTGGTAGTTAATATATCGAAAAGTAGCTGTGGGTTTGTTGTAGCAAAATGTATAAATAGTGCCCTGTCTATCATAAGATAAGGAAATAACAAGGAAATTAATACTATTATTAATTTCTTCTTCAATTGTGAATTTTAATTTGTTGTGAAAGTTTTTTTAAAAGCTAATCTATTTTATCATCGGTATACGTGTTATGATGTCGTGTACATACCTTCTAAAGAAAATTGGATAGAAGTCTAATATTGATAATGTTTTGTTCCACATGTTCCATTACCAGATTTGCGATAGGAGCAGCTAAAGGAGAGCCCGATATAATACCAAATGTTTGACTGTAAACAGAGTTTTCGTATTGAAATATCGAGACAGAAATGTACACTTCAAATAAATTCGTTTTTATTTAGCGATGTGTGTGGACTAATTTCATTTCATTTAGATTCTATTATATTTATTGCTAGATTTGTAGGAATGTAAGTGTATAAAGTTGGTACTTTTTGTTCTTTAATGAAAGTTTGAAATCGCTATTAGTCTCTGGTATGATACTCCGTTTTTCCATCATCTTAGATATGCTATCATCTAAAAATTTTATTATATTATAGATAGGCTTTGTTTGGTACTGTCTGTCTGAAAGGAATATTATTTTTGTGGATTTTTGGTAATCCATATATTGGTGGTGGTTGGGAATTAAAGATGCGATTTCAACACTAGAAACAGTGTTGAAATCTATTAGGTTTTGTCAACACTCCAACCAATAAGTTGTACAAATTCTTAATTTTTATTTTTATAATCACTACTTTTTATTCTTTTATTTATAACTCCCCCACGTTGTGCGCCATTTGATACGAGTAACAGATAGCTGTGAACAGTATCTTTAATTAATAATAATTATAAAAATATAATATAAATTGATATTTTCATATCATCCCCTTTCGTGCTCATAGGTGTATTTATTTAGTTCAAAATCTCGGGGTATATTTTTGTTGAATATGTTTCTTTTATTAGTAGGTTTTGTTTAATAGATTTGCGAGTTCAAGATCATAGATAATACTTCTTCGTATGAATATAGTCTGGTTTTAACATCATAATTAGTGAAATTTAATATTAAATATTTAATTTAATATTAATAAATTAAGTGTTTTAATTATTTAAATATACGAATATATGATAAATATAAATTCGATTTTACAAAAGTTACCTTATATATTATGCGCATATATAATTATTCCTTTCCTCGCGGATGGTATTTCAAAAAGTACAGTGATCGTCATAATTATTCCATTACATTATATACCATATTAAATTCGTTAATAAACAAGTTATTTATTGAATATTGACTAATTTTATGTGGCAAGTTTAAATAAAGGATTTTTATCGATTTTCTGTATTTAGACATCTTAACTTGTTATTTTAATCAATTTGATATTTTGTGTAATTTATACCTAGAATCTGTTAAAATGGAATACGAAATTTAACATTTTTAACATATTATATTACTTATAACTATTTCTAATAGTGTTTTTCTTATTTCTAAAAATAATTATTATTGACATGATCTACATGTCTTACCACAATATATATATATATATATATATATATATATATATATATATATATATTACGAGTTTACGAGTAGCCAGAAGCAGAAGCAGACAGTTATCGAAGACCTGAAAATGGCAAATGTGATTTTGCCGAAACGTCGTCCAGAAACTAGCACCGGTCTTTACAAAGACCAAACGTGTGGAAACGCGGAAGAAAACCCGAAATCCAGTTACAACATATATATATATGTATACATATATATTGTAATAATACTTTAGCAGCACCTCGTTGGACCGTCAAAAATGTAATAGATACTTGCCTCTTTCTTGAATTGTAAAAAAAAAAAACAATATCGATTGAAGAAATGAAAATAAATAATTATTGTAAACGTATGTCGATGATAATATGTTATTACATTTATAATGATATCGAGGTCGGTACTACCAACAATACGGTCAATAAACAGAACAATAAAAATGTCTTCCGGCACTAACTTAGTCGAAGAGATGAGATTATTTTCGTTCTGAGGGGGTGTTTCTCAATAATTTTGTAAATTTTGATAGGTAAAAAGAATCTTTTTAAATAACATAAACTATTTATTTTCTATATGAAATTAGGTCTGATATATTTATTTACAACTGTGGCTATTTCTAATATTATTAAAAAATAAATTTTATTGTTTATATTTCAGATCTAACAAAATTTATGAAGAGAAATAAAACCTATGCAAGAGCTTTGAAACTAAGAATTAAGAATAAATGACTATATCAAATAAAACTGGTAAATCGATATTATTGAACACTTAAATGATGATTTCTTGGTTTTAAATATTTTTAGTTTATCACTTACATGATTTGATTTATCGTAACAATACTTGGAGAAATTTAGATAGACTCGAACCAACTGCAATACTGCTTCTACTACGAAGTAAATTTCCAATTAGTATCCTAGCTATTGATGAATCTAGTAGTGATTTGAAAGCAACCAATCCTTAAAGTTATAAATGGATAAACTTGATCGAACAGCTAATATGTTTCCAATTCCTTCGTTACTAGACCAGTTAACAATAATTCTTCCGTAGCCAGGAAATTATTTACCAAAATACACCATATGTATCAAAATATTGTCTGATATTTAAATTAATGGTGATCTAGCCTTCTGGGTCCCTCTCCAGGTATTTAAAATTATAAAATTGCCATTTTTAAAATTCACCTTCTAAATTTCTGTGTATCTTTTTCACAGGTCAAAATAATTCTTCCTTCTTTTTTTTCAATTGCCATGGTTATCTTATATACTTTCATATTTATCCAAGTCAGTTAGCTTTTTTTAAATGCCAGTTTTATATTCAGTAAATCTAAATACCTTATCTTTTTTTAAATTCAAATTTGAAAATGACATATTCATATAGTTAAATATCTATTTTAAACTACTCACTTGCATATGTTAAATTTTACAATAATTTATATAAATTGACGAAATATAATTTTCACGATTATTCAACTTCAAAAATATAATTAACTAAAAATATATACCAAGATTCAACTCTAATCTATATTTACAAAACTAAGATATTAAGAATAAGATATCCAATTCTTTAATAAGCATGATAACTATTTCAAATTCAAACAAATCAAAATATCTCTTGCATATGTTAAAATTTAAAAATCGCTTAGACATATTATTAGAAATAGTAAATAGCAATATAATGGAGGTTTTATCCCATTATATATATATATATATATATATATATATATATATATATATATATATATATATAGGTATATATATAACGAGCAATAGAAAAAATTCATAATTGGAGTAGACTGTGATATTGGGTTGGTGCTTTAACCACTTTCACATAATGACATTTATTATTTGATATTGAAACTATAAGTTTGTGTCAAATTTTTCAAAACTCTTATTAATAAAATTGTTTGTCTTTAGATGTAAATGGACAACATTTTCAACAACTTCAGTAGCTATATGTAAATTTTGATTATGATTTCGATATTAAATAAATTATTTGTTTTCTTTTTTGTTGTAGTATCATTTCAATGCCATAACCTTTTTTTAAAATGAAACCAAATGAAACCGTCAAGCATCAAGTAATGTGTCATTATGTGGAAGTGGTTAAAGTACCAACCAAATTTCACAGTCTACTCCAATTATGAATTTTTTCGACGGCTCGTTATATATATATATATATATATATAAGAATAAAAAATACTTATCATATCTCGTTTCTCTTCGTTAGTGTATAACATTTTTGTCGTAGTAAAGTCGAAACGTCGTAGTAAAAAACTGAAATTCATTAAAGTTTGCTAAACCAAGAAAAAGTGTATTATTTTAATATATATATATATATATATATATATATATATATATATATATTAAAATAAAGGCATCATTGCCGAAAGATGTAGGGTTGTTTTAAATATATATACTTTGAAGTAAAGCCAGACCTTTAATCGCCAACTGATTGAATTTACTATATATATATATATACATTTATATTTTTTATATCCCTGACAAAGGCATCATTGCCGAAACATGTAGGGTTGTTTTAAATATATATACTTTGAAGTAATAAACCAGACCTTTAATCGCCGACTTATTAAGTTTACCGTATCATACCAAGGTCACGAAAATATTATATTTATATATATATATATATATATAAAATAAATAATATATAATATAATAATAAAACAAATTAAAAGCCGGCAAGCGGTCTGTCAACTAAAAACTCATTTATTAATTATCTCTATATTTCGCAACAACTTTGTTGCTTCTTCAGGGGATAAAAATGTAGAGTTCAAAAAATAATAAAAGTATTATTTTTTAAGCTTAATTTATTAATTTATTTTATCCAATATAGTACGGTCGATAATTTCTTTTAAATTATATATATATATACATATATATATATATATATATATATATATATATATATTAAATGCCAATTTAAAAAAGTAAAGATAGTAAAATAAATTATATCTTTGAAATTCATTGACAAGTTATTGTACAGTATAGTTTAAAAAACTGTATTTTATGGTGCTTCTAGAAGATTCAAATCTCATAAACTGTTAAATTCTTAATTCCTTATTTTTATTTTATTTTCTTATCGTCGAACCCCGATATACTATTTTGATTTGCGAGTTATTTATTTCGTTCAACGCGGACTGTATCGCCGTCTGATTTTATTATATTAAAACGGCCCACCTGCCATTTTTCGGAGTGCATCCGGCGTGTAGAGGCATTCGATCAGAGGCCGTTTTCGAATCAAGTTGGAAGTAGTAGAGAGTGCGCCTTTTCGTATAAGAGCAAGTTTAGTTTTCACGAAATCTACGACATTTTGAGTTTTAGTCGCCTATGCGGATCCTATCGTAGAGCGTCCAATATTAATAGATTTAGTATTTGATATTTCTAGAAATAATTTTTGAAGTTTTGTTACTTATAATTACCTAATTTTTGCCTTAATATTTAATCTCAAATTTCATTAACTTTTGAATTCAATATTCATACATATTTGGTGGTAACGTGCCACGTATTTGGTAAGACGTTTGAAATTTAAGTACGACTGAATTCAATTTATATTCAGCTTTGGTTGTTAATGATTTTATTTTCAACGTAATATTATCCTTATTACCGCAGTGAATTTATCTAAAATTTCTAATCATTTTGGTACAAAATATTTTAAGTAAAATTTCTTATTGTTTTCTTTTTTTGTACGCCCATTTGCGTTTATTCTGCTCTGCTTGCCGAGTCACGAAAAAAACTTTACGATCCAGTGCAGATGCACTCACGATAAAGTCTTTAGTATCTTAGAAATATGTTTGATTAAAATTTTGAATAACACGTAAGATAAATTATTATGTGTATAATTGTTATTACTATGTGCGGCTCTCTCTATGGTACTCTAGAAAAGGCTTTCATTTAAACTTGTAAATCTAGAATATTTTCGGAATTTCTTTTGTGTAATATTTTAAGTTAATTAATATATGCATTTCTTTTCTATTTCTTTAGATATTTATATTTAATGTGTTCATCTCTCATATTATGCCCAGTTTAATTATTAAGGAATAAGATTGATTTGGGGCACCTTCCATTGAGCGAAGAAATGGCCTGTTCTTAAAATGGCATTGAAAATTTGGATTAAGTACCTGCAATTTAAGAACTCCTAATTATATTTTTTCATGGTTAATTTTCAAATTTACTAGAGATGTTTCGAGTTGCTAAAGCGATTCTAGAAGGTAATATATTTCACTATCTCCATCATCGTTTTTGGAGGCAAACGGTTAAAATACTTTAGTTAAATAACTTGAAAAGACGTGGGCTTTTTTGTCATTGCTTCTTGATCATTCCGCATTTTCCGTTCAGATGGGAAGATTAGATAATTGACGTCAATTTATTTTCTTTGAGGTTTCTTAGAGAGAATATTCTGTGGCGTCTGTAGCTGTTAAGTTTCGTGGGTAGTTATGAATTCCCTTATTTTTATTATTATTAAATAACGACTTCGATTCTGGTGTTGTCTTGTTTCATCTTTTTTAGGTGCTCTTGTTTCTGTCGATAATTTTCTGATTTTTCGTTTTTATACAATCTTCTGCTTAAGAGGGTATATCTTGATGCGTTCGTTTTTTTTTTAATATTTGTAAACTGACAAACAGCTTTGTGGATAGTTACATTAATGTTCTATAGTATCGTCTATTTTAGATTTAAGCGGGATCTTCAGATTTAAATTATAATCAAGAAGTGTTGGGAAGCCTTTGGCTTGATGAGCTTTGATTCTCCGTGTGTGTGTTTGGAATTATAATGCCCACCTGCAAGACATTTAGAACCAAGTGTTTTAAAGAATTCGTTAATTTGGCTCGCAGTGATAATGTACCGGGAAGTTATATAGCTGAGATGTGTAGAGGACCCAGTCTTCGATTGTTATGTTAGTTGGTTGTAGGCATTCGTGATTATTTTTGTGGGATGCATGGGGTTTGATTGATCTTTTAATCAAAATTGTTGTGCCTTTGTGGGCGACTCCATCAGGATTTTTGGTATCGTAAACTGTAAAATTGAGAAATATTTGTTACAAGTTTATTACTGCTTGATTATTGCAATTTGAATTATTTAGTTCTTGATTATTAGTTATTATGTATTACTTTAATCTGGTTATCAATTATACCGTTTTTTTTACATTACTTTTTGCCTACTTTCATTTACTAAAAATGAATTTCTCGAAGGAGGAACTCATAGACATGGTATTTGTTCCTGGAGCTTCCGACAGAAATCCACTATTAGCATCAAGAATGTACGCAGCGGAATACCCTAACCGTAGAACGCCAGACAGTAAGAGCTTTCACAATTTGTTGGTAAGGTTACTTTGGTCGGGCTGAGTGAATTACCCCAAACATAAAAGGACCAAACTATTTTTACAGATGATAATGAAGTGACAGTCATTCAATCCATTATATAAAATCCACCTAAGAGATATTCTTATTCTTCAATAATGTTGTTGTGTCAATGTTTCTGCACATTTATGTTGCTTTTCCTTAAGATGATCCAAACAGTAGTATTTAGTTTAGTTAAGTATTTATAAGGTAAATAAAAGGTGCTCTTATTCTAAACAGATTTCTGTTTTCAAAATTTACATATTTTAGTATGTACTAATTTATACTAATCACAAATTGTACGTTTTATTCTAAATGGGTGCAATTACAGTTCATAATAATCGAAGCAAAATTATGTTACTTATTACAGGCTTATAATTTGCTATTGCAAAGTAAATCATACAAGTTCTGAATGAAAAGAAATGGAATATATTTTAGGTTAATCAACCTCACAGTTATTTATATGAGAATTTCAGAAACTTAATTTATTTAACTATTCTATTTTGAACATATTTTCTAAAGATGTAAAATGTAAAGGCATCTTTAAACTTTCTAAAATGATCATCGGATAATAGTGAACTTAACTTACTGAGCCTAATAGTAATAGCAAGCATATTATATATTGGAAATCATAAAACCTTAACTACGACTATATATTTCAACGCTAGTGACATATAAATTGGTGGTAAACAAACATACATCTTAGATGTATCTTTATTTTTTTACTTTATCAAATTAACGAAAATTACCGTAAAAAGTACTCATTATTATGATCGGACTGCGATTTCGTACGATAGTTATTTGAGAAAAAGAAAAACATACATGTGTAGATTAGTTTCAGAAGCTTAATTAAGGCTATTGTATTACAGTATTCACTTACTCGGCTTCTTCAATAGTTTCTGTCATAGCTAGGAAGACGCAGTTGAGCAAAATGGTGGCCATAACAAAGTAGTCAAAATATTGATTTGTCGACAGGTAAATGCACGCTTTGCGTGTCGGACTCCATGGACTGAACAAGAAAAAAGAACTTGTCGCCGTGAAACGATGAATATAATTTTTTCTAAACCGTTTGGATACCACACAGAAAGTCTGAAAAAGATAAAAAAAATTAAATCAATTTAAAATCTGTCCACAAATCTTAATTTTTTATTGATTCAAATTATCCAAAGAGAAATTAAGACAATGTTATGAAGAAATATATTCAATTTAACTAAAAGGCATATCGATTCAAATTTATTTTAAAAAAATACAGAATAAGGAAATTCTTTTTGTATATAAGTACCAGTGAACCAACTTTAAATCATTATCAGGCACAGAGCGTACGGTGTAATATAAATACAAATACTCCGTGTGTCGCTCGATTGATTGTGAATGAGACAATTTCTGCAAAAAAAACGATACATTTTTAGTTTACAGTATCAAGCGTAGTAATTTCTCTATGGTTAGATTTATAAAATACTTTTATTTATTTAGAAATAATATGAAACGACTTGCTTTCATAAAAATTGAGGACTTGCAAGCTTTTCTTCATTTAACCTATTTCGTTTGGGAGTTAATAAATCTTTGAAGTATGAAAATGTCTTCTCTATGTCGCAGCTATTAAAAGACGATGATTTTAAAAATTCTAAGGTGTAAATTATTTCATTCTGCAATATGGAATGCTCACGTATTAATTTGTGGTAGTGTGTTAATATCATAACTCATCTATTACATTGGATAAATGGATTATTTTGTTTCAGTCTACAACCAAATTCGTCAGAAATAGTTCTTAATTTCGGTAATACTGAAGTTAGTTTTGTCGTTCCTTCCGTTAAAGGTATATTTTGATTTTCAAAATATTTTATGTCTTCTGGCAAATGTAGAAAATGTGTTTTAAATATGTTTCACTGGGTTTCATTATTCGGTTTTTCCCAATACTTGTTTGCACTTTACAATGATATGGAATCATAGATTAATGGGAAAATTATGTATCTAAGTTATGATATATTTTTAGAGACAAATAATCGCTTCTATACATGTACCCCATAGAGTAGATAGGAGTAGAAGATAATGGAAGATAATACAAGAAAACAGCCGTTGCGTAGGGCCGCCAACCCTTTCCCGGCAACTTCTTTACTTTTCCGTGCAGTACTTCGACGGACCGACCCCCGCCCCAACGAGGCAAGGCTCAGACCAGCGAAGCGCACCCTGCACGGGGTTGCTCATCGCCAACCGAGGGAACACTCTTAGTGGCTACCTCAGTCGACGACGGTCACACTCTGTGCCATCTTAACGATTTCCGCAAAAGCGGGGGCAATGCACACACGTCGAACGTGTGTGTGCTGTTAACGGCAGCCTAGGACCGGTCCTGGGCGGCAACCTGGCTAGGCTGCCGTTAACAGCACACACACGTTCGACGTGTGTGCATTGCCCCCGCTTTTGCGGAATCGTTAAGATGGCACAAAGTGTGACCGTCGTCGACTGAGGTAGCCACTAAGAGTGTTCCCTCGGTTGTCGATGAGCAACCCCGTGCAGGGTGCGCTTCGCTGGTCTGCACCTTGCCTCGTTGGGGCGGGGGTCGGGCCGTCGAAGTACTGCACGGAAAAGTAAAGAAGTTGCCGGGAAAGGGTTGGCGACCCTACGCAACGGCTGTTTATCCGATCTCCTTAAATTTACGCGACCGGTCACTAAACACACGCATAAGCGCACCAACATACAAAACCATACACTTACGCGCTCACACAAATACATACCCAGAAAGAGACAAAAGCTGCTAGCAGCGTACAACACATATGTTCACACCTTGCTATCTATTTTTTGGAATACTAAGGCATGACTTATTATTATTATTGAAATGTATCTTTGAATAAGTTAAACCATAGCAACTCAATTATTTGACATTTATATTCTGTCATTTATATTTTTTATATCCTTGACAAAGGCATCATTGCCGAAACATGTAGGGTTGTTTTAAATATATATACTTTGAAGTAATAAACCAGATCTTTAATCGCCGACTTATTAAGTTTATCATATATATATATATATATATATATATATATATATATATATATACATATAATAACTTCGTGACCTTGGTATGATATGGTAAACCTAATCAGTAGGCGATTAAAGGTCTGTATATTACTTCAAAATATATGTATTTAAAAAACTCTACATGTTTCGGCTGTGTACGCCTTTATCAAGAGAATACAAAATATGAATTGTATTTTGTATTCTCTTGATAAAGGCGTACACAGCCGAAACATGTAGAGTTTTTTAAATACATATATTTTGAAGTAATATACAGACCTTTAATCGCCTACTGATTAGGTTTACCATATATATATATATATATATAAAGTAAACTTAATTAGTCGGCGATTAAAGGTCTGGTTATTACTTCAAAGTGTATATATTTAAAATAATCCTACATGTTTCGGCAATGATGCTTTGTCAAGGATATAGAAAATATAAATGACAGAATATGTAGGATTATTTTAAATATATACACTTTGAAGTAATAACCAGACCTTTAATCGCCGACTAATTAAGTTTACCTTATCATACCAAGGTCACGAAAATACTATATATATATATATATATATATATTGTTAAGAACCTGATGGCTGAAAATTAAATGTAAGAGAATAATTAAAGTAAAATCTTGATGATATTATGAATTGGGCGCCTTTATTTTAAATGAATCCCTACGTATAATTAACCGATAAGTAGCTGTATTTACAGCTAAATACTGATGTCGCGGAGAGCATGAAATAAATAAGGAACATTTAAATTTTCTAATCTCAGGATAATATTATTGTTTAAAATAGGCAGTAACTACTGATGCAGCCAGTAGGAGTAAAGGATAAGCTTGGAAAATTCAGATGATTTTATTTTATGTCTTGTACGATGTATATTATATTTGGCATTTTGGATGTGGTTTCAGGTACGTTTTAGCTTTATTACGCTGTAAAAACTTGGGCACTAGGGTAAGCTTCACTTGATGATGCTATAATGAATATCTCATAGAAAAATTATTTTATGCATATAAAAATATGTTTAAATGGTGATCTAAAGGCTTATGCCCTTTTCTAACCGGTTATTATGTCTAAATTACTGTTTTAAACTAAATTTTTATGAATTTCACAGGTCTACAGTGATTTTGATGTTTGAAAGCTGTTTGCTAATTTGTATATGTTTGGGGGCCCTTATTCCAAAAAACGCCATATTTTTGCTCTATCACGTAAATTTTTTTTATAGCGCTCTATATCTTAAAAATGTTAATTTATTAATATACATACCTATGACAAGAATATGTTTGTTCCATGTACGGCATGATTTTTAAATGAATTGAATTTTATGAAATTAAATGTTATTTGGCAACACTGGTTAATATTAGATTTCTCAGCAAAGCAACAGAGTCGGCGCAGAAGCGTAATTACAACGTTGAAACCTGCTTATGTGCAGTTTGGTTATGTTAGTCGTCGTGCTACTGTGTCCGCGCGCTTGTTGTCTTCGTTGTTGCGTATTTTAAGTGTTCTAGAACATATAAATATGGAAAGAAGACATTGTGTGAACAATCCGAATAACTTTTGTTATATCTGTGGTAGTTATGTCGTAGTAAAGCAGAGGCAAACTATAACTTCGTTTTTGGAAAATGTATACCACCCTTATTTTGGTGTAAAAATTGGCGACCAAGACAAGTCCTGGGCTCCTCATACTGTTTGTTCCGTTTGCGTTGAAGCATTAAGAAACTGGCAAAAAGGTAGGAAGAAATGTTTAAGCTTTGGTGTTCCTATGGTATGGCGAGCGCCTAGAAATCACAGTGATGATTGTTATTTTTGTTCGTGTAATGTTCAAGGATTCAACAGAAAAAATAAGAAACAAATTGTGTGTCCCAATCTTGACTCTGCTATTCGACCAGTTCCTCATGGACCAGATGTACCGATACCTACCGCCCCAAAAGCACTAGAAAACGTCATATCGTCAGAATCAGAGCAATCTAATTGCGACCCAGATGACTCAGATTTCACACCAGATTTCAGAGAGCCCGAAGTGTTAAACCAGAGCGAACTAAATGATTTAATTAGAGATTTGCACCTTCCAAAGGATGCATCTGAATTGTTAGCCTCCCGACTTCGTGAGAAACATTTACTGGCACCTGGCGTCACATCAAGCTTTTACCGGGATCGCGAAAAAGAGTTATGTCAATATTTTACTCAAGACGGACCGCTAGTGTATTGCAACAATATTCCTGACTTAATTTCAAAATTAGGAAATGTGCCGTATGTAAAAGAAGAATGGCGCCTGTTTATTGACTCAAGTAAGCGTAGTTTAAAAGACGTTTTATTGCACAATGGTAACGAGCTGGCCTCGGTTCCCGTTGCCCATTCGGTATATTTAATGGAAACGTATGAAAATTTTGAACTTCTTTTAAGGAAAATAAACTACCAAGAACATCAGTGGATGCTTTGTGGTGACCTTAAAGTGCTGTTCATGCTATTAGGACAAGAAGGAGGTTATACAAAATTTCCATGCTTTATTTGTGAGTGGGATAGTCGAGCAAGGGATAGACATTGTACTCAAATAGAATGGCCTTCTAGAACAAGCCTTACACCTGGTAGCAAAAATGTATTAAGAGATAGCTTTGTTGACCCCAAAAAAGTTTTACTGCCTCCTCTCTATATCAAACTTGGCTTGATGAAGCAGTTTGTTAAAGCCCTAGACAAAAATGGACAGTGTTTTAAATATTTGTGCGAGACATTTCCAGTCTTATCCGATGCCAAGTTAAAAGAAGGTATTTTTGTTGGGCCGCAGATAAGAACATTATGCAAAGACAAGGATTTTCATAACACAATGACCAATGTCGAGAAAAACGCCTGGGTTTCATTTAAAGAAGTAATTGATAAGTTTCTTGGGAACTCTAAGGACGAAAACTACGAAAATATTGTTCAAAATATGTTACAACACTTTCATCGTCTAGGTTGTAATATGAGTTTGAAAGTGCATTTCCTGTTTTCACACTTGAACTATTTTCCTGAAAATCTTGGAGTAGTTAGCTAAGAACAGGGAGAGAGGTTCCACCAAGACATTAAGGAAATGGAACGGCGATACCAAGGCAGATGGAGCATAACGATGATGGCGGACTACTGCTGGATGTTAAAACGGGATATGCCCTTAAAAACATACAACCGAATGTCCGGACAACGCAGTTTTCTGGCAAAAAGACAAAGATTTCACTTAAAAAAGACTGAGTAAAGTATTTTTTTCCACTTTTTTAACTTGTATTCCACCTTTTTACTCAATAAACAAATAAATTTTTTTAGAAATATCGTTTTTTTTTTTCATTTAATATTTGCAAAAAAACCTTACGTGATACAAATAAATGCATAGAATTTTTGAAATCAGCCTACCAAAATTATATAAAATCAGTTTTCAAAATAAAAATATCTGTCAAAAAGTTTAATTTTGTGGACCTGTGAATTATCAATGGAAAAATATAATTTTGATGGGAACGATGCTGATTTCTCAAATAGACGCGCTGTTATATTATGCAATTATCTTGATTTTTATCTTGAAATAAATGATTATATAAGTAGAATTTTGAATGTAAAAATCGTTTAAATAGATTTATAAAATTATTTTTAGAATTTACAAGTATAAATGCGTGTGCCTTAGATAGTAGGTTAAGTTGGCTGTGTGTATACAAACAGATCTTATTCGCGGACTTTCTTATTTTAAAAAGTGGGCGTGTCCAAACTAATGTCGATACAAATTTGAATGTAAATAAAATAAATATAAAAGTAACAGTGTTAATGATTCTGAATCATTAACACTGTTACTTTATATATGGGTTTCTAAATATCTTGAACCGAGGTCTATCGTGGCTTAAGTGGTAAAGCAACGGTCCGGCAAATCGTAGACTTGGATTCAAGTCCCAGCGGAGACAATATTTTTCAATTAAAAAAAAATCGTATGATTTGCTTTGTAATTTATAGACAGGAATGTTTACATCCTCACCTACTTTGCAATTACATACTAATTTGATATTTGTAAATATTTCATATAAAAGCCGAAAAACTCCAAGAATTTATCAATTGATATATTTAATGAACGTCTAAGAAATTATCTAAACAGTTACATATATATATATATATATATATATATATATATATATATATATATATAAGGTAAACTTAATTAGTCGGCGATTAAAGGTCTGGTTATTACTTCAAAGTGTATATATTTAAAATAATCCTGTCAAGGATATAAAAATATAAATGACAGAATATAAATGTCAAGTAATTGAGTTGCTATGGTTTAAATTATTCAAAGATACATTCAAATAGTAATAATAAATCATGCCTTAGTATTCCAAAAAATAGATAGCAAGGTGAGAACAGATGTGTTGTTCGCTGCTAGCAGCTTGTGTCTTTTTCTGGGTATGAATTTGTGTGTTGGTTGCTGCTGGCAGCTTGCGTGTCTTTGGGTGTGTGATTTTGTGTTTGTGTAAGAGCGTAAGTATAGGGTTTTGTATGATGGTGCGCTCGTGCGTGTGTTTAGTGACAGGTCACGTAAATTAGAGAGCGCACCCTGCACGGGGTCGCTCATCGCAACCGAGGGAACACTCTGAGTGGCTACCTCGGTGAACGACGGTCACACAATGTGCCATCTTAACGTTTACCGCAAAAGCGGGGGCAATGCACACACGTCGAACGTGTGTGTGCTGTTAACGGCAGCCTAGCCGTTGTGTGACCGCCGTTATTAAGTTTACCATATATATATATATATATATATATATATATATATATATATATATATATATATATATATATATATATAAGGTAAACTTAATTAGTCGGCTATTAAAGGTCTGGTTATTACTTCAAAGTGTATATATTTAAAATAATCCTACATGTTTCGGCAATGATGCCTTTGTCAAGGATATAGAAAATATAAATGACAGAATATGTAGGATTATTTCAAATATATACACTTTGAAGTAATAACCAGACCTTTAATCGCCGACTAATTAAGTTTACCTTATCATACCAAGGTCACGAATATACTATATATATATATATATATATATATATATATATATATATATATAAGGTAAACTTAATTAGTCGGCGATTAAAGGTCTGGTTATTACTTCAAAGTGTATATATTTAAAATAATCCTACATGTTTCGGCAATGATGCCTTTGTCAAGGATATAAAAAATATAAATGGAAACATGTAGGATTGTTTTAAATATATACACTTTGAAGTAATAACCAGACCTTTAATCGCCGACTAATAAGTTTACCTTATCATACCAAGGTCACGAATATACTATATATATATATATATATATACAGGCTGATTCATTTTCGGCCTTCACCATGGGGATCTCGCTTATTATTGGAGATAGAGTATAGGTTTAAATTTGGCAAAGTTGCTAAATTTTGTGTTTGTTATAAATCCGTAAAGAAAATAGACCTGTGACAAATGACCTTCGTTTAAAAAAAAAAACGCGAAAACCCCATTTTCTTCTTTTACCTGTAGCACCGACATTTGGCCTTGTAGAGAAAAAATAAAAAGATATTCTTGTGGTCATTTCTAAACCTCTATCCAGTGGTGTACTGTAAATTTTATACGACGTTTCGTTTCTTTCTGGCCATCAATAACTATCTAATTTCTTATAGGCGCTATATTGGATTTAGACATCTTCAGAAAAAGTTTTTTTTCTGATTTCAACCATGTACCACATGCTGACTATAGTTTTTGACATTAGGTTTTATTTGAAAGAATAAATTATAAGATTAAATAAGGTAACCATGGAATTTCAATCTGTCAAACATTTCATTTATTGTTCATTAATAATATAAAAATGTCATACACTAACGATGAGAAACGAGATATGATAAGTATTTTTTATTCTTAGAAACGAAATTCAACAGTAGCGAGTACAAGATAACAAAAACATTAATAAAAATACATAGAAAAGTAAACAATAAACAATTACAGTAAATGTTCAGTTATCTGGCCATCTTCGGTAATGCACAATTGGGCACGCCTTCTGGCATTTTGTACTACCCTTTGTATAGTTCTTCTAGGAACTGCATCGAATGCATTCTGAAGTCTGTCTCGTAATTCTTCAATGTTTTGTGGCGCATCTACTTTATAAATATTATTTTTAAGATATCCCCATAAAAAAAAATCTAGCGGACTTAAATTAGGTGATCTCGCAGGCCATTCAACAACTCCCCTATTTCCAATCCAACGGTTTGCAAACTCTTGATTTAAGAAAATTCTAACCACAGCTGCATTGTGTGCTGGTGCGCCATCTTGTTGCCACCATAAATATTGTAATTGATTTAATGGGATATTGTCGTCAAGATAGTCAGATACGAATGTACGTAAAATGTTTAAATATCTTTCTCCATTTAAATGTTCTTCATACGTAACTGGTCCTAAGAGACGATTTGCCAAAATACCCATCCAAACGTTTATTCCAAAACGATGTTGTGGTATTCTAGCCCTGTTTTGTCGGGGATTTTGTACTGCCCAATAGAGCTCCGTATTTCTGTTGAACATTCCAGAATTTGTAAATTTTGTTTCATCTGACCTGATGATTTTGCTTAAAAAATTTTCGTCATTTTCTATCCTTCCCATTAACCAATTACAATATTCTAGCCTTCTCAAATTATCTCCAGGCAGTAAAAGTGACTAACATGGCTCCTGTATGGTTTAAACCTACTTTTATGTAAAGTTCTCCAAACTCTGGACTGGCACAAATTTAATTCTGACGCTATTTCGCGTGTAGAAATTGATGGATTAATATTTATCTATAAAAATACAAGATTAACATGAAATTTGAAAACACGCTTTTAATTTACCATTTGTAAAATATCTTGTCGATTTTCATTTAAATTCCTGTTGTCTTGACCATTACTTGGCTTAGTAAACGATTCATTCTCGACCAAATTTCTGTCGAGATCTAGAAAAATGGTACGATGAGGCTGTTGTCGTTCTAGATATAATTGTAGATATCTTGTACTCGCTACTGTTGAATTTCGGTTCGAAGAATAAAAAATACTTATCATGTCTCGTTTCTCTTCGTTAGTGTATGACATTTTTGTATTATTAATGAACAATAAATGAAATGTTTGACAGATTGAAATTCCATGGCTACCTTATTTAATCTTATAATTTATTCTTTCAAATAAAATCTAATGTCAAAAACTTTAGTCAGCATGTGGTACATGGTTGAAATCAGAAAAAAAAAACCTTTCTGAACATGTCTAAATCCAATATGGCGGCTATAAGAAATTAGATAGTTAATGATGGCTAGAAAGAAACAAAACGTCGTATAAAAATTTAGAGTACACCACTGGATAGAGGTTTAGAAATGGCCACAAGGATGTGTTTTTGTATTTTCTCTACAAGGCCAAATGTCGGTGCTACAGGTAAAAGAAGAAAATGGGGTTTTCGCGTTTTTTATTTAAATAACGAAGGTCATTTGTCACAGGTCTATTTTCTTTACGGATTTATCACAAACACAGAATTTAACAACTTTGCCAAATTTAAACCTATGCTCTATCTCCAATAATAAGCGAGATCCCCATGGTGAGGGCTGAAAATGAATCAGCCTGTATATATATATATATATATATATATATATATATATATATATATATGGAACAGATGCTGATGATAATAATAATATATAAAAGTAATAAAAGAGATATTCAGTGATATTAGTTGAAAATATTGAATTGTATAGGAATTATACTAATGGTTGGGCGCCTTGGCTTGTTTACAAACCTATTACATAAGTTACCAGCTCTTTACATATAATATTTGTATTTGCGGCTAGATGTCGGTGAGCATGAATATTATTAGCAAAGTTGACTATCTTAGGCTCTTCGTCGGTATGTTTGTCCTTTGGTGTATGGTAATAAATAGTTTAATAAAGTAACTATGTTTCTCCAGCTATGCACTGATAAATAAAAGAGTGGTTTAAAGAAGTATGTATAAAAGTTTATTAAAACAATATTTCTGTAAACAATAACAAATAAAACGTGCCTAACGACAAATTATGGAATTACTATTAAATGCACGTGTGAATTGGAAAAAAGGTTATGTTACAATAGATATGATATTTTCATGTAAATTATAATTGAAATAATACATCGACAAACAAATTCAGGTGAGTACTACAGTCTTTTATAATAAATGTTCTTTCACAAAATAAGAGTAATGTTGCAAATGTAATTTTTAAAGTAAAATTATGAGTTTTTTTTAATTTAGTTAAATTTTGTGCAGTTATGAAATTTTTAATAAGTTTTTTTTTAAATAATTAGGATTAATAAAACCTGTTTCTCGAAGAATAAGTGCAAGTATCTTGGATGATGTCAGCGTTGATCAGTGAATTCGTTGTAGGGTACAAGTACGGGACCTTCGATAAGTAGGTATGCCGGCTTTGTCGAGCTTTGTCGGCGTTAGTTGTTCTCGGGCCGGTGTTCAGATCGTAAAGATGCTATGATCGATTATTGGCCGCTCTTCGATATCATCGCCTTCAAAAATGGTTTAAAAATATCTCCAAATTTATGTGTTTCTTTTGAGGACACTTTTAAAATGCTCACTCAGGTATTTTAGTTTTTATTTAATTTTTAACTTTGGAGTTGCACTTTTCCTGGCACTTGTAATAAAATTTTCTACTGACGCCTTGATGGCAATTATTTCTTCCAAAGCCTAGTATGCAATTATTAAATAGCCTCGAATTTTACTTTTAATTACAGGTACTAATAATTTGAATATAAATAATGTATTAGTTTAAACTTGAAAACAAAATTAAAATAATATTTTTCAAATAGTTGTTATGGGTTTTTGAATGTAGGGTTATGTTTTATGCGTAGAAAGTAAATAACCTATTCGCGGGTTTGTTTACATTTAAGAAGTGGGCGTGTCTAATTAGTATCGATACAAAATTATAATGTAGATAAATTAGCTATCTGTTTATTTCGCGCTAATGATTTTAATTATGAAAATGGCAATTTAAATAATATAAAAAAATAAATTATGAAATAAATATAAATTGATTTGAAATATACAAAGTTATCGTTATATTAATTTATTTACATTTCGATACTAATTTTACAAATTATGTCCACCAATTTAACCATTCTATTGTATGTTATTTTTATGTTGCTTTCTGTCTTTCCTTTTGCAGTTAGCTAGAATGATGGTGTAGTTTGACCCAAAACAATATATAATTATTTCGTTACCTTTGTATATTATGGTAAATTCATTTTGTTGGCGATTTAAGGTCTGGTTTTACTTTAAAATGTATATATTTAAAACAATCCTATGTTTCGGCAAATCATGCCTTATTCAAGGAATATAAAATATAAATCACATTATATTAATATCATATTTATACATTTGTATAAACAAATGGAATTTACTATATATATATTATATATATATATATATATACAGGGTGTAACAAAATAAGTGTAAAACATTTCAGGGAGTGATTCCTCATCGAAAAAGAGATAGGGTCTTTCATATAGAGAAATTTCATTGGAGCATCCCTTGTTAAGATACAGCCCCTTAAAGGGGGTACATAAAATTTGTTTTACAATTTTTCTCACAAACACTAAAAATGTATTTTTTTGGTTTACCCCATGGTTTAAAAATTTATTTCCAATAAAAACCTAATTTATTAATAACAAAACATTAAACATGTAGAAATCATAGTAAATGTTCAATATGTCCACCTTCAGTCATTACACATGCGTCTAGACGTCGGCGCATTGAGCCACGTATTCGCTCAAATATTCCTGGAGTCTCTCTAAATACCCTGCACGCATCGATGATGCGGTTTCTTAAGTCCTCTACATCGCGAACAGGAGTAGGATAAACCAAACTCTGCAAATGGCCCCAAGTAGAGAAATCGAGAGGATTGAGATACGGGGATTGAGCGGGCCAATTCTGTGGTCCTCCTCGACCTATCCAATTATTTGGATATGTTTGAGTTAAATGCTGACGTGCTGCTTGACTAAAATGGGCGGGAGCCCCATCATGCATAAAAGCATATCCCTTCTGACGCCCAAAGGAACTTCCTCCAGCAGTACTGGGTGCACTTCTCTTAAAAATTGAGTGTATGCCTCACCATTTAATCGAGGAGGTAGAAAATGAGGGCCAATTAAATAATCCCCAATAACTCCGAGCCACACGTTAAGAGAAAACATTTCTTGATGGTTAGCTTGGACAATAGCGTGAGGGATTTCATCAGCCCATATGTGGTTATGAAAATTAATCATCTTGTTCCGAGAAAAAGTACATTCGTCTGTGAATTCGATCGTCTTCAGAAAGTCAGGATTCCTTCTAATCATTTCCAGCATCCAATTGGAAAATTCAAGACGGTTCGGAAAATCTCGCGGTAACAGTGCCTGTACTCGTTGCAGATGGTAAGGGTATAAGAGTTGTTCGTTTAAAATTCGAAATACCGTCATATGATCAACATTTAACTCGAAAGCAATCTTTCTAGTACTGCTAGCAGGTTGTTCTTCAACCAAATTAAGTACTGCTTCTTCAAGTTGTGTTGTTCTTACTTCTCGATGGCGACCACAATCCTGCGTTCTTTTGTCGAATGAACCATATTCTCGTAATCGTTGATGAAGTCGGGCAAATATTCTATGCGAAGGAAGCCGCCGTTGAGGTTACATTTCAGCATATCTTCTAGAAGCTTCTAACCCGTTAATTGTCAATATCACTAATAGCGGCTTACTAGATAAATAAGTTTCGCATTTTCGTTTTATGACGATGTATCTCTGTAGTTGTTGGTAAAATAATTTTTTGCAGCGAACTGATTAATTTTGGGCAAAAAATTCAAGAGACATTTTTTGTTTAGAATGAAACAAGCTATTGTAAATAAATTTTTTAATGATAAACAAATAAAAAGACAAAAAGTTACATTGGAAATAAATTTTAGTGGTTGCGTTTTCCACCCCTTACAACCATGGGGTAAACCAAAAAAATACATTTTTAGTGTTTGTGAGAAAAATTGTAAAACAAATTTTATGTACCCCCTTTAAGGGGCTGTATCTTAACAAGGGATGCTCCAATGAAGTTTCTCTATATGAAAGACCCTATCTCTTTTTCGATGAGGAATCACTCCCTGAAATGTTTTACACTTATTTTGTTACACCCTATATATATATATATATATATATATATATATATATATATATATATATATATGTGTGTGTGTGTATGTGTGTTCATTGTTATAATAAAGAGGTGAAAATCACACCACGAAAAGTGCGAAACAGTTTATAAGAATTCTTATAAAATGTTTCGCACTTTTCGCACATGTGAATACAATAAAAATATGATTTCAAATTGGTATTTTGATTCAATAGATCTCTTATGAATTTGATTGCTAATGTAAGTACATTTTTATATATTTTTTGTATGGCTAATCCGTAAATAATTTAATAGGTATGATGTAGAAACGAATAAAGTTTCGAAACGTTACGTAGCCAAAAATTGTTTTATTTGATTATACATTGACCCAAATTCTGTTTTTATTTACAGTAAAATTATATATATAAGTATTATTAATAATGACATTTTATTTCTACTCCCATTTAAAACTATAAAAGTAGTAAAATTATAATCCTTTTAACAAAATTTTTTCACTTTCAATTTGGAAATTTTCACGTTGCTATTAAAAATTAATAATAATCATTCATCTTTTTCTTCTTTCAAATTACAGCTACTTGTTGATATATATTCTGCAATTTTTGCAATTGTTCTTGTATATTTTCATTACCTAAAACCTACTGCACTTTACCTTTGGATATATATATGTTAATTCTTTATTTTACATTTTGTTTCGATCGTACATTATTCTGGTAAGTATTTCCTCGGCCCTTTTTAGTAACTCTATGACATGATGCAGCCTAATACGATCCGTGTTAAATATGAATAAAATAAAACTTTTTCTTATTTAAAAGAATAGAATAAAACTACGAATTTAAATATGTATCAGTTCCGATAATAATTCATATCGATTTTATCGCATTTATTGGTAAAGTTGGTGCTTCACAAAATCGTAACCCTATTTAATCAAACGAAACTGGCTCTTAAATTTCCCACAACTTAGTAGTGCTCTCTTGTAACCTACCTTATTGAGCGAGATATTGTACCCAAATACAGAACCAATGAGCCAGACTCAGACTAGTCAATGAATACGGTCGTGTAGTTCCTTCCAAAACGTTATCAAGCTATCCAGCTCAAATATGTGAAAAAGGGCGCCACTGTGTATCTTAGAACTTAGTTGGTCTCTATGAAGTGGTCTACGCCACAGGGAACTCGTAGAAGTTTGATCTTACAACTCACCAGGTGGTAATAAATGAAAGATGGTGTAATAAGGAAGCAAGCAAATTTATTGAGGTTGCTTTCACTAGGAAAATAATTATTTAATTGGGGTAAACTAAATTATCAAACCAAAAGTGTCTTTGAATTATATAAGTCAAACTATTCATACAAAATAAGAAAAAGAAAAAAAAGTAATTTTATTTTGCACAGCATCGACTAAAGGAAAATAAAGAAACTGTAGAGATCTCTCAAATTTCCTTTTACAATCAGTAAAGATAATTAAAAATTGCTGAAAAGCCACGTCCACCAACGGAACGTACAGACGCGTTTCGCTCTTATTGGAGCTTATCAATGTACGGTATCTCGAAGACGGATATGGCTTTTCACTTCCATACTTTCTGTATGTATAGTTAACATTCTGAACTTACTGCAAATGAGAATTAATGAATATTAAATCTCATTTTTACATGCAAAAATGAGATTATTAAATGAGATAATTAAAAATTGCTGAAAAGCCACGTCCACCAACGGAACGTACAGACGCGTTTCGCTCTTATTGGAGCTTATCAATGTACGGTATCTCTAAGACGGATGTAGCTTTTCACTTCTATACTTTGTGTATATATAGATAACATTCTGAACTTACTGCAAATCAGAATTAATGAATATTGAATCTCATTTTTAGATGTAAAAATGAGATTTAATATTCGTTAATTCTCATTTGCGGTAAGTTCAGAATGTTAACTATATATACACAAAGTATGGAAGTGAAAAGCTATATCCGTCTTTGAGATACCGTACATTGCTAAGTTCCAATAAGAGCGAAACGCGTCTGCACGTTCCGTTGGTGGACGTGGCTTTTCAGCAATTTTTAATTATCCTAATTACCAGGAAGGTCGGAGTCGCGACGAGGTGTGTTCTACATGCTGGTACAAACTTGGTTTGTCGGATTGTAGTTATTAACGCATCACCTAAGGCGACATTTACATGTAAAAATGAGATTTAATATTCATTAATTCTCATTTGCAGTAAGTTCAGAAATCAGTAAATAGTTTTAGCTAAATCTCTGAAATAAAAATTTCACTCTGTATAACAAAATTATCGGCTACCGAGGCATTAGAAATTATACATATGGTATAACTCAAATTCAAGAGAGAAAAACCTTAAACAATAAAGTAGTACAAAACTATGTATCAAATAAAATTAAATGAAATGCAAGGATTGATCAACATTAATTCTACCACAGTGTATAATTTATTTGTAAGAAAAAAATCGTTAAATAATATCGCAAGCTAGTTTTTCCAAAGGTCTAAATTAACTTTAATCTCTTACATGAACGTGTTTTGCTTCACAGGAAAAATAACGCAAAGGTCTCATGTAATACGAATGATTCGCGTTACAAAGAAGACAAGCAAAAAAAAATAAACACTAAGATTTGACTTATGCGAAAATTTCAGTACTCAAATGTTAATACAAAAATGAAGAGCAAGTAAACGATATTCATAACTACTTTTTAAACCAGTTCGACAGAAATTGTCAAAACAATTGAATTATATCTTCAGAATCGCTACAGGAATATTACCAATCCATAGCTAATCATTTAAATTAGCAAATTACATATGAAAAGCGGTCCATACCGCATTTACAATATAGGAAATCATTTGACTACACAAAATGGTGTCATGAATTGTCTCTCTTCAATTTTCCGTGATTTAATAATTAACAAATCGATGTAATTATGTTTGTTTTTGAAATATCAATTATACGGCTGTACTCAGTTGTATTCGTAGAGATAAAGATGTCGTAACGGAACTCGGAACGACGGATTGAAGCCGTAGATCTCGGACAAACAAAATCGACGCATATCAGCACAAACCCTCACGTTTTCGAAAGGGGTATTCTCAACACCCAAGATGGGATTCTTTACAGCTAGGGGTAATTAATCGCCCAAGAAACGGGGTTAGACGAGATAGTTAAAGCGACAGTCTATCCACTTTTGAGTGCTAAATTTCTTCCACAATATCGAAACGAAAACGGTAAGTTTCCAATCAAGGAAAGTCGTCTGGTCTAGTTAACGTCTGCCGCCCACCACTAAAGTTCTCGCCAAAAATTACAAACGCCTCGCGCGGGAAACTCTTCTTTTTCTATTCCGAACATTCCCGAACACATGAGCGATCAAGCCGAATCAAAGACAGCAATGGATGTTATGTAGGTTCAAAAAATTTTATGAAAGAAACTTTTTATTTGATGATGGAAGAAAGTGGTCGTCAGCTTTGATCCCATTCAATTCAAATTCCTTAAACAGCGCAATACCCTTAAATTGTTCAGAAAAGAACCATTCACAATCAGGTGCAATCGATTGATGAGATTCAATGCGTGGAAAGTGAATTCCTTACGAATTAACCAAGATGCAACGGGGGTCAGAAACTTGGCATTTGAAATTCTCTTGTCACGTAAATAATTCATTTCGAGCTGCTATCAACCGACCAAGCTATCGCAGGTTAGATTTATTGTCAATAATTGGAGAGACATGCAGTTTCAAAGAATCCCGTACTTGTCAACAAAAAGGGTGTATTTATTCAGCATGATAACAATACGCACCACGATTTATTACAAAAAAAAATGGGCCAGTTGGATGGAAAGTTCTCCTTCCTCCTGTTTACTCTTTGAAATTTCCCTTTTAATGTTTTAGAGTATACGAAGGTGGTTTTGTTTTACCGGCCCCGGGTTGTAAAACTGTATAAGCACTAACTTTTGACTGCCCACAGACGCTTTTTAATTGAAACTGCGGCACTCCAATATAATACTTTCATATACAAATTAACATTAAATGCACTAACATTAAACGGATATTGATAACTAATTAGATTTTAAATGATTACAAGTGAGTTGTTTGTACTGTGAAAAGCACTATGTAGATGTGGTGTTATGAATACTAAAGCAAGTAAGCAAAATACCACTACTAAAGATATAGAAATTAAGTTTTTTACTGATTCTAGATATATTGTGCCTACTGCTATAATAAGCAACTGTGACAGTTTAAAAATTTTCAATTACGTTTATGAATAAAATCTAAAATAAAAGTATATTGCCTAGTAAAGTGAAAACATATTGCTATGGTTTTTTCCCCAATAAATATTAAAAATTTATTTATAAACCTTTGTACCATTATTTTAACTTGTATGTATATTTCATGTGCCTGGTGCAAAAACTAGTTTTACATTGAAGCCACCGCGCTTGAAGTGGACTGAGAGACAACTTTAAATCTTTAGACACAGTTTACCAGTAAGACTAGAACGTTTATTTTATTTAGAAAATAGATAATTATCTATATAATGTAACTTCGGGTTTGATTGTGTTAATTAGTTGATTGTGTTTGTTATATCAATTCCCGTATATTCTACGAGATTGTTCTCTCGTAATTTTGATTTATATATTTAAAACAACGCTTTCTTGTGTATGTGTCTCACAAATTTTTTATGTAAGTCAAAATATATATATATATTTAAAAAGATATCTTATAAACTCAAAAGATTTGAATATTGTAGTTCAATTGTATTAACATTGTTATTTAAGAAATTTAGTCTTAATTAATTGAGATAGATGACAAAGAATATTTTTAAAATTCTACGTAAAAAAATTCAACTGTAAAAATTCTATACGTTTGGATTTCAAGGTGTTTTTTTTGACATGTGTGTGCGCATGTTTTAGATTTTGATCGAGCTGTCAAGTTTGTTTATATTTTTATTTTGTTCTCTGGGGAGAAATTAAAAATAGTCTTTGTGATTTAGTTTGTTCGGTTGTCATTGAGGTTTTTTGAATGCACGTAGCGGTCATTTCCGTGTGTTATTACCTCTGGGTGTAATAAGTATATTATTACACAATCTTTATACTTTATAAAGATTTTTTTTCTTTTTTTGATTTTTGTATTAAATTTTCATTTAAATTTTATTGTGATCTTTATTTAATTAACCTTTCATCTTGCATTTTTAATAAGTAACTCAGAAAATATAAAAATACATTGTAGTGAATTTTTTACTGGCGCATTAAAAATTTTGTAGAAGAGACAACCACGTTTCCGATTGGAACCTTGAGAAGAAAGCAGTCGCATTTTTGGAAATAAACCGACTGAGTATCCTAGTTGAGTAGATTTGTCGTGAATGGTGGTACAGTAAATATAAAAACCACAGTTCATAGCAATATGTTGTGTAATATGATAACACTTGTTCACAAATATCAAAGATTCCTATCCTCTCTTCGAAGGTACAACTTAACAACTAAACAGTTTCCTAAATTATGTTAATAGTATACATTCTATTAGTTTCAATATCTACTGAAAGCTAACCTTCAAAGACACAAATATCACGCAATCATTCTTAAGCCTATAATGCACCAATGGCGGTGCGGTCGGATAATTAAAATTTTAACAAGGGGCGTTATAACGTCCCAGAGTGGAAAAATAAAGAAGAAATATTTCTAAGGGCCGGTATTATAAACTATAAAATCTGCAAATTTTATTTAATAAGCAAGTAAATTTAATTTATTCTATAGATTGGGTATTATACATAAATAGCGAATAAGAAAACTAAGCAAGTAAATCTACCAATTAATTTGCACCCTAGAAAATCGTGGTATTAAATGTTATTCGTTGGTTAAATGCGAACAGATGTTTGCTCCACTGGTTCAAATAAACATAACCTTATTTTTAAAAGTTTATATTTTGTGTGTTTGATAACTTGAATTTTGATAATGCCAGATTTATTGGTTTGGATTTCACAAATATAAACAAAAAGAAATAGTTAAGAATTAGGATTTTTTTATATTTCTTCATTTTATTCAGTGGCTCCATCGTTTCGAAACGCTAAACTGCAAAATACATAGCTATTCAGAGTTGCTCCACAAATACTTATTTTACTTGCATGCATTTTTTATAATACCAGATTTCTATTTATTCGTTGAATAAATTTATTCATCAAGTTGTTATTCAGAGATTTATTAGTTGTTTATAATACCGGTTAGCGGGCACGATTATGTCCTATTTCGGAAATGATACGGGGACGGGAAGTCATCAGATTTACTTGATACAATAAGAAAATCAATTAATTCCTCTTAATCTATTTATTAATAGTACTCATTGAGTTGTACACAGAAGGCGTCACTATAGCTTACCTAGTAATTAAAAGCTAAGTTGATATCTTCGTTTAAACGTACAAATCTCAGCATTACTAACAAATTTGACAAGTGCAGTTACCTTTTGAAAATTCATAATAATAAAGTTATTTAGTCCACTACCTAAATTAGTAGCACTTCAGGTTTACCTGTTTAGTTTGATCTGTTTAAAAGTGCATCTGAAGAAATGTGAAGCATTCAAATAAAAAAGTAAGTATTTTTACTTTGATTTTATTGTAAATAAAGTTTTATATTTTTACAAAGACATTTTCAATTCTTCGAAATCAAATATTCTAATTCCAAAATACAACGAGAAATGTTCAAAATACTTCGTATGTTTGTGCTATAAAACTAATCAATAAAATGATGACATAATATCGGTTACAAGTAACCAAAGAAATTCATCTTCTTAAAAGGGACAATTTGCATAGAAATTTCTAATACTCGAACAAAATATAAGACGTTTAAACTTAGACAATTCAAATTCACAAATTCACAAATCTGCTTTTTCTACAAGAAAGGAGACGGGCCATTATGTTTACAGAAAGCATATTTTTCTTGTATTGTTTGTCACAGCTGAATATTTAAATATGAAATGAGTTTCGGATGTAACAAACAATACTTAATTTATAAAACATCATCTATATAATTATCAAAATATGAATTTACGGCCCTGAAAATATACGTGAAAAATATTACATATACATATATTTTGCAATTAGAAATCTACGTATTTAAATATTGTGAATATTTTTTAGAAGGAGTACGAGAAATCGTATACGTTACGTGTTTATCTTTGACTTTTCTTTCTACGGGCTTTTTTTTACAAAAAGATATTTTAATTTCACTGTGAAAAATTCGAATTTTAAACGGGACGACGGCGAGGCTTTATATATACGGAGTATGGCAATTATGATGACATGTAGTAATCGTGTATACTCTAAATTGGAACAGGTATTTATCGAGATTAAATCCTGCCGATTCAAAAAAAAAACACACAATGATACTGCCTCGGAGGGACAGATCATCACGACGACGACCTACGCTATGACAAGGGAAAAATGAATTTGGAAACCCAAACATAACATTACGAGATAGAAAACCACAAAATAGACATCCGCGGGATTTCAGAAACGAAACGAAAAGGACAGGAGTATCTAAGATTGCCAAGTACATGTTGATTTATAGCGGTAAAGTTAAGCATGAGAGAGCTCAATCGGTAGTTGGCGCACTTTCTGTAAACTACGCCAGAATGTCAACAATAGAATACTAAGAACTTCCCTAAAACTGAACCAGATACAATACACTTTATAAGTACTTATGATCCAGATATATGTAAGCCTGTGAAAGATCCAAAGAAATTATACCTGAACCTACAGACCTTCGTGGACAAAATCAATAGCTCTTATAAGATCGTAATACTCGTTGATCTCAATGCCAGACTAGGCAATGCAGTATTACCCGGTGTAAAACGAAAATACAACGAGCCTATCATCAACGAAAACGGAGAGTTTTTAATCAATTTCTGTGCAAAATCCGAGTTGAGAATTAACAACACATATTTCCCATATATAGATAAACACAAGTACTCATACAATAACTCCAGAGGCCAAAGATCTATAATTTATTTTATTATCACTAACAGAGCAATCGCACCCAGACAAATATTCGATGTAAGGGCCCCAACCTCAGCCAACGTAGGGACAGAACACAATCTCTTACTATGCACGCTTTTAGTAGAGCAACCCTGTAGAATTTGTCAACAGCCAGTATATATTGAAAAATATAATATAAAATAATTAGAAACAGAAAGCACGCGTAAATTATACGAGAACAGACTAGCGGCGAAAATAAGCATGATCGACTTCGTCGAACATAATGTTCAAACATCCGGGAACAAAATAAAGAACTGTATACATCAGGGGACTAAAGAATCTATTGGAAAAAGTTATATCAACAGGAACGCAACAAACTCCACAAAGTCATGATTTTTGCAAGAAGTGAAAGATCTTGCTGAGTTAAAACCGAAAGTTCACGGGCGACATGGACCACGACCTAAAGAAAGGTCTGGAAAATGTTTAAAAATTGACAAAGTCCGTAAACGAGTATATATAGATTAATGGTGTCACCATGGAAGTGTGGGAGAAATAATTCAGAAAATTATGCGATTCCAAAGAAACACAGGAACCGGAAGAATATCAGACAGCGCCTAATTCGACAGTTTCTGTAACTTCTAAAATACAACGACCCAGAATTTGCTACAAAATTGATAGTACTGTTTGGCAAAATTCTGACCACAGCGGAAACACCAAAGGACGGGCATAATAGCGTAACAATTCCCATTCACAAGAAAGGGGAAAGAAAACACCCAGAAAACTACAGAGAAATAACACTACTATGTTCAACAATGAAGTTGTTCACAAGTTTGCTCAAGAACAAATTAGAGGAGCAAATAAACGAAGGAACAGCTACGGTTCGAAAAAAATTGTTCAACAACTGACGCCATATTTATTATGAAACAAATTAAAGAAAAAACTTAAGAATTTAATACCCCGGCATTCGTCCGCTTTGTTGACCTTACTAAAGCATTCGACAGAGTCCAACTAACAGATGTCATCGGAATTCTAAAACAAAAGGAGGTCCCTGCTAACATAGTAACCGTGGTATACAATCTCAATACGCAATACGGCCAACAGAACGCAGATTAAAGATAGAGAGAACACTACAGCTCGCATCCCAAAACCAGGAGGAATTAGACAAGAGGATAGTTTCGGCCCATTTCTCTTCAACCTCATAATTAATAAAATAATAGCAGAAGTGACATCTATAAACTTGGGATATTAACAAGTTTAAAGAAGTGACTTCTTTAAACTTGGGATTTAGGATGAATAATAAGGCAATCAGCCTGGTAATGGTATATTATGCCGACGATGCAGTGATACTTGCAGAAACTGAGAACGACCTTCAGAGACAGCTATTTAGATTCTACCAAATCAGCCAGCAACTCAATATGAATATATCCATCGAAAAAACGAAAAGCATGACCATCGCAAGGGAGCCACTCAGATGCAAGCTGGCAATAGAGAACAACCCGGTAGAGCAAGCTATGCAGTTTAAATTCCTCATTATTGACTTTTCTAGTGCTCATCACCGGACAAAGGACCTAATTAGCCTGATCAACAACTCAGCTGTAATATTGAGCTGCCTAAGAGAAACTGTATGATAATGACGTATGGTATATAAGTAAGAGATGATACCAGCAAAACAGAGAATATGCTGCGCGTTGCAGAAATGTCAGTATTAAGAATCAGGGAAACAAGAAGAGATCGTGTATGAAATATTGATATCAGAAAGCAGTGTGATGTACAAGATATAGTCAGATGGGGAAGGCAGAGGAGAAGAGAGTTGTATAACCACGTAAACAGAATGACAGACGAAAGACTACCAGGCGTCCTATTACAAGGTAGACTAGCAGGCAAACGTCCATCTGGAAGACCACCAAAGAGATGGAAAGACAGCAGGCAATCTACATCTCCGGAAATTTTACAGAGGCAGGCTCGGAACTAACATATCAACTAGATCTTAATTAAGTGGATGAAGAAGAATTATCGAGATAACAATACTTCGAAGGTTAATTATATACTAGAATAGGGTTTCTTTTGCTCGCGGGGTGTCATGACCGTGAACGGGAGAGGGAACGGGCGGTTGAGCCACGATGTGATTAAATAAAAAAAAAAAAACAAAGATACAAAATGAAAGATGACGGTTACTTCGCCTTGAATGGGCGCTCCAGCGGCCTTTGACGTACGACGTGAGCCGGGGCCCTAAAGAAAAGGAGAGAGAGCAAGAGCCCGATCATAGATTCCGAACAAATGCTCTACCCGAGGGACAGAAAGCCTTGTTCGTGCCAGATTATAGTTTCCGGACTAGAATGTCAGGCAAGAGCCAGATTATATGTTCCGAACAAAAGCCATCCTTTTCTGTATAAAATTTCCTGTCTTTTATACATCCTGGGAAACGGAAAAAACTAGAAAACTTGAATACCCCCGACGGGGATATGTGTGAGCACAGATTGTAACTACTGTTTCGCGGATGGTGGGGTCAAGTTGTAGAAACAGGTATCATACACGATTCGCGCGCTTTAATATACTATAAATATAAAATATAAGGAGAAAATAAATGTGCAGGGATGGTTTGAAAGTTCACAATTTATATTTGCGGGGAATAAAGTTCTTTAACTTAATGTACTCGTTAAACATTAGTTCACATAATAGTGACGTTCGAACGAAAACGAGGTACGTTGCAAGCCCTCACAAATTAGCAGCATATAATACGATGATACTTCTTATCCTACATTTATATGAAAACCTTAATAAGGGATCAAACACTATCAAAGTAATTGTAATTAATAACGGTTTCTATGTAACCCAATTACTAAACTAATAAAACGTAAAATAAAAAAAATATATACAATAGTATTTTTCCTTAGATTAATTGAGAGAATAAATCTCAGTTTATAACTTTAATATATTTCGGACTCATTAGTTATAATATAGGTAACATTTTATCAAAAAAATATTTTAATATCAGTTTCAAATCCTAAACAAAATTATCTAATAACAAACATAAAATTTAAAAATATGAAATACCCGGAGTTTTTAAGTTGACTTGCCCAGAGTGTGATAGCTTTTACATTGGTCAACTGGTTGTTCTATCTAAACTGGATATAAAAATCATTTGCGTTCATTTAAAAATAATAAGCTGAACTCTACTTTAGCGAACCATATTTTGAAAGAGGATATCTTTTTTCTAATTTGAATAATACATTCATTCTACGCAGTGAGAAAAATGGTTTCAAATTTAATGTCTTAGAATTTATAGATAAAGGGATTAAGAATTCGAAAGAAGTTGTTCTTAATGATCAGCTAGACCTATTTAAAACTAATTTTTTCAGTAGTGTTATTAATCCACAACAATTTAAATGTATTTTCTTAATAAAACGTGTTTCAAAAAGAATTGCATCTAGTTGTTAATTAATTTTTCCTATAAGTTATCATGTTTTGCATTCTTGAAATGCGGATATATATTAAATGGTATGAAGGTTCGTAACGGACTCCGTTACAAAGTTTATTAATTTAAGTAATGTTGTGTGCGTTAAACGTTAAACGTTAAAACCACTATTGTACACAAACTGTTCATAAACTTTTGAGCGAGAATGTGTTTTTCTGTATTTGATTTATTTTTGTATAATTTGAAAATATTTAAATATGTAAATATGCTAAGCAGGTCCTCACTTCATTTCCTCCACTTATTTTTACCACTCAAACGCAGAACCTCGTGTGCTGACCCCTTCTCAAATTTTCAGTTTTTCTTAGGAACCGTCTGCTTTATAAGGCCCCGTTTTCGCGTTTGGAGACAGACTATCTTCTTCTCTACTGGTCGGACTAATAGCTGGCGAAGTCTTCCCTACTCGTCGAACTCGTATCTGGCAAAATCTTCCTTACTCGTCGGACTCGTAGCTGGCGAACTCTTCCCTACTCGTCGGACTCGTAGCTGACCAATTTTTTCCTTACTCGTCGGTCTCGTTGCTAGCGAACTCTTCCTTACTCGTCGGACTCGTTTCTGGCGAACTCTTCTTTCTCCCCGTTCCTTGAAACCGTCGTAGAATCCGTCGAACGTCGTGCTAAAGCCGTATTTCCGAGTACACGTTCGTTGTTCGGATGCGACGTGTGATGTTTAGCGGTCAATGTTGTGCCAATCAAGACGTCCTGAGGCGACGCCTCCGTACTTCGATAATAAATAAAACTAGATTAAAAATAAACGACTGACTGTTAGATTTAAGTTGTTTTGTTATCAACAGTTATCATTCTTGAAACAGTTAAGTAGAGTTCTTTTGAATATATGTATATATTTTGTCTAATACTTTTTTATACGTGCCGACTGTCTTTTGGTTTACGTATTTATTTGCTTCGGCGCCTCAACGCACATTTGTTCCTTTCTTTGTACTTTTGTTTCTTTGTATACAGGGTGGTCCTTAAGTTTGTCGAGAAATTTTAGGGTGCTATTCCCTGGGTTATCTCGAGAGAAATAGTTCCTATAAACATTTGTCCTAAAGTTTTCCGTTGTAGAGATACAGGCTGTTTAATTTTTCACCAAAAAAAATTTTATTACAAAAATTTAGAAATCGATTTAGGGAACTGTTGTGTTGGTTGTCATGTTTACAGCATTTATTTGTACTTATGTAACTGTCATAAGTATTGTCAAACAATAATTAATTTGAAAGTTCGTACCTACAAATCTTTTTTGTAATTATGGTGAATTATACAAATGCTGAAATGGCAGATATGCATTTTGTGTACGGTCTAGCTAATGGAAATAGTTATGAAGCAAGGCGTATTTACCAACAAACATATCCTCGACGACTTGTACCTTGTGCGGAAACCTTCAGTAGTATTCACCGTCGTCTAGCAGAAACTGGTACATTTGGGAGAAACAAAAATACTCCGGGAAGACCTCAAACTAAAAGAACACCCGATTTAGAGGAAGCTGTTCTGCAGATAATCGATGAACACCCAGAAACCAGTACAAGAAAGATTGGTGGAACGGTAAACGCAAGCCATCAAACCATCTTAAGGATATTACACGATCAACAATTATATCCTTTCCATATTCAGAGAGTACAGGCTCTTTTTCCGCGTGACATTCCGCAACGCTTAGTCCTTTGTGATTGGTTCCGACAAAAAATTGCCCAAAATGCACAATTTCTAACCTACATTCTATTTACTGACGAGGCGAACTTCTCCAGAAATGGTATTAGGAATTTCCACAACAACCATTTATGGTCAGATGAAAATCCGCATGCCATAAGGGAGATGCACTTTCAAGAGCAATTTTCCTTAAATGTATGGGCGGGAATAATTAATAATTATTTAATTGGTCCCTTTTTCCTTCCTATACGACTTAATGGTGCATCATATCGGCTATTTCTTGAAAACGAGTTGCCTGGCCTTTTAGAAGATATTCCACTTTTGATCCGAAATGAACTTTGGTTTAAGCATGACGGCGCTCCAGCACACTTTAGTTTACAAGCTAGGGAATTTTTAAATAGGACATATCAGAATAGATGGATAGGTCGAGGAGTCGAAGTTCCGAATCAGCCGTGGCCTCCAAAGTCACCTGATTTGAACCCTCTAGACTTCTTTCTGTGGGGACATTTAAAATCCCTTGTTTATACTTCGCCAATTCAAGATCTCGATGACCTAAGAAATCGCCTAATTGTTGGATGCGAAACAATTAGAAACACTCCCGGACTTCTTCAGCGTGTGAGTACGCAATTGAATAGGAGGATAGAAGCCTGCATATTAGCTGTTGGTGGTCATTTTCAACAGTACCTTTAGGGTTTATTGTACCCGTTTCTTAAATTTTTGAAATAAATTTTTTTTTTTTGAAAAATTAAACAGCCTGTATCTCTACAACGGAAAACTTTAGGACAAATGTTTATAGAAACTATTTCTCTCGAGATAACCCAAGGAATCGCACCCTAAAATTTCTCGACGAACTTAAGGACCACCCTGTATTGTATATGATATGCTGTTTAGATTACATGTACTTATTCGCAATTTTATATATAAAATAAAGTGTAATATTGTTTGATAATGTCAAATAAAGTGTTTCGTTATATATATCGTTCGTCAAATGTTTAATAAATACCCTAAAAGACAACACGCTTTGTTTTCTTGAACCTGGGTCACATGCACAAGACCAAGTAAAATAACTAATAGACACAAACAACTATCACGATTACTGAAATACTGTTAGGAAGGAAAACTAGCACATTAGAAAAGTGAAAGCTCAAAGAACCTTAAAACCGACGAGAAATTATCCGATTATTTGATTTAATTAATAACAGTCAAGTGTCATTAATTGTAACATTTATGGTCTTTCTGCCTTGCGAATACAATTGCGTATACAATCGGGGCTCTCCGGTTTTACCAATAATGAATTATCATTGATTTTAATTGCGATTAGCTCTTTTAACTAAATAACTAATTTGTAAAAATTTTAATTAATTATTATAATTTATAACAAGTGTTCAAAATGGTCACATTCTGTTGAAAGCATAATGCAAACAACGTCTCATGTTATCAAAAATATTCTGCATTTGGTGTTATTTCATTACATTTAATTGTTATAAATAAAACAGACATGCAATATACAAGTCTGTAACTGTACACATGGACATACACCTCGTATTTTCCAGCATTTACTTCTGCCTAAGACACGTGTTTCTGCCATTTACTATCAGGCGTCATCAGTTAGGCTAGTGAAGTAAGTAAAGTTTAAACAAATCGCCTCATAAGGTATAGCAAATTTTGTCCAGGTGGCACCATATAATATAGTCACATCTGACGGACAAAAGACACTATGCCAAAAGTGGCAACCTTCCCTTGACTGGCTATGCCAGTCCAGAAGAGAAAAAATACGTATATAGGTGTAAGTCCATTAGCACGATGCCAGATTGCAGCAAATATACAAAAAAGTTTAAGTATATCAATACGTTAAGCACGTATTACGCATTTATAACAAATGAAACACACATGCAATATACACGTCTTTAACTGTACACATAAAAAATGCTAAAAAATACACCTCGTATTTTTTAGCACAAGACACGTGTTTCTGCCATATACTATCAGACGTCATCAGTTAGGCTAGTGAGGTAAGTAAAGCTTAAACAAATTGCCTCATAAAGTATGCCACCTGATATGACAAAATTTGCTATATCTTATGAGGCGATTTGTTTAAGCTTTACTTACTTCACTAGCCTAAATGACGACGCCTGATAGTAAGTGGCAGAAACTCGTTTCTTGGGCAGAAATAAATGCTGGAAAATACGAGGTGTATATCCATATGTATAGTTACAGACGTGTATATTGCATGTCTGTTATATTTGTAACAAATGCGTAATACGTGCTCACCGTATTGATATACTTAACCTTTTTTTGTACATTTAATTGTAATTGTATTCATCAAGTTATTCATTATTGTCTTATATACTTCATTTTTTAGCAATCCGAAAATATAAAAATCTAACGAAGTAAGATCTGGTGACCTTGCTAGCCAAACATCTCTGCTTATAACGTGATGAGGGAAGTACTATTTTAAAAGCGCTAAATTTTCACGAGTTATATGTGGAATAGCCCCATCTTTTGTTTGGATTGTTTATAGACCTTGTTCTGTAATTTTGTTTATTTACAAATCCACTAAATGAAACCATGCTTCATGAGTAAAAAAAATTAGATCAAGAATTTCTTCAAATTTCTTGAAAGAAGTTACAATAATTTAGTCTACTAGCGTGATTTCTAGGTAAGATCTGAACAATCGATACTTTGTATGGATACATATTGCTATGAATAGTGGTTTGAGAATTTAGTGCGCCACCATCCACAACTAGTTTTGCCAACTAGGTTTCTCAGCCAGTGAATTTTCAAATGTGAGACTTCTAACTTCTCGGGTTCCAATAAGGAAAGTCGTGTCTGCGAAATATACTAGGCGCCAGTGAAAAGTTCACATAAATTTATTTACTTATATTTTATGAGTTACTAATTTTTAATTATTAGCAGTAATGGCCAGAACACCAAAATCAAACACAGGATAAAATTTAAACTCAATATTTAATACAAAAATAAAAAAAGAAAAAAAAATCTATCTTTACAAAGTATAAAGATACTGTATCATACAAAAATACATGAGGTAAAAACATTCATTGTATTGACAGCTAAACGAATGGAAAACTTCCTCTTTATTGACTCCGATCAAACATAACTAAAATAATCAAGCTTTATATTAAATTATTCAAAGAAAACCACACTGTATATAAACATACAGATACTGAACCACGAACAAATTTACGTATGTGCACAACGACACAGCCAAAAAAGCTGAACTCAAACGAACAAAATTTATCTCTATAAAAAAATATAACAAAGACTTTTAATATCAGTTGAATTATCTATATTTTTAAATAGTCAACTATTACCTACTTGTTCCAAAACAATAGAACTATAATTAATACAAAAGTTTTTAATAATATAAAAAATATTTTTAAAAATTGGGTGTGAAGAACACAATACAAGTTCATTTATGTATTTTTGAATGTATCTTCTCCAAAGACGTAGATACGTATTTCACATTTCTACATGTTCGTCGGTACGCCCCTGTTGGAGAAGGGACACATTCAAAACAAACATAACTACGTTACTATCTAGCCGAAATTATTCAGACAGAGCGTGAAGGAATATTCAGCGCTGTCTACATAATAACAGCCGAAGTAGACGTGTTTTTTATAGTCGGTAACCACCGTATCTATAAAAAACTGTATTCTCGTGTCTTCACTACTTGTCGGCGTGAGCCGAATGTGTATATGACAACATAATTTGAAACATACTTGAGTGGGTAAAACCTCACTAAATTTGTATAATACAAAAGTATATTTAATAATATAAAAAATATTATTAAAAATGGGGTGTGAAGAACACAATACAAGTTCATTTATGTATTTTTGAATGTATCTTCTCCAAAGACGTAGATACGTATTTCACATTTCTACATGTTCGTCGGTACGTCGGTTTGTTTTGAATGTGTCTCTTCTCCAACAGGGGCGTACCGACGAACATGTAGAAATGTGAAATACGTATCTACGTCTTTGGAGAAGATACATTCAAAAATACATAAATGAACTTGTATTGTGTTCTTCACACCCCATTTTTAATAATATTTTTTATGTTATTAAAAATACTTTTGTATTATACAAATTTAGTGAGGTTTTACCCACTCAAGTATGTTTCAAATTATGTTGTCAGAACTATAATTATAAAAATAATTTTATTTATATTATAATTTATGATTTAAGATTTATGATTTATGTCGACATAAAAATTTTAAATACTTACAAAAATTTTGTGGAGACACTTTTACGAGAAAAAGTTGTTTAATCAACTTCTATAACAAAATTACGAGAATAACAATCTCAAAGAAATATCGGGAATTAAATATAAAATACCAACAACAAATGAACACTTTCAAAAACAACCCGAACTAAATTAAATATATATATATATATATATATATATATATATATATATATTATATATATATATATATATATTATTTATATATATATATATATATATATATATATTATATATCTCAAAAAACACAACTTTCTCGTAATACAGCATATCTTAGTCTCAGAATTTACCTAGGCCTCTACAACACATTGGCCTTGGATAAAAACAGTTTTTTATCTCACACATTAAATTTAAAAACATTTAGAATATACACTTGTATCCAAAATAATTGTTTATTTTAAATATTTTAGAATTCTATGAACGGTACTAGAAAATACCTTCGTTTGAACTGACAAACGAGGAACTGATGTATGTGGGTTTCTCCAACAAGGTTTTCTACGTGTTCAACAATATTTTGTTGTGTGCGTGGTCTACCAGAACTTTTGCCTATTAACACAGATTCTGTAGCCCGAAATTTTCCACGACTAGACGAATGTAATGATGTAAAGCGGTATTATCCACAACTCTATTAGGAAACTGCAAGTAAAACTGTCGGCGTAAGAATATTGCCATTCTCCGTTAAGAAATTGTGCACTTCGGAAATATTCTTCAACAATAAAAATATTTTCTTGCCATGTGTACATTATTTAGTAGTATTATTTATTACGTAAAAAATATTTGTAAGAAAAAATTATATTAGTCACAAAATGACAAATGTGAAAATTACATTAGATAAATAGTTCTAAATAAAAGTGGCTTATAATAATTTGCAGATAGTTACTCAGTGCCTATTGAGATGAAGTTCTTTTTGAAACACGTTGTACAATATACTCTCAGTTTATGTATACTAGCGTAATAGTTCATGTTTCTCAAACGTGTTATTAATTTTATTTGAAAATCACATGCTTTTAATGTGGAAACTGCAGTAACGTTATCTGTTAGTGATAAAAAAAAACAAAGTAATAGTTTTTTGTGTATCAATATGATTAACTATCACGAAATAACGGCTTCCATATCTTGAAATTATGCAATGTATATTGCTAAATTTATAAATACTATTCCCAAATGATACAATTAATGTGTACACAAAACAACTATCGTTTTAAAACTAAAAATGTTGTTTAGTTCCTTAGAGAACTTTCTTACTGGTAAAAGACTAGATTATGAAAAGTGCCTAAAAATTTCTCTCGACAATTTTTTTCGAGCAAGACCTTCAGAGCTTTATAATAGTGGAATTACACCGTTATCAAAGCGTTGCACATTCGAAAATGCTGGCAATTATTACAGATTAAATTTGGCCATCCCTTAAATAAATAGTTTTAATAGTAAACCACTAAAGCGAAAAAAAATTATTACTTAATCTGATATTTAAATTTAATTTATTCTTTTAATATTTAATTAATTTGTTATAAAATTAAAATTATGAGATCTTTCATGTATAATAGTGTGTACACAAATGTTGATAAAGTATCCGAGTTATTCACACGCTTATTAAAGTCTTTTATTATCGCTGTATGTATGTCAGTGTGAAACAGAATTATCACCTGTCAATGGCATCATAAACAAAATCAATATTTCATGCGATAGTTCAATTTTCCGCATACGCGCAGGATATCCTGTTTATTACATTCGTCATCACATGCTACATTTCATTAGTTTAAAGCTTTAAATGTATAGCGGTAGTCCTTTTGATGCGAATGACATAAAATTTAAAGGTAAGGCAGATGGTAGTTAAAAGTCAAGGGTCAAACATGAAATTACCTCGGCGTATGTCTACAGCTATTAAAAAAAGATTTCGTCCATCAAAAATTTAATACACGACACCTACGTTAGAGAAAATATTGATTGTCTCATAAACACACATTTCATCTTTATATATTACTTGTAAAGTAGCAAGCAAATAGGTATTTGAGTTAGAAGTCACCGAGAAAATATCTAAAAATTAATCTCGTTACAAATCATGCAGCAGATTTTAATGTATTTTAATGTAAATTTGCATCCGCGTTTAAGTGCAGTAAATATTTGCGTTGTAATTTTCAGTTAGATTAATTATTGAACTAATAAACCAATATTTTCCAAAATATATATGTTCAGAAAGCACATACTTGTGTGTATATCAAGTATTAAATAACAGGGTTTTACGCGCTGTACTATTAAAATAAAACAAGAGGGGATTTATCATAACCACACTATCTCGTCCTGATTAGAAAATCAGATAAATATATTATATAAACGATCCAGTGGCGGCTCGTGACCATGTTGAGTAATGGAGCCAGTCTCCCTTCCCTTCTGCTTGTTTAATAGAAAGGTTTGAATCAGTTCAATTCTTTAAATAGCTTATTAACAATTAAAAAACGTAGAAAAATTATTTTAATATAAGCAAATTGAAAAGTCATTTAGAAATAAATAATGCATTTCCTACCTAAATGTTGATTACATAAATGTAAGTGCCTTACCAAAATCTTAGGCAGCAAGTATTTTTGTATTGCTCCCAGAATTGCACATATTCACTCTTTAAGTAGGACATATTTAGTCTTTAATTTAGCACGTATTAAAAAAGGTACTTAAACATTAAATAGAAAACATAGAACATAATAAATAAAGAACCGCTTCGATTGGAAAGTTTTAAACTAAAAGTCGTTCTTCGAGTGAATACGAAGAAAATTTATTTTTTAAAAGCTTATTGACTCTATTCGTCATGGCAACACAAAATAATACACAATTACAAAACGAACAGTTGGAAACACAAAAGAGTACTGAGAGTCATGAGAGTATAAAGTTAAATCCGCGGGCAGTATTGGTGAATACCGAATGCAGGTCAGATCAAACTGATTGAAAAAAAAACTGGCCCCAATGCTTAGGTATGCTTAATAGAATTGATGGTTTTCTAACTATTTCCTTTACCCGCCAGCTCCCAACAGATGCTCTCATAAACTTATCCAATTCCGGGACATTTGATACTTGGCTCGAATGCGTTAAAATAAAGTGATTTTTATTAAGTTTGTAACACGAACGTATAAGTTCATCTAACGGTGTTAAATATTCAGTAGGTGTAATTATAATTACAATTAGGCGTCGACGGCTTTTATTAATTATTCAATTAACCGTTATTTCTTCTCGTATGATGTGTGGAGTCATGGCGCACTGGCTCTTTAACCAGTGCGCCATGGCGCAATTTATTGTATCAGTAAATTCATATAAGAGACGGCTGAACGGCTCCAGTCGTAAGAGCGTCGGACTATGTACGTTAGAGTCTCGTTGGTCGAGAGTTCGGATCTCGGGACAGACGTGTGAGAAGTCGGTTTTCTTCGGGATCGGGATCTTAACTATTGAGGAAGTGAAAGTCAAATCGACATTTTATCCTCTTACGGTGAAGACATGTAGTAATAAAGCGGTGGAGCACTTTACGCACACTTTATGCCCTCTGACAAGTATTCAGAGTAAAATATATAAAGAATAAAAGATATATGAAAAAGAAAAACTAAGAAAATAACTTGCTGTTGACAGATTACTACAAAGAACTACATTGCGACGGTCATATGTTTGAAGCATCTATCAGTAGTTTGCAGACACATAATAAAACTAGATTTTATGAATAATGCAAATTGGCCATGTAAGCTAGTATAGATTGGTAACGTGTGAGACTAAAACTGATCTTTGGGAAAGAAAATACAGAGAATTAGATTAAGTTGATACTTTTAACAGTTAGTCTTCTATTTTACTATTTGTTCTTTGGCAAAAAATCACGGGTAGATTATCACAATCCGAGTATTGATATGTACGCCGACTAATTTAATCTACTTATATATATATATATATATATATATATATATATATATATATATATATGAAATGATGGTTTCTCGGGTTCTTGTCCGCGTGTGAGATGTATCCTGAGAAGGATTGTTGTCTCGACGTTTCGACGGGATCGCACTCGTCATTTTCTAGAGTTGTTCTTTCACTTGACGCTGAAGAGTAACTCTTGTAACAGAGTAACAGTTACTCTTCAGCGTCAAGTGAAAGAACAACTCTAGAAAATGACGAGTGCGATCCCGGCGAAACGTCGAGACAACAATCCTTCTCAGGATACATCTCACACGCGGACAAGAACCCGAGAAACCATCATTTCATCATACAACCGCGAAAACATCAAAATTATCATATATATATATATATATATATATATTGTAGTAGGTCAGCCAGCACACGTATTCCAGCACCTGCAATGGGAAAAACAGGTATACAATCAATTTAAACACCTGTACAAATAATAAATTGGTGGACGGAATTTGTGAAATAAACATCGAAATGTAAATAAATTATTACGACGATAACTTTAAAATTCATCATAAACTTATTTCGATTTAAACTCACTTTTCATATTTATATTTCCCTATTTCATAATTCAATTTTCCGTTCATTTTAAGATTAAAACATTGTGTAAATTCACCTTCTAAATGATGTAAGTAAAGCTAAAACTACGAGATTATTACGATAAATAAATAAGGCTTTGGAATAAAAAACAAACGCTAACGGCAAGAGCTGATATAAAGTTTTCATCACAAATGGCCACATTTTTGTCAACTTCGTGAATATAAATTAATTAAACTATTTAAAATATAAAATGTCTTACCAAGTTTTGGAGCATTCAATAAATGAAAATAAGGCCCATCTTTTGACATATAAACTGGAAGAATACCTCGACGCGAACGAATAAAATCGTCTGAAGCATCATTTGGATTTGGTTAAGCGACGATCTGTAGATCCATGCGGACGAAAGCGACGATCACCGCAGGCAATATTGGACCAGGCCGTACTTGCTGCCTTTCGTAGAACGCATTTCTAGGACCATATCAGAACAAAGAGAACGGAAACAGGTTCACCTACAACGTAAAATCCAATAATTTTATCTTAAAAGTCTTAATTGCTCAAATAAGTTTCTATTAATAATCAATTTTAAATATCAAATTTCGAGAATATATATTTAAAAGCATACATCAATTAAAACGTGAAAATTTAAAATATATTGTGCTAAAGGTAATACTATACTTACCCAAATCATATTAGTTATAAGAACTATTTAAGATTTGTTAATTCAATACTGTATAACCTAACTTTATCACTGTTTATAACATGTGCTACACTTTAATATCAATTATTGTCACATAATGCATAATATTTAATATTGGAAATACAGTTTCCTTATTTATATGATACAACTTGAAGTTACAGTTACCTTATTTATCACAATAAATTTATATTTATTAATTTAATTCAATCTTTTATTTGTGTGGTGTAATTGTTATGTTTGTGCTTTAGAATATTTTTATTACTTTGTGGCTGCGGATAATACACCTGACCGACTTAGAACCCTGAGATATTAATTAACATTTGTACTCAGCTCCACCGCAAATCGCTGGTCATCACTTCGGAGAACAGATAGCGTTATTTCAACTAAGGATCTTTGTATATTGGCGCCCATAATAAATTTTAAAATTCATCTACAGTTTACTCTTTTAGATTGTTTTTTTTTCGTAAATTATATACACTGTTCTTAGTTTGAACTTCTCATATACAAAGACTCTTTACAATATATATATATATATATATATATAATTAGATTACATTAGTCGGCAGTTTAAGGTCTGGTTTACTTTGATATGTCTATATTTAAAGCAATCTTACATGTTTCGACATATAGTGTCTTTTTCAAAGAAATTAAAAATATATATGACAGTATATCAATGTCAAACTTATATATCTGTAGTTGTCATAGATAAAATTAAAATATTCAAAGACACATTCAAGTTTAATAATAATAATTCATGGTTCAGAACACTAGGCAGCAAAACGTCAAATACGGGGATTAGCAAGCCATGAATTGTTATTATGTTTGCGCCCTTGGAGCGAATTAAGATTTAATGCTGTCGGTATTCGCCTTGAACGAGAAGGAAAACAATGAAAACCTACTCGGACAACCCAGTCAGGGATCTAAACACCGAACTGCTAGCATGATAAGCCAGTATAAGTAACGTATGTTCATTTGAAAAGTCAATCTAGATTACTTTGAAATTTTTATAGAATAAGACGCATATATATTAGTATGTGTTTGTTGTTCCGTAAACATAAATCCAAATGACATTTGATTATGTCAATCACATTTGTTATTTATTTGTATGTATGAAACTGTCAAAATATACGACTTCGTAGGTTAAGTAGAAAATTTTAATTTACGACATACTTCAAAATGTTCTCAGTAAATCACATGCTACTAGATTGACTTTTCAAATGAACACCCGTTATGTACTGCTTAGATTTTTTATATCACTTCGGTTGTTAATTGAATTTTTTTCTAGTTTAATATTCATCATTTCTTTTATTTCCCTTTTGATTGTCTGTTGTTATTTATCGATTATCTGTGTGTTGTCAAAATCGAAAGGGTGATCGCGTTGTAGTTTGTGTGTAAATAAAGCAGTTTTGATTGTTTTGGAGTATTTTTAGGATTATATTCTTTTGTATAAATATTATTTAGTTTGGTCTATGTAGTATCTATCGCAATTGCGACATGGTATTTTATAGATGACATGTATTACTCGATTGTTTCTATTTTAGTTTTTACTTTTGAAAATGGATGTTTATTAGTATTACTAAGTTCATATGTTGTAGCTATATCATATTTTTTTAAAGTATATTTAATTATTTCTGATAATTGTGGAACATATGGAATCGTGATATATGTTGTTTCATTGTTTAAATTGCTTTTGGTGTCTGCAGTGTTGAATGTTTTGTTGATTCGTTTTTTAATTGTTTGTTCTATAAGTTGTGGTGGATAGTTATTATTTGTTAAAATCGTTTTAATTTTCTTGATGTTATCTTTTCTCTATTGAGTGTGTGATAGTTTTACTACTCTACATTCGTCATCACATGCTACATTTCATTAGTTTAAAGCTTTAAATGTATAGCGGTAGTCCTTTTGATGCGAATGACATAAAATTTAAAGGTAAGGCAGATGGTAGTTAAAAGTCAAGGGTCAAACATGAAATTACCTCGGCGTATGTCTACAGCTATTAAAAAAAGATTTCGTCCATCAAAAATTTAATACACGACACCTACGTTAGAGAAAATATTGATTGTCTCATAAACACACATTTCATCTTTATATATTACTTGTAAAGTAGCAAGCAAATAGGTATTTGAGTTAGAAGTCACCGAGAAAATATCTAAAAATTAATCTCGTTACAAATCATGCAGCAGATTTTAATGTATTTTAATGTAAATTTGCATCCGCGTTTAAGTGCAGTAAATATTTGCGTTGTAATTTTCAGTTAGATTAATTATTGAACTAATAAACCAATATTTTCCAAAATATATATGTTCAGAAAGCACATACTTGTGTGTATATCAAGTATTAAATAACAGGGTTTTACGCGCTGTACTATTAAAATAAAACAAGAGGGGATTTATCATAACCACACTATCTCGTCCTGATTAGAAAATCAGATAAATATATTATATAAACGATCCAGTGGCGGCTCGTGACCATGTTGAGTAATGGAGCCAGTCTCCCTTCCCTTCTGCTTGTTTAATAGAAAGGTTTGAATCAGTTCAATTCTTTAAATAGCTTATTAACAATTAAAAAACGTAGAAAAATTATTTTAATATAAGCAAATTGAAAAGTCATTTAGAAATAAATAATGCATTTCCTACCTAAATGTTGATTACATAAATGTAAGTGCCTTACCAAAATCTTAGGTAGCAAGTATTTTTGTATTGCTCCCAGAATTGCACATATTCACTCTTTAAGTAGGACATATTTAGTCTTTAATTTAGCACGTATTAAAAAAGGTACTTAAACATTAAATAGAAAACATAGAACATAATAAATAAAGAACCGCTTCGATTGGAAAGTTTTAAACTAAAAGTCGTTCTTCGAGTGAATACGAAGAAAATTTATTTTTTAAAAGCTTATTGACTCTATTCGTCATGGCAACACAAAATAATACACAATTACAAAACGAACAGTTGGAAACACAAAAGAGTACTGAGAGTCATGAGAGTATAAAGTTAAATCCGCGGGCAGTATTGGTGAATACCGAATGCAGGTCAGATCAAACTGATTGAAAAAAAAACTGGCCCCAATGCTTAGGTATGCTTAATAGAATTGATGGTTTTCTAACTATTTCCTTTACCCGCCAGCTCCCAACAGATGCTCTCATAAACTTATCCAATTCCGGGACATTTGATACTTGGCTCGAATGCGTTAAAATAAAGTGATTTTTATTAAGTTTGTAACACGAACGTATAAGTTCATCTAACGGTGTTAAATATTCAGTAGGTGTAATTATAATTACAATTAGGCGTCGACGGCTTTTATTAATTATTCAATTAACCGTTATTTCTTCTCGTATGATGTGTGGAGTCATGGCGCACTGGCTCTTTAACCAGTGCGCCATGGCGCAATTTATTGTATCAGTAAATTCATATAAGAGACGGCTGAACGGCTCCAGTCGTAAGAGCGTCGGACTATGTACGTTAGAGTCTCGTTGGTCGAGAGTTCGGATCTCGGGACAGACGTGTGAGAAGTCGGTTTTCTTCGGGATCGGGATCTTAACTATTGAGGAAGTGAAAGTCAAATCGACATTTTATCCTCTTACGGTGAAGACATGTAGTAATAAAGCGGTGGAGCACTTTACGCACACTTTATGCCCTCTGACAAGTATTCAGAGTAAAATATATAAAGAATAAAAGATATATGAAAAAGAAAAACTAAGAAAATAACTTGCTGTTGACAGATTACTACAAAGAACTACATTGCGACGGTCATATGTTTGAAGCATCTATCAGTAGTTTGCAGACACATAATAAAACTAGATTTTATGAATAATGCAAATTGGCCATGTAAGCTAGTATAGATTGGTAACGTGTGAGACTAAAACTGATCTTTGGGAAAGAAAATACAGAGAATTAGATTAAGTTGATACTTTTAACAGTTAGTCTTCTATTTTACTATTTGTTCTTTGGCAAAAAATCACGGGTAGATTATCACAATCCGAGTATTGATATGTACGCCGACTAATTTAATCTACTTATATATATATATATATATATATATATATATATATATATATATATATATGAAATGATGGTTTCTCGGGTTCTTGTCCGCGTGTGAGATGTATCCTGAGAAGGATTGTTGTCTCGACGTTTCGACGGGATCGCACTCGTCATTTTCTAGAGTTGTTCTTTCACTTGACGCTGAAGAGTAACTCTTGTAACAGAGTAACAGTTACTCTTCAGCGTCAAGTGAAAGAACAACTCTAGAAAATGACGAGTGCGATCCCGGCGAAACGTCGAGACAACAATCCTTCTCAGGATACATCTCACACGCGGACAAGAACCCGAGAAACCATCATTTCATCATACAACCGCGAAAACATCAAAATTATCATATATATATATATATATATATATATTGTAGTAGGTCAGCCAGCACACGTATTCCAGCACCTGCAATGGGAAAAACAGGTATACAATCAATTTAAACACCTGTACAAATAATAAATTGGTGGACGGAATTTGTGAAATAAACATCGAAATGTAAATAAATTATTACGACGATAACTTTAAAATTCATCATAAACTTATTTCGATTTAAACTCACTTTTCATATTTATATTTCCCTATTTCATAATTCAATTTTCCGTTCATTTTAAGATTAAAACATTGTGTAAATTCACCTTCTAAATGATGTAAGTAAAGCTAAAACTACGAGATTATTACGATAAATAAATAAGGCTTTGGAATAAAAAACAAACGCTAACGGCAAGAGCTGATATAAAGTTTTCATCACAAATGGCCACATTTTTGTCAACTTCGTGAATATAAATTAATTAAACTATTTAAAATATAAAATGTCTTACCAAGTTTTGGAGCATTCAATAAATGAAAATAAGGCCCATCTTTTGACATATAAACTGGAAGAATACCTCGACGCGAACGAATAAAATCGTCTGAAGCATCATTTGGATTTGGTTAAGCGACGATCTGTAGATCCATGCGGACGAAAGCGACGATCACCGCAGGCAATATTGGACCAGGCCGTACTTGCTGCCTTTCGTAGAACGCATTTCTAGGACCATATCAGAACAAAGAGAACGGAAACAGGTTCACCTACAACGTAAAATCCAATAATTTTATCTTAAAAGTCTTAATTGCTCAAATAAGTTTCTATTAATAATCAATTTTAAATATCAAATTTCGAGAATATATATTTAAAAGCATACATCAATTAAAACGTGAAAATTTAAAATATATTGTGCTAAAGGTAATACTATACTTACCCAAATCATATTAGTTATAAGAACTATTTAAGATTTGTTAATTCAATACTGTATAACCTAACTTTATCACTGTTTATAACATGTGCTACACTTTAATATCAATTATTGTCACATAATGCATAATATTTAATATTGGAAATACAGTTTCCTTATTTATATGATACAACTTGAAGTTACAGTTACCTTATTTATCACAATAAATTTATATTTATTAATTTAATTCAATCTTTTATTTGTGTGGTGTAATTGTTATGTTTGTGCTTTAGAATATTTTTATTACTTTGTGGCTGCGGATAATACACCTGACCGACTTAGAACCCTGAGATATTAATTAACATTTGTACTCAGCTCCACCGCAAATCGCTGGTCATCACTTCGGAGAACAGATAGCGTTATTTCAACTAAGGATCTTTGTATATTGGCGCCCATAATAAATTTTAAAATTCATCTACAGTTTACTCTTTTAGATTGTTTTTTTTTCGTAAATTATATACACTGTTCTTAGTTTGAACTTCTCATATACAAAGACTCTTTACAATATATATATATATATATATATATATATATATAATTAGATTACATTAGTCGGCAGTTTAAGGTCTGGTTTACTTTGATATGTCTATATTTAAAGCAATCTTACATGTTTCGACATATAGTGTCTTTTTCAAAGAAATTAAAAATATATATGACAGTATATCAATGTCAAACTTATATATCTGTAGTTGTCATAGATAAAATTAAAATATTCAAAGACACATTCAAGTTTAATAATAATAATTCATGGTTCAGAACACTAGGCAGCAAAACGTCAAATACGGGGATTAGCAAGCCATGAATTGTTATTATGTTTGCGCCCTTGGAGCGAATTAAGATTTAATGCTGTCGGTATTCGCCTTGAACGAGAAGGAAAACAATGAAAACCTACTCGGACAACCCAGTCAGGGATCTAAACACCGAACTGCTAGCATGATAAGCCAGTATAAGTAACGTATGTTCATTTGAAAAGTCAATCTAGATTACTTTGAAATTTTTATAGAATAAGACGCATATATATTAGTATGTGTTTGTTGTTCCGTAAACATAAATCCAAATGACATTTGATTATGTCAATCACATTTGTTATTTATTTGTATGTATGAAACTGTCAAAATATACGACTTCGTAGGTTAAGTAGAAAATTTTAATTTACGACATACTTCAAAATGTTCTCAGTAAATCACATGCTACTAGATTGACTTTTCAAATGAACACCCGTTATGTACTGCTTAGATTTTTTATATCACTTCGGTTGTTAATTGAATTTTTTTCTAGTTTAATATTCATCATTTCTTTTATTTCCCTTTTGATTGTCTGTTGTTATTTATCGATTATCTGTGTGTTGTCAAAATCGAAAGGGTGATCGCGTTGTAGTTTGTGTGTAAATAAAGCAGTTTTGATTGTTTTGGAGTATTTTTAGGATTATATTCTTTTGTATAAATATTATTTAGTTTGGTCTATGTAGTATCTATCGCAATTGCGACATGGTATTTTATAGATGACATGTATTACTCGATTGTTTCTATTTTAGTTTTTACTTTTGAAAATGGATGTTTATTAGTATTACTAAGTTCATATGTTGTAGCTATATCATATTTTTTTAAAGTATATTTAATTATTTCTGATAATTGTGGAACATATGGAATCGTGATATATGTTGTTTCATTGTTTAAATTGCTTTTGGTGTCTGCAGTGTTGAATGTTTTGTTGATTCGTTTTTTAATTGTTTGTTCTATAAGTTGTGGTGGATAGTTATTATTTGTTAAAATCGTTTTAATTTTCTTGATGTTATCTTTTCTCTATTGAGTGTGTGATAGTTTTACTACTCTATCAGTCAGATTATTTATTATAATTTTATTGTATACTCTTGGGGTTAAAAGAAATATCAAGGAAATTAGTACTGTTATTGATTTCTTCTTCAATTGTGAATTTTAATTTATTGTGCCTGACAGAGCAGTAGAACTATCACACACTCAATACAGAAAAGATAACATCAAGAAAATTAAAACAGATCCACATTTATCAGAAAAAATTAAATATACTTTAAAAAAATGTGATATGTCTGCAATATATAAATTTAGTAGTACTAATAAACATCTATTTTCAAAACTAAAACATAAAATAGAAAAAAAATCGAGAAACACATGTCATCTATAAAATACCATGTCGCGATAGTAATAGTTACTACATAGGCCAAACTAAACAATATTTATACAAAAGATTACAAGCCCACAAATACTCCAAAATAGACAAAACTGCTTTATTTACACACATACTACAACGATCACCATTTCGATTTTGAAAACACACAGATAATCGATAAAGATTAACCATAATGAAAATGGCAATTAAAGAAATGATTTAATATTAAACAAGAAAAAAAATCAATTAACAACACAAGTGATAGAAAAAATCTAAGCAATATATACTATAACCTAATAATATAACGATCTGCAACTTACCATCATGAATATATGTTGTTATTATATAATTATCTATCATATATTATTTAAATATCTGTACACTGGTTTATCATGCTGGCAGTTCCGTGTTTAGATACCTGACTGGGCGTCCGAGTTGGTTTTCGTTGTTTTTCGTCTCGTTCAAGGCAAATGCCGACAGCTTAAAATCTTAAGTCGCTTCACGGGCGCAGACATAATAATAATTTATGGCTTGCCAATCGCCCGTAATTGATGTTTTGCTGTCTAGTATTCTAAACCATGAATTATTATTATTGAACTTGAATGTATCTTTGAATATTTTAATTTTATCCATGACAACTACTGATATATAAGTTTGACATTAATATACTGTCATATATTTTTAATTTCTTTGAAAAAGACACTATGTGTCGAAACATGTAAGATTGCTTTAAATATATACATATCAAAGGAAACCAGACCTTAAATCGTCGACTAATAATCTACTTTACATACAATGGTCAAGAAATAATTATTTATATATATATATATATATATATATATATATATATATATATATATATATATAAACTTGCAGCTTTAAATTATCACGAAAATAAGCAGTTCACTAAAAAATGTTCAGATTTAAAATTTATTAATTCAATGGAGGAAATTTATTCATGCTAAAATTAGGTTAGGCGGGGGTAACTTTGAAATCTTAAATAGGAACCCGTATTATACTGGAAAAAGTACGTAGAATTTGTTCGAAACATTTTTTTCAATTCATGATAGATGATGTTATAATCGACGAAATGGGACGATGGGCTCTCCACTGTCACCAGTAATAGCGAACCTTTTCATGGAAGACTTAGAAAAAATAGTATTAAGGACGGCCACCCATAAACACAAACTTTAGCTACGATATGTTGATGACACGTTCGTGATTTGGACACATGGAGAAGATCACCTCAAGAGCTTCCTGGAACATCTGAATAGTATCCATCCAAAAATAAAATTCACAATGGAAGTAGAATCAAACAATCAACTCCCATTCCTCGACGAGAATGGAGAATTAAGCCATTCAGTGTACCGGAAATCCACACATACAGATCGGTACCTCAACGCACAGTCTCACCATCACCAAGATCAATTGCAAGCAGTAGTGAAGAGCCTAGTAACAAGATCACAGAGATTAGCAGATGAAGACAACGTCATTCAAGAAATCGATAAACTCCACAATGCACTCGTGGCTTAAGCAAACGGGCAATCAACAAAGCATTAAAACCTAAACGAGCCACACCACAAGAGGAAGAAGAGGAATCAACAGCGAAAAACTATTTACCCTATATCCCACACGATAGACTTCAGCACTACCAAATTATTGGCGAACATAGAACATATGAAAACCATATGAAAATAATCAGAGAAGCTATCGAAATTGAGTAACGTCCGAACAATTTAAATTCGCGAGATGATACCCAGAGGCTACGAACGGCATGGAAACCAGTATTAAGCAAAGAAGTCGTCAACAACAAACAACAAACAACGACACGGAGCCGCGCCCACACTCAACCAAGTGTAACCAACCAGAACGCTAATCGGGTATATAATCACCATCCTAACTCGACTACGTCAGTTTACGAGTAACCAGAAGCAGAAGCAGACAGTTATCGCAGACCTGAAGATGGCAAATGTGATTTTGCCGAAACGTCGTCCAGAAACCAGCACCGGTCTTTATAAAGACCAAACAATGGAAACGCGGAAGAAAACCCGGAATCCAGTTACAACACATGCTACTATTCGCAGAAACCTAAAAGAAAACACATATATATATATATATATATATATATATATATATATATATATGTATATATATGGTCTCTCCCCGAATTAAGTTCATAATAGGTATAACGGATTAAAAATTTTCGAAATGGTATTTCATATTTTGGGATTCCGCATTGCTTAATTAATCTGAAACTCATTTTTAGTTTACTTGCTACCTGCGGCGTGCGCAGGCGCAGTGATGGTGTCTGTAGATGGTCTAAATCAAAACAAAACCTGTGTGCCTCACTACACACGTGCTAAGTAATCTGAAATTTTTCACAATTCAAAAAATAAAGCGTAATTATAACGAAAATAAGCTACAATATATATATATATATATATATATATATATATATATATATATATATATATATATATATATATTATAATAATAATTCGAGCCAAACGTTGGAGTGCCAAAATATAGAATAATTCGCTCCACGTTGGAAACTAATTAAATAAATAATTTCTAAATGTAATTGCTATTTGAATCACCACCTAGAACTTATGTGGTGTTTATTATCATTCTCTATTTATATAATCATTATGTTCGATCTATTAATCTCTTAAAACGTCTACTAAAGAGAGTTTTAAAGGTAAAACGTTAAACTTGAAGATATAAAATGAATTTAAATTCCAATTTACACACGCATTAATACATATATTTCTGGGCAGGATCAATTTATAGATGGTAAACGTTCGAAGTTAACGATCATATCAAAATAGTATTTGGTTAAAAAAAAAAATAGCTGGTGTTTAATGAAATTAGCGGAAATAATGAACATGAGCTCTCTAAATATCTCATGGGTCGTGAAAAATTCTTATTTGGCAAGAAAGGTATATTAGTTGTATATATCTCGGTGAATGTAGGTTAATATGATAATATTTTATTAACTTATCGAACACACAAATGGCTTGTTTTAGTAGCTTAAACTCTGTTTATTAAGAAAATCTTATTTATTTTATTTGAGTAATTAGCTAGATAACAAATTATTCTGTACAAACAATGGATTAACTATTCTTATTAAAACATAATTTATAATGTTTATAGGTTATGTGTGGATTTCTTTTGTAGGTGGGAAATTAAATGAATCAGCAGATATGTCATAAATATTTCGATATTTAAACTAAATAGGCTCTGCTAAATCAAACCACGATTAAAATGGATATATAACTTTACTCTACTTTTGGTAAGCATATATATGTTTATTTATTAAGTAAAATTTATAATAGTAAACCAAATAATACAGACTTAGCTCAATATTTTCTAATTTCACAATTTTTCGTCTATATCTCAATCTCTAATCTCTCTAATCTCTGCAATCAATCTTGGTTCTCCTGACGTATAGCTTGAATTTTACCCAAACGGAAAAAATGGTTACGATCCTAACAGACCCTACAGTCCTCCAGAATATATAAGGTAAATAATCTCCTTTAATAATGGAAAATCTTGATTATAGATTGTTTGGTCGCTAGAGTTAGTTCAATTCATTCCAAGGTTGATTCAGGGTGATCCGATCTCATTAGGTTTGGAACGGCTAAATGATTTCACTCGATATACAAATGTGTAATAACAATTTGAACAGAATATGTGAACACATATAATAAACGGAAAAAGGAGTATAACGACCTTTTTAAGAAATGTCTTCTGAGGTGTTCCCGCTCAAACAATGATATTTTCCTCAGTATCCAACTATACAAAATATTACTGTTTTACCAGTTTCTTTTAAGATTATATATAAAAGTAAGTTTATTTGAATTACTCTAACTTAATTTTTCTAATTTTATACGTTTTCTAAAATATATCACAAAAATACCACTTAATTTTATCGTGCAAAAATTATTCTCCGAATTTTATCAATAGGTAACCATAGCGACCCAACAGCTTTTCCTCTTTTGAAGATCATTGGTAGCTTTAGTTATACAGATTTTCCAAAATATTTTACATTTCAAATATAATTTTGATCTTTGATTAATATTATGAACTTATTGCTTTACAAATAATTTTCCCTTCGCATATAACCTTTGACATTAGCAAATATTAACAATTGTGTATAAAATTAACTAAATTTACATTATCTAATTACTTTTGGAATATATAGGAAAGTCATATACTTTTAAAAATTTTATAATGGACTTGACACTCTATGTTAGCAAATATTCAATATAAATATATTCTATTATTAATATATATATATATATATATATATATATATATATATATATATATGTATATATATATATATATATATATATATATATATATATATATATATTGTGGTGGTTCCCAAGGTCAGGGATTGGAAGAAACAACAATTACTTACATATACATAAGTTTTTAAACAAATAAAAGGAAACGGACCATGCACACGCAATTTAAATTATTAGATAAGTTAATACCGCGTTTTTAATTAGAAAATATCTTTGTAATAATTTTTATTATATTTATGTAGGTCATTTCACTTTCAAAATTCATTAATTTATTTGTAAAACCGAAGATAATTAACTTGTTTGATAAGAATTAATGACATATGGAAACCTATTTTACCGACCCGTATTTAGTTTGTATTTGAATTAGTTTTACCGCGAAAGTCACTCATTATGTACTATAACCATAAGATATTAATAACCATTTCAAAACATAATTTAAGATATTGATAATAATGTAATTTTTCCTTCTGTATAACGTAATTTCGGATATAAAAACAACTTATTTATGCAAATAATCTATACAGAAGACCAGACTAATAAAAAGATCCGAACAGAGAAAAAAGAATCCCGAGGGAGAAAAATTAAGGACGATATAGAAAAGTACGCTAAAAATTCTCCGAAAATTAATATTACAATTTAGATGGTATAATCATATTTACTCACCTGAAAACATCATAGTTATTAGTAGAAAGTGTTTCAATGATTAACATATAAAAACAAGCAGCATCGAAGATTTATTAGAGGAAAAACCGAAAAAGCAGGCTGGGGTACTCGCACAATCAAGTTTTGCCATATTGCCGTTCAAGATCCCTGATCTATCCCTATCTGATACGAATTCCAGAGAACAGTTGAACATCACGTACAATACCACAGGAAGACAAGTAATTACCTAATTAAAATTTATATTTTATATCCGAAAATACGAACATGGCCCAACTTTACAATTTATACAATTTAACTTATATTTAGCTTCGAAATATCAATTATATAACCTTACCTTGCTACTGAATGGTCGTTCCTATAATTTAGTATTTAAACCTAGCAAATATTGATCACTATTCACTTAATTTAATGAAAAACTCATTTATGCTTTAGTTTTACGTATCTTTAGTACTACATTTGGCTTTAATATAAAGTTTATGTATGTGTTATGCGAACAGCAAGAACAGCTGTTTTGGTTTGCTATAAAATAATGATGAATACTATTTATGTTAACTTTTAAGCCTGTTAGACATTCATTTCAAATACAAACGTCAATTTATGCATTACTTTATATTAATATCTTGTTTGTTATTGTTAATTTTGAATCCTTTAATTAAATATTCATTCTTTTGAATCAACATCGTTTCTTTTATAAAATGAACCTTAACATACGTATTTAAAATACATTCTTATACAGAAGGACCGGCTCACTGATATAAGGTCTCATGCTTCTGCACTTAGCCGCAGGTAATAAACTAAATTGATTATAGCACCTTTGGTCTATAATCTGGGGTCCAGTTAACAACAATAAATTAAAATCAATTTATTGTAAATCGTTTCGCCCAAGTACAAATTAGAGTGACATCTGACTTTTATAGAAATAAATAAGTATAACCGGAGGTAGGTAGAATTCTATCAAATATCATTTATCTTCGTATATTTAAAACACCATTAAATTCTCGTCTTTGAATATATTTCTATCTATCGATTGATCACTCAACAATACTCACCAACAACAATCATTATACAACAATATACAGGGTGGGGCATAGGAACCAAGTGTTTTTGGTTTGGGTAGTACTCGGCCATTAGAAAAGGGAGGGGCGCGTAGTTTATTACAATCCATTCCTCGACTCAAAGCATTCCACTTTCTCAGTTGCCACTTGCCATCATGGAGAGGTGGACGCTAGAGCAACGCGTGTTCGCGTATGATTGTTTTGTTCGAAGTGGCGAGTCGGTGACTGCAGTACAGCGTGAATTTCGCAGAAGATTTAATATCCATCGTAATGACTCTGTTCCTGCCCGAGACACCATCTTACGCTGGGTCAATAACCTTCGAACAGTAGGTTCAATAATGAAAAGAAAGCTGCCCGGTCGTCAACGTACTGTGCGTACTCCTGAGAATATTGAACGGGCGAGACAAGCATTACTGCGAAGTCCACGCCGCTCTGCACGTCGACATTCAACTGCACTTCAAATCAGCAATCGCACTGTACGGCGGATTTTGCATGGTGACTTACATTTTCACCCATACAAAATACTGGTTGCCCAACAATTAAATGTAAGAGATTACGCCCAACGCTTGAGTTTCGCACAACAAATGCTTGAACGTGTTCAGGAGAATGAAAACATGTTGGTACTCATGAGTGATAAAGCTCATTTCCATCTTACGGCGGCCGTCAATAAACAAAATTGCCGGTACTGGGCTGACGAGAATCCACGACAGTTACATGAGATGCCATTGTATAGTCCTAAGGTAACAGTTTGGTGTGCGGTGGGAAAATTTGGCATCATTGGCCCATATTTTTTTGAAGAAAATGGGGTAACCGCTACAGTAACATCTGCGCGTTACATTCATATGGTGAATAACTTTTTCATACCTGAATTGTTAAGAAGAGGTGTGGATATTCAAGATTTGTGGTTACAGCAAGATGGGGCCACGGCACACACCGCCAGAGCATCTATGGCTGTTCTTCGCCACCTGTTTCCAAATCGTCTAATTTCGAGATTTGGTGACGTTTTGTGGCCTCCTCGGTCTCCCGACTTATCGATTTGTGATTTTTATCTATGGGGGTACCTCAAGTCACGTGTTTACGAGGCCAAACCCCGTACGTTAGACGCATTAAAGGAATCGATTCGTTATGAAATCTCCCTAATCGACAGAGACATGTTGGAAAGAGTGGAGGCCAATTTTTCGTCAACGGCTGCAACAGTGTATCAATGAAAACGGACATCATATGCCAGATGTAATTTTCCGTACATGAATATTTCAAAATGCTTTATTATTAGCTATGTTGTACTACCAATAAATTTTTTTTAGAGTAAAAACTAATAATTTTATTATCATTTCTAAAACACTTGATTCCTATGCCCCACCCTGTATATATATATATATATATATATGAGTTCAAAATAAAAATTAAATTTAGTTTCAACAGTAGTAAGAATAGTCTTGATTACAGATAATTAAAAGAAATAAATAGTTAATAGTAATTACAGCAATAACAAAAAAAATGGTATTACTTATATCAGAATAATTTTAAAATTTTATACAATAAGGTTTTAAATCAAAATTTTTTTTGCAGAAATACATCTGCACAAATTGCAGACGGTTTTTTACTTATACAAGTAACGGCCAAGATGCCAGATGTTGGTATGCAAAACAAATTTATTGAGAGAAATCTCACGTACAAAATAAATTTAAAATATATTTATGAATTTCTTTTTTAAAAGCGGCAATGAAAAGAAAATATTACTTTAAAAATTCGATGTATAAATAACCAATTGCAACTAATTAGAATTTAGATTAACCTGATTATTATAAATGAACATATAAGTGTAATATAAATTTATGTACACTACAATGATTCTAATTTGATCAGAAAAAAAATAATCTCGAAATTTAATAGACATATGATTATAAAATCTTCAAAACGGAAATTTAGAAGTCAAAATTCATACCAAGAAAAGTATATAGGAGTCCACGTTGTCCTAATTGGATTCGCAGCGGCCAGTGGATGAGGGTAACTAACTGTGATTCGACGGTATTGGATTCGCTAACAAGGTGAAGGTGTTCGGGGTCCTGATTGCTACTTTCGGAGAGAAATAGTCCGTTTTCACGTATTAGATTTGCCAATCAACAACTTAGCCAACGAAGGAGTTTTCCTTTTCTCTGATACAAATTGAAAAACAAGACGGAATTGGGCAATTCTAAACTATTGACGTTCTGCGTTTTTATCTGCCAATGCGACCTATCTAAACTATGCAGAATTACGTAACTCTATTTTACCCCCAATGGTGCAATCGTAAACACTTTATAACCCAACAGATCTGACTTATAGACCGTCAACGGAATCAATCTATCGCGCGACGCTAGTCGAGGTGGTAGCAGGGGGATGGCGATGCCGGGAGAAATTTTCAAAATGATCAACTCGCTTTCATTAACCTCGCGTTATTTTTGTATTGCATCAACGAATAATCGCGTCGTAGTAAAGCAAGCAATTACGTGTCATTATTTTAGATAAACGTCAAAACTTCGAAGTATTTGTTCTAAATTGATTACTTATCTCACTAAATAGTAATTTACTTGTTCATCATTGTTTTTTGTATTAAAAATGTTACCCCTTGAACAGTGCATTCACCTAATACAATGTTACCGACTTGTGAAAGCATTTTATGTTCCTGTTGTGAATAAATGTCACGAGCGATTTCCATTGGTGACAATTTCTGTCAATGGAGTAAAAAAAACTTGTGAAAAAGTTTACAGAAATTGGAAGTAAGGTATGATAAAATTATTGGCCCATACTATCTTAAACCAAGATTCCTATTTGGATGTGCTCGAAAACTTTTTTTTACCTCCACGGAGGATATGAATTTAGAAGATTTTCATTTTCGACAAGATGGATGTCCAGCCCATTCAACTCGTTTAATTACGAATTTTTTTAAACAGCACTTTTCTGAAATGTGGAATAGAAGACTTGGTCCAATACATTGACCAGCGAGATCGCCGGATTTGAATCCTATAGAGTTTTACTTATGGGGTTATTTGAAACAAAAATTTATTCATGTGATCTTCATAATATCATTGACTTATTAAAATAAAAATTAGGGATGCTGTAAATGAAATTAACCCAATGACCATAGCGAAAATATACGATGATTTCAAAGTTAGTATAGAAAAATGTGCAGCTCTTGGAGGAAGTCAAATAGAGTTAATTGTAGTTTCATTTCTTTTTATTTGATAAATTGTAAAGATTTGAATTGTAATTTGGAAATTTCTAATGAACCTATTTTTTAACATATAATCGTAAATAATAATAAAGATTTTTCTATATTCAACTTCTTTTGTCAAAGTAGGCCGATCATTCTGAAAATTTGCATAACATCATAGCTTTTAATTCTGAGCAAATTTTCTAAGTAATACTTTGACGTAATGTGAACGGAAAACATACTTTACCTGGAACGACAATAATGCAATTAATGTATTGACAAACTATAATTTACTAAGGTTATTAAAATATTTAAAAACCATGTGCCAATGCAACTTGTTAACATAGAAAAGATAAAAAACAAGAGGATGGGGGAAAACAGTTACGGTGAGATTAAAATTAATGCGGATAGGGAAAAGGAAGAGAAGGTTATCAAAGCTTTGCTGTATTTGTGCAGGCGACATGATCAATGGTTAAAACTATGACGACACAACACATTAAAACAGTCCGGGACAAACACTATGTAGGTGACACAAAGGTAAACTTGACACGAAAATAATTGAAGCCAGTCATCTGAAGGACAACTACGTCTATAGTAGTGGGTGGCAAGATGGTTTTGTGTTGGCGCCTTGCCAGCCCCCTTGAATCTTTTAATAACCTTTGTAAATTAATATAATTTGACAATATATTAGTTGCAATTGACTTCACTACGTTTTTAAAACAATAGTTCAATAAAGTGTGTAGTGTTTAATTATTTGAACTTAAAGTATTCGTCCACATAAAATTGGTTCTTGTGTCAACCTGCCATGACCTCCGTCTGTAGTGCAGACACATTTTCTGTTTACATCGATGCCGTTATTATTTAAACTCGATTTTTTTTGTAGGTTTTTCTAACAACCTAGTAATTTTTAATAACTAATTGATGTTCTTTCTCTGATTGTGTAATTCAGCCCTGATGAAGGTTATAAATTAAACTGAAAGCTCGGAATAATTTAAAAGAGTTTACGTTTACTTCCGCCGTTTGCCTACTATTCCCACTAACACCTTATGACTATATATATATATATATATATATACATATATATATATATATATATATACATATATATATATACATATATATATATATATATATACATATATATATATATATATATATATATATATTGCTATAGTACAGCTGATACCTACGGTTTATAAACAATTTAATTAATTTATATTGCCCCAAGAAAGTAATATCTATGAAATAATAGAAACTAAAACGTTAATAACTAAGTATATAACATGTAAACAGGATGTAAGATCGAAATTAGCTTTTTAATCATGATACCGAACTTAATTGAATATTTGTATTTGCTTATTTATTTTATTTGGTCATTTATTAATTTATCATAACTTAATAGCACGTGAAATCAAGAATTTTAAAGCTAATTATGATTAAAATACTTATGTACAAATAATTTTGAACATCATTATTAATTTAAATTTTGACTAACCTCTGTAAAAAGTATGCAAAAAGCAAACAGGAATATTCAGAAAAATAATTTATTAAGATGGACAAAATTATTTTGTGTATATTATTTGGATTTATATCAAAATTTCACAAAAATATAATTAATTATCACTAGCTTCCTGTGGTAGTTATGACAATAAAACAAAAGTTGTTTAGAGGAGATTTTTGCACGACTTGTAATAGAAACGACGTTTTTTAGACGCATCATTTTTAAAATTCGTAAAAACACAATATATAAACCTAATTTAATCATAAATGTCGTTTAAAAATATAGTAAATGTAATCACCTTAATTTAAAACTGTCTCCGAAAGAAAAAGCAACGTATTTTCAATAATAATAAATATCAAGAATTTTCCTGTTTCAAAGCCAGTTAATTTTGGAAGTATTGGCTTAACAAAATTAAATATACCATATTTAGAAAATCAAGAACCATTTAAAAGTGCTAAATTAATTAAACCTGGAGAATTTATTCCTAAAGTGGCCCCATCGCAAAGGAAACCTTCCTGTCCTACGTAAAGAGTGCCACAAACGACCTTTTATCATGAAACTTTTATATATTAGTCCTGAAAACTTTAAGCTCTCCGTTAACAACAGGTATTTCCAGGTGGAACTATATATGCATAATTTCTAATAGATACTTCATTTGTTAAACCATATTATTTAGTATATCATTAAACTCACGTTGGGCAAAATATCATTTTTAAGCAATATATATTCATAGAATTTCATTGCTAGTATAATAATTTCTAATACAACCTCTTTTTTTTTTGTTTTATTCGACTAGTTTTCAATAGTCATATGAATATAATATAGGCAACTAGATATATAATTAGTAAAAGGGGTGAAATGAGCAACCTAATATTCTTTGATGTTTTGAGATAGTATATTAAGTGCATGTTTGTACCTTGTATCAGAAATCAATAATTGTCTTGAATATATCTATTTATTACTCCATGAAATTGTTTTTTTTTTGTTTTATGTATGCTTGTTGAACTGTATGGTATCTAGAACCGACCATATAACCTGAGATTAAGAAGCGCTCTTGTTTTAAGTATTAGCATATTCAAAGTTTACATAATTGAGCTAGTTGTATATATATTTCATTAAAGTATATATTCAATGCTCATTTTACATTGCTATATTGACATACTTTAAATTATATATACAGAGCATGCCTTTATAACAATATATATATATATATATATATATATATATATATATATAAATGATTGCGCGAATGTTACAAAATACACCCGTTCGCAGCTACGGCCCAGGATACATGAATCTCATTTACATTATTGTTAGCTTATCGTGGTCTTACTATAAAGGTACATACTTTCTATTTAGTCAAATTAAAATAAGTTGAAACGAACTATAGTATTCTGGATTAATAGTAGAATGGTTCTCCAGTGCTTCAGTGGAAACATATCCATTAATCATAAAGAATGTGTGGACCACCTTTTTGTTTCAGCTTTTGTTGAAGTTACATTTTCGAAGATCCAGACTGGCGGTTATTGCTATTTTTTAAAGTATAGCCAAGCTTCATCTCCTGTAATGATGTGCACTAAGCGACACAATTCATTGGCAAAGCGATCTGCGATCTTTTTGGGGCCAAATTGTGAGGAATCCAGAAATAAAGCATTATCTTTAAATATTTGTGAAAGATTTGCGTATTGATTATCTTAACTCAATTTTTAGAGTTGCTTGAATACTCCTTATAGTATTAAGTCGATCCTCTTCGATCATGTTACAGACAAGCCCAATATTCTTTTCTGTAATAGTCGTTTTTACTTTGGGACCTCAAATCGGGTCATTTAAGGAAAGTAAACACATTGAAATTCATTCTATCACCGCTTCACTGTTGTTAAAAAACATGATTTGTTGCCAAATACCCGATTGATTTCCACTAACCGTTCCTTCAAACATTTGAAACAAACAAATTGAAACTAAAAAATTTCAATAATGGGGTAGTTCAATTAGATTATTTCTTGTGTAAATGATGTAGCAGACAGTGAAAGCCTATGGGGTTGTAACATGATAGGCTCGAACCGTACGGTAAGTTAATGTGGCTCTACGTATCGGCCGCCTATTATTCTAAATTAGTGGCTAGACCAGGATTTGAACCCACAATTCATTAGATCCATAGTCTAGTGACCTGCATACTAGAACAATACGGTCTTCAGTTTATAAATACTTTAAATTGTCATTGTTATCATGAATGTAATTAATTGCGTTAAAATGTCAAACAAAGTTTATAATAAAATGTAATGGCTTGTTAAAGAGACTCAGCGTAAAGTGACAGCTCTTGTATATAGTATATTATTTGTGAGTACGTTTATTGTAGATATTTAAAATATATACAAACCTGTTTACAACGTAGAACAAGAAAATTTTAATTTTTATCTGAGGTAAATTGAAATAGAGTATAATACACAGAATAATTTAAAGAGCACATCAGAGTGTCCTCATATTATGACTTTTCAGGCAGATATAACTACAAGCGATACATACATGTAATTCTTCGTGAAATAATATCGTTTGGTATATATATATATATATATATATATATATATATATATATACCAATTGATAAATTATTAGAGTTTTTCGGCTTTTATATGAAATATTTACAAATAACAAATTAGTATGTATGTAATTGCAAAGTAGATGGGGATGTAAACATTGCTGTCTACAAATTAGAAAGCAAATCATACGAAATTTTTAATTGAAAAATGTTGTCTATGTTGGGACTCGAACCCAAGTCTACAGTTTGCCGGACTGTAGCTTTTACCACTTAGCCACAATAGACCTAGGTTCAAGCTATTTAGAAATGCATTATAAAGTAACAGTGTTAATGAATTAGATGTCAGCTATTGAATGTAGATGTCAAGTTGAAAGCAGAAGTCAGTTTTGACAGCTGATGTCAGTTTTGATAGCAGATGTCAGTTAGTGAAAGTAAATGTCAGTTATTGAAAGCAGATGTCTGTTTTGAAAGCAGGTGTCAGTTATGAAAGCAAACGTCAGATTTGAAAGCAGATGCCTATTTTGAAAGTAGATGTCAGTTATTGAAAGCAGATGTCAGTATTTTCAGAGCAGATGTCAGATTTGAATGTTTGAAAATGCTAATTATTTCTCCATAGCTATATGAGTGTTTAGATAATTTCATAGCCCTTTATTAAATATAACAATTGATAAATTATTGGAATTTTTCGGCTTTTATATGAAATATTTACAAATAACAAATTAGTATATATGTAATTGCAAGGTAGGTGGGGATGTAAACATTGCTGTCTACAAATTACAAAGCAAATCCTACGAAATTTTTAATTGAAAAATATTATCTATGTTGGGACTCGAACCCAAGTCGACGATATATACAGGGTCCGGCAACGAAGCGGGGACGGAAGATTACACGCGTATTTGAAAGTTAGTCAAATATTTAGTCATCGGATATCCTTCCGTACCATCAAGCGCACGTTCTAAAAATATTTTGTTTTATACAGGGTGTTCCAGATGGAAATGCCAGACTAAAGTTGCATTTTTTTAAATAGAACACCCTGTATATTAATAGATAAAATGATCCGCGCTTGAAAGCTGGTTACATCGATATACTATTGTATGGGTCTAAATTTGATAGTTTCTGTGTAAATAATTATTTTACTTGATAAATTGATACATTTCAGTAGGCTATTCTGCATAAGGAAAATCAAAAGATCCAAAACCAATAGAATAGAATATTTTCTACAAGTATGCACTTTCGTTGCTACGGGAAATAAATTCTACAACTGCTCGCATTATACAGGGTGTTCACAATTTCGCAAAATCGAAGAAATCTCGTAATTTTTAAATGGAACACCCTGTATATTTTTAGCTCATTGAAAAGCCCTTTTACAACGCTTTCTATTGACACCTCATTTGATGCACCTAGGATGGATCATTTGCTAATTATTTCTTTTTAGAATTGAATTAATGAAAAATGCTTGTATTTTTAGTAGCTAATTTGCGCTTTTAAACCTTCTGTAAGATCGGATATTCAACAAATTATCCATAAATGGTCTACAACAAGAAGAAACCCCATTAAGTACGAGAAACAGTTGATTTTCACTCAGCGGTGAAAGCAAACATTAAATTAATATAAAGTAATATAGCATTTTCAATAGATTCACTGCCGATTAAGTTATCTGGTGTTAGTTTAATAAAAAATTTGCACTAATTAATTTGTATTTTAAAGAATTTTGTAGAACCAACTATTTTACGAATACCTAATATGAAACAATACATACCTAATTAGCTTAACATAAATCGAAATCATGTAGGAAAGAATCAAGTACGAGTAGTATTAAAAGTTGGCACTATTTTAAATAAATACTAATTATTAACCACAACATCAAATTTAATTAACAAAAGTTGTAGCACAGTAAATGAAAATAAAGTAAATGTAAATAGTAAATGCAAATAAATCAAATAAAACTTTCAAATATCCTTCCATGTCTCTCAATACATAAATGAAGCCGCCTGGTGAAATTCTGTTGAACATGCTGTAATGTTTCTTAACGAACATTTCTAAATGCCTCTCTTATGCGTTCCATCATATTTTCCCTTGTTGTAGGAACTTCCACATAAACTAGAGCCTTGACATATCCCCAAAAGTAGAAGTCCAAAACAGTAAGATCTGGACTTCGTGGAGGCCAAACGATTGGACCACCTCGTCCTATCCATTTGTCTTCCTTTCATCGCCCTAGAAACTCCCTAACGTTAAAGCTGTAATGAGCAGGTGCACCATCGTGTTGCAACTAGAAAATTTGTCGGGTGTCAGCATCCACATGCTCAAGTAAATTAGGCAGTTCGTTCAGCAAAAATGCCAAATACGTATCGCCTGTAACGGTTCCATCGAAAAAGTACGGCCCAATGATATATGGACCAAGTATACCTCCCCAGACGTTAAGAGACCATCTATTCTGATTGTCTATATGACGTATCCAATGCGGGTTTTCTGTTGCATAATAATGCATGTTATGTTTATTTACCGTCCCATTACTTTTGAAAGTAGCCTCATCGCTAAACAAAATCTTTGTTAAAATATTTGGCATTTCTCGCATTTTATTTAACAACCACCCACAAAAGTCTGTTCTTTTAATGAAATCATCACCATGCAATTCCTGCTTTAATTCCTGAATTAATAGTACGGATGATACTTATGACTTCTTAAAATTCTTCGTACGCTCCTATCTTCAATAGCTGTTACCTTTGAAATACCGTCTATACTTATATGTGGATTTTCCTGTATTGTTAATAATACGGCCTATTCGTTTTTTTCATTGATTACCGGCTTATTTATTTCTCTCTTCTTGTAGGTTACACTACCAGTTTCTGTAAATCTCTCTAATAACCTTTCAAATGCTTCCGGTCTTGGCTTTCTTTTAAGGTTTGGAAATCTCTCTGTATATACTCTACTTGCTAGGAGACAATTTCTTGTACACTCCCCAAGAATAAATATCATATTCACCATTTCTTGAATACTAAAATTAGTCATTATAGCAATTTCTTTTAAAGATTGAACGAAATACTGTGTAAGATGGAACAAAATTTTTGATAACTTGGTTATTAAGTATACAAGCTTAAAACTGACACCAGATAACTTGATCAGCAGTGAATCTATTGAAAATGCTATATTACTTTATATTAATTTAATGTTTGTTTTCACCGCTGAGTGAAAATCAACTGTTTCTCGTACTTAATGGGGTTTCTTCTTGTTATAGACCATTTATGGATAATTTGTTGAATATCCGATCTTACAGAAGGTTTAAAAGCGCAAATTAGCTACTAAAAATACAAGCATTTTTCATTAATTCAATTCTAAAAAGAAATAATTAGCAAATGATCCATCCTAGGTGCATCAAATGAGGTATCAATAGAAAGCGTAATAAAAAGGCTTTTCAATGAGCTAAAAATATACAGGGTGTTCCATTTAAAAATTACGAGATTTCTTCGATTTTGCGAAATTGTGAACACCCTGTATAATGCGAGCAGTTGCAGAATTTATTTCACGTAGCAACGAAAGTGAATACTAGTAGAAAATATTCTATTCTATTGGTTTCGGATCTTTTGATTTTCCTTATGCAGAATAGCCTACTGAAATGTATCAATTTATCAAGTAAAATAATTATTTACACAGAAACTATCAACTTTAGACCCATGCAACATTATATCGATGTAACCAGCTTTCAAGTACGGATCATTTTATCTATTAATATACAGGGTATTCCATTTAAAAAAATGCAACTTTAGTCTGGCATTTCCATCTGGAACACCCTATATAAAACAAAATATTTTTAAAACGTGCGCTTGATGGTACGGAAGGATATCCGATGACTAAATATTTGACTAACTTTCAAATACGCGTGTAATCTTCCGTCCCCGCTTCGTTGCCGGACCCTGTATATATATATATATATATATATATATATCGTTCTAAATCAATGACGGCAGGTATAATAAACTCATTTAAGATTATATTGGTGGTAAAAGTTGAAATGACCTATATGATTTCTTCTTTGACCTTCAGTAACTCACGAAATTTCGAATAAAATGGTACCACTTTACATATCTTGGTAATTATATTCTCATATACAGTAAACAAATTGGTAGTATTTCCGTAATAAAGCTCTTTCTACGAAACTAACTTTGAAAAGAAATCTAAATATAATTAGCTATTATGTTATTAAAGAAAATGCAATTAGAATCGATAAAGGAAATTACATGGGTATAGCAGCGACTCCCATCGTGATTCTTTTCTAATTCTCCATGTCCTTATGCTTTTCTTTAGTTAATATTTACGCTTGTTTTATCTTCTGTGAAGAAAAATTAATTACCGAATCCAATTAAATATATTTTTTCCTTTGATAACTAAATCACTGCAAAAATTTAAATAAACTAATTTGCATAACTGTTCCTTTCGTTTCTATTTTAATTAATTACTTTGTGATTCAAATATTTTTATGAAGCACATAAATTTCCATTATCATAGTTAATCTAATTTATATCCTTTATCAGGGTTCAAGACATTTTTAAAATAAATATAAATCGGGAATCTTGCTATATTATATATATATATATATATATATATATATATATATATATATATATATATATATAGTGTTTATAAGAATTTTATTTTTCTTATTTATTTTATTGGCCGTGTCTTAATATTAAAAGTAATAGACTTTTTATTGGTTTAGCGACCTTTTATTGAATTATGATGTTTTATTCTACGACGTTTCGACTTTTATTATTTTTCAGTCTTCTTCAAGTAACTAGAAACAAGAATTAATGCAATGAGAACATGAGAACTGTGTTTGCTTTTGTGAGATTGAATTAACAATTAAATTAACAATTAAAATTAAAATTAGATTAAAGACTGAATTAACAATTAGATTAACAATTAAAGTTAAAATTTAAAATTAGATTAATAACGAGTAAGGACAATTAAAGTGATTACATCTGTATAAATGAATTGATAATTTGAATTAAACTACAATACAGTAAGGTAACTAGAAACAAGAATTACTACAATGAAAACGTGAGAGCTGTGTTTGCTTTTGTGAGACTGAATTAACGATTAAATTAACAATTAGAATTAAAATTAGATTAAAGACTGAATTACCAATTAAATTAACAATTAAAGTTAAAATTTAAAATTAAATTAATAATGAGTAAGGAAAATTAAAGTGGTTAAATCTGTATAAATGAATTGAAATTTTGATGTTTAACTAACTACATTACAGTAAGAAACAATGAATGAACAATGAATGACAAATCTAACCGTTTCTTTTGGTTTTCACAAACACGCATTCTGTGTAACATGTGTTATCGGGGGCCCGAGACCTTTTTTTGTAACGAACCGATCGCACTGGTTGGAATATTGTAAGTGTTTGTGGCTTTGTTAAGAGAGGTTAATTTCTGTTCTATTTAGGAATTTTGCAAATTGGTCAGGACCGTGTTTAGGGGTATGTAGTAAAAGTATTTACAAATGGGAACTGATAAAAAGTTTTTCTTGTTTTTTTGGTTTGTGTTTGTGTGTGTGGGGGGGGGGGGGAGTTGATTTTATCTATTGTTTATGAGTGGGTATTTTGTTGTGGGGTCATTCTTTAATTTTGTATAAGTTTTATCGTCATTTAGGAGTTTTTCCATGTTTTCCATGCATTGTTTTTTTTTTTTTTTTTACATACATGGAAAACATGGAAAAACTCCTAAATGACGATAAAACTTATACAAAATTAAAGAATGACCCCACAACAAAATATCAAAAAATAAACAACACACTAATTAAAAAATGGGAAAATAAACAGATCATCTCACCAAAAACAGCAAACAAATTAAAAATACATAATGCACAACCACCCAAAATATATGGCTTACCAAAATTACATAAAAAAAACATCCCATTAAGACCAATCGTATCATGCATTCAAAGCCCGTTTTATGAACTGTCAAAATATTTAACAAAAACACTAACCAATGTCACAGGTCAAAACCAATATTATATTAAAAATACTTTTGAATTCAAAAAACATATCGATAAAATCAAAACAAATAACACCGAAAAACTTGTTTCCTTAGACGTAGAATCAATGTACACCAATATACCTTTAACACTGGCCAAAAAAGTAATCAGAGAAAAATGGAACTCCATCAAAAACTTCACAGACTTACCATTAATAGATTTCCTTGAAGCAATAGAACTAACTTTAACTTCCACATATTTTCAATTCGATAACAAATTTTTCAAACAAATTGAAGGACTAGCAATGGGAGCACCTATATCCAGCGTAGTAGCCCAATTAGTATTAGAGCACATCGAAGAAAGTGTTATAAAATCCCTGAAAATAAAACCAACCTTTTTCAAAAGATATGTCGATGATTGCATAATGATGCTACCAGAAAATGAAATAAACATTGTACAAAATAGTTTCAACAATTTCCATCCAAATTTAAACTTTACCATTGAAATAGAAAAAAACAACTCCATAAACTACTTAGACCTAACACTGATAAAAACAAAAAACAACATACAAACAAAATGGTACACCAAACCAACCACATCCGGCAGATATGTAAACTTTTTTTCAAACCAACCCCTAGCCAACAAAAAAATGTAGTAACAGCGTTAGTAGACAGAGCCTTAAATCTCACTAATCCAATTTTCAGACCAACAGTACTAAATAAAGTAAAAACAATACTAACAGAAAACAATTATCCACATCAATTTATACAAAAAATTATAAAACTAAGACTTAATAAAATTTATAACACAACAAACGGCCAAAACAAAATAAAAAAAAAACAATGAATTAACATATATCCCACATATATCCACATATCCCACATATATCCCACATATATCCACATATATCCACACCCTATATAACTGGATTATCCGAAAAACTAGACAATATATTTAAACCATTTAACTTTAAAATAGCACACCAAAGCGGTAAAAACCTAAAATTCCTACACACCAAACTAAAAGACTCAACGCCTACAATAAAACAATCACACACAATATACAACATACCCTGCAAAGACTGTGACAAAGTATACATAGGCCAAACAAAACAGTTACTACAAGAAAGATTGAAAGGTCACAAATACGCAAAAAATCAAACTGCTTTAAAAAAACACCAATTGACACTAAAACATAATTTTGATTTTGATAACACCAAAGTAATAACACAGAAAAAGAATACAAAAGCTAGGGAGGTCTTAGAAATGATCCACATTTTCAAAAACAGCAGAACAATCAACGACAGAAACGAAATTGATGGACTGTCTAAACTCTATTACCCACTCATAAACAATAGATAAAATCAACCCCCCCCCCCGCACTCACAAACACAAACCAAAAAAACAAGAAAAACTTTTTATCAGTTCCCATTTGTAAACACTTTTACTACATACCCCTAAACACGGTCCTGACCAATTTGCAAAATTCCAAAATAGAACAGAAATTAACCTCTCTTAACAAAGCCACAAACACTTACAATATTCCAACCAGTGCGATCGGTTCGTTACAAAAAAAGGTCTCGGGCCCCCGATAACACATGTTACACAGAATGCGTGTTTGTGAAAACCAAAAGAAACGGTGAGATTTGTCATTCATTGTTCATTCATTGTTTCTTACTGTAATGTAGTTAGTTAAACATCAAAATTTCAATTCATTTATACAGATTTAACCACTTTAATTTTCCTTACTCATTATTAATCTAATTTTAACTTTAATTGTTAATTTAATTGGTAATTCAGTCTTTAATCTAATTTTAATTCTAATTGTTAATTTAATCGTTAATTCAGTCTCACAAAAGCAAACACAGCTCTCACGTTTTCATTGTAGTAATTCTTGTTTCTAGTTACCTTACTGTATTGTAGTTTAATTCAAATTATCAATTCATTTATACAGATGTAATCACTTTAATTGTCCTTACTCATTATTAATCTAATTTTAAATTTTAACTTTAATTGTTAATCTAATTGTTAATTCAGTCTTTAATCTAATTTTAATTTTAATTGTTAATTTAATTGTTAATTCAATCTCCCAAAAGCAAACACAGTTCTTATGTTCTCATTGCGTTAATTCTTGTTTCTAGTTACTTGAAAAAGACTGAAAAATAATAAAAGTCGAAACGTCGTAGAATAAAACATCATAATTCAATAAAAGGTCGCTAAACCAATAAAAAGTCTATTATTTTTAATATATATATATATATATATATATATATATATGTATATATATATATATATATATATATATATATATATATATATATATATGGTAAATTCAATCAGTTGGCGATTTAAGGTCTGGCTTTACTTTAAAGTATATATATTTAAAACAACCCTACTTGTTTCGGCAATGATGGCTTTATCAAGGATATAAAACATAAATCTTTATATTTTATATCCTTGATAAAGGCATCATAATTAATAATAAATACAGGAGTTGGATATGGAATACCTTAACAGATCGGTATTTGTTTTTAAAACTTTTACTAAAAATAATAATTATACTACAATAACCTAATTTAATTTATTCTTGAAGGATATGTAAAAGAAAAAAAAAACGTTAAAACGTTAGATTGTTTGCTTCCAATGAAATATAAATTTTTTAAAAACACTAAATGCATGAATCAAAAACTTTATAATGCAACAGTGTACTGCTAGCAGCGATAACCGAAGTGTTCGGAGAAAGAACAACCTTGACGAGGTAATTCAAATCTAAATTGAATCAAATAAATGAAAGTTAGATCTTGAATGAACGTAAACTTTTAATTAGTATTAAGAACAACCCAACTGACATATGGGATGACGTTTTGTGTATAGCTTGCTTGAATCATACAGTTACTATTATTTGTATAGTCATATCGATCTATTTTAGAATAATTACCAAATGATTTTTCTTTGACGAATGTAATTTAAGGTACCTTCTAAATCGGAACACGAAGTTAAGTCAGGATAAAAGGGAAGGATCGCAGTGTATATCTTCAGAAATTTCTGAAAACTGGAAAAATCTCTCGTATCTTCTAAAATCAGGTCCAGGAATGACTGTAAAAGGTCAGGTATTCGAGGATATGATGATTGAGGTACAAAATGTGATTATTTCCTCAGTTGAAGTGATTTTTCTTCACTTTTCACTTAGATCCGCTATTAATATTTTAAGTTTGAAAATGATGCTTTTGATAATAATTGATTAAAAACTTGATTTACGCTGTTCAAATGATTTTCTATTGATAAATTAAACTTTCCACTATCTTTTGGATATGTTTATAGGTACTTTTAGTCGTTCTAATATTTTTAATCTTTATTCTTAGAAAATACGGACTAAGAAAAATGCTATAATTTTACGAAATATGGCGTCCGTATCTTAAGGGCTCTATACCACTACTCCCCAAATAGACGCCGATAACAAAACAAAAACGTCCCTTTGAAATCTGCTTCAAAACATCTCATTGGTTTGCTTAGCATCAACGGAAATGATGCGGAAATTTATAACTTGAATTAATATTCAAATTTATATCAATTACAATTTCCTTCAGAATTAATTACAAATAACTAATTACATATTAAAAATTAGATATTAAAACTATTCAAAATACTGTATTTATATTTCCTTTGATTTTCTTTTAATTATATGTAGTGTTAATTAAATATTTAATACTAATTTTCTAATTTTTCAAAATTTTATTTAGTTTTAAATTAACTAAATTCAAATATATTGTTTGAGGTATATATATATATATATAGTATATATATATATATATATATATATAGTATATATATATATATATATATATATATTTAGTGTTTATAGGAACTTTATTTTCTTATTCTTATTCTTATTTATTTTATTGGCCGTGTCTTAATATTAAAAATAACAGACTTTTTATTGGTTTAGCGACCTTTTATTGAATTTTGATATTTTATTCTACGACGTTTCGACTTTTATTATTATTCAGTCTTTTTCAAGTAACGTTTTTTTTTGGGTTTCAAAAACACGCATTCTGTGCAAACATGTGTCATCGGGGACATCCGAGACCTTTTAAGGACCGACCGCAGTGGTTCGAATATTGTAAGTGACTTACAATATTCGACACATTCAACACATTGTGTGTTGTTCTTTATCAATTATCTGTGTGTTTTCAAAATCGAAATGGTGATCGCGTTGTAGTTTGTGTGTAGATAAAGCAGTTTTGTCTGTTTTAGAGTATATGTGAGCTTGTATTCTTTTGTATAAATATTGTTTCGTTTGGCCTATGTAGTAACTATCGCAATCGCGACATGGTATTTTATATATGACATGTGTTTCTCGATTTTTTTCTATTTTAGGTTTAAGTTTTGAAAATAAATGTTTATTAGTATTATTAAGTTTATATGTTGTAGCTATATCATATTTTTTTAAAGTGTATTTAATTTTTTCTGATAGTTGTGGAACATATGGAATCGTGATATATGTTGTGTCATTGTTCAAGTTTTTATTGGTGTCTGCGGTGTTGTATATTTGGTGTATTCTTTTTTTTAATAGTTTGGTCTATAAGTTGTGGTGGATAATTATTGTCAGTTAAGATTGTTTTAATTTTTTTGATGTTATCTTTTCTGTATTGAGTATGTGATAGTTTTACTGCCCTATCAGTCAGATTATTTATAATCATTTTATTGAATACTTTAGGAGCATTTGAGTGGTAATTCATATATCGAAAAGAAGCTGTGGGTTTATTATACCAATTTGTATAAATAGTACCCTGTCTATCATAGCTCAAAGAAATATCAAGAAAATTAATACTGTTATTAAATTCTTCTTCAATAGTGAATTTTAATTTGTTGTGAAAATTGTTGAATTTATTTAAGAGATAGTTTATTTTGTTGGTTGGAATACATGTTATGATATCATCAACATATCTTTTGAAAAAAATGGGGTGGAAGTCTAATGAATTGATAAGGTTTTGTTCTAAGTATTCCACTACTAGATTTGCAATAGGAGCAGCTAAAGGAGAGCCCATGGCAATACCAAATGTTTGACTATAAAAATAATTTTTGTATTGAAAATATGTGTTATCGAGACAGAAGTGTATACCTCTAATAAACTCGTTTTTATTTAGTGATGTGTGTGGACTAATTTCATCCCATTTGGATTCTATTATGTTTATAGCTAGATCTGTAGGAATGTTAGTATATAAAGATTCTACATCAAGTGATATAATTTTGTGATTAGTTGGTACTTTTTGTTCCTTGATGAAATTTTGAAATTGCCATGAGTCTTTGGTATGATATTCAGTTTTTCCTAACATCTTAGATATGCTATCACGTAGGAATTTTGCTATATTATAAGTAGGGGCTTGTATGTTAGATACTATTGGTCTTACAGGGATATTATTTTTGTGAATTTTAGGTAAACCATATATTGAAGGAGGGTGGGAATTAAAAATGCGAAGTTTGTTTTTAGTGTTGAAATCTATTAGGTTTAGTCTATGCCATTTATTTATTAAGTTATTATTTTCTTTTTGAGTTTTCTCTGTTGGATTATTTCTTTCTTTTTTATAGGTGAATTTATCGTCTAATAGTTTTTCTATTTTTTGATCATATTCCTCTTTAAGAATGATCACTGTTTTATTTGATTTATCTGCTGTTGCTATTATAATATGAGGGTTGTCTTGGATAAATCTTTTTGTTTCTTTAATGAATTTATTCATATATAGATTTGATATATGTCTTTTATTATTTACTTTCTTATGTTTATGGTTAGTGATTATATTACAGATTTTGTTACGTATTTCATTCTGTTTGTCTTGTGGTAAATTTTGTATTCCTGTTTCAATGTTAGCTATATAGTCATTAATGGGTATTTTATTAGGTGGCATATTCAATTTGGGTCCTAGGCTAAGTATGTATTTAACATTATCAGGAATATTTATATTGGTTAAATTGATAATCCAGTTATTGTTAATTTTGTAATTTATCTCTAAGTGTTGTTTCTTCATTAGTTTATCTACTTTGTTTTTTAATTTATTTTTGTTTGTTAGTAAATGGTTATTGTAAATTTTAGATTCTATTTTTTCGAAGCTATTTAAAAGTTGAGGAGATAATTTCCGTATGATAATATTTTTTAAGTTTGAAATAATTTGATTGAATGTATTTATGTTACAAATGGTTTGGGATATTGTGATGTTTAAAATTTGTAGGTAACAGGAATTCATAATTTTTTGAAATTTAGTTTTCAGTTTTGAAATAGTGAAATGAAATCTGTCAAGTTTTTTCATTTTAATAAATGTAGGTGTTATTTGTAACGATCTGCATCTTACCAAAAAGTTTCTTCTGTTGATCTGGTTTGCCAGTTTTTTTCTAATTTTCATGTATTCTTTGAGGATTTTCTGGTTATCTTCTTTAGCTGCTCCTATTGCAAATCTAGTAATGTAATACTTAGAACAAAACGTTATCTATTCATTAGACTTCCACCCCATTTTTGTTCAAAAGATATGTTGATGATATCAAACATGTATTCCAACCAACAAAATAAACTATTTCTTAAATAAATTCAACAATTTTCACAACAAATTAAAATTCACTATTGAAGAAGAATTTAATAACAGTATTAATTTTCTTGATATTTCTTTGAGCTATGATAGACAGGGTACTATTTATACAAATTGGTATAATAAACCCACAGCTTATTTTCGATATATGAATTACCACTCAAATGCTCCTACAGTATTCAATAAAATGATTATAAATAATCTGACTGATAGGGCAGTAAAACTATCACATACTCAATACAGAAAAGATAACATCAAAAAAATAAAAACAATCTTAACTGACAATAATTATCCACCACAACTTATAGACCAAACTATTAAAAAAAGAATACACCAAATATACAACACTGCAGACACCAATAAAAACTGGAACAATGACACAACATATATCACGATTCCATATGTTCCACAACTATCAGAAAAAATTAAATACACTTTAAAAAAATATGATATGGCTACAACATAAAAACTTAATAATACTAATAAACATTTATTTTCAAAACTTAAACCTAAAATAGAAAAAAATCGAGAAACACATGTCATATATAAAATACCATGTCGCGATTGCGATAGTTACTACATAGGCCAAACGAAACAATATTTATACAAAAGAATACAAGCTCACAGATACTCTAAAACAGACAAAACTGCTTTATCTACACACAAACTACAACGCGATCACCATTTCGATTTTGAAAACACACAGATAATTGATAAAGAACAACACACAATGAAAAGACAAATTAAAGAAATGATTAGTATTAAACAGGAAAAAAATTCAATTAACAACAGAAATGATATAAAAAATTTAAGCAGTATCTACTATAACTTAATTGTGTAACGATCTACATTTTACCATCATAATATATTTTTTTTTGTTATATATCTTAAGTTATTTAAATATCAATTACATTTAACTATCATATACATTTGCTTATGACTGCTGACTGTTCCGTGTTTTGATTCCTGTCTAATTGTCCGAGTAGGTTTTCGTAGTTTTCCTTCTCGTTTAAGGCGAATGTCGACAACTTTGCATCTTAAGACGCTCCACGGGCGCATATGTAATAATAACTCATATCTTGCTTTTCCCTGTTTTTCCTTTTTTTTTGTTTTGTGCTGATGTGGTCCTCTACTGGGTTGTAGCCTAGCATATACGCTAGCAAACTCTAGGGGGGTATGCCCGATGGGCGGACAGGTGCCATTCCGCCTTTCCAGCATGAGTGAGGAACCAAGCTACGCGTCGCAAATCTCGGCGCCGCGCAATGCACACACCACTAGGATCGGTCCTGGGCGGAAACCTGGCTAGGCTGCCGTTAACAGCACACACACGTTCGACGTGTGTGCAATGCCCCCGCTTCGGCGGAAAACGTTAAGGTGGCACAAAGTGTGACCGTCGTCGACCGAAGTAGCCACTAAGAGTGTTCCCTCGGTTGGCGATGAGCAACCCCGTGCAGGGTGCGCTTCGCTGGTCTGCGCCTTGCCTCGATAGGGCGGGGGTCGGGCCGTCGAAGTACTGCACGGAAAAGTAAAGAAGTTGCCGGGAAATGGTTGGCGGCCCTACGCAACGGCTGGTTTTCCGATCTCTCTAAATTTACGCGACCGGTCACTAAACACACGCACGAACACACTAACATACAAAACCCTACATTCACGCGCTCACACAAACACAAAACCACACACCCAGAGAGAGACGCAAGCTGCCAGCAGCAACCAACACACAAGTTCATACCCAGAAAGAGACACAATCTGCTAGCAGCGAACAACACATATGTTCACACCTTGCTATCTGTTTTTGGAATACTAAGGCATGATTTATTATTACTTCAATTGGAATGTATCTTTGAATAATTTAAACCATAGCAACTAAATTATTTGACATTTGTATTCTGTCATTTATATATCTTTTATATCCTTGATAAAGGTATCATTGCCAAACCTGGAGGTTTTTTTTAAATATATGTACTTTGAAGTAAAACAGACCTTTAATATACAACTGATTTAATTTACTATATATATATATATATATATATATATATATATATAAGTGTTTTGATAATTTCTTAGCCGTTTATTAAATATAACAAATGATAAATTATTGGAGTTTTCGGCTTTTATATGAAATATTTACAAATATCAAGTTAGTATGTATGTAATTGCACAGTAAGGGGGGATGTAAACATTGCTGTCTACAAATCACAAAGCAAATCATACGAAAAACATTGCAGTCTATAAATCATCAAATTTTCGTATGATTTGTTTTTTATTTGTAGACAGTAATGTTTACATCCCCCCTTACTTTGCCATTACATACATACTAACTTGAAATTTGTAAATATTTCATATAAAAGCCGAAAAACTCCAATAATTTATCAATTGTTATATATATATATATATATATACAGGGTCAGTCGTGAGGAATCGACCAAACTCAAGGAGTGTATTCTACTGGTGAAAGTAATGTAAAAAGACTCAAATGTTGTTATCCGATTTTTATTTGTTTTCGAGTTATAGCGTAATTAAAAATGTAGATTTAGTATACCATGTTTATGTATGTATTCGTAAAAACAGTGAAACCCCGGTAGCAATTCATTATAGGGAAGTCTTCCTAGCTGAAGCGCTACCTGTTCGTGGTTTTCCGAACTAGCGGTAGTGACATTGAAAGCGGTCGAGAAATAGTGCAGAGTGGTTTGTATGCCTAATGCGTCTAATGTCACTACCTCTAGTTCATCGTTGATATAGTGAGGGCGCTGCATCATAAAAAATGTTCCCTATACCTTGGAGTAAATTATAACATTGTGTTCGGGTATTGTGACATTGACTTGACGTTTGTACGACTATAGTGTAACAAACTAAAATGCCACACACTTATTCTAATTTAGAGTATACTAATATGGTGTTTGTTTATGGATTTTGTGATGGGAATGCTACAGCTGCTGCTAATGAATATCGTCAACGGTTTCCACATCACATACATTCTAATAAAACTGTATTTATTAGTGTATTCAACACATTGTGCGCGACCGGAAAGCTTCCCAGTGTAAACATAATATCTGAACGAGGCAGTCGACAACAATTACAAAAAGATATTCTGAATGTAGTAGAAGAAGACGCAACTACCAGCTCACGGAGAATTAGTATTCAATTGAGCATTCCACAAACAACGGTGATAAAAACATTCCACGAGCATGGCTTACGTCCGTACCATGTACAAAGAGTACAGCACCTACAACGAGATGATAATCGTAGACGTATAGAATTTTGTCGATGGATAAATGATAATCCTCGTTTTGTATCGCGTATACTGTTTACGGATGAAGCGATATTCACCCGTGACGGTATTAATAATTGTCATAACCAGCATGTATGGTCAGACGAAAATCCACACGCAACAGTGGAAAGTAACTTTCAACATACATTTTCGGTAAACGTGTGATGTGGTATGATCGATGGTTTTTTAATTGGTCCTTACATTTTTGAGAATCGCCTCACGGGAGACACCTGTTTATATTTTTTAGAAAATGAACTGCACGGACTGCTAGAAGATGTTTCCATAAACATCAGAATCCAAATCTTCTACCAGCACGATGGAGCGCCTGCACATTACGCTCGTGCAGTCAGGCAACATTTGGCTGAAAGGTTTCCAGGGAGTTGGATTGGACGTGGTAGTCACATTGGTTGGCCTCCTAGGTCTCCAGACCTCACGCCACTCGATTATTGTTTATGGGGATGGTTATAAAATGAAGTGTAACAAGTAAAAGTGGACACTCGTGATGCACTAATTCAACGGATTATGAATGCTGCTGACAATATCAAACATCAACCTTCCGCAATCAGGAACGCAACCAGCGCCCTTGGTAGACGATGTAAAAATGTTTTGAAATGAATGGCGGTATTTTTGAAAATATATTATAAAGAACGATAATACCAATAAAATACAAAAATTCAATGTATGAAATTTTGTTTATTTTTAATTACGCTATAACTCGAAATCAAATAAAAATCGGATAGCAACATTTGAGTTTTTTTACATTACTTTCACCTGTAGAATACACTCCTACACTTTGGTCGATTCCTCACGACTCACCCTGTATATATTATATATATTATATATATATATATATATATATATATATATATATATATATATATATATATATTGTTACGTGACTAGCGATGTTAAGTTATATATTTAAATAGGCCTCACGTTGTCTGGGGCCAAATGTTACGTTTCTAAAAAGTCCTGTAATATTTTATATTCGACTATTTTTAGTATATTTGAAAATTCGTTTTAAATATAATGTTGCTGAATATGCGTAGAGTGATATGGTTGATAATAAAGGTTACAATGTTGCTATATAATAAAAAGTAAATGTAAATACTTATCGGTATAAAAAATGTGCTTATTATTTTTTATTATTGTAGATGGCTAGCTCAATATCTTCAGGGTTCAAAGTCGGTTCAGGTATTTCTACTCACTCTTGGCTTATTTATTGTAGTAAGTCAATTTGAACAACACTTCAAGCAATTAAAATAAAACCAAAGAAATAAAATGATAAAAAACATTAACTTTATTGCACAAATAACAAAAATTCTAAAGAAAAATTCAAAAGTAAATAGGTATTTCGTGGCACACATACGATACAAGCGATACAAATAGGTACTAGTGCAAATCTTCTTTTCTATTGTGCTTAAACATGTGGTTAAAAATATCAGTCTAATGAAATGTGAATATGTGAAATAATGAGTTAAGTTTAAATATTATAACAAATGCAAATTGAACTTCAATATATTTAATACAGTTTACAGTGTTTGAGGAACAAATCGTTAACTGTGAGTACGAATAAGTTAAACACAACAAGTTCTTTTAATGTGAATATGACTGTTTAAAATGGCGTGTGAAAATTAGTATAAAAAAACTTGTATTCTCGGGAATTAATTTCGGTGCTCTCTGTCGATAGGTTCTGTGATGGTTCTTGATTCAGGAAACCGGATACTAACACGATCAGTACCCTTTTAATGGCTAGTTCGGGATATTTTCAAAGTCGGACGACAGCTGACTGTTTGACGGTGTCCGTAGGCTCTGTTGAATGGCGGGATCCTCGGTGAACTTTTCCAGTAGACTCGTTGTTTATGTGTTCCAAAATTTCAAAAATCGCTATCTCCGGAATGTGATGGTCTGGTCTTTCGTAACTTCTTCAGCGTGTTGACGACAGGTATCGTAAGCGTTTTTGATATATTAAGCACTTGAACACTAATTATTTTCGTAGAAAAAATTACTTTTTTATCGGAGCGAAATTTTCGTGACCGTTCGTTACGACAATGGTGGTAAAGACGCCGTTCTATTCAATTGTTTCAAGTAAAATTACTGGTCGCTTGTCGCCTTGTTCGTACTCATAATTATGTTGTTATACAGTTATAATTTAGGTAATATTTCAATGCAAATGTGTTTATAAAATTATTTTAAGAATTATTGAATAAGTTTGGATATGGAACATATGTTGTTTTGTTTACAATAACTCTGTCAACATATGTTCCTAGACAGGTTATTCTGCCGTTATAATTTGTAGGCGGAGCTTAATTATTTCAAATACATTTGAATATAAATACGTTAAATATGTTCTTATAAATCGCGTTAGATATTAATTTGAATTAGAAAATGAGTATAAACATTAGTAATAAAAAATATAGAAAAAATAAGTTAATTATTTTAAAGCAAATTTGTCGTCATAATAAAGTATTTATATTTTGGAATTAATTCTTCCCCTCATTGGCATGAAAACATATAGTAAATATAAACATTATAATTAAATAGCTTGTTTTTGTATCTCTTTCAGAGGAGGAGCCTTTCTTGTAGTGCTTCATTTCCCCCTTATTAAAAGATAGAAACTCGTTGAAAGCTTTTAATCAACTAGATTAAAGAAGTATGAGAGAAATATATAAGTACAGTATAGTACTATGATAACAATTAAATAAAATGTGTGTGCTCACGTTAAAATACCTTAAACTTTATAAGTGATTATTTGTATTATTCAAGCAAATCTTTTTAGTAAATTTAATTAAATTTTCAAAGTTGTTCAAAGTATACTTTATATCCGATCAGCTGATCATTCAGTTTATTAGTTTTTCTTTATACTTATTTAGAGTTTATATTTGAAGTCTTTTAATAGATAAGTAGTTAATTTCATCTTTTTAATAACATAATTAATTTAATTAACCTAGTTAAAATGCATACATGTAATTAGTGATTATTATTTTTAGTATTATAATATTATTATTTTACGGACTACATGTTCAGTTTGTTTGCTCTGGAAATTATCTCGGTTCGTTGTGCATAAAAAGATCTTTAGTTCTAAGTGTGGCAGTCTTGCAACATAGTTATGTGATATCTACCCTTAATGTAATTTGTTTCGGGTTCAAAAACTTCGTAGGTGTTGTTACCAATGATTCTTTTAATTGTATAGGGGCCTTGGTAGGGTTTCAGTAACTTTCCCATTATTTTGTGTTTTAAATCAGTAATTCTTAATCTTTTAACTATAACTTGGTCTCCTATATTGTAAGTTTTGTAATTTTTAGTTGCAGCATTTCTCTTTTTCTCCCATTTCCGCTTTCTTAATAACAATCTTTCTCTGACTTCTTGTAAACGATTATGTAAATTTATGTGCTCAGAATTTGTCCATGGTTGTTGTGGTGGTTGTCCAGTAAATAAAGTTATTGGGCAGTGATTATGCACTGTGCTAGGTGTATTGTTTATAGTAGATTCTATCTGTGGTAACAGTCTGGCCCATTTTCTGTGATTCTCCTCCAGTAATATACGTAAATATTTTAACGTTTCGCGTATATATCGCTCGGTGGGATTACCCTGGGGGTAGCGGATTGATGTATAAAAGATGTTGATGTCGTGTGAATGTAAGAACTCTTTGTAACGATCGTTAGTGAAATAGGTAGCATTGTCTGAAAGTATTGTTTGTGGTTTTCCATAATGTGCGAAGTAGTCCACTAGAGCTTGCAAAACGGTGTTAGTGTTGCATTTCTGCGTAGGTATCAGTTTTATGAATTTAGAAAATAGATCACATATTACTAATATATGACGATAACCTTTAGTGCTAGGAATAAGATTTGATAGAAAATCAATTGATATTAACTCTAATCTATCATATGCAGTTATATTATGGCTTATGTTGGTGTTAGTGAATGTTTTGTCTTTGGCTATTTCGCAGAGTCGACATTGTTTTATTACGCTGTTTATTATTCGTTCGTCATTTATGCAGTAGAATGCTTCTCTGTAAAGTAGCCAGCACTTTCTTGCACCTATGTGAGTATATGTTCGGTGTAAATATTCTGTTACTTCTCGGGTGTGTTGTTCATTTGTGACGTATACAGTAGTTCTTCCTATTCGTTTTACAATGAATTTGTCTCTGATTGACATACCTTTATATTCACCTACAGTTCTTAGATGTCGTCTAATTTCGTCGAAATCTGGGCTTGATTGTATCTGTAAAATTTTCGTTTTTGAGAAAATGCTTCTCCTTTGTAGATTTATTAAATTGATGCAAATATTCTGCCTCTTCACGTCCCCCTCCTGTCTCGTAAGTGCATCTGCAGTTACAATCTCTTTGTCAGGTTTATATTTTATAATAAACTCGTACTGTTGTATTAACAAAGTCCAACGATAAATACGACTGTTGTTAAGTTTGCAGCTCATGATGTTGACTAATGCTTTGTGATCTGTTTCTAATACAAATGACTTTCCTATCAAGTAGTATCTGAGTTTTGTCAACGCAAATACGATGGCAAGCATTTCCTTCTCGGAAATCGTGTATCGAATCTCACACGTTTTCAGAGTGCGTGATATAAAATAAATAGGGATCTCTTGATCGTCCTTCATTTGTACTAGCTCTGCTGCTATTGGCTTGTGTGAAGCATCTGTTCTCACAACAAACGGTAGAGTAAAGTCTGGGTGGTGTAAACGGAGATTTTCTACAAAGTTTTCTTTTAAAGTTGTGAAGCATAGTTCGCATTCAGGCGTCCAGTTCCATTTCTTCCCCTTTTTGATTAGTTCCAACAAAGGTAACGTTTTCTCGCTGTAATTTGAGACAAATTTTCTATAATAGTTTAACACTCCTAAGAAACTTCTTAACGTCTTTAAATTCTTCGGTCTCGCATAATTCTGTATGATATCTAAACGTGTCGGGTCTAATAAAATGTTTTTCTGATTAATCACATATCCTAGATAGTTAATCTCTTGTCTAAAGAATTGACATTTTGCTAAGTTAAGTTTCATACCATGTATCTTTAAGGTGTTAAGAATAAGGTTAATATGTTGTATGTGTTGTTCAAAAGTTTCGGAAAATATTATAATGTCGTCTAGATAATGCAAAGCGAATTCATCATATCGGTCTAATATACGATGAAGAAAACGTATCAGAGCGGCTGGTGATGTCTTTAAGCCAAATGGACATACTCTAAACTGATATACTATCCCATTCACTAAGAAACCACAGTATTTCCTGGATTCTGGTTCTAAGTTTATTAACCAAAAAGCGTTCTTTAGGTCTAATTTACTATAAATTTGTTTACTTCCACATTTCGTTAATAAGATGTCTATGTTTTGCGCCATTTCGAATTCTGGCTTAATTCGTTTATTCAGAGCTCTCGCGCCTAAGCATATTCTTAACGATAGGTCCTTTTTCTGAACTATTAATAAAGTATGTGTTCGATTTCTCGATGATTCCGGATTGTTCTAATCTCTCTAATTCTAAACTAACTTTCTGTTGATAGTGGTAAGGAATAGGGTAATTCTTACTTATTAATGGACTGTCATTGTCAATATTTATGGGATGTTCATATCCTTTTGCAAAAACAATATCGTTATTTATTAAAGTGATGTTTTCGTTTAAAATGTTAATCAATTGTGGTACGACATTTGAATATGGTATTTTCTGTTTATCAATTATATTTGTTATACCATTCTTATCATTTATAATGTCGGTTGTCAGTAAATCCTCCATAATCTTTACCTCTTCTTCGCCCTCGTAACTATCTTGCGTTCCTAACAAATCTGGCCTTGTATTCACTCCTATATATTTATTATTTATAATATTATCATTTCCAACTCTATCAATAAACCTTTCTTCAGCTCTCCTATAGTACGGTACATTATATTCTAATAAATTATTTATTACAACTGCTAAAACTTCTCTCTTATAAGTATTATATTCTTTCACTTCCTCTTCGGACAAATGTTTATTAAATGTTAAATTGTTCTTTCCAATTGATAAAATACCTTTTTCAAAATTCAATATCATTTTTAACCTGTTGATATTGTCTATACCCAATATACAGTCATATTGTAACTTTTCGATTATGTAACAGTGAATTAAATAACTGATTTCATTTAATTTTATTTCGGTGTTAAGTTGTTTTGTGACAGTACCCATCTTCCTTCCATTCGCTGTAACTATACCTTTGGTTTTAACAACGTGTTGTTCGTATCCCTTTATTTGTTTTGCCAGATTTTCTCTAACTAATGTAATCTCGGCTCCGGTGTCGATTAAACAATTTAATTTAATATTGCTGAATTGTAAAATAATAATTGGTAGGGAATATACTTCATTTACGGTGTCCCCTGTATCTTCTATGTTTATGAACTCATCCGGTGATTGGTAAAATTTTATATTATGTACTTTCCAGAACATGTTATAGCCGTTTTTATTATTTAATTCTGCTGGTTCGATGGTCCGGGTGTTGGATCCAGATACAGATCGTCTTGCGGAATTGGCGTTTTTTTTTTGTAGCCCGTCCATGTCTGTTCTGTCAGGTGATAACGATCTATGTCGCCGGTAAACATTATTGCCTCGACCTCTTCCTCTGCTTGCGTAGTGATTTATTCCGCGTCTCGATTGGTGTGTTTGTGAACGCTGAGTGTTATAGGCATCGTTAGGGTTGGGTCGGTTATTGTTGTAGTTATTGTTCGAAGAGTTATTGTTGTAATTGTTCGGATAAGGTCGGTTGTAGGTATGTTGTGCATTCGGTCGGTTCTGATTATTATAGTTGTTATGAGGATGGTTGTTGTAGTTGTTGTTATTATTATTCTGGTTGTATGGTCTAGATGTTGATGGTGGGTAACGATTGTTTTGAGAATAATTATTTGAGTTGTTATTATTAGGATAATTATTGAAACGTGGTATGGGGTTGGGAATGTAGTTCGGTGCTTGTGGGTTACTAGTGTTGTTAGTCCGATTATTGGGCTGTTGTTGTTGGTTGGTTTCAGCGAAATCGTCCAGTCTTCTGAGTATCTCGATTAGAGAGTCCATGTCAGTGACCTTCTGACATATAATCTCCTGAGTGTCAGTGAAAATGAAATGGTTCAACAATAGACGCGCTATCATTGACTCACTCATGTCGCAGATGTGCTTGCACTGATTGTACACACGAGACGCATACATCTCCCTTGTCACTTGTCCCAATCTAAATTTCCCTGTTAACAGGCGAACTTTGGCCCTGTTATGCTGGTTTTCGTCCCAGTAATTCTTCGTGAATAACACAACAAATCGATCCAAAGAAAGGCAATGTTCCTCTATCCTCTGGAACCATTCTTGTGCACTGTTCCTCAATGTTGCTCGTATTACTTCGATCCGGTTTTTCTCATCAATAACATCTTCTAAATACCGTGTATCCCATTTAAATACGCCATAGGATGCACTCTGGTCAGTCATATCTCCGTCGAAATGTTGTAGGTTTTCGATTTTTATTATTGAATTACCGGCATTTATATTAGATATAGGTGCTGTGTAAGTTCTAAGTTTATTTTCTAATTGGTTTAAGTTGTGTTGCGTTTCATTATAATTTTCGGTTTGTAAAGTTTTTATATTATCTAGATTTAAGTTCACCGCCTGTATTTCTTGGTTATGTATTTCTTTATTTTCATTAATTTGGGTATTAAATTCGCCTCTTAGTTGTTGGGTCTGTTCCTAATTGATTTGATTATATGTTGTTAATTTTGTATCTAATGTACAGTTATTTTCGAGTATTATTTGATTTAAATCTTTGTGTAGTTCTTTGTTCGCTGCATTAATTTTCGATTCGGTTATTTCGTAAATTTGTGTGGTTGAAGCTTCTAGTTGTTGTGCCCACTGTGAATTTTGCGATTTGACGGTCTCATCTAGTTTGATGAGATACTTCAACTCATTCTGTTCCATGGCCTTTTGTGTTGCGGTGATTTCTGCAATTTGGACGTCGATATCCCCCTTGAATATATTAAGTTTTTTTTCTATGTTGGTGTTGTTTAATTCTATTTTTTCATTTATGTTAATTAGGTTAACTTCTAATCTCGTAGTAAGTTCGTTATTTAAATTTGTTAGGTCTTGTTTTATATCGGTTAAGTCCGAGATGGTTGTGTCATTAACATATTAAACATGTCCATGAATTTACTTTCGGGTGAAGCACTGGCCTCTCGTGAAACTGACGGTTGCGATATTGCAATATCCCCCTGCTCAGTCCGGTCTTCTTCTACTGCTTCTTTCGGGGTTTTAGCTCGGTGACGTGTATCCATTTTATTGTATATTATGTTAATTTGTAAATTAGATAAGTATTTGTACAGGTAGCTGTAGTTAGATTGTAAATAGATTAGATTGTTGTTAATTTTATTAGATTTAATTGACACACGTAAATGCAATAACAAATAACAAAAAATATATATATGAGAAATATGAATCTGCACTTTAATATTTTCCTGTACCAACCTTTGAATATCATTACCGATGATCTCGTAGACCGCAATCCCTTAAAATACAAAGCCTTGCTTCCTCTCTGAAGTTCCACAAATACAAATACAAATAACAAGTACACAAACAAATAACAGAATATGGTAAATACAAATATAAATGTTCTCTTTTTATTTATTCTTTGTACCACGAAAAACCTTGTTACTTGAAGATGTGTTCGACGTTGCTATGATTGACTATTAAATGCCTTTTTGTAGACGTACGGAGTAGAAATTCGCCCCAAACGTTAAGGGTGCCAAATGTTACGTGACTAGCGATGTTAGGTTATATATTTAAATAGGCCTCACGTTGTCTGGGGCCAAATGTTACGTTTCTAAAAAGTCCTGTAATATTTTATATTCGACTATTTTTAGTATATTTGAAAATTCGTTTTAAATATAATGTTGCTGAATATGCGTAGAGTGATATGG